>CM044960.1:9013318-9663634 GCA_024516035.1 Bactericera cockerelli | reverse complement strand
CACCTCCGCGGCCTTATCAATCGAGCTCGGAGCTACTGCGTGGCCTGTGATAACAGTGTACTGAAGCCGGCAATGCATATAAAAGTTAAAAAAAAGTTATCATATTTTTGTTAATTATTTTCGTGATATCACAACTACTCAAACTCGCTTCACTAAATCTACGATGAAACAAGTTACAATAAGACTTGAACCACCGACCTCCAGGTTACAAGTCCGCCGCCTTATCGATCAAGCTACTGAGGTCGGTCCGGTAATGCATATATTATACAAATGATTTTGCCCGTGTATCAAATAGAGCACCGGTGGGTAGTGGTCTGTCAGTTCAGAGGTCATAGGTTCATGTACCGGCAGTGTTCCGTGACTCGTGACTGAGGCGCAGGACCAGTTCATGATACGGAGCTCGAGATCCGTAATATCAGTATATTATTCTGTGTATCTGAAATAGAGAATCAGTGGGATTGCTTCTTGATATACCTCTGATCAGTGGGAGGATCAGTGTCTGGGTTGGTTCAAGTTTGAAATACATAATATTTGTATAACTGTAGTAGATAAAACTAACATTTCATTTATCTTAGTACAGTCATCAAACCTGGATTGAAGAGGACAATTTTCAGGTCAAATTTAACTATTTAAAGGAAAATAACCCCATATAAGAGACACCTGGTTATAAGAGAAAAAAAATCACTCCTTAAGTTCTCATATCTCCAGGCTCGATTGTATATAAAATCTGCCGCGCTGTCTCTTTCTTTGAATAGGGCGTTCTTCACACCTCGGCCGAGGTGTTCAATTCATTCACATTCTTTCATTAATAAAAAAAAATCAACAGAACTCCAAAACAGCTGAAACCAAATGACTTCCACTTTGGCACAGAGTTTCCTTCCAAATTCCAAATACGACGCCACCACGCCAGCCACGGCAAAAACTACAACAGCGACAAAGTGCCGGAGTTGAGCTAGTTATTATTAATTATTTGTTGGTATTTACAATCAATTTAATTTGCAGTACAGTTATCGATTGGTTTGCAAATTTTATTTAACAATTTTACTGAGTGGTAAATTAAAAAAAAAGTTGAAATAATATAGAATGTCTAGATACTTAACCTTGAATAAAATTTGATGACATATAATTATATAGACCATAAATATGTATTGTACGATTTGTATGTGATGTGTTTCCATGACTGTCAAACAGATCAGATACTAAACTTGTCCTTTCTCACGGTGGTGGAATGATTGAATGGACGCCCCGAATCCTCTATCTAGGCTCCTTCCATGGTCATCCTCACAGAATATTCGGACGAGGTTTCACCCGTCATATACTGAAAATCACACCAGTACCCATATTAACCTCACTAAGCCTGGGCTGGGCTGGAACTTGGATACATGGGTGTTCCTGACTTTTACCCAAGTTGTTATGGTAGAATACAAACTACTGGTTGTAAATCACTGGATCGCTTTGTAAAACTCAGCTCCTATTTATGTAACCAAGAGATGAAGATAGCCTAATACGCGTGGTCGCGTTCCATATTGACCACTGCCCACATACTGCGCGGTCTAGTTTGTTGAAGATTATGTGGTCAGTCCAACAGTATGCTTGCATAAAATCGTTGGTCTATAATTTTATTTCTTAATGTAAAATCGTAAATGAGTGACTTTCTCATTGATCCATCTAATTTTGCTCTGTCACGGTAAAGGCGGCACTTAGTGAATCCAGAGCTCGCTCGCTCGAAACCTAGTGAGGACATGGCAAGTTAGATAACCTCCCATTTGAGTCTTCTTGGGCTTACTGCTGGTGCTGGTATAATGGGACTTGTAGTCCTAATCGGGCAGTATAAATAAGGAACGTTCCTTAACCACAGCACAAGCTTACTACAACGTGTCATTCAAAGTGTCATTGACCCTGAGTAGGCTCACTGTGAATGAAGGCTTGTATCGTGATTTAAAGTTCTAACAGTTGACTTTCTAAATAGAATCTTTTGAAAATCAGACGTGAGAGAAGATGGATGCATTTAGAAACGAGGCGCTCATATTATTGCTGGCGTTTCGATTCTTCTGAGTGATGAAAGTTCAGAATACAGTTTTTGGTCTTGAGAATGTCCGGAGTTTTTGTAGTACATAAGGAAAAGAGTTCAGAAGTATCATTTCGAGTATGTAATTAAATTTCGAGCTATCGGGATATCAAATAAGGGGCGAAGTTTAACACGGGTGAACAAATTCTTTCGAGTTAACAGGATTTTCGACCTATCGAGATTTCGAGTTAGCGAGATTCTACTGTAGGAGTAGTAATCACGGTTGTAGAGTGGTGTAGTGTATTAGGCTTGTACGCACAGTAACCCCGGTTCGATGTCCGGCAGATACATTGTTCTTATACCTGTGTATAATTTGGAAGAAATTTACCTGATTTTTTTTTATTAATTTTTCTAAATTAACCTAAATCAATACTTGAAAATTGTGTTTTGACACTGATAACTGACTAAGTATCTTTCCTATAAGAATTTGAAAAAACAAACAAGTGTTGCAATGGGATTTGACGAAACCCAAAAAATTATCTTGCCTTTTTTTTTTGGAATCGAACCAGATTCGCGGTTTTGAAGACCAAGGTTTGCAACCATTGTGTAGGCTTCGCGAGGTCACCGAATCGAGTCCCTAGTCTGTCAGTAGTGACCTAGAGATAAGCAGACACTTGTTAGTGACTAGATGAGCTTTGACTATGCAGTTAGCTGGTTGTTTGTTCAGACACTATCGTATTTCTTCCACCGCTTGCATACAGGGTGAATAATGTTGCAGTCTCGATGGGTGACGCTAAACTTACCAGCCTTGTCAGGCCAAAAGACACGAATCACTGTTGCCCTTGATCATTGTTGTGTTGGCTTTAGGAAGGGCTTCCAGCCGTAAAGTGGGGAAGTAAGTGCCAGAACCAAACAACCTCAATCTCAATCATGAGGAAGCGGTTGAACAATGCCGACCTCAAGTAGGTTTGGAAAATATCAAAGTCAAAGAAGAAGTATGAACAATTTTGGTTAGAAATAACAGCATAGTTAACGCAATTGTCGGAGGGTAAACCCCCCGCCCGTTTGAGACAGGGGTTGTACCCTCCATTTGTTGTAAACTCACAAACCAGCTACCCACATTTACCTCACCAACCCTGGCTTAAAAGCCAGCATCAAGAGCCAGAGTTCGAATTTGATTGGTCACCCACTCATCCAAGTCCTAAACTCGCCGAAAGTTGCTTAACCGAAGTGACAGAACGAGAGCTGGTGGCTGGTGTGTTCAAAATGCACCTTTTTTTCTGTGTCACCCTGTATACAAAGTTACAACCGGTAAGGTCCGTGAGTGTGGCGTTGCGTGATGATTCATCCTGTGAACCTTGTACGGTCGTTTCCTTTTAGGGCACACTCCGCTTCGGGGTCTAGGAGATGATAATGGGGACTGTAACTATAGACAGTTAGACAGGTACTTTCTCCAAGATTGAACTGTCGACCTCTGTGGGAGAGTGGTGTACTCGTCGCGGTCTCTTGGATCTGATGGTTGCGGGTTCGAATCTCAGCCGGGGAGAAATTTTCGGACGAAAAAATTTCCGTTTGAGAAATCGTGTTTGATGTTTCCCGTTCTGAATTAATCAAGCGCTATAGATTGTCATTGAAAAATTCAACAAAAGGGACAAAAAAAAAGGGAATGGGTCAGGGATTTATTGAGTGGTAAAAACAAGATTTATTAAAATAATGATGATAATAATAATAATAGTCTTTAGTGGAAGGTAACCACTAGGCGGGGTTAATGCTCAAAGCATTTTCTACCACCTAACCCTCAGCGTCTTATTATTGTGTGGTCACACACTTAAATTAATGAGGAAAAATTCATGCACTGGGTGGGATTCGAACCAACGGATCCCTACGCTACCTGGATTACCAGACTAGCACTCTAACCTCTTGCCTCTTGACTACCAGTGCACTTTCATAATCATCATTACTATGTATTATTACTACTATATATATATTTTTATTATTCTGAGATATCATGTTAGTGCGTACTGAGTTCATTTCAAGTAAACCTCCGAGTAATTTAAATTCATGTTGATTATTATTTGCCTTTCTGACTTCAGTGAAAAGTGAAATCTGTTCATTTGTGTGGTTATATTTAGTTCATCAAGGTTTCTAAACAATTAGAACTTGGTTAAAAATGTAAATAACTATTTGAGTAGATAACTCTCATAGGATTCTAGGCATACCTACAAAGTTAACAGAAATTGGTACTTAAATTTTGATGTAAAGCTCTACATTTGTGAGGTATTTTATACAGACATATAGATACGAGAACCTCTTGAACAAATACGCCCATCTATGCGGTATTTTATAATGATGTCGTTCGTCATGAATGCATCATTCGGAGATTTTTCGCGAGATGAGAAAATTTCATTAATAATTTGAGAGCCTGCCAATGTTTCTGAAAAGTACAGCGAGCTTGGGACTTTGTGCAAGAACCCCAGCAGCTTGCAAGTCTTTTATAACGTTCGTAATGCTGACTATTTCGGGCCTTACTCAGACGGGTTGAGTTATAATTGCAGCAGATTTGTATTTTTTTCTTACAAATGAAGGGTGAAATCCCGTCTCGAACGACTCCGACCCCCGATGTGAAAGAGATGGATTTTTTTGTTCTTTCGAAAAAAAAAAAAAACCTTCGTTATCAACTATTGTCTTCTCACATTAGTTTCCTCCTCATTTTTACTTTCCCTAGAAAGAAAGGTAAATTTTTTTACCTCTTTTTCTTTTTCCTTTCCCCTTGAAAGGAAAGTATTGTTGCTGCAAATATCCGTCAGCTCATGAATAATAGAAAAGCTAGCTAGCTCTTAATATGATGGCCTTCAAAATCCTCTGAAAATAGAAACTATGCCACAGCATTTCCTTAACATATTAGTTCCTACTCATTTTCTACTTTCTTTACCCCAAGAAAATAATGTATGAAAAAAGTATGCTTGTCGCTTGCCGCATTTGTCATCAGATGACTCAGTTTAGCTTTTGCGACAATGTCCACAGGATTGCAAAATACATATTGAATTTTGTGGCATTTATTTATTTATTACAATGAAACTATAAACTAATAATACAAGATAGTAAATAATAATATTGTTCAAGTATTTAGACTTGGAATTTAAAAGTTTTTAGATTTGAACAATATTATTATTGTTCAAATCTCCGTGGCTCAGTGGTTAAGAGCATTGGTTGCTAACCCGGAGGTTGCGGGTTCGAATCCCGGCCGGAGCGGAATATTCTAACCGAGTTTTCCGATTCCGGAATGGCATGGATGTAAAGGTAAAGTGCCCTGAAGTAATGCAAAAGCTGTTCCGGGGCACAATAACCTAAAAAAATAATAAAAAAAAATAGAATTATGTATCCAAAACAGTATCCCTTCTTTCCAACCTGAATGACTGCATGGTCAGGACGGTGGAGTTATCAGATAAATAACTGGTTTGCAGCTCCTCCCTTCGTCTTTCGCCTTATTAACACACTTTTTTTTTTTTTTTTTAAGTGGGGTTTAACGTCGCTTTCAACTGCCATGGTCATATCACGACGGGGGTTTTACCCTCCATTCGCAGGAAACTCACAAACCTGCTACTCACATTGACCTCACCCAGCCTGAGTGGGGCCGGGAAAAGCCAGCGTCACGAGAATTAGAATTTGAATGGTCACCCATCCAAGTCTTAACCTCGCTGGATGTCGCTTAACTTCGGTGTTCTGAAGGGAACCGGTGTATTCAACATGCCATCGACGCTGGCATTAACACACTGCCCCGGTATGAGATATGTCAGCAAATCATCTTCGAAATGTCGAAAAACATATCCTCAATAATACCACCTACTCGTATGTGTATTGTATAGTCGACTACTTTTTATTTTATTTATTATATTGCTAATATATTGCCAATTTTATTATATTGCTAAATAATCTATTCTTTTTAATTTATTTAAAACTTGGTTACAGTTGTTTGTAAGGAATACCTTCCTGTGCGCTCGTGTTGACCCAGCACCTAAATGGGAAGTATTGTGTCACTTCTTACCCATCAGAGGGGAGGCATACTACGGGATGGGCAGGCTACAACTCAGACCACAAGCTCCTGTTTCATGGCCACGAAATAAAGAAGGCTGTGAAACCCTCATCGTTTTTTTAAACTAGTCTGTAGTAATATTATCTCTATAAACAGGGAGTAGACCAGCAGTCAGGCTGGGGGACTAAAAATAGGGAGTACCACAGCATTGGCTTGGTTCTCGGAGCCCTTGTCAATTATTAGCCTCCTTGTAGAGACAGTGGTAAAAGTGCGGAGTCATTCCTCCACTGTCTGGCTACCATCGTTCACGATGACGCCACCCTATGATGATGATAATGATAAGGGTTGGGTGGAAGAGATTGCCACAGGCAATAACCCCGCCCTTTACGTAGGACATTATTGTTATTTTCTTTTTTTACTTATTTATTTTGTCACTTGTTTGTTTTTTTTTTCTTCTTAATTTTATACTGTTTCAATTGTACTTTGTCCTCCTAATAAAGCTTAAAAAAAAAAAATATCATTCCATTTCCAGGTATGGAAGGCGCGTGTTCACGGCTACGAAGAAGCCACCAAGCTGTTTCGTCAAGCCTCGGATGAGAAGAGTCCCGAGTTCAACAAGTTCCTTGGCCTCGTGAAGAAGTTTGTGATCGACTCGAACGCGGTGGCCCAGGAGAAGGGCCTTGAGGCCACCCTCGCCTTTGTGGAGAATGCGGCCGTGGCCGGGAGGTAACGAGATTTTAATAAACTGTCGAAATCTGTGGTTTCATATGTAGAATGTATGAAAAAAATTGAAATCGGAGCGAAAAAATATTTGTTTTTACAAAAACGAACACAATACCTCCGAAAATTGAAATCGGAGCGAAAAAAAAAATTGTTTTTTCAAAAACGAACACACTACCTCCGATTTCTAATATTAGAAATTTATCGGAAGTAATAATAATGTTACTTTATTATCATCATTTTTTGGTCCGGAGCAAATTTATAGACGCTAATTCAGTAGCATGATCACAAGTGCAACTTGGGTGGTGTTCATTGCCATTGAAAATCCCGAAAAAATGCGTCCTCTCTCTTCTAGGATCTGTCAACGTTGAAAATAACTCTACAACTACAGAAGTTATTGAAACGATAGTAAAGTTAGTGAACTTAATTAGTAATAATTACAGTTGGACCATATGCTATTATTGCTATTTCTCCAATGAATTGAAGGACAGGGGATAATATTATGTGGAATTAAAGAAGTATTTAACATAGGTGGTAAAAGAAAGAAGAAATAGAGACAAGTTGAAGAAGACATAACAGAAAAAAACTGGAGAAAAGAGGACGCGCTTGATAGAAAGATATGGAAGTGAAGGATTAATGAAACAAATGGCGACCCCAAGTAGATTTAGAAAAAGGCAAAGACGAAAAAGTATTTGACAATGAACTGGCTACCTTTATTTTATTGACTTGTATGTGAAATTCATTGTTTGAACATTAGCCAGAATACTTTTACCAACACAAATCAATTTTATTCTTCTACATTCAATTATTTACACATCATAAAAAAAAAAATTGCTCATAAAATTTGCTGTATAAAAGTCCTAACTATCGAAACGAAAAAGTTCTGAGTGCAAACAATCACAAAATTAAAAGTAACAAACAAAATTCCTTGTGTAAAAAACTCGTGCCGTAACATTGTGTTATTGTCCATCTCAAAACAAAATTTCATGTGTAAAAAACAAAATTCCATGTGCGAAGATCAAAATTACGTGTCTCAAAACAAAATTCAATGTGTGAAAATCAAAATTACGTGTCTCCAAACAAAATTCCATGTGTGAAGATCAACATTACGGTTCTCAAGACAAAATTCCATGTGTAAAATACAAAACTCTGTGTCTCATAACATAATTCAATGTGTGAAGATCGTCTCAAAACAAAATTCCATGTGTGAAGATCAAAATTATGTGTCTCAAAACAAAATTCCATGTGTAAAAAACAAAATTCTGTGTCTCAAAACGAAATTCCATGTGTGAAGATCAAAATTACGTGTCTCAAAACAAAATTCCATGTGTGAAGATCAAAATTACGTGTCTCAAACAAAATTCCATGTATGAAGATCAAAATTACGTGTCTCAAAACAAAATTCCATGTGTGAAGATCAAAATTCTGTGTCTCGTAACAAAATTCAATGTGTGAAGATCAAAATTACGTGTCTCAAGACAAAATTCCATGTGTAAAATACAAAATTCTGTGTCATAACAAAATTCAATGTGTGAAGATCAAAATTACGTGTCTCAAAACAAAATTCCATGTGTGAAGATCAAAATTGCGTGTCTCAACACAAAATTCCATGTGTGAAAATCAAAATTACGTGTCTGAAAACAAAATTCCATGTGTGAATATCAAAATTACGTGTCTCAAGACAAAATTCCATGTGTAAAAAACAAAATTCTGTGTCTCAAAACAAAATTCTATGTCTCAAAACAAAATTCTATGTGTGAAGATCTAAATTACGCGTCTCAAAACAAAATTCCATGTGTAGAAAACAAAATTCTGTGTCTCAAAACAAAATTTCAATGTGTGAAGAGCAAAATTACGTGTCTCAAAACGAAATTCCATGTGTGAAGATCAAAATTACGTGTCTCAAAACAAAATGCCATGTGTGAATATCAAAATTATGTGTCTCAAAACGAAATTCCATCTGTGAAGAACAAAATTGCACGTCTCAAAATCAAAATTCTTCGTGTTCAAGGAAACCAAAATTCCATGTCTCAAAAACAAAATTCCATGTTTCAAGCACAAAATTCGACGTGTTCAAGCAAAACATAACATGTGAATTCTATGTGCTAAATAAAACACAATACCAAAATTCAAAATAAAAAGATAAAAACTTCTGCAAGTGTAGTCCAAAAAGGAAATATGAAACCCAAAGAGCTTCAGGATAAGCACTAGAAAGAAACTGACATTAGAAAGTCTTGAAATAAAATCAGAGAATCCTCCAAGATCTATTACTCAATTTCAACTCTTTCAAAATGAAATGTGAAAGACGGGATATCTCCTAGAAGCTCCAACTCAACAAAATCAAACCACTGGCTTACTCACATGCCACGAAGAACGGCTGAAGACACCTAGCCCAAAAAATTCAACCATAGCAAATGAACAAAAGAAGTTTACATCGAAATTCTTCCACTGAACTAATACCAATATATTGTACCAAGCTGAAAATATCAAACCATACGAACAAAACATGCTTAGAGAACTATTTGACTGTTCCATTGAAATGATACCAAAACATTGTACCAAGTCGAAAACATCCAACCATAGAAACCATGCCAAACACTGTACACCAAATGTTGAAAGATCCTGTGTCGTGGTGGTTGAAAATAAAATAAAACCATGACTAGGTACAATGGGTATAAAAAAAAGACATGTTTAGTTTTTTATTGTTTTATTGTAAACAAAAGCCGACCTCCGTGGCTCAGTGGTTAAGGGCGGAATTAATAGACGTTTTTGTAATACCTCTGTGGCGCTAAGTCATGGATTGCGTACTGTGTAAGATAGGAAAAACCGACGCTTAGCAATGACTTGTGATATAGAATTTGTCTAATAATTTCACCCAAGGGCGGAATAAATAGACAACATCAATAACTTAAGTCGTTGGTAAGTATCTTATACAGTACGCAATCCGTGACTTAGCGCCACAGAGGTATTACAAAAACATCTATTAATTCCGCCCTAAGACTCTTAAGTAGGACTTACATAAATTTATGGTTCTTTTAAAATTATAGTTTATTATAAAACTAGGTACAGCTAAAATTATCTCTGAAAGTAAACAATGAAAAAAACAGAAAATAAATAAATTAGTTTGATCTTTTTTGACCATTTTTTTAAACCCCTTCACTCCTCACGTCCCCAGAACGGTGGGCGAAGTGATCAGCGGCATCGTGAACAAATGTATCGCCGCGCCCAAGACGAAAACCAAAGAGCTGTCCCTGCAGATCATTCTGATGTACATAGAGATAGAGAAACAGGAGGTGGTGTTGGAGGAGCTGATCAAGGGGTGTGACCACAAGACGCCCAAGAATGTGGCGGCGTGTGTCAACGCCATCACGTGTGCTCTCAGGTAATAATGATAAAAATAATATCGCCTTATTTATACTGCCCGATTAGGACTATTAAGCCCCATTATTCCAGCAGTAAGCCGAAGACGCATTATTATGTGGTAAAAATCCCAAATGGGAGGATAACTTGTCATGTCCCGGCTGGGATTCGAACCCACGACATCTGGATACTCTGGATTCACAGAGTGCCGCCTTTACCACTGAGCTACCGGGACAGACAGGTAAGTGTTTTTCCCGGCCGTCCCGGCAGCTCAGTGGGCAAGTCGTCTTGACTGGTAATGCAGAGGTCGCGGGTTCAAAACCCAGCCGGGACACGACAAGTTATCCTCCCATTTGGGATTTTTGCCACATAATAACACGTCTTGAGCTTACTGCTGGATTAATGGGACTCAATAAGGCCTAATCGAGCAGGATAAATAAGGCGATATTACTATTATTTTTCGTGATGTTTTTTCAATACTTTAAGGGGTGTGTTCCCGTTTATTGCAATTAATAAAGAAGAAAAAAAAAAAAAAAAAAAAACACATACATAATTTATTTTGTTTATAAAAAAAATATATGAAAATTACCTGCATACTCGATTCAATTCAAAGTATTTCATTATGTCATACTTTTTTTCTTTTTTCTTTAAAAAAATGTTTACTCTTAGTTGAGATCATCAGACATTTCAAATTATGGCTTTGAATGCACAGCACACCCTGAATGCAAAATCCAGTTTAATTTACAAAAGTTGAAAAAAGTTATCATATTTGTGTTAACCACTTTCGTGATATCACAAATAGGTACTCAAACTCGCTTCACTAAATCTACGCTGAAACCGGGACTTGAACCACCGACCTCCAAGTTACAAGTCCACCGCCTTATCGATCAAGCTACTGTGGTCGGTAGTTTTATTTACAATAAAATATTTGGATTTATTTTTATTAATCATTTACATCAAGGGATAAAATATCATTGTAAATACTTTTGATCTGTTTTTCTTTTTTCGAGCATTCTAAAACCATCAGAGCATTTGAGGTTACACAAACTACCTGATTCGAAAGTTGGTCACAAGTATATGATTATTTTAGAGTACGCGTTTCTATTAAATTTCATGGTATAGTAATAGTCTAGTATGTATTGTTTTATTTGTGGTGAAGCACAAGGCCTCTTCACAATTTTTTTTGGGTAGCGCAGCATTACTAAGAGCCTCCTTTACATTTCGAATTATTCTATGACATTAATTTCTTTTTACTCTGGTAATGCCGCCACTGGTCGTTACTCATACAAGTAACTACTCATTTTTCCTCACGAGGTATGAGTGGACCCCGAACATCCAAGTACAGAGCAGAAAAATTCCTGCCCCGCTGGGGATCGAACCCAGGTCACCGTGTGTGCAATGCCTAGCGCGCTAACTCACTCTGCCACGGTGACTCTTAGTCTATATTATAGTATATTGTACTTATTCAGAAATACTTTTGCAGAGAGTTCGGAGAGAAGGTGATTGCCATCAAGCCTCTGCTCAAGAAATGTCCCTCCATCCTGGAGCACAAGGACAAGACAGTGAGGGACGAAGGCAAGGCCCTCATGATAGAGATGTTCCGGTGGATAGGGCCCGCCCTGAGGCCCCAACTCAGCAGTCTGAAGCCAGTCCAGGTTAGTCAAGAATATTGAAAATAATAAACCTTTTTTTGTCATTAGACTGGACTTAAATACAGGCCAACCTGGATATAAGAGACCTCAGGGGATCGGATTTTTTTTCCATCCAGGTTTATTTTTTTTTTATGCATACGGACGTTGCTGATAATAGGTGTGAGTTGTCTCCGTTTAGGTTCCTTTTATTCTGAGATGAAACATTAACTAACCTTTTGGTCTAAATATAGGTTTTTATCCATAGATAAAAAACATGCATGGGTAAGAGTCGAACTCACAAATTCTATGCAAGTGGAATTACCAGTTTAACACATTGACTGCCATGTCACACTACATATATGTGTGACACAATGTTAAACCTATACGCCACGTCACACATATTGTGTGACAGTCGATGCTACTTTGAATGAGTGTCAGTAACGTGGCGTACGGGTAAAGTGTCCAAAAATGACCTTGGCAGTCAACGTGTTAACGAACGAACCGCTCGACCAACAATGGAATAATAATCTCTTCCTCCTCCGCCCAGGTGACAGAGTTGGAGGCGGAGTTTGACAAGCTGAAGGGAGAGAGAGCCACGCCCCTCAGGTATCTCAAGTCCCAGCAGGCCAGACAGGCGGAGGTGGCCATGGAGGAGGGAGATGAGGCGGACGGAGGTGAGTCGTGGAGGCGACGAGGTCGTGGGTTCGAATCTCAAGCCCGGAGATTTTTTTTATTATTTAAAGATTTATTTATTTGAACAATATACGGGCATATTTACCCTGTACTAACTAATTTACAATTAATTTCCCTAACTATAAAAATATAAAACTATCTAACATAAGACTATTTTATATAATATAAAACACATTTATTTGTCTTAAAAAAAAAAAAAAAAAACCAACTTAGATTAACTTGTTGTTGTAAAATTCTTTGATTTGATTGACAGTAATACAGCAAAAGTCTAGGTGCTCCCTGAGTGTATTAGCTGTCCGTTGAAGTCTTATCAATGGAGATGAAAGTTTCACAGCCTTTTTTTTTATTTCGTAGCCAAGTAACAGAGTTACTGTAGACGCTTGTGGTCTGTGTTGTAGCTTGCTCATCCCGTAGTATGCCCCCTCTGATAGGCGAGAAGTGACACATTTAGGTGCTGGGTTAACATTTTTTTGTTTTTTAATATTAAATATTTTCTTTATTTTTTACGTTGTTTTCTTTTTAATTTGTTTTTTTTTTTAATTATCTTAAATATTTTCTGTTTATGTTTGTGAGAGTTTCAAAATGCAAAAAAAATAATTTTTTCCCACTTTTGGAAACGGGTTCGTTTCTAGTTTGAATAATGATATCAAGCTCGCCGGGAGGCGAGCGCTCGTCAAGCAGCGCCAGCCTACCGGCCTATATTAACACGAAACAGAGTTTATATGTATTTTGTTTTATTGTTTTCGCACACTTCCCGCAAACTTTTATCAATTTTTATTTCAAATTCGTAATGAGACGCGAAAATAGATTGTGTTTCACGAAAGCGCGAGGTTCCTACGTACAGTTAAAGTCGTTTTCTAGCCACGCCGAAAATCTTGAATTTCATGAAATTTTTCATACGGGTTTTTTTTTTCAGACCAATTTTCTGTCAAGGGTACAGCAACGTGTGCTTATCGTGGAAAGACGTGAGCTACGTTTTTGAATAGGGAATTTTTATCTCTGCATACCTTTTATAGTTTCAAGTATTTATTTTTTATAGGATAGGAGATATAGCCTTCTAAAATAAAACCGGAAAGTTGCACAGAGCCGCCCCTGGTTATCTTGGAGCTGCGATTGTGGTATTTTTCGAAAGGTCTTACCATAGGAAAAAATATAAAAATAAAACTAAAGTATTACACTGGACCGAACTTGAGTTATAGCCTTTGAAAGGAATACTTATTATGGAGCCCAGAGCCGTCTATTGTTAACCTAGAGATGTATTTCTGGTGTTTTTAGAAAGGTCTAGTCAAAGGGAATGAGATCACTTAATTTCAGATGGTTGAAACAAGTAGAAAAGTATTTAAAGTCCTCTAAAGGAATATCTATAATGAACCCTGGAGCCACGCCTAGTTATCCTACGTGCATGACTGAAGGTTCTTTCTAAAGGTCTAATTACGGAAAATTATAATATGATGTAAATAAAATTTTAGAAAAATCAACGACAGTGTGAGACACAAAAAGAAAAAACTGAATTAAGATTAATGAGAGTAACAAAAAAATCTTCGCCTCACATAGAACTTAAAATATGGGTGGGACCAAGAGGTCTTTGCTACATCCAAGCTGCCAACACACCGCATAATAAGAGTGGGAATAATAACGTTCTATAAATTCATTAAAAGGTTTCTACATCAAGAGGTAAACTAGGTCTATATTATTATTATGAGCAGTGTATAAAATATTGGCCAGTAAGAAGAAAAAATATTGATTTGCAGATCAAATGATAAATGTAATAAAATATTATGTATTGAGCAGTTTCTGTGGTGGTCGTCGACTGGTGTAGGTAAATTACAAAGTTTGCAAGGTGACCTGGGTTCGAATCCCGGCTAGGTAGATTTTTTTTACTCTGTACTTTGGATGTCCGGTATTCTCGTGAGAAAAAAAAAAACAGTAGTGTTGCTAGTTTGGGTCAACCTCCTATGACCGTTTAATTTCGAACGAAGTGAGTATGGTTTAACTCGATCAACATTTATTTGTCACAATCTAACTATCCATCTACCTGCTGGAATAAAGGGACTTTTTAGTCTCACCTCGGCAGTATAAACAAGGTAATTTCTATTCTATTCTATTCTATTCTACCTATGTATGAAACGTGATATAAGTTGCATTTTTGTCCAATCGAGCTGAAATTTTCAGGGTATATTCCATGGATATATGCTTGCCTATTAATTCATAATTATTAAATGTATATCTAGTACAATTTCTCACTTCTTCTGTTTATATCTACCGATTATGCTGAAATGACACCATGTTTAGCAACTCGAAGTTAGGCAAATATATGGGTCAACATTTCTGAATACATAATAATACTCGGCACTTTCATTTCTCTCTTTATTTTACCAAGATCGAATTGGTCATGTACGTAGGTACATAATATAATTAAAATTGTATTGTAATATTGTAAACAAAACCACGAAACAGAATTGTCCGTTTTTTAACGAGTTCATTACTAATTTTTCAATACAAGGTTAAAACACTAGTTGATTATTTATTAATGAATTATTGTTAATGGATTTTAAGATTAAATAGGTATGTTTTTTTCTTCATTATTATAAACTGGTTTAAGTCCCACAAAAGAAGCACCAATTATCACACCAACCTCATTTTAAAACGATTGTGACCAGTTGATTGTATTTTGGTTTTAACGTCCTGATTTGAACTAGTCAGGACGGGGGGTTTTACCCTCCATTTACCAAAAAATAGCCACACAACAAAACAATGTTCTTGTAAGAACAATGGTTCTGTAATTATGCAACATTGTTCTTACAAGAGCATTGTTTTGTTGTGTAGCTATTTTTTGGTTAAATTCTCAAATTACCAAATCGAAGTTTGCTCAAAGGTGTATTGTTGTTGTGAGGCTATTATTTTGGTTGAATTATCAAGAGACTTATTACGTGAAAAATAATTCCTTCAACACATAGAAAATTGACGTTTTCGATATCAGTTCTTTTTAGTCATTCCAACACTTGACGACTATTTTTACACGTAGTGTTTTTTTGGGGGTTTATGATACAAGACTAACTAGCAGTTGCTATGTTTATTTGGATATACATTAAATTATAATTGTTTAATTTAAAAAATGTCTCTTTTATCGCCAAATGCAAATTAAATCTACAAAATTTGCAACCAGAAGGTAATTTTTGTGATTATCCTCACATTCTATTTTAACCCTTTTCCTCTTGTTGGCTGGGCCCTGCACTCTCTCAGTGACTAACCTCGGGTCGGACCCCAAACAGGCCATTCTCCGAAGCAGACTTCAAAAGCGGACCAAATCTCTAGGTGGGACTAGATTTGGCTAGAGGCACAACGCAATGCTTTCATTAGATGGCTAGATCTATATAGCCGGCCGTTAGACAGTGCTAGATTTCTCCTAAATTACGAGTTTTCAACTAAGCATTAGAAAATATCAGCAAACGCTAGATTTCTTCTAGATAGCTAGTTTTATTAGCAGTAGATTCAGATATCACAAAGTAGAGTTCAGCAGACCTGACTAAATTTGGCTAGAAGCACAACGCAATACTTTCATAAGATCGCTAGATCTGTATAGCCGGCCGTTAGACAGTGCTAGATTTCTCCTAAATTACGAGTTTTCAACTAAGCAGTAGAAAATATCAGCAAACGCTAGATTTCTGCTAGATAGCTAGTTTTATTAGCAGTAGATTCAGATATCACTAAGTAGAGTTCAGCAGACCTGACTAAATCCATTTAGAGTTTATTTATTACATGTTTGGATCCGTAGATCGGATCTCACACTAAAATAGCTGTAGATTAATGAAAAAAGAAAGACAAAATGCAGCCTTATCACCAGATTTTTTTCAAATGAACATTTATTTAAAGAGAGGACTTTAACATTCAGAGTCCTTACCCCCATATCACCAGATTATTATAGCTAACCCCTAACCTAATAAACATTTGTTGAATAATTTATTATTAGAAGGCTAGATGAGTATTTTTTTTTAAATGGCTTTGTTAATGTGCACTGGTAGTCAAGTGGTTTACGCGCTAGTCTGGTAATCCAGGTAGCGTAGGGATCCGTTAGTTCGAATCCCACCCAGTGCACGAATTTCATTTGATTTTTTCATTTCAAATATGTGAAGTTCAGCATATACCTAAATACTTTTATCAATTTACATGCACTTGTAAATATTTTGTAAAACTCTATTTTTTTTCTGTTCCGATAGCTTAGTGGTCAACGCTTCTGATTGGTATTCCAGAAGTCGAATGTTCGAAACCCAACCTGTACATGACAAGTTATCCTCTCCTATGTGCGATTTTGACCATAATGTCAGCCTCCGTGGCGTAACGGTTGTGACTACTGCCCGTAGTCCAGAGATCCTGAGTTCGATTTCCGTTTGGAGCAGACTTTTCGCACAGAAAATTCTGTTCCCTCCGAACATGTGAGGCTGGCAATTCCGGCCCTACCCAGGCTGGGTGAGGTTAATGTGGGTAGCTGGTACGATTCCCAGCAAATAGAGGGTGAAACCCCCGTCCTGTCTACCTCAAGTTAGTTAAAACTAAATCGAATCAATGGACATGAAAGGAGCCTCGACATTGGATCTGGGCGTCCATATAATCCTCTTACCACCGTGATTTAGGTATCTGTCCCTATCTTACGGACACGGAATTATTATTATACCACATAATAATACGTTTTGGGCTTACTGTTGGAATTATGGGACTGCTTAGTCCTAATTGGTCAGCATAAATAAGAGACATTGTTATTATTATTATTTCATTTTATTTCTCATATTACAATGGTATGTTACATTTTGAATCTATGGGCTATTTTCATAGCAAACATAGATTAAATTATTTGATTTGAGTCAGGAGAATGTGATAGAAATTTGCGAACAAGACGGCAGTTTTCAAGAAGAACTGATTTCTGGATCTGGTGGACAAGGGAAGGTGGTAGTGCAATTTTCTTCGAGTTATTATTATTATTACTATTACTATTCTTCCAGACGGAGGAGGGGAGAGCGGGGATGAGGCGGGACAGGACATTGACCCCTACATATTATTATTATTACTATTCTTCCAGACGGAGGAGGGGAGAGCGGGGATGAGGGGGGACAGGACATTGACCCCTACATATTATTATTATTCTTCCAGACGGAGGAGGGGAGAGCGGGGATGAGGCGGGACAGGACATTGACCCCTACATATTATTATTATTACTATTCTTCCAGACGGAGGAGGGGAGAGCGGGGATGAGGCGGGACAGGACATTGACCCCTACATATTATTATTATTACTCTTCTCCCAGACGGAGGAGGGGAGAGCGGGGATGAGGCGGGACAGGACATTGACCCCTACATATTATTATTATTACTATTCTTCCAGACGGAGGAGGGGAGAGCGGGGATGAGGCGGGACAGGACATTGACCCCTACATATTATTATTATTATTATTACTATTCTTCCAGACGGAGGAGGGGAGAGCGGGGATGAGGCGGGACAGGACATTGACCCCTACGTTATTATTATTATTACTTTTCTTCCAGACGGAGGAGGGGAGAGCGGGGATGAGGCGGGACAGGACATTGACCCCTACATATTATTATTATTATTACTATTCTTCCAGACGGAGGAGGGGAGAGCGGGGATGAGGGGGGACAGGACATTGACCCCTACATATTATTATTATTATTACTATTCTTCCAGACGGAGGAGGGGAGAGCGGGGATGAGGCGGGACAGGACATTGACCCCTACGTTGTTATTATTATTACTTTTCTTCCAGACGGAGGAGGCGAGAGCGGGGATGAGGCGGGACAGGACATTGACCCCTACATATTATTATTACTTTTCTTCCAGACGGAGGAGGGGAGAGCGGGGATGAGGCGGGACAGGACATTGACCCCTACATATTATTATTACTATTCTTCCAGACGGAGGAGGGGAGAGCGGGGATGAGGCGGGACAGGACATTGACCCCTTCATATTATTATTATTACTTTTCTTCCAGACGGAGGAGGCGAGAGCGGGAATGAGGCGGGACAGGACATTGACCCCTACGACCTCATGGACCCGGTGGATATTCTCTCCAAGCTACCCAAGAACTTCTACGAGAAGGTAAACCATAGATTTGAAGGGCATAGAGACCCCCGGACGCCCAGAGAAAAGTGCGAATTCCTTCCCTATCATACGTTGTGGTGTATCAATTTTTTTTTTTTTTAAAGATGAGTGTTTCATTGCCTTTTTTATTTCGTAGCCATGAAACACGAGCTACTGTAGACGCTTGTGGTCTGAGTTGTAGCGTGCCTCTCCTCTGATGGGCGAGAAGTGACACAATACTTCCCAATGAGGAGCTGGGTCAACACGAGCGCACCGAAAGGTATCCCTTACAAACAACTGTAACCAAATTATGAATACAAATTTTTGTCGGCACGGGGGATCGAAGCCGGGACCTACAGCATGGCAAGCGAGTGCTTAACCACTCAGCTAATCGCGCGCTCCATTTGGAGGGCATAGAGCCCCCGGACGTCCAGAGAAAAGGGCGAATTCCTTCCATTTCATACAGTGTGGTGTATCAATTTAATTGGAAGGCAACGAATTCCGTCCCATTAACCTTTTTTCACCTTATTCCGTCCCGTCGATTGCGTCCCGTCAATATTTCAATGGACTACCTGAGAGAAAAAAACACGCGGGACGGAATCTGGTGTCGTCCTGGACATGATACACATATACAATATACATATGTACATGATAAATCATAAACAATGTATGATTCATTTTTTTTTCTTTTCTTTCAACATTCTGAAAATTGACCAACATAATAAATAGTGTATTTCCTATTGACATGATTAATGATAAATAGAGAAACCAAGTGGCGAGATTAAAGCCAGTAGCTTTTTCTTTCACCTAACCCTAGATGTCTGCCGCCTTTGTGGTGGTAAACGCCCTATTCAACAATTTTTGAATAATCTTTATTTACAATTTTTTATGTACAGGTGCAGTCAAAAGGTATAATTAATGAAAGATAAACAAAGTTCGAACAAGGGTTGTGATAATGCCTTTGGCATTCTCTTCCTAGACTTTCTCTGCCACTTAACCCCTGTTGTTTGATATTATTTGGATTTCCCCCACAGGTCGAGGAGAAGAAATGGCAGGAGAGAAAAGAAGCAGTGGACACCCTGGAAAAGTTACTCACAGAGGCGCCTAAACTGGAACCCGGGGACTATGCAGACGTGGTGAAGGTGCTGAAAAAGGTACGGGTGCCGAATTGGGCTACTTCCCGCACTGTGGAAATGTACTGAAATGCATGAGAACAATTTGGACCGCTTTCCATAGAATTCAATTTTGAAAGACGGGTTAGAATGAGGGGCAATTATTTCTGAAGAATGTTGATTTTTCAATTTCATCTGCCGAGGGGCTTTGAAATGTAGTTTTTTCTTGTTTTTTTTTCTCACTTTTTCTTTTCCCAAGGATCTTGTATTTATGATTATTATTTGACCTGTTTGTAGGGTTTCAGACGAAAGTTCATACAAAACTCCGACTTAATGAGATCTAGTGTGACCTATTTGTGATTAACATAGATTTAACCATCATCATCATCATCATCATAGGGTGGCATCATCGTGAACTATGGTAGCCAGACAGTGGATTAATGACTCCGCACTTCTACCACTGTCTTTACAAGGAGACCAACAATAATTGACAAGGGCCCCCAGAACCAAGCCAATGCTGGGGTACTCCCTGTTTATAGTCCCCCAGCCAGACTGCTGGTCTACTCCCTGTTTAAAGTCTATCTTTCTTCCTAAGAAGATGTTTAGGGCATCGATCTTTACCCACAAAGATCAACAGGTATTGTAGGGGATTTTAATGAGAAAAAAAAAAAAAAAAAAATGTAAAATGAAATAAAATACATTCCTTCCTTCCTTCCTCCTTCACATGTCTTTGGTAGGTAAAACAGGGAGTAGACCGTGTTGACCCAGAACCTAAATGGGAAGTATTGTGTCACTTCTCGCCCATCAGAGGGAAGGCATACTACGGGATGGGCAGGCTACAGCATAGACCACAAGCGTCTACAGTAGCTCCTGTTTCATGGCTACGAAACAAAAAAGGCTGTGAAACACTCATCTTTAAAAAAAAAAAAAAAAAAACCCCTCCCACCAGATGATCACCAAAGACTCGAACGTGGTAGTGGTGGGCGTGGCCTGCAAGTGTCTGGCCCTGCTAGCGGCCGCCCTGCAGAAGAAGTTCCACCCCTACGCGGGAGCCTGTCTGCCCGCCTGTCTGGAGAAGTTCAAGGAGAAGAAAGCCAACGTGGTGACGCCCCTGCGTGATGCCGTCGACGCTATTTTTGTCAGCGTGAGTATTGAGAATAAATAGTATTTAATTAGAGTATAGAACCGATCTCAATAGCTTATAATAAGGTATCACTCTTTATTGAGGTAATTACAAATAAACATAGGTTTAAACAACAATATGTTCATAGGAAGCCACGTTCAATTAATATTGAGACATTTGTTTATGATTTGAGTAGTAGATAGTATCACCGACTCTTGAGCGTTCTCAATGATTGCCTCAGTATTTGTCAGTCCCAATTCTTTTAATCCAGCATTATTGTTTTTATTATTATAGTATGCTCTTTTAGGAGGACAGAATACAATGTTAACAGTATAAAATTAAGAAAAAACAAACAAATGACAAAATAAATAAGTAAAAAAGAAAATAACACTAATGTCATTCCTAAAGGGCGGGGTTATTGCCTGTGGCAATCTCTTCCACCCAACCCTTTAAAAAGGCGGTGGTTCATTCATGTTCCTGTTGCAGCGTAGATTTAGTAAAGCGAGTTTGAGTTATTGTGATATCACGAAAGTGATTAACACAGATATGATAACTTGTCTTTTCAAAACTTTTTTTTTTCATTAGTCGTAATCGGGCAGTATAAATAAGACGAGCGCGCGATTAGCTCAGTGGTTAAGCATTCGCTTGCCATGCGGAAGGTCCCGGGTTCGATCCCCCGTGCCGACAAAAAATTGTATTCTTAATTTGGTTACATTATTGTTTGTAAGGGAGACCTTCCGGTGCGCTCGTGTTGACCCAGCACCTAATTGGGAAGTATTGTGTCACTTCTCGCCCATCAGAGGGGAGGCATACTACGGGATCGGCAGGCTACAATACAGACCACAAGCGTCTACAGTAGCTCCTGTTTCATGGCTACGAAATAAAAACGGCTGTGAAACACTCATCTTTTCAACAACAACAAAAAACTACCTAATCTTAATCATAGACTTAAACTACCTAATCTAAAGCATAGACTACATTACCTTATCTAAATCATAGACTTCAGTACCCAATGTCAATCATGAACTTCATTAACTAATCTACTCTTTAAAAAAAAATCTACTCTATAAAAAAAAAAAAAAAAGACCATACTATTATTCTTCTCCTCAGACCACCCTGGAGGCCATAGTGGAGGACGTACTCGCCGCCCTGGAGAACAAGAACCCCCAGGTCAAGGCCGAGAGCATCTCCTTCCTAGGGCGGTGCTTCACCAAGGCCACGCCCCTGATCCTCAACAAGAAACTGCTCAAGACCTACGTGACGGCCCTGCTCAAGACGCTCAACGAGTCGGGTGAGTGATCACGTTGTCAGTTTTAATCAAATCAATATTACCCTACCCCAACTGTCAATATCAATTTAGCTTTTATTTCACATATTAATATCTTTTGATTTACTTACTTTTTTTTAAATTTATCTCTAACCTTTTCTTTATTTCTTTTACTACTATATATCTAATTGTGACGTTGTATTTATACATTTATGTATTTCATGTAGAATAAAAAATAAAATTGAATTAAATTGAATTGATCTGTTGAACTATCGGGTGAGTTTTTTTTAAGATGAGCGTTTCACAGCCCTTTTTTATTTCGTAGCCATGAAACAGGAGCTACTGTAGACGCTTGTCTACACGTACTGTTAGGTCTCAAGACTAGAAATATTTGAACTGAGTTCGATAAGAGAAGGATTTTTTTACTAATTACACCCTCATACACTAATGGTCTGGAAAGGCATACATAATCACATTCTTAAGTGAGTTTTTTTTTAATGTGGGTGTTTCACAGCCTTTTTTTATTTCGTAGCCATGAAACAAGAGCTACTGTAGACGCTTGTGGTCTGTGCTGTAGCCTGCCTATCCCGTAGTATGCCTCCCCTCTGATGGGCGAGAAGTAACACATACTTCCCGTTCAGGTACTGGGTCAACACGAGTGCACCGGAAGGTATCCCTTACAAGCAATTGGGGTCGGCATTGTGCAACCTCATGGTTGAGGTTGCACAAAACCTATAATTATCATATGGTATTTATTTTCTCTCGTCCTCAGATCCGACTGTGCGTGAGAACTCCATGATGGCCATAGGAACAGCTATGAAGGTGGTGGGGGAGAAAGCCATTGGGCCCTTCCTGGAGGATGTGAACGATGCTAACAAGATGACCAAGGTGAGAGACAGCTATTTGTATGAATGTTTAACAGAGGTGCCAATAAAAAGAGACGTGATTACATCAGCAAGTCATACTTACTTACTGCTTACTGCCGTGGCATCGCGAACCGTAGCCGATCCATTGCCTCGCCAATCCTCTGCCTCCATATGTAACGGTCCTCTCAATCATTATCTCCACATCCCAGTACTTCCATATCCTTCTTGATTGAGTCAATCCATAAAAATTGATGATGATAGTGGCAATAAATGCGAATAATTTTGGTACTCCAACGAAACAAATAATTTCTTAAACGAAACAAACAAACCAAATCTTAATTAAGTGCCCCTCTCGTTTTAGACCAAAGAAAAATCTATTAAAAAAAAAAAAAAAAAAAAAAAACGATCGAACCTGGATATAAGAAAAACTCGTAAGGACCGAATTTTTTCTCTCTTATATGCAGGTTATTCATATGAACAGTTTTTCCCCCTCAAAAAAGTTATTTTCCTCTTCGATGTATCTGGGTTTCCCTTATATTTCGTCATTTTTTAAAAGGGGAACACCCCTTTTCACACAGCTTTTTTTTATCGTCTCGTAGGTATCGTAGGTGCGAGGTTTTATCCAGGTTATAATAGTTAATAATTTTATTTTTATTGTTATTTACCTTACGGTGTATACAATTTTTTTTAAATCTAGTCTTAAAACTAACTTGATATAATATAATATTTACTTATTCTAAAAACAAATAATAAATGAGGAGAAGATAAGTATTGAAATTTAGTAAAAGGTTGACTAGATAGATACATGTATAAAGAAAGACAGAGGAAAGTGTTGATTAAAAGATTGGGAACATTCACGTATAAGAAAGACAGTGGTAAGATATTACAATGTTCGAATTGCAATGAATTGTTTTAGATCAAAGGGGTGTTTCACAGCTTTTTTTATCGTCTCGTAGGTATTGTAGGTTCAAGGTTTTATCCAGGTTGGACTGTAAAATAATTGCAATGAATTGTTTCAGATCAAAGAGTACTGCGACAAGGCGGTGTTGTGCGTGAAGCAGCCCAAAGCTGCTAAGGAGAGGCCCACCACCGCCCCGGGTAAATCAGGCTCGAGTGGTAATGTGCCCAAGGTGGTCAAGTCCGGGGGTGCCACCAAGGCCGCCGCCGCCGCCAAGCCCATCAACAGTGCCACCATCACGAGGAAACCCGCCCCTGGTGAGAATGACGAGAACTACCTTACAGTGTGTTCTTTAACCCATTGCCTACCAAGCCATTTTTATGAAACTTGCCCTGGGGCCCCAAGGGTATTTTCCTCAAAATCACCTGTCTCTAGCATATGTGCAACACGCGGTCCCCCAGACAAAAACCCCATATTTCCTTGTCACCAGGGACCGTGTATAGCATATGTGCTAGACAAATTGTCTTGCATATATGCTATACATGGTGCCCAAGAAGGTTCAAACGTATCTAGTATACAGGGTCTTCATAAAGTCTCACCCAGGCCTAGGTTTCTCGAAAACGACTCAGAATATCAAAAAACGCAAAAACCCGTATTCCTTTATATTTAAGGGCATTGATTTTCAGCCAATTTTTTTTTTGCCTACACGGCCCCAGTCAGGCTAGGCATGGACCAACTTTAAAATCTTAAATAGAATGGTATGTTTTGTGGCATACTGTTTTAAAGGTCTTATTGAGAGAAGTTCATTACAACAAATTTTAGTGAGTTACGACTTACCGTTCTCGAGATACAGGGTCGGACGTCCTGCGTAATATCCATATATTTTGACCTATAACTCGTTAACCGTAAATTATGGAGAATTTTTTTCTTGTTAGTAATAACTCCTTATGACAAGACCTTTTGAACAAGTTATAACTCGACATACTCTGTTGATGTTAGTTTCTGGTCGGTTTCGTCAGCCAGCCGGACGAACAGTCGAAAAAAATTTAACGAAAAAAACAAATCAAGTTTTAACTTGTTCGAAAGTTCTTGCCATAAGGAGTTATTATTAACAAGAAATTTTTTCTCCATAATTTACGGTTAACGAGTTATAGGTCAAAATATATGGATATTACGCAGGACGTTCGACCCTGTATCTCGAGAACGGTAAGTCGTAACTCACTAAAATTTGTTGTAATGAACTTGTCTCAATAAGACTTTTAAAACAATATGCCACAAGACATACCATTCTATTTAAGATTTTAAAGTTGGTCCATGCCCAGCCTGACTGGGGCCGTGTAGGAAAAAAATTTTTGGCTGAAAATCAATCGCCCTAAATATAAAGGAATACGGGTTTTTGCGTTTTTTGATATTCTGAGTCGTTTTCGAGAAACCTAGGCCTGGGTGAGACTTTATGAAGACCCTGTATATGCAACCCCGGTACCCCAGGCAATACCAGTGTCTTGCAAATGTGCTACCCATGGTAGGCAATGGGTTAAAGTTCAGAATTATTAAAATTAATTTTTAAGGATTGAAAGCTGAAAATTTTAAAAATCATATAAACCTGTGCTGAAGTACTTGACTTGACTTATGTCCTGTAATCCCGAGGGGGACGTAAGGCCTCAACGAAAGCTTTCCAACGGATCCGGTTCTGTGCCATGGACTTTATCTCTCCCCAGGTTTTACGTTCTTCGGATATTTCCTGCTCTAGTGTCCTTCTCTATGTTATTCTGGGGCTCAAGTACTTGACTTGACTTACTTGACTTGACTTACTTGATTTGACTTACTTGACTAGTTATACTCTTCTTTTTCCTTGGGGGGTCCATTCAAGAGCTGAAGTACTAGGTTTTTAAATTTGTCACCCCACACCCGGGACCTCGCCTAGCAGGGCCCCGCACCACTTCAAGGTGTCATCCGTCGCGGGGGTTACACTGTGGGTGGTTGCGGTTATTTTGCTCTTCACAAATATTATAGCTCAGTGGTAAAGGCGACACTCGGTGAATCAAGAGGTCGCGGGTTCGAAACCCAGCCGAGACATGACAAGTTACCCTCCCATTTGGGATTTTCACCACATAATAATACGTTTTAGGCTTACTGCTGGAATAATGGGAATTAATATTCTTAATTGGGCATTATAAAAAAATACGCCAGCCTCCATGGCATAACGGTTGTGACTACTGCCGTAGTCCAGATATCCTGAGTTCGATTCCCGGTTGGGGCAGACTTTTCGAACAGAAAATTATGTTCCTTCCGAAAACGTGAGGCTGGCATTTCCTGCCCTACCCAGGCTGGGTGAGCTTAATGTGGGTAGCTGGTACGATTCCCAGTGAATGGAGGGTAAAACCCCTGTCCTGACTATTTCAAATCAGGACGTTCAAACCAAATAGAATCAACTGGTCACAATAGATGTAGTGATAATTGGGGCTTCTCTTGTGGAACTCCAACCTGTCTATAATAATCATAATATTATATACGTAATTCTCTTGAACTCTGTTACCGACCTCAGTAGCTTGATCGATAAGGCGGCGGACTTGTAACTTGGAGGTCGGTGGTTCGAGTCCCGGTTTCAGTGTAGATTTAGTAAAGCGAGTTTGAGTAGTGTGATATCACGAAAGTGATTAACACAAAAATGATAACTTTTTTTGAACTTGAACTCTGTTTTATAGTACACTCTAATAGATAAAATAAGTAAATTAAATTAAATTTATTCCAGGTAAAGCACCGGCGGGGGGCGCCAAGGTGGTGAAGCCAGGCAGTGGGGGTGGTGCGGCCAAGTCCTCGAGTGGGAGCAAGCTGGGGCCCAGTGGCGGCTCGCGGGTGCCCTCAGAGAAGGACCTGAGTGACGAGGAAGTGGAGGAGAGGGCGGGCGAACTGTTGCCTCCCAACACAGTGGCGGATCTGACAGACGCCAACTGGAAGACGAGGCTGGGTGCCATGGAACAGTTACTGCCCGTGAGTGTTTTATTTACCTATGTGGAGAATTTTGATAATAATATCGTCTTATTTATACTGCCCGATTAGGACTATTAAAGTCCCATCATCCCAGCAGTTAGCCCAAGACATATTATTATGTGGTAAAAAATCCCAAATGGGAGGATAACTTGTCATGTCCCGGCTGGGTTTCGAACCCACGACCTCTGGAACCTCTGGATTCACAGAGTGTCGCCTTTACCACTGAGCTACCGGGACAGACTATTTTGATAATAAACGAACATTGGTGGTTATTTGTATGCGTCTATAGCTGCTGTTTCGTGGCTACGAAACAAAGAAGGCTATGAAATACTCATCATCATGGTGTGGGGTCATCGTGAACGATGGTAGCCAGATAGTGGAGGAATGACTCAGCACTTCTACCACTGTCTTTACAAGGACGCTAATAATTGACAAGGGCCCCCAGAACCAAGCCAATGCTGGTCTACTCCCTGTTTATAGTCCCCCAGCCAGACTACTGGTCTACTCCCTGTTTATAGTCCCCCAGCCAGACTACTGGTCTCCTCCCTGTTTGTAGTTCCCCAGTCAGACTCCTGAAATACGCACATTCCAAAAATATAAATAATTAAAAACATGTTTGGACTACACATCCTGTGTGAATTTATGTAAAAACTTATGACTAGGATTCGATTATGTAACTTAGAGGTCGGTGGTTCAAGTCCCGGTTTCAGCGTAGATTTAGTAAAGCAAGTTTGAGTAGTTGTGATATCACGAAAGTGATTAACACAAATATGATAAATTTAACCTAACTTTTTATTTTTTATACAAAAATAAAAATATAAATCATGTCCTGTTTCCAGATTGTCCAAGAGCTCGCCGATTCGCCAGGCATGGCCCAAGTCCTGGTGAGGGTTCTGAACAAGAAGCCAGGATTCAAGGACAACAACTTCCAGGTTCTCAAGTTGAGACTCGAATGTGTCAAAGTCATCTGCGAGAAGTTCAAGATTACCAGGTAATAGAATAGAGTAGAATATAATAGAAGAGAAGTAGAGAAATTCAAGATTACCAGGTAATAGAATATAATAGAAGAGAACAGAAAAGAAGTAGAGAAATTCAAGATTACCAGGTAATAGAATAGAGAAGAGAAGAAAATAGAAGAGAAGAAAAGTTCAAAATTACCAGGTAATAGAATAGAATATACCTTATTTATACTTCCGAGATAAGACTGAAAAGTCCCTTTTCTGCAGCAGTCAAACAGGTCTTATATATTTTGTAGGTAAATCTCGTATGCTAAGTCTGTAGGTAGGTGCTTAAGGTAGAACTTTAAGAAGACTCATATGGTATCCAGGGCATGTATTGAGAGAGTAGAGGACTATAACCTAAGAACAGACTACCTAACCCTAGCTTACAGTTTCCCAAGTTTAATGATTTATAAAGAAAAAAACATAAGTTCTCTTGATCGCACATATAAATATGTGGTTCGGAACTAGCCCAATGGTCCACTCGAGATGTCTGAAAACCATCACTCCCCTTAGCTGTAGCCAAGCTGTTTACAACAACAACATCTTAAGCTTACTGTTTGAATAATGGGACTCATTAGTCCTTTTAGGTCAGAATAAATAAGGCAATATTATTATTCTCCCTAGTCTGACTGGGGGACAAGTGTCCCGCTAGAGGACTATAAACAGAGAACAGACTACCCAACCCTCATAAGACAGGCCAGCTTACAGTTTCCCAAGGGTTTAATGAATTATAAAGAAAAAGCCCAAGTTCTCTTGATCGCACATATAAATATGTGGTTCGGACCTAGCCAAATGGTCTACTCGAGATGGCTGAAAACCATCACTCCCCCTAGCTGTAGCCAAGCTGTTTACAACAACAACATCTTGGGCTTATGGTTAGAATAATGGGACTCATTAGTCCTTTCAGGTCGGAATTAATAAGGCAATATTATTATTCTGTGAATCCAGAGACTCCAGAGGTCGTGGGTTCGAAACCCAGCTGGGACATGACTTGTTATCCTCCCATTTGGGATTTTTACCACATAAAAATATGTCTTGGGCTTACTGCTGGAATAATGGGACGTAATAGTCCTAATCGGGCAGTATAAATAAATTAATTTAATTAATTGATTAATGTTTTTTCTTTGTGTTATTATGTCACAATTTTAGTGTGTAGCGCAGAATCATAGGACTTTACCACTTTAATTTACAATATCTTGTATTATTATTTTTGCCTAAGATTCTGCCACTAGTCGCTGCTTCACATCAAAGCAGCTACTCATTTTTCCTCACGAGGTATGAGTGGACCCCGAACATCCAAGTACAGAGCAGAAAAAATCCTCCCCCGCTGGGAATCGAACCCAGGTCACCATGCGTGCAATGCCTAGCGCGCTAACTCACTCTGCCACAGTGACTACTGACTCATTAGTACTTTTAGGTCAGTATAAATAAGGCAATAATATCATTATCCCCCACAGCACCACGGTCGGCTACTGTCTGACCGACATCGCGGCCTACTTGGGCGACACCAAGAACGGCCCCCTGGCGGGCGAAGTCCTCACGAGTCTCGCCGAGTCCACCCGATTGGACTTCGTGTCCTCCGAAGTTCTCAACTTCGCCTTCACCACGCAGAAGTCGCCCAGAGTTCAGCAGGAGGCGCTGACGTGGCTCTCCCGCGCCATTCTCGAGTTTGGCTTTGTGTGAGTATATCTTTATCTTTTTTTATTGTTAAAAAAAGATCTGGCTGGGGACTATAAACAGGGAGTAGACCAGCAGTCTGGCTGTGGGACTATAAACAGGGAGTAGACCAGCAGTCTGGCTGGGGGACTATAAACAGGGAGTAGACCAGCAGTCTGGCTGGGGGACTATACACAGGGAGTTGACCAGCATTGGCTTGGTTCTGGGGGCCCTTGTCAATTATTAGCCTCCTTGTAAAGACAGTGGTAGAAGTGCTGAGTCATTACTCCACTGTCTGGCTACCATCGGCATCGTTCACGATGACGCCACCGTATGATGATATAAAAAATGCTTGTTTCACAGCCTTTTTTCTTTCGTAGCCATGAAACAAGAGCTACTGTAGACGCTTGTGGTCTGTGTTGTAGCTTGGCCATCAAGTAGTATGCCTCCTCTCTGATGGGCGAGAAGAAGACACAGCACTCCCCCATTTGGGTGCTGGGTCAACACGAGCGCACCGGAAGGTATCCCTTACAAACAACTGTAACCAAATTTTGAATACAATTTTTTGTTGGCGTGGGGGTTCGAACCTGGTACTTTCCGCATAGCAAGCGAGTGCTTAACCACTGAGCCATGTGCCCCTTTTCCCAAACCACCGACCTCGAAAAGTAGATAACACCTATTCCTGAAAATTTAACTTAATTCACCGACCTCAATAGCTTGATCAATAAGGCGGCGGACTTGTGGTTACCATGAGGTCGGTGGTTCAAGTCCCGGTTTTAGCGTAGATTTAGTAAAGCTAGTTTGAGTAGTTATGATATCACGAAAGTGATTAACATAAATATGATAACTTTAAAAAACTACTTTTCCTGAAATTTTAACTTGATTCACCGACCTCAATAGGATTTATGAAACAGACTTTATTAAATAATTTTTATTAAGTTTTTTAAAAGTTTTAAAGTTATCATATTTGTGTTAATCACATTCGTGATATCACAACTACTCAAACTCACGTGACTAAATCTACGCTGAAACCGGGACTTGAACCACCGACCTCCAGGTTACAAGTTCACCGCCTTATCGATCAAGCTACTGAAGTCGGTAATAATTTTTATTATTTAGTATAATTGGGGACATGCACTGAGATCAGATAACATAGAGGGAACCCGATGTATCAAGATTTGCGTCCAAGAGGGACGATCAGCTGATTTCAAAATCAATGCCGGAGTTGTAGTAATTTTTCTCTCGCGAAAGTGTGGGTACCTAAACTACCTAATTCTTCTAAAATAATATTTTTACTTTATTCGTACTTACCTATCAGTTAATTTTTTCTTTGCTTCCACTTTTACTTTCCTTTTTTTCTACTTATTATGTAGTAATATAAAATTTGGTATCTGACGTGAAAATTAAGGATGTTTAGATACCCGCCACTGCATGAGGTAAACAAAAAATTCAAATAAATTGAACCAATCAGAAGCCGGGATTTGTTGAAAGAGGGACCATCAGCTGTTCAAAGTTGGACGCATAAATTTGTTCAACTCGAGATAGGTAAGGCTATGTTACATGATCTCAGTGGGTACATGTCATAGTTTAAATTTCCTGCTTGTGTTCCATGCTTCTCTTTGGACTCAGAGCGGAAGATGAGTAAGTGCTTCTCCACTTTTATAATTAATTATTATTATCATACAAATCTATGTCATCTATATGTAATTTTAGTTGACACTCTGTCCTTCGGCTGTCATTTGTAAAATAAGAATCAAAAAGTTGGTCTCTCATCGCAAAATGATAAATAAGATAGTAGAAAAATAGTTTATATGAATCAGTTGATTGAAGTTTTATTTTGAACTAGCCGTTTGCCCGTGCTTTGCAACGGGACTAAATTTCAAATTTATTAAGGCATGGCCGTACTGCTGGACAGCAATGCCTTTTTGAACTTTTTATAATTTTTCTGGACAAAGCGATAATGGTTTTGGGGGGGTCAATTCTGAGTCATTTTTCGCTATCTCTTACCGTTTTGGCTAAACAACTCCGGACAAACAAACATAGGTAGGTAGGTAGGTAGGTAGGTAGGTAGGTAGTCCTTTTTTCTGTTTTATATATAGAGATTGAGTTCAAATTTTATTTGGTACTGGAAACCTTGTCGATAGACTCATTCTATAGAAACAATAAGATATTAATTAATTCACTGTCTAAGTGCTACGGTGTATGATGAATTGATGATGCTAGTATGTAATGGTTCATATATTACTTCCGAGAAATTTGTAATATTAGAAATCTGTAGTTTTGTGTTCGTTTTTGTAAAACGAAACTTTTTTTTTGCTCGGATTTCAATTTTTTTATATTTCTGGATTTCTATGTAAATTTTGTAAATAAAACATGATCTAACATTTTTAATAATATCTATTGTAAATAAAACATGATCTAACATGTTTAATAATATTTTATTTACCTTTAATAATAATAATAAAGAGTATTTTTTTATAGTCCTATCAATCGAAATAGTAACATATTTGATATATTAGTTGAATTTTAATAATATGTGTTTTGAAACGTAACAGCACAAACAATAAATTGACATGTTATTTTTTTTTTTTAAAAGTATTCAAACACTCTAAACTCTAACAGTTCTACAAACAGCTCCGAGACTCGGTTTTTTTTTTTTGACAAACAGTGTTTATTTTTCAACCAATCAGACACTATAATCATGTAAATATGTTCGCGTTGTTCTGAGAAATTTCTAATATTAGAAATCGGAAGTAATGTGTTTGTTTTTGTAAAATAATAATATTTTTTTTGCTCCCATTTCAAAACTTTATTTTCCACTCCACCTCCCAGTGTCGAACCCAAGTCTCTCATGGAGAACGTATTGTGTTTTGTAAAATAATAATATTTTTTTTGCTCCCAGTTTAGACTTGTTTAGACTGCTGGAATAAAGGGACTTTTTAGTCTCACCTCGGCAGTATAAACAAGGTAATTTCTATTCTATTCTATTCTATTCTATTCTATTCTCCCATTTCAAAACTTGTATTTTCCACTCCACCTCCCCCAGCGTGGAACCCAAGTCCCTCATGGAGAACGTGAAGAAGGCAGTGGCCGCCTCCAACCCCCAGGTCCGGACTGCTTGCATCTCCCTGCTGGGCACTCTGTACCTCTACATGGGCCGGAACCTGGGCTTCTTCTTCGAGCATGAGAAGCCGGCCCTGGTGCAGCAGATCAACGCCGAGTTTGAGAAGGTAAATAATATTAATATCGCCTTATTTATATTTATTTATTATTTTATTTATTTAGAAACTCTTTATTATTAGAACATATATACAGACCAATAATGGTAAAAATTAAATATAAAATTGACAATATTAATAATATAAACAAGAAAAAAATAAATAAAATATATACATATGTCCTAACTTAAGGGCGGGGTTATTGCCTATGGCAATCTCTTCCACCCAACCCTTTTTATTTATACTGCCCGATTAGGACTATTCAGTCCCATTATTCCAGCAGTAAGCTCAAGACACATTATTATGTGGTAAAAATCCCAATTCTGAAGATAACTTGCCATGTTTCGGCTAGGTTTCGAACCCACGACTTCTGGAATCTCTGGATTCACAGAGTGCCGCATTTACCACTGAGCTACCGGGACAGACAAGGAAAATAATATAGACTCATTTATACTGCCCGGCTGTGACTAATAAGTCCCATTATTCTAGCAGTGAGCTCTAGACATTAACCTCACCCAGCCTTGGTAGGGCCGGAATTGCCAGCCTCACATGTTCGGACCGAACAGAATTTTCTGCCCGAATGTGACTGATAAGTCCCATTATTCTAGCAGTGAGCTCTAGACATTAACCTCACCCAGCCTGGGTAGGGCCGGAATTGCCAGCCTCACATGTTCGGAATTTTCTGTGCGAAAATTCTGCTCCAACCGGAAATCGAACTCAGGATCTCTGGACTACGGGCAGTAGGCACAACCGTTACACCACTGAGGCTGGCGTATTTTTTTTATAATGTCCAATCCTTAAGTAGGCTCCATTTTAATAGTGTCAGTATACCTTACTCAAATCAAGTTAAAAATCTTGGAATACTCTTTGATTCTACTCTTTCTTGGGTCCCCCATATCAATGCTGTTTCTAAGAAGTGCTATTACTCCTTCCATTCGTTGAAAGCCGTAAGGAGAATTCTGCCATTTGGTGTTCGTAAAATGCTTTGCACCGCATTGATCTTACCTATTCTTGAATATAGTGATGTTCTTGTCACTAACACTACTCAGAAGGTTAAACAAAAAATCCAAAGATTGCAAAATGCCTGCGTCAGATACATATTTGGTTTACGCAAATATGATCATGTCAGTTTGTGTCGTGAGTCTTTGGGTTGGTTTACTATGGAAGAACGGCGTGACATTCATATTCTTTTGTTATTGTGGCGAGTATTGAACACACAAAATCCTCTTTACTTAGCATCAAAGTTTTCATCACTGTCTCAGCATTCTCATAACACCAGATCTGAGGATGCTACCCTTCTTACGATTCCAATACACAGGACTAATTTCTTCTCTGGCTCATTTGCTGTACAGGGTGCTAGGTTGTGGAACTCACTTCCCCATGAGGTTAGGGTCTGCGAACGCATGTCTTCCTTTAGGCGTTTACTGATTGAACATTTCAAATCGGTTTGAAAATTGAGTACTGGCTCCTTCCTTCTTTTCTTCTTCTTCCTTCTTTTCTTCTTCCTCCTTCTTTTCTTGTCCTCCTTCTTTTCTTCTTCTGTTTCCTCACCCGGATGTAATATATTATATTCTCTCTTTTATATATACCTATATTTATACATTTTTTTCTTTTTTTTTTTTTAAATATATTATGGAATATCAGTAACACTTTACTTCTCGATATCAAATAAGTGGTAACCGTATGGGTTTGATGGCAGAGATTCCCTCAGGCAATAATCACGCCCTTTGTCAATATTATTCTTGTCAATAAAGAGTTATTATTATTATTATATAAAGACTATTAATTACCATTATTTCAGCAGTAAGCCTAAAACGTATTATTATGTGGTAAAAATCACAAACGGGAGGGTAACTTGTAATGTCTCGGCTGGGTTTTGAACCCGCGACCTCTTGATTCACAGAGTGTCGCCTTTACTACTGAGCTACCAGTACAGAGAAAAGGTAAGTTCTCTCAGAAAACGTCATAGCGTATATCTCATGGGTAATGAACCTGTCTATAGTGGATAGTTTCTTACGTGACAGAGGCATTACGAGTTCGCCTTTGTTTATTCCTGTATGGGTTGAACATACAAATAATGCCCACCCTAACGCCAGAATATTGTTCGAAAATAAAATGAAAAAAAAGGCAATTACATTGCAAAATAAATATCAAAAAAAAAAAAAATAAAATAATAATAATTAACCCTCTCATGTCCGCTGTCCCTTTTCCAGCACGAGGGCGAATCCCCGCCGGTGCCTACGCGAGGTATCACTGGAAGTAGATCTTCGGATGACGTCATCAGCGCAGATGGAGAGGAGGAGGAGGGGGGGGCGGGCTGCCCCCAGACCACGGACTTCAACATTGAGGACGTGATGCCCAGGGTAGACATCAGTGGGCAGCTCACAGAGGCCCTGCTGAGTGAACTGAGTGATAAGAACTGGAAGGTGAGTTATTTTTAGTGAACTGAGTGATAAGAACTGGAAGGTGAGTTTTTTTTTAGTGAACTGAGTGATAAGAACTGGAAGGTGAGTTTTTTTTAGTGAACTGAGTGATAAGAACTGGAAGGTGAGTTTTTTTTTGTGAACTGAGTGATAAGAACTGGAAGGTGAGTTTTTTTTAGTGAACTGAGTGATAAGAACTGGAAGGTGAGTTTTTTTTAGTGAACTGAGTGATAAGAACTGGAAGGTGAGTTTTTTTTACTGAACTGAGTGATAAGAACTGGAAGGTGAGTTTTTTTTACTGAACTGAGTGATAAGAACTGGAAGGTGAGTTTTTTTTAGTGAACTGAGTGATAAGAACTGGAAGGTGAGTTTTTTTTTAGTGAACTGAGTGATAAGAACTGGAAGGTGAGTTTTTTTTACTGAACTGAGTGATAAGAACTGGAAGGTGAGTTTTTTTTTGTGAACTGAGTGATAAGAACTGGAAGGTGAGTTTTTTTTAGTGAACTGAGTGATAAGAACTGGAAGGTGAGTTTTTTTTAGTGAACTGAGTGATAAGAACTGGAAGGTGAGTTTTTTTACGTAAATAATAAATATATCGTCTTAAATCAAATCTATATATTTTAGTACATTTAGCCCAATTTTCATCACTACAATTTTATATGTGTGATATTCAACCCCCAAGCAGCCTAAGACGATCGTTTCGTTCTTATTTGAATCATCAGTTAGGCATAGCTGATCATTACTATATGGTCCTTGAGAATTGAAAAAAATCCTTAGTTGAATTGTATATCGTCTTATTTATACTGCCCAACTAGGACTAATGAGTCGCAGATACGAGAGTTCCCCTTGGCTCGTAAGCTTTTCTTGCTGAGTGCTTGCCAACAATTAATATTAAATATGGGTTTTAAAATTGAAGAACACGTAATATATTCTTTAATTATGCAACGATTACTTACATTTTCGTTTCACTAACGAAAGAACAAGAAAATCGCAAAAAGCACGCTTATCACGAGTAGTACATCCTGAGGATACTTGGCACTTCCTTGCGCCATCGCAGTGACATCTACCGCCGCCCTCGTGTGCCCATCGTTGTCCCGGACGGACTTTATCCACGAGCTGTAGTAGTCCACGCGCACGTACACGCCTGGGTACTCGGTGGCACAGCCCCAGCCCCACGACACCACGCCCAGGAGGCGCTCCTCAAACACCAGCGGCCCCCCGGAGTCCCCCTGGCACGCGTCCTGCCCCTCCTGCAGCGTGCACACGATGGTGTTCTCCCCCGCGCCGGACACCTCCAGCATCTTCATGCACTTCCAGGTGTTGATCAGGGGAAGGTTTACGGTCTGCAGCACGGGTGGGGTCGCCTCCCCGGCACCGATTTGATTCCCAAACTTGTCCTTGGCAAACGTGATCCCGAAGCCAGACACGGTGGCGTAGTGCGTGTTGTTATCACTGTTGAAGATCACGTGGTTGAGATAGGTGAAATCGCTTGCTTTGTAATAATCGATGGGTATCACGAACGCGGTTTTCTTCATAGGAATCATGAGTTTGAACATGGCGATGTCCCCTCTGTCGTGCCACCAGATCTTGTCGATCTTACTCAGCTGGGGCTGTCGCTTCTGCTCTTTATGGTTGCGGTAGATGGAACCAGCGATCACGTCCGGGTTGAACCCGTTCCAGTTGAGGGATTCGTCGGTGAAACAGTGACGCGCTGAAACGGCCCACTCGAGTGTGATGAGGGTTCCGGCGCAGTAGAACTCCCCGTACACAGCCAGGGAGACGATGTAGGGTATCTCGCCTGGCTTGGCGTCTCGACCCCCTACGATGCGACCCCCGATGCCTATGCGGCGTCCGCCACTGCTTGCTTGTGTGTCGCTCTTGTCAAACAATCTCCATCCGCTACTGTTGATGGCGTTTCCTTTGTCCATAACAGGACGATGCATTTCTTCATTTAACTTTCTATCTCTTGTGAAAATTTTTGGTATTCCTTTGTTGGAATTTGTTTTGACGACAACATTGTCCGTTTCTATCTTTGTGTCTTTTGTACTGTCGATTTTAGTATCTTCACTTTTGAAACGTCCACGTTCAGCGTAATCATCTGCCTTGATTCTATTCCATGAGTCTCTAAATTCCGCCTCACCTTTCACTTGTATGGTATAGTCTGTCTTTGTGCTCTCTGTATGGTCTATCTCTTTGTCTTTTAGAGCCTCATTGGCCTTTTTTCTATTCGCCGCTTTTCCAAGCATATCTTTTACTTTCTCTTTCATAGAATTATTTGCATGTCTTTCCAGTTCATCTTCTGCTCTGAAACTATTGTCAATCGTGTATTTTCTTTTCTCTATACTGGAACTACTTCCGGTTGTGTCTTTGGTTTCCTCCTCAGTATCACCAATGCGTTCAGTTGTTAGCTCTAGTCCATTTTGTACCGGAATTTCATCAATGTCTCCGTGAGTTTCGTTATCACCAGGGTACACGATGGACACACAAGTAAAATTGCTTGTTTTATTCATATGCACGATTCCATATTGTTTACTCCTGTCTATGGTCGGGTGGTGATTAACGCATGTAACCAACACGATGCTTAACAGCTGTAGAAGTACGCATGGTGTCAACACTGAGTTAAACACTTCTAGTAGATCATTGTGGAACACGCGTGTTGATATCATCACTCTCGAACTCAAAGGGGACAATTTTTTCTGTATTAAAACGTTCTAAAATACCGCTAAAATTTCGAAAGACTTCCGCCCTATTTCTCAGAAAACTGATGAAATTTATCTATGTACAATAAGTTTACACATCGAAGTGGCTCATTTTACGCCATCCTACTCTAACTACATGGTTGAAGATACCGAAATTTCATTCTCACTATGATTGTTATTCACTTTTTTTTTTTTTTTGAATATTCAAACTTTATTTCAGTTTTATTTAAAACTTTTATAAATTGGGGAAATAAGGTACATAGGATAGGAAAAGAAATACAGATAAATGGGGTACAAGGAGAAAATATGACAAGTACAAGAAAAAGGAAAAGAATACAAACAAATACAAGGAATACAATAATGATCAGGATAAGTAGGAGGAAAGAAAAAAAAAAAAAAAAAAAAAAAAAAAAATAATAATAATAATTAAAAGAAAGAAAAAAAAAAAAAAAAAAAATCAACAAAAATCATGAGCACACCCCTAGGCTATATTGGCTTACTGTAAAATATTTATAATTAAATAAATATTAAAATTAAGCCCACAAAGACTAGAAATGTGTTTAAAAAAAAAAAAAAAAAAAAAAAAAAAAAACATTAATAATAATCAGGAATTCAGGTAAAGGGTGGTCTAGTAATAATCAGAAATCTAGGTAATAGGAAGAAAGGAATTTAGGTATGGTCTAGAAGTGCATGGACAATAATAGGGAGATCTTGAGGAAGGTGTATTCCTTTTCTGCGTACATAGCCTCTGTGGCCAAGATCATGAGGATTATCCTTGATGAAATTAATATATCTTTGAACACAGACATTAAAGACTGGTTGAAAATTCAGGTCCTTTTTGATTCTTTCATTTTTAACAAACCAGGGGGCTTTTGTGATGATCCGAAGAACTTTGTTCTGGAATATTTCAAGTTTCTTCCAGTGTGTTCTTGCAGCAGGGAGCCAAACAGGACAGCCATATGTGATTACAGGAAGGAGAATTGACTTAAAAACTAACAAGGCTGATTTCATTCCTAGTGAGGACTTCTTGTTGAATATAGGGAATAATTTTGACAGTCTTTGGTATCCTTCTGAAACCTTGGTAGAAATGTGATCTTTCCAGCACAGCCTTCTATCGAACCATACACCAAGCCATCGCACTGAATTTACTTGCCATGGAATATTTACATTGTTTATTGATAAACAGGGTGGGTTTGGTGACCGACGAAGAGAAAATATTTTGGCTTCAGTTTTCTGCACGCTGATGGTAACACACCACTGGGAACACCATTTAACAACTTCATTGACGAGCAATTGAAGCTGAGATTGAGCACGACAAAGATTTTCATTGGCAGACGCAATAAGTATATCATCAGCAAACATGCCAACAAAACAATTGTCAGAGGGCAAGAAGTTGTTTGCAATGTCACTGACGTACAAGTTAAAAAGTATCGGGCCAAGGACGGATCCTTGTGGGACTGAAGCACGGACAGGACGGATAGTGCTAAAGTGTTCTTCAATTTTCACAGCAAAGGACCTGTTTTGAAGAAATGAGGATATTATTCCTACTAGATATTGGGGAAAATTCAGTTTTTTCATCTTGAAAATCAGACCCTGATGCCACACACGGTCAAACGCTTGCTGGAGATCCAAGAACACGGCTGCTACTTCATTACGGTTTTCAAAATTGCTGTTCACAAATTCAGAGAATTTTACCATTTGATGAGTTGTTGAATGATTTTCACGAAAACCAAATTGAAAAATAGGGAGAACATCCCAGTTGAATAGTACATCCTTGAGTCTTGAAGCTATTATTCTTTCAAACAGTTTTGACATACATGGCAGTAAACTAATTGGGCGGTAACTTTTAAGGTCCTTTTTAGGTTTACCTGGTTTTGGAAGTACAATCACCTGTGCATGTTTCCACAGGTACGGAAAATATTTCCAACGAAGACAAGCATTGAAGATGGCTGTCAGAAAAATAAGAGCCTTAAGAGGAAACTCTTGAATGATCTCATTAGAAATCAGGTCATGACCAGGAGTTTTTTTATGTTTCAATATTTTTATTTCAGCTTGTAATTCACTGGGAGTAATGTATGGAATGGGTAACTCTACAGACACAGGTTCTATTAAGAGGTATTCACCAATTTCCTTGATTTTTTCAGAGTTGAAGTTATCTTCATTGACTTTGAAGGTATCTTCCAATGAGCTGGCAAACACCTCACATTTGTCTTGAGGAGATGTAATGAAATCATCACCAATTTTTATTGGTGGAATCCTGTCTTGTTCACGTAAAATTCTTTTTGTTTCTTTGTAGAGAGTACCATCTTCAGGGTGCAGGTCTTTTACATATTCTTGGTAACCTTCATATCGAAACTCATCAAGCTGATATTTTAATTTTCTAGTTATAATGTTTAGAAGTTTTTTGTCAGGTGCATAACGATTCCGCTGCCACCTTCTTCTTACACGATGCTTGTATGTGATTAACATTCTCAAGTGACAAGGAAGAATGAAAGAATTGCTGGATTTCTTGTGTGGACCCGAACACAGCCTGACAGTTTCCTTCACAGTGTCGGTAAAACTTTCAATGGCATGATCAATGGAAATAGTACTTTCAAAAGAAGAAGGAATACTGATGTTTTGTATCTTTTCTCTGAATAAATCCCAATCAACAGGACCATTTAGGAGTTTCAATTTGGAAGGACTCTGAAGAAAAATTGCATCTAGCTGAATTACAACTGGGTTGTGGTCAGAGTCTAACTCTGCGAGAACTTGCTGAGAAATAACATTGGGAACATTCTTACAGAGAATTACATCCAGGACATCAGGGTGTCTGTTTTCATGACTTGGAAAATAGGTGGGTTCATCAGGACCAAGTACTATCCACTCTGATTGATTCATCAATCTAAAGAGTTTCCTTCCATTAGGGTTTGAGACAACACTGTACCATGCAGGGTGCTTGCAGTTCAAATCTCCAGCTACAATAGTAGGAATTTCACAGTCAAAAATGTGCGCTAAATCTCTCACAGATAATGTTTTACAAGGTTGAAGGTAAGCAGCAAATATTTTGATTTTAGCACCATTCGCCAAAGAGATAAGGACACCTTGAATTTCAAAAGAAACCATTGGGGGTAGAACTATAGCTTCTTGCAAAATCCTGTTCTTCACAAATACAGCAGCTCCACCGTATGCAGCTTCAGGAAAACGATCACCTCTATAGACTCTGTAATTTGGTACTTTGAACTTTTGTGATGGAACAAGGTGAGTTTCAGAAACACAAGCCACATCAATGTCATGGCGGACAAGAAAATCAATAAATGTCATTCGTTTTGAGTTGAGGCCATTTGCATTCCAGTTAAGGATTGATAGTTTGTGAATGTCTGGTTGTCTAACCTGATCCATTAAGTAGTGTAGCAATGAAGTTTTTGAGTAAAGGCTTGATTTTTGCAAGTAGAGATGTGAAAAATGGTTTTATTGCTGATAAAATACTATTTATGACAGAATCAAACAAGGATGAAGAATCAGATGATACCTGGGGTTGAGTATTTTCTGATGATGAAAATGAACAAGGAGGAGGGCCAAATTGAGCAACTCTTGAGTATGAGTGATCAGTTCCAATGCGGTACAGATTATGTTCTGGAACAATAGCAGGAGAACTTTGACTTGGAAGGGGTGGAAAATTACTAATATCTGGAGGAGGAGAAGAATGAATAATATTAGAAGCAGGTAACTGTTGATTTTCATTGCAGTTCACACACTTAGGTACAGCATTTTCAACATTTTTATTCAAGCATTCAGAAGAGGTATGAGCACCAGAGCAGTACACACAACGTGGTGCTTGATTACAATAATTCTTTGTGTGATTAAATCTTTGGCACTTTGAGCACTGAGGAACATTAGAATACTTTTTCTTTGGTTCAATATAAACAATACAATTCAGAATCTTTGTAAGATCATATATTTCTTTGTTCTTTAAATGCTTCTTATCTAGATAAAGATTGATAACAGGAATAGGTTTTTTTTCTTTGTTCCAGACTCTCATGACCTTAAAATCCTTATAGCCAAGAGTTTCCAATTCAGAGGAGATTTCACTTTCAGTGAAGGATGTTGGGACATTTTTTAATACTACATCAATAGTTCTATCAGTAGGTAAACGGAAGGAATGATATTCAATTTTTTTATTGTTTAAATATGAACTGAACTTACGGTAAGTATCAATGGTACCACACTGTAGATTTAAAAACTCTCTTGTATCCTTGATACTAAAATCCACTGAGATGGTTTTCAAATTGGTGATTAACACTCGAAGGTCTTGAACACAACTTTTGGAGATAAAAATTGGAGGGATTTTTTCCTTTGGCAGACTGTCTTCATTGGAGAACATATCTTCATCACTGTTGAGATTTCGGAGAGCATCAAACTTGTTAGAGAGAGGGATATTACCACGTTGAGGAGTATCTTTCTTCTTACTACTTTTACTGACAATAGTAACACCACTACTTGAAGAGGAAATTGAATGATCTCTCCTCATTCTTGAATTTCTTTTACGTCTTGAAACATGTACAAATCCACCTTGCTGAGAAGAGGAAGGATGAGGAGTTTGAGAGAAAATATCTTGAGTTGGGTGAGAAGCAGATAAGGAGGTTTGAAAAGGAGAAGGTGCTTGAGCAGGAACTTGGGCAGAAGTATATATTGGAGAATACATGTTCTGGGATGGCATGGAACTTGCAGAATGAGGAGTCAGTTGATTGGGATGATAACCTGAGTAGGATTGGACATGGTAGCTGGATTGAGACCCTGGATAGGATTGGACGTGATAGCTGGGTTGAGAGACTGGATAGGATTGGACATGGGAGCTGGATTGAGAAACTGGATAGGATTGGATAGGAGGAGACTGATTGTTGTTTATAGGGAGCATATTGCTCCCCTTCACAGAAAAATCAGTACTAGAGTTTCAAAGAAAGTTCAAAACCAAGGGGAAAAAAAATTAAGAAAGAAAAAAGTATTTTTTTTTTCACAAAGGCCTAAAAGCCTAAAAATTTCACGAGGAGCAATTCAGAAAAGGTCCTTACTCGACGAGATCAAAAAGCGGAAGGAACAAACTCCTTCGACATTTTATTCTTGCAATCCTTCAACTTTTGTATCGGTTAGTTTAGCTTTGACTCCAAAGGTAAAGTAGAGAGTCTGTTATTCACTAAAACAGTTTGAAGACGGAGCGATTTGTGTACAAAATAATTAGCTGAGAGGGATCAATAACCAAAGACACAATTGAATTTCAATTTGCCAACATCAGGATTTTTCTCAAAAAAGGAAAAAAAATACACATTGTACCTACCTACTTTCAGATTAATTGTTCCACCCTTTCACTCTCTTTTCACGCTAATATTAACCCTCTTCCCTTTTTACTCTTTTCACCCTCGTATTAACCCTCTTCCCCCCCCCCCTCAGGTAAAGGCTGAGGCCCTAGGCAAGATCCAGGCCATCATTCAGGAGGCCCGCTTCATCACGCCCCAGCTGGGCGAGGCCCCGCCCCTCATCGCGGCCCGTCTCACCGATTCCAACAGCAAGATCGGGGCCGCCGCCGTCTCCCTGGTGGAAGCTATGGCCCCCGCGATGGGCGGCCCTTGCAGGAAGTACGTGAGGGCCTTTCTGCCCAACCTGCTGCTAGGGATGGGCGACAACAAGGTGAGAATAAATTCACCGTTCATGTTTAATTCCTCGATTATACTTTTTATTAATATTTTAAAACTGTAAAATTAAAAAAGTAGTAGTATTTATTATTATCTGATCTGGCTGCAGGGTTTTCAGTGAAACCCTAACAATAAACACTGCGACCTAATCAGATCTATTATGACCAGTTGATTCTATTTGGTTTTAACGTCCTGATTGAGATAGATAGTCGGGACGGGGGTTTTATCCTCCATTCGCTGGGAATAGTACCAGCTACCCACATTAACCTCACCCAGCCTGGTTAGGGCCGGAAAGGTCAGCCTGTTTGGGGGGAACAGAATTTTCTTCGAAAAGTCTGCTCCAACCGGGGATCGAACTCGGGATCTCTGGACTATGGGCAGTAGTCACAACCAGTACGCCACGGAGGCTGGTAGTAGTGGTAACATTTTTAATTATTTGCCCGCATTTAATAAATAAAATTGTAGACATCACAATCGTGATACTCTAACCGTAACCGCAGCCTTCTACTTTTTTTCAAACAAAATACATAATCTTTACTTATTTTTTTTTTTTTAATTTTTATGCATCATAAAACAGCCTCCGTGGCGTAATGGTTGTGACTACTGCCCGTAGTCCAGAGATCCCGAGTTCGATCCCCGGTTGGAGCAGACTTTTCGAAGAAAATTCTGTTCCCTCCAGACACGTGAGGCTGGCATTTCCGGCCCTACCCAGGCTGTGTGAGGTTAATGTGGGTAGTTGGTACAATTCCCAGCGAATGGAGAGTAACACCCCCGTCCAGTTCTGGACGTTAAAATAAAAAAGAATCGTTGGCGTTAGGAAGGGCATCCAGCCATAACAAAAAAAAACGTGCTCCACCCTATCAACCTCAACCATGAGGTTGAATAATTCCGACCCCAAAAGCAACATAAGCTAATATGGGACAAAGGCAAGGGAGATATATATAAAACATAGTGAGTTTACGAGATTATTTTTTTTTTTTTCGTTCCCCAGAGCTGGATTCGAAGCTCAGCCGTCAGTTGCATCAACAAGTGGGGTGAAACGTGCGGCTTCAAAGAGTTCTTCGACGGCGAAATGATAGCGGACGCTCTGAAGACGGGGTCTCCTATCCTGAGGGCGGAACTATGGACGTGGCTATCCACCACTTTGCCTGAAGGTGGGTTGTTTTATTTTTTAAGATGATGTCCCGGTAGCTCAGTGGTAAAGGCGGTACTCTGTGAATCCAGAGATACCAGAGGTCGTGCGTTCGAAACCCAGCCGGGACATGACACGTTATCCTCCCATTTGGGATTTTTACCACATAATAATATGTCTTGGGCTTACTGCTGGAATAATGGGACTTAAAAAATAGTCCTTATCGGGCAGTATAAATAAGGCGATATTATTATTATTATTATTATTGTTTCACAGCCTTCTCTATTTCGTAGTGATGAAACAGCAGTTCGTTTAGACCCTCGTGGTCTATGTTGTAGCTGGCCCATCCCGTAGTACGCCTCTCCTCTGATGAGCAAGAGGTGACACAATCCCATTTAGGTGCTGGGTTAACACGAGCGCACCGGAACGTATCCCTTACTAACAGCTATAACCAAATTTTGAATTCAAGTTTTTGTTGGCTGTGGGCTTTGAACCTGGGATCTTCTGAACGGCAAGCGAGTACCTTACTCTTATTTTAGTATATTTGACTCTTATATTAGAGGTACATAAATTATTATCATTATTCTGAAAACAGTCCCAAAGAAAGTAAGTCCGTAAATAAGAAATCCCTGCCTGCTTCTTCTGTATAGAAATCTCGAAGACATAAATCTGACTGTGGTCTAGAATGGTAAACTTACTCGCCACTAGTATGTTGATTTAGATAGCGTAGGAAAACCTTGGTTCAAATCCCAGTTTAAAATACATGAATTTTTCCTCATTTATTAGAGAATTTAACAACATAAAAATGGCACCAAACATTTGTTGAAATTTGAGCGCTCGATTTGCTCAGTGCTAAGATACCGCTCGCCTTGCGGTAGGGCCGGAGTTCGAAACCCCGAGCGGAGAAAAAAATGTATGTATTCAACATTTGTTACACTTGTTTATAAGTGACATCTTCCGGTGCGTTCGTGTTGACCCAGCACATAAATGGGAATTATTGTGTTACTTCTCGCCCGTCAGAGGGGAGGCATACTACGGGATGCGCAAGGTACATCACAGACCAAAAGCGTCTACAGTTGTTGCTACGAAATAGAAAAAAGTCTGTGAGTCCTTCTCATTCTGTTTTTCCTAAGCAAAAGGACATTTCAGCCCTAACTAACATTTCTCAGAAGTTATTGGTTCTCTATTGATTATTTATTATAGAGCGCACGATTAGCTCAGTGGTTAAGCATTCGCTTGCCATGCTGAAGGTCCCGGGTTCGATCTCCCGTGCCGACAAAAATTTGTATTCTTAATTTGGTTACAATTGTTTGTAAGGGATACCTTCCGGTGCGCTCGTGTTGAACCAGCACCTAATTGGGAAGTATTGTGTTACTTCTCGCCCGTCAGAGGGGAGGCATACAGGCATACTACGAGATGCGTAAGGTACACCACAGACCAAAAGCGTCTACAGTAGTTGCTACGAAATAAAAAAAGTCTGTGAAACCTTCTTATTCTGTTTTTCCTAAGGAAAAGGACACTTCAGCCCAAACTAACATCTCTCAGAAGTTATTGGTTCTTTATTGATTATTTACAGTTTTTTTGTTTTTCTTTTTAGCTAAGAATTTATTTAAGATTTATTTGTATATTTTTTATTTATTTATATATGACTTTGTACCACATACAATTGTATGTTTTGTACAAATAAAACAATGAATTAAATTAAATTATTTTATTTTCTTTATTCCTCCGCCAGTGAAAACCGTCCCGAAGGAAGAGCTCCACGCCTGCCTGCTCCTTCTGTACAGTAACCTGGAAGACAGGAATGCTGACGTGAGGAAGAATGCTGCCGACGCTGTGCCCGGCTTCATGATTCATCTGGGCTATGGGCCCATGAACGCCGCTTGTGAGAAACTTAAAGTAAGTTTCTTAGAAGCTTTTATTATTAGCTTAGGAAAAGAACCTTTGTAAAAATCCAATATTGTTAATAAATAAATAAAAATGTTTAAAAAAAAAAGAAAAAAAAAAAAAGTTGTGGTAAAGTAAGAGAAATTCTTAGTAAAAACTGAGTTTTTTTTCCTATCAACTTGTTTGCACAGCAAGAACATGTGAAATTACAGCCACAGGAAGTGAGAAACAGTGAAGAAATTTTTTTTGATTTTTTTCCCTAGACTGGTGCCCCAGTTGGAATATTGAAAATTCCTTTCTTAGTGATTCTCTTAAGGCATAAAAAACAAATACATACATACCAACCTCCCAGAATGTACCAGTACGGAGAAATAGACATGAATGATTGTCCGAGTGTCTAACTGACTTCCACATTTTATAGTGGTCTCACACATTAATAGACAAAATCGAGATTACAAGTTCGGACTGAAGCATTAGGTTCCCCTTTTAAAACAATACGCAAAATTCAAGACCAAAGTACACAGAGATGTATTAAAAAAAACGTCTATTAATTTCGCCCTAAATAATGCGTGTATGTGTATTTGTTATAGTTATTGAAAGGCACAGAGTGACTCTCTTTAAGAATAAATAATAATAATACTCTTAGGTGGAAGGTAACCATCAGGCGAGGTTAATGTTAATTAAAAGCATTTTCTACCACTCAGAAGTCTTATTATTTTGTGGTCAGTGGTCACATTATTACTCAAATGAATAAGGAAAAAATCATGCATTGAGTGGGATTCGAACCTACGGATCCCTACGCTACTTAGAATAGCCTTGTGCTTGTATTTTGTGTGAATATAGAGTTCACTGACGATGCCGTAACTGGCGAAATGGCCACCTGAAAAAAAATAATAATGTAAATCAAAAGAAAGCCAAGAGTTTTCTATCTTCAAAATTTTTCGATGTTTATTTGTGTTCACAGTCTGTCCCGGTAGCTCAGTGGTGAAGGCGGCACTCTGTGATTCCAGAGATTCCAGAGGTCGTGGGTTCGAAACCCAGCCGGGACATGACAAGTTATCCTCCCGTTTGGGATTTTTACCACATAATAATATGTCCTGGTCTTACTGCTGGAATAATGGGACTTTAATAGTCTTAATTAACACAGAAAAAGGATAGTAATTATAATAAACACAAAAACTAGAACAAGGCTGCATCCCACGACACAAGGACCATACTTCATAGGTGTGGCCCTTAGTGTGAGATGACGACAGCCAAAAGAAACTAGCATAAATTCAATTAGAAATATTATGAATTATGTAAACTGTCATTGTTATATATATTAATTTGAACCATTTACTTGTCATGTATTTAATAAATAAATAAAAATAAATCGGGCGGTATAAATCAGGCGATATTATTATTATTACCAAGAATTCTGTATAGTTATAAGTTTTTCCTCAGAACTTATATATTTTATTGAATATTATTATTGTATATTTTTAACTTTATATTTTATTGAATATTATTATTGTATATTTTTTATATATGTTATTGAATATTATTATTGTATTTTTTTTTTAACTTTATTTTTCATGTCTGTTCCCAGCCCGCCTCCGCGCAGACAGTGAAGACTCTCCTGGACAAGACTCGCGGCTCCGTCCCTGACAGGTCAGGCACGGCCGAGAAAGCCAAACCCAAGGCCGCGTCGGGGCCCGGGGCCAAACAGGGGCCGAAATCAGGAGGGGCCGCCGCGGCCCGGCCCGTCAACTCGGCCACCATGTCAAGGTCAAAATCCAAGGTAAAGAATTTAAAAAAAAAAAAAAAAAATAGGCATGGTTTTTTTATATAATAAATTGTAAAATATTTATCCTATAAAATATATAAGACCTGTTTGACTGCTGGAGTAAAGGGACTTTGCAGCTCGCTACTGGGCCGCGGATGCTGGCCGAAACTCAAGAAATAATATTAAAATAGTGCAAAATAAGTATCGGGCTGGGCCGCAAAATTGAAATATTATTGGGCCCCAAGCTAAAAAGGTTTTGAACCGCTGTCATAGTCAATATAGTAATAATACTATCATCGCCTTATTTATATTGCCCGATTAGGAATATCAAGGCCCATTTGTTTAGCAGTAAGCCCTAGACGTATTATTATGTGGTAAAAATCCGAAATGGGAGTGTAACTTGTCATGTCCCGGCCGGGTTTCGAACTCGCGACCTCTGGAACCTTTGAATTCACAGAGTGCCGCCTTTACCACTGAGCTACGGGGACAGATAATATGTTATTTTCATAGAAGGAAAAATATTATTTTTTTATTATTTAATCCTTTGTGTTTTTTATTTATTACTCTCTATTACCATTACCACTGAGCTACCGGGACTGATAATATGTTATTTTCATAGAAGGAAAAATATTAATTTTTCTTTTTGTATTATTTAATCTTTTGTGATTTTTATTTATTACTCTCTATTACCTACCTATAAGATTTAGAAAGTATTGTTCTCGGGCGTTTTTTTTTTTTTATTAATTTATTTTGAACTTAACAAGAGACATACCTAATCGCATTTACAAGTTCGAGTTAGTGTTCACGTCAAAAATGCAATTTCCGACTCCAACTTTTATGACCACTTATTTTGTCTATTAATTTCGCCCTTAATGTAATCTATGCGTTTTCCAGACGAACCTCGCCCCAGCAAAGCCGGCGGCGAAGTCAAACAAGAAGGAAGAGGACATTGACCTCTCACCCCTGTTGCAAGTCAACAACATGAAGCACCAGAGAGTCATTGACGAGTCCAAACTCAAAGTGAGTAGCTTTTTATTCTTATGTTGTAGTTAAATCAAGCAATAATGTAAAATTAAAGCGCACGCAGACTTATTTTTTTTTTTTAAGCTTTATTAGGTAGAAAATATATACAGTAGAACACAATGAAATATAAAGAAAAACAAAAAGATTAAACAAATACAAGAAGGAAAAAAAAGAGAGAAATGTCCTACCTAAAGGGCGGGGTTATTGCCTGTGGCAATCTCTTCCACCCAACCCAACTGTTCCCCTCATTACCTCCATGTTTATGACAAAACAAAAACAAATTATTTTCATACATAAAATTAAATACTAGCATTTATGTAGATGACATTTTAAAGGATATTTGTTTTCAGTAAAGGAGAACAGTATAAGAATTTCCCTCAAATACAAAAACTATCCAGTAATAATCACCGCAACTCCAGAAGAGAAAAATGAAACTTAAAACTTACTCAGAGTACTGTTTATTTTGACTTGAAATTTTCTTCATAATGCAAATACCTTCATCTCGATTTCAATATAAGTGTCAGAGAAAAAAAAATCGAGTATCTGAAGCTAAGTTTATATTGTGTTTCCAGGTGTTGAAGTGGAACTTCACCACCCCCCGCGAGGAATTCGTGGAATTGCTGCGAGACCAGATGACCACAGCCAACGTTAACAAGACCCTCATATCCAATATGTTCCACGCAGACTTCAAGTACCACTTGAAAGCCATCGAAAGCTTGAATGAGGTAAGATTTTCGACCCAACCCAGGCTGGGTGAGGTATGATCACAATAAATTCGAGACCAGATGACCTCAGCCAACGTGAACAAGACCCTCATATCCAATATGTTCCACGCAGACTTAGAGTATCACTTGAAAGCCATCGAAAGCTTGAATGAGGTAAGATTTCCGACCCAACCTAGGCTGGGTGAGTTATGATCACAATAAATTCGAGACCAGATGACCTCAGCCAACGTGAACAAGACCAAAACCCTCACAACCGATATGATCCACGAAGACTTCAAGTACCACTTAAAAGCCATCGAAAGCTTTAATGAGGTTACATTTGTACAGAAACTGATGTGGCATAGATTTGTCTTCACCTCTCTGAAGGTTGCTTAACTTAATTAATTTCATGTCATTTGATTCTGGCAATTCTATTTTACGGCTTTAGGCCATTCCTAGCATTAACCCTCTGAAGGCCACCAATAATTCGTGTTATTGTCTTTTGGCTTGACAAAGCTTAATTCGTTACCATAACGTCTCTTAGCGAGACTCCTATCTTCTTCTTCTTTTACTCCGTCTTATCCCGCTCAAGCAGGGTCGACGTTGTTCAACCTCATGGTTGAGATTGGTTGCTTTTGGCACTTTTTTTACGACGGGGTGCCCTTCCAAACGCCAACGATTCTATTTAATTTTACTCCTAGCATAATTTAAGATTTATTTATTGGTGTACATCAAATTTACAATTTGTTTACACAAGTCAAATACAGATACAGAAATGGGGTAGAGGAAGGAAAAGACAGAATAGAACTTAAGAAGTAAAAAACTAAGTAAATTGTATGTTGGACCATATCACTCAAGCTACAGCTCAAAAATTCTTCTAAGGAATAAAAAGCCTCTTTTTTAAGAAAATTAGTGATACATGTTTTAAATAACTTTAGTGGCATGTCCTTGATATGTGGGGACAATTTGTAGAACAATATAATCATGATAATTGGGACCATTTCGAGCTGCATTAACACGATGATTATTAATGACTACTGAATTTTTTTTTTTTTTTTTTTTTTTTTGGTTTAACGTCGCTTTCAACTGCATTGGTCATATCACGACGGGGGTGTTACCCTCCATTCGCAGGAAACTCACAAACCTGCTACCCACATTAACCTCACCCAGCCTGGGTTGGGCCGGAATGCCAGCATCACGAAGTCTTCACCTCGCTGGACGTTGCTTAACTTCGGTGATCCAACGAGAACCGGTGCATTCAACGCGCCATCGACGCTGGCACTACTGAATTTACTAAATAATATCATCTGTTGGCTTCCCAGGACCTTCAACACAACGTCCAGGCTCTCACGTGCAACCTGGACCTGATTCTCAAGTGGATGACTCTGCGGTTCTTCGACACCAACCCCTCTGTTCTGCTCAAGGGTCTCGAGTATCTCAACAACGTACTGGCCATACTGATAGAGGAGAACTACAGGGTGTCCGAACACGAAGCCTCCTCCTTTCTGCCCTACCTCATATTGAAGGTAAGTCTAGTCTCATATTGAAAATAAGGCTAGTCTCATATTGAAGGTAAGTCTAGTCCTGGCCATACTGATAGAGGAGAACTACAGGGTGTCCGAACACGAAGCCTCCTCCTTTCTGCCCTACCTCATATTGAAGGTAAGTCTAGTCTCATATTGAAAATAAGGCTAGTCTCATATTGAAGGTAAGTCTAGTCCTGGCCATACTGATAGAGGAGAACTACAGGGTGTCCGAACACGAAGCCTCCTCCTTCCTGCCCTACCTCATATTGAAGGTAAGTCTAGTCTCATATTGAAGGTAAGTCTAGTCTCATATTAAGTGTAGTATCATATTGAAGGTAAGTCTAGTATCATAATGAAGGTCTGTCCTGCTCAAGGGTCTCGAGTATCTCAACAACGTCCTGGCCATACTGATAGAGGAGAACTACAGGGTGTCCGAACACGAAGCCTCGTCCTTTCTGCCCTACCTTATATTGAAGGTAAGTCTAGTCCTGGCCATACTGATAGAGGAGAACTACAGGGTGTCCGAACACGAAGCCTCCTCCTTTCTGCCCTACCTCATATTGAAGGTAAGTCTAGTCCTGGCCATACTGATAGAGGAGAACTACAGGGTGTCCGAACACGAAGCCTCCTCCTTCCTGCCCTACCTCATATTGAAGGTAAGTCTAGTCTCATATTGAAGGTAAGTCTAGTCTCATATTGAAGGTAAGTCTAGTCTCATATTGAAGGTAAGTCTAGTCTCATATTGAAAATAAGGCTAGTCTCATATTGAAGGTAAGTCTAGTATAATATTGAAGGTAAGTCTAGTCCTGGCCATACTGTTAGAGGAAAACTACAGGGTGTCCGAACACGAAGCCTCGTCCTTCTTGCCCTACCTCATATTGAAGGTAAGTCTAGTCTCATATTGAAGGTAAGTCTAGTCCTGGCCATACTGATAGAGGAGAACTACAGGGTGTCCGAACACGAAGCCTCCTCCTTTCTGCCCTACCTCATATTGAAGGTAATTCTAGTCTCATATTGAAGGTAAGTCTAGTCTCATATTGAAGGTAAGTCTAGTCTCATATTGCAGGTAAGTCTAGTCTCATATTGAAGGTAAGTCTAGTATCATAATGAAGCTCTGTTCTGCTCAAGGGTCTCGAGTATCTCAACAACGTGCTGGCCATACTGATAGAGGAGAACTACAGGGTGTCCGAACACGAAGCTTCTTCCTTTCTGCCCTACCTCATATTGAAGGTAAGTCTAGTATCATATTGAAGATAAGTGTAGTATCATATTGAAGGTAAGTGTAGTATCATATTTAAGGTAAGTCTAGTCTCATATTGAAGGTAAGTCTAGACTCATATTGAAGTTAAGTCTAGACTCATATTGAAGGTAAGGCCACCCTCATATTAATAATAATAATACCTGTTAAACAGGTGTATATTTACGGGCCAAGCCCTATATAAACTATGACAAGATTACAAATACAAAATAAAAGCAAAATTAAAAATATTTATCAAATATTGAGGGTAAGTGTCTAGTCTCATATTGAAGGTAAGTCTAGTCTCATATTGAAGTTAAGGCCATCCTCATATTGAAAGTAAGTCTAGTCTCATATTGAGGGTAAGTTTAGTTTCATATTGAAGTTAAGGCCACCCTTATATTGAAGGTAAGTCTAGTCTCATATTGAAGGTAAGTCTAGTCTCATATTGAAGGTAAGTCTACTCTCATATTGAAGGTAAGTCTAGTCTCACATTGAAGGTAAGTCTAGTCTCATATTGAGGGTAAGGCTAGTCTCATATTGAAGGCAAGACTAGTCTCATATTGAGGGTAAGGCTAGTCTCATATTGAAGGCAAGACTAGTCTCATATTGAAGGTAAGTCTAGTCTCATATTGAAGGTAAGTCTAGTCTCATATTGAAGTTAAGGCTACCCTGATATTGTAGTAGGACAAGTAAAAATGTTTTAAATTTATTTTGATATGTAATATCACGATTGTCAGTAACACAAATATGACTTTTAACTATTCTATTTTATCTTGAAACAATAATATTCATCTTTAAAATTAAGTGATAACCGATGGCAGAGATTACCTCAGCCAATAGTCACGTCCTTTGTCAACAGTTAAATCTGGGTATAAGAGGAACCTTGATGTAAGAGAACAATTTCCAGGTTCAATTTAATTTAAAAGGTAAAATTACGTCTTATAAGAGAAACCTGGATATAAGAGAAAAAAATTCCGATCCCTTGAGATCTCTTACCTGTCCATGAGGTAAAATAAATTCTTTATAAGAAAAACCTGGTAATAAGAAAAAATCCAATCCCTTGAGTTACCAGGTACGACTGTATAATGTATTTTCACCCCTCGCCCCCCACCAGATCGGCGACCCAAAGGACACGGTGCGCGCGTCGGTGCGTCAACTGTTCCGCCACCTGGGCAGCGTCTACCCTCTGGTGCGCCTCTTCTCGCACACGATGGACGGGCTCCGCTCGAAGAACGCGCGCCAGCGTGCCGAGTGCCTCGAGCTCTTGGGGTGGCTGGTGTCGACGTACGGTGCCGCGGTGATCCCGCCCCCCCCGGGGGTGGCGCTGAAGGAGATGGCCAAGCAGATCGGGGACCGGGACAATGCGGTGAGGTCGGCCGCTCTGAACGCCATCGTCCAGGTGCACTTCCTGATGGGCGACAAGGTGTTTCGACAGCTGGGACAGGTGAGAACTTCGGATTTTTTTTTTTTTTTTTTTTTTAATAATTAATTTTTTTGACATTTTTTTGAATAATTTTGACAGATGTTATAAACCATGTTGAAACGTATTGTCTTAGATGTGGAAAGCAGATTCTAAGTCATGAGTTACGTTCTCGATTTTGTATATTAATTTCACTCTATTCGGGACCGTGGAAAGTCCTGAGTTTGATGCCCAGAGCTGACGGAAAATTATGTTCTAAAATTTTGTTACAATTGTTTGTAAGGGATACCTTCCAGTGCGCTCTTGTTGACCCAGCACGTAAATGGGAAGTATTGTGTCTTATTCTCGCCCCGTCAAAGGGGAGGCATAATACGTGATGGGCAAGCTACAACACAGAACACAAGCGTCTATATAGCTCCTGTTTCATGGCTTTGAAATAAAAAAGGCTGTGAAACACTCATCATAAAAAGAAACCCCGCGGCTCCTTATCAATGTTAAACCATACCATTTACCTTCCCTAATTTGAACAATTTATTATAAATGTTCTCCTCATACCACCAAAAATAAAATAATTCTAGTAATTTTCTCTTCCCTCATTTGAACAATTCATTCAAGGGTGGTGTGGAAGAGAATGCCGTAGGCATTAGCACCGCCCTTGATCAAGTTTTGTTTAATAATATCAACTTTTTTTTCTTGTAAATTGTATATACTTTATTTTGTAAATAAAACTTGATTAAATCTGTTTAATAATAATAATTCCCCGAAAAACTCTCCTCAGATATCCGAGAAGGACATGTCCCTTCTGGAGGAGCGCATCAAGCGGGCCTCGAAAACCCGACGCCCCGCCCCGGTGCCCATAGCCACCGTCAAGCCTACGCCCTCGCGCGCCCCTGGTGGGCACACGCCCCGCCCACAACACACCCAGGACGAGGAAGAAGAAGAGTATCAGGAGGAGGAGAGGGGGGAGGAGACAGAGGAGGAGGAAGAGGAGGGGGATGATAAGGTGGAGGAAGCGAGGGGCGATCCGCGCTTGCAGTCCATTTTGAGGAAGTAAGTGAGATTTACTTTACTTTCCTTATCCTATCATCATCATCATCATAGGGTGGCGTCATCGTGAACGATGGTAGCCAGACAGTGGAGGAATGACTCAGCACTTCTACCACAAAGAAAAAAAAAAACCCCGTATGAATATTTTCATGAAATTCGAGTTTTCCGGAGTGTCCAGAATACGACCGAAACTATGCGTAGGAACTTCGCGCTTTTACAAAACATAATCTAGTTTCGTGTCTAGTTAAAAATATGAAATAAAATTTTCTAAAAAAGGGAAGTGGAGGTAAACAATGAATCAAAATATACAGGGTGATCACAAAGTCTGACCCCACTCGCAGTATGTGTTCTATGCTGTATCTCTAGAAAAAGAATTGGTAGAAAGATGATATTTTTTCATGAGAAATCCTCTGAACTACATCTTTCAGACATACTCAATCCTATCTGATAGGGTTCGGTTTCGGTTGGCTTTACAGTTACTGGCCTCCGCGCCGAGTGGGGTGAGACTTTGTGTCCACCCTGTATATACAAACTGTATTTTGTTAATACAGACCGACTGGCGCTTTGTTCTCTTGACGAACGCTCGTCTCCCGCCGAGCTTGATTGTATTAGTCGAAAATTTGACCTACCCAGTTTTTCACATTTCTGGACGAATCATGGCCTCAGGATACCAAAAAAGTTGTTTTCGGCCACATAAACCGGACTAGAATACGATTTGTAGAGTCGCTCTTTTTGTATCTAACGAGTTTGAGTTAGTTACCTACCATGCCTTTCATTATACTTGTAAATTAATTATTCTAGAAATGTGTACCTAATATTTTTACTTTTTACGAGCTATTACTTAAAAAAAAAAAAAAAAAAAAAAAAAAAATTGTCTGGGGGTGCTGCAGGGGAAACTACTTAGCACCGGCCGCGCCTGCAACCAATATTATTTATTGTTCCCACGACCAATGCTATTGACGAATGATAATATTCAGGTCCACTTCGCCTCAACCCAATCTCTCGACTTCAAACCGTGATCGAACCCCGGACCCTGAACTGGAAGACGCTGAGGAACTGTGCGTACCTCGCTAAGTATTCTGTGTGGGGTGACGGTGTGTGCCATACGTGTGACAACTCCATGAGTGTGCCAACTAGGGTTTACTCAAAATTACACGATGAACCTTCATAATATTTTATCTCCCATGGAGGAATTGCTATTGGAGAACTCGTAATGTAAATGCCTCAAAACTGTCAGGTAAACTAGCTGATAACAGCTTCTCAACATGGCTACCAATACTACCTTAAAAAGCTGATCAGCTAATCAACAAGAAGAACAATTAATTTGTTATTGTTGTGATTTCCATATAGTGTCCCAGCTTACCAAAATGGATGTAAATGCCTCAAAACTGTCACGTAAACAAACTGTCACGTAAACAAACAGCTTCCCAATATGGCTACCAATCTTTAATAAGCTGATAAACTTAACAAGAAGAGTAATTAATTTGTTAATGTTGTGATTTCCATAGTGTCCCAGCTTACCAAAAAGGCAGTTTTTATGTGACAGGTTCATTCATTACCCATAAGATATGCGTTATCAGTTAGTTCTCCATTACTAAGTTCCTCCATGATACCTCCTCACTTTTCATTTTGTTGACATGATCCTATTACTTCCGATAAATTTCTAATATTACAAATCTGAAGTATTTTTGTTGTTGTTTTTTCCCACCTTTTTTGTGTTTTTTTTCAGTTTGGAATTTCTCTCGTATGACCAAGGTTGGGATTAATAAACCTTTCTTTAATTACTATTTTTGGAACTCAAGTTTGGAACAGGTTTTCAATTTTTAATCTTTAACTTTTCTTTTCGTCACCATTGGTGTTTCTATTTCAAGATGTGTGTTGGGAGCGCCCTTTTTTTAAAATTTATGTTATTTGTCTCACTAATGTATTTTTCTACTCGCTCATGTTTAATGCGAGATATTTTTCTTCTCTGAAGAAGGTTCTATTTTGATCATTATTTTTGGCATGGTTATATTCCCCATTTCGACCTTTCCCTTATTAACGGACTTTTGCTATTTTATGGCTTCTGCAAATTCATTTACTGGTTTTATTATTGTTATTTAAATTGACCTAACGATCAATAGACACAATTCAGTTGAACCTTCATATAAGAGAACTCAAAGGACTGGAATTTTTCTCTCTTATATACATGTGTTTCTTCTTGAGAGGTTATTTCCCATTAAAGGGAATTGGACCTGGAAATTTATATCCAGGTGCAATTTACCTTTTATATTTAGGTATCTCTAATATCCAGGTTTAACTGTATTTATGTATGATATTGATTTTTTTATTATCTTGCTTTGGTTTTGTTACAAAGGAATGATATTTTACAGACTTTCCCGTAAAAAAATACAAATCGCCATTTATGACCCGTATTGCATCCGCGTCACTCTATTAATTCGTGTCCCCGTTCTTCCTCAGTCCCTTGGGCCGTTTGCCTGTCCCGCGGCCCATTTCCGGCCCCTACACCCTTGACCTGGCCCTCCTCGAGACAATAGAGCGAGAAGCGGCCGACCCCAGCAGTATTCGCGGCCCCCGGCTCAAAGAATTCGATCTGACCTATCTCAAGGACCCAGTGTGAGTGGATGGTTATTTTTTCAACCACGTGGTCAAAGTGAATGAGCTTTAACATCAACCTCACCCAGGCTGGGTGAGGTTAATGTGGATAGGTGGTACGATTCCCAGCGAATGGAGTGTAAAACCCCCTCCTGACTATCTTAAATCAGGACGTTAAAACCGAATAGAATCAACTAGTCACAATAGATCTTACTAGGTCGCAGTGTTAATTGTATGGTGTTTCAGCTGAAACCTGGTAACCAGGTTTTATAAGTGAATGAGCTAGTGTCGTGAGTCAGGTAGCGTAGGAACTAGAAATCCCACCTAATGCATGCATTTCCTCTTTTATTTTTGACTTTGACCATACAACAATGGGGGTTTTTTTTTCAATAACACTGCGATCTAAGCTGCACTGGTAGTCAAGTGGTTAAGGCGCTACTCTGGTAATCCAGGTAGCGTAGGGATCCGTTGGTTCGAATCCCACCCAGTGCATGAACTTTTCCTCATTAATTTGATTTTGTGACCACATAATAATAAGCCTCTGAGGGTTGGGTGGTAGAAAATGCCATGAGCATTAACCTCGCCTGGTGGTAACCTTCCAATAAAGAGTATTATGTATTATTATCTAATGAGATCAAAATTCATCATAGCAGCCTGCCTCCGTAGTAATTGGGGAGCCCAAAAATACATATAATTCTGCTCGTCTCATTTTTTTTCCCATCTTTTTTTTAGTCCAATGCCATCTTCTGGCCTACCTAACGGTCACCCGGCGAGCCCAGTCCGCACTATGTCAACAACTGCTAGTAACCATGGCAACGCAAACATCAACATATTCAACACTCTAGAACAGATATCCAGTCAGGACAGTGACCTAGCTTTGCAAGCCTTGCAGGCTGTGGAGACCCTGATTGTTACTGATAAGGTATGTGTCTCTTAAGTCAACAATTATTGGTAACCATAGCAACGTAAACATGATTTACACTAGATTCTAGAAGATAACAAAAGAGAGTTTTAGCAACCTGGAGGTCAGTGATTTGAGTCCCATATTCGGCAATAAATTGTCAGCGTGAGTTTGAGTAGTTGTGGTTGTAATGACTAACACAAATATGATAACTTAAAAAAAAAGAAACTTTTTTCAACTCTTAGATCAGCTACTGACTGATCTAAGAGTTATTGCCTATGGCGGGGTTATTGCCATAGGCAATAACCCCGCCCTTTAGTTAGGATATGTGTATATATTTTGTTTTTTTTTTCTTGTTTATGTTAATAATATTGTCAATTTTTATATTTAATTTTTACCATTATTTGTCTGTATATATGTTCTACTAATAAAGAGTTTCTAAATAAATAAATAAAGCTACCTAATTAATTGTCTGTTTTCTATTCCAGTGGTCCCAGCTGGTGCCTCATGCAGACATGCTAGTCAGAAACATGGTGGCCCAGTTTGGGAACCTCCGTCAGACAGAACATCCGGACCTTGTGAGCTGCTATCGGGCTGTGTTTAGTCTCTGCATGAAGGTGAGGCGTGAATTTACATTAGGAGTAGTCTATGATTTAAATTATATTAGGTAATGAAGTTTTTATCTAAATTCAGAACATTTATTATTTAATCAACAGACTGACATCACTATGAAGAATCACTATGAAGACATAATAGGTAATGAAGTTCATGATTTACATTGGATAATGAAGTCTACGATTTAGATTAAGTAGTTAAGTCCATGATTTAGATTAGGTAATGAAACCTATGATTTAGTTTAGGAAATGAAGTCTTAGGTAATGAAGTCTATGATTCAGATTAGGTAGTGAAGTCTATGATTTAGATTAGGTAATTAAGTCTATGATTTAGATTAGGCAATGAAGTTTATGATTTAGATTATGTAATGAAGTTTATGATTTAGATTAGGTAATGAAGTTTATGATTTAGATTAGGTAATAAATGTTTATGATTTAAATTAGGTAGTGAAGTCTATGATTTAGATTAGGTAATTAAGTCTAAAATTTAGATTAGGTAGTATAGAAGTATTGAGTAGAGCGAGTTAAAGTAATAGTGATATCACAATTTACTAAGAGCCTCCATCACTATTCTAAATTTAAATATTCTTTTTACTCTGGGAATGTCGCCACTGGTCGTTACTCATACCTTAAACCACTCCTCTTTTAACACGTATATGTGATTCGAAAACGTTGTTTTTTTTTACACGTCACCATCATAGGGTGGCGTCATCGTGAACAATGGTAGCCAGACAGTTTAGGAATGACTCAGTACTTCTACCACTGTCTTTACAAGGAGGCTAATAATTGACAATAGGCCCCCAGAACCAAGCCAATGCTGGTCTACTCCTTGTTTATAGTCCCCCAGCCAGATATTAACACAAATATGATAACTTTTTTTTTACTTACCGACCTGAGTAGCTTGATCGATAAGGCAGCGGACTTTGAACCTGGAGGTCGGTGGTTCAAGTCCTGGTTTCAGCGTAGATTTTGTAAAGCGAGTTTGAGTAGTTGTGATATCACAAATATGATAATTTTTAACTTTAAAAACTTTTTTATGCTAATTTCCCCCAGCTCTACAACGTGCCGCCCCTGTGCGAGAGAGTCACCGCTGACCCCATCCACCAGATCCTCAAGGAGCTGCTCCTGCTCCTCTCGGAGAAGAACTCGGCCAAGCTTCAGACCCTGAACATGGTTCTCAAGGTGATGAACTCCCTCGCCCTGCGGATACTGGAACGGTCCGATCATACAGCCGCTGTCTGGTGAGTAATAATAATAAAGGGTTGGGTGGAAGAGATTGCCATACTTCTGCCAAGCTTCAGACCCTGAACATGGTTCTCAAGGTGATGAACTCGCTCGCCCTGCGGATACTGGAACGGTCCGATCATACAGCCGCTGTCTGGTGAGTAATAATAATAAAGGGTTGGGTGGAAGAGATTGCCCAATCCTGCTCCTCTCGGAGAAGAACTCTGCCAAACTTCAGACCCTGAACATGGTTCTCAAAGTGATGAACTCCCTCGCCCTGCGGATACTGGAACGGTCCGATCATACAGCCGCTGTCTGGTGAGTAATAATAATAATAATAACAGTTGGGTGGAAGAGATTGCCATACTTCTGCCAAGCTTCAGACCCTGAACATGGTTCTCAAGGTGATGAACTCCCTCGCCCTGCGGATACTGGAACGGTCCGATCATACAGCTGCTGTCTTGTGAGTTATAATAATAACTAGCCGTTTGCCCGTGCTTTGCAACGGGACTAAATTTCAAATTTCCTAAGGCATGGCCGTACTGCTGGACAGCAATGCCTTTTTGAACTTTTTATAATTTTTCTGGACAAAGCGATAATGGTTTTGGGGGGGTCAATTCTGAGACATTTTTCGCTATCTCTTACCGTTTTGGCTAAACAACTCCGGACAAACAAACAAACAAACATAGGTAGGTAGGTAGGTAGTCCTTTTTTCTGTTTTATATATAGAGATAACACTCTTTAGTGGAAAATAGGGTCAGTTTAATATGGGTAGCTGGTACGATTCCCCCGTCCTAATCCAGGACGTTAAATCAAATAGAATCGTTGGCGTTAGGAAGGGCACCAGCCGTAAAAAAAAAATAAGTCAAAACCAACCAACCTCAACCATGAGGTTGAACAACGTCGACCCGGCTTGAGCGCGATAAGACAGAGTGAAAGAAGAAGAAGAAGTGAGGAGCATACGTGCAAAAATGCATATCTCGAAAAATACAAAAATGGAGTTAGGAATTGATTCTAACAGTTTATAGGTACTGAGCGGAATTAAAAAATTAAACAATAAATGACCTTACTCGAACACATCCCATTGTAATTGCGCTTTCAAAACGACAGTATTAATCAAATCTGAACAGATCCATACTTGTTTCTATATTGTTTTACTTTTCATAATATCAGTTTTTCCTTCATACTGAAAATTCATATTTCCGGAGATGTTCATTTTTGCACATATGCTCCTCAAGTGGAAAATAACCACCAGGCGAGATTAATGATCAAAGCATTTTCTACCACCTAACCCTCAGAGTCTTATTATTATGTGGTCACAAACTCAATTATTTGAGGAAAAATGCATGCACTGGGTGGGATTCGAACCAACGGATTCCTAGGCTACCTGGATTACCAGACTAGCGTGTTAACCACTTGACTACCAGTGCACGGTTATCATATCAGACAGCCGCTGTCTGGTGAATACTAAATTCCCTCTTGAAACCTGACAAAGAACCTTGAAAACCAAAGAGTTCATTTCAGGACCACATTCGGGGTTCTATTCGACTTCGCATCTCGTGTAATTCACCTAAATTAACCAAAAATATCATAATTACAGTCGAACCTCATAAGAAACCTCGATTTATGAGAAGTTATTCTCGATTTATGAATAACACCTCATAAATCGAGGTCCGATTCAGCTCTTTTTATGGGAAAATATCCTCTTTATAAAAGAAAACTGGATATTAGAGAAGAAAGTTCTCTAATATCCATGTTCGGCTGTATTAGGGTTCCGTTGAATAATCAGGGTTCTTTTCACATTTCTGTCCCGGTAGCTCAGTGGTAAAGGCGGCACTCTGTGAATCCAGAGATTCCAGAGGTCGTGGGTTCGAAACCCAGCCAGCACATGACAAGTTATCCTCCCATTTGGGATTTTACCACATAATAATATGTCTTGGGCTTACTGCTGGAATAATGGGACTTGAATAGTCTTAATCGGGCAGTATAAATAAGGCGATATTATTATATTATTATTATTATTATTTCAGCGCCACATTCAGGGTTCTGTTCGACGGGGTGAAAGCGAGCATAGAGCGGCCAGGCACCCAGACAGAGCACTTCGTAGAGCTCGCCTGGAAGTGCATGTGGAAGGTGATCAAGTACTTCTTAGGGTTCCATTGAATAATCAGGGTTCTCATTCTCATTTCAGCGCCACATTCAGGGTTCTGTTCGACGGTGTGAAAGTCTCTTCTGTTTACTTACATCGGCTGTATTAGGGTTCCATTGAGTAATCAGTGTTCTTTTCTCATTTCAGCGCCACATTCAGGGTTCTGTTCGACGGTGTGAAAGTATCTTCTGTTCACTTACATCGGCTGTATTAGGGTTCCATTGAGTAATCAGTGTTCTTTTCTCATTTCAGCGCCACATTCAGGGTTCTGTTCGACGGTGTGAAAGTATCTTCTGTTCACTTACATCGGCTGTATTAGGGTTCCATTGAATAATAATCAGGGTTCTATTCTCATTTCAGCGCCACATTCAGGGTTCTGTTCGACGGTGTGAAAGTCTCTTCTATTCACTTACATCGGCTGTATTAGGGTTCAATTGAGTAATCAGGGTTCTTTTCTCATTTCAGCGCCACATTCAGGGTTCTGTTCGACCGTGTGAAAGTATCTCCTGTTCACTTACATCGGCTGTATTAGGGTTCCATTGAATAATAATCAGGGTTCTATTCTCATTTCAGCGCCACATTCAGGGTTCTGTTCGACGGCGTGAAAGCGAGCATAGAGCGGCCAGGCACCCAAACGGAGCAATTTGTAGAGCTCGCCTGGAAGTGCATGTGGAAGGTGATCAAGTACTTTTTAAGGTTCCATTGAATAATAATCAGGGTTCTCATTCTCATTTCAGCGCCACATTCAGGGTTCTGTTCGACGGCGTGAAAGGGAGCATAGAGCGGCCAGGCACCCAAACGGAGCACTTTGTAGAGCTCGCCTGGAAGTGCATGTGGAAGGTGATCAAGTACTTTTTAAGGTTCCATTGAATAATAATCAGGGTTCTCATTCTCATTTCAGCGCCACATTCAGGGTTCTGTTCGACGGTGTGAAAGTCTCTTCTGTTCACTTACATCGGCTGTATTAGGGTTCCATTGAGTAATCAGGGTTCTATTCTCATTTCAGCGCCACATTCAGGGTTCTGTTCGACGGTGTGAAAGTCTCTTCTGTTCACTTACATCGGCTGTATTAGGGTTCCATTGAGTAATCAGGGTTCTATTCTCATTTCAGCGCCACATTCAGGGTTCTGTTCGACGGCGTGAAAGCGAGCATCGAGCGGCCAGGCACCCAGACGGAGCACTTCGTGGAGCTCGCCTGGAAGTGCATGTGGAAGGTGATCAAGTACTTCCCGGAGTGGGATGCGAGGCTGGACTACGTGAGAATACTGGCCGAGGCCCATGACTTCCTCAAGGTAAGTGGTGTTTTTATTGACATTTTCATGTCTTTGCTCTGGCACATAACCAAAATTATGTAACGAAATTATGTAACGAAATTATGTGACGAAATTATGTAACGAAATATTAAATTATAAAAAGAGAGAAGAGAAAAAGTATGTGTCATGCGCACAATAATGAAATATTAAATTATAAAAAGAGAGAAGAGAAAAAGTATGTGTCATGCGCACAATACGAAATTTGGTCAGTTAAGTTTTAGACCTTGAATAGTAAAGATGAAAATGTCCCAATGGTTGCAGACTCGTATGCAAGCGTTTTTGATTGAAAATTGAGATTTTATATAATATTGTTCAACATTTATTCTTTTTTGTAATGATAGAATAGGAATCATTACCTTATACATTTTTTATTTTTCTGCTGGGAATGTAATAATATTTAATAAAGAGGGTCACCGTGGCAGAGTGAGTTAGCGCGCTAGGCATTGCACGCACGGTGACCTGGGTTCGATTCCCAGCGGGGCAGGATTTTTTCTGCTCTGTTCTTGGGTGTTCGGGGTCCACTCATACCTCGTGAGGAAAAATGAGTAGCTGCTTTAATGTGAAGCAGCGACCAGTGGCAGAATCTTAGGCAAAAAAATAATACAAGATATTGTAAATTAAAGTGGTAGAGTCCTATGATTCTGCGCTACCCACTAAAATTGTGACATAATAACACTAAGAAAAAGCATTATTATTATTACTTCCCGGAGTGGGATGCGAGGCTGGACTACGTGAGGATACTGGCCGAGGCCCATGACTTCCTCAAGGTAAGGGTTGTTTTTATTTTTTCAATAATAATATAATAGGCAGCCTCCGTGGCGTAATGGTTGTGACTACTGCCCGTAGTCCAGAGTTCCCGAGTTCAAGTCCCGGCTGGGGCAGACTTTTCGATGAAAATTCTGTTCCATCCAAACACGTGATGCTGCCATTTCCGGCCCTACCCAGGCTGGGTGAGGTTAATGTAGGTAGCTGGTACGATTCCCAGCGAATGGAGGGTAAAACCCCGTCCTAATCCAGGACGTTAAATCAAATAGAATAAATAAAAAAAAATGTGCCAAAACCAATCAACCTCAACCATGAGGTTGAACAACGTCGACCCTGCTTGAGCGGGATAAGACAGAGTACAAGAAGAATAATAATGTATTTCTTTGTGTTATTATATCACAATCTTATTGGGTAGCGCAAAATTATAGGACTTTTCCATATTTTTAATATCTATCTAATATGTTATCTAACAGTCTGGCCTGGGGACTATAAACAGGGAGTAGACCAGCAGTCTGGCTGGGGGACTATAAACAGGGAGTAGACCAGCAGTCTGGCTGGGGGATTATAAACAGGGAGTAGACCAGCAGTCTGGCTGGGGGACTATAAACAGGGAGTAGACCAGCAGTCTGGCTGGGGGACTATAAACAGGGAGTAGACCAGCAGTCTGGTGGGGGACTATAAACATGGAGTAGACCAGCAGTCTGGTGGGGGACTATAAATAGGGAGTAGACCAGCAGTCTGGCTGGAGGACTATAAACAGGGAGTAGACCAGCATTGGCTTGGTTCTCGGGGCCCTTGTCAATTATTAGCCTCCTTGTAAAGACAGTGGTGAAATGCTGAGTCATTCCTCCATTGTCTGGCTACCATCGTTCACGATGACGCCACCCTATGATGATGATAATAATAATGTATTTCTTTGTGTTATTATATCACAATTTTATTGGGTAGCGCAAAATTGTAGGACTTTTCCATATTTTTAATATCTAATATGTTATTTTTGTCTGTAATTCCGCCACTGGTCGCTGCTAACATGAAGGCAGCTACTCATTTTTCCTCACGAGGTATGAGTGGACCCCGAACACCCAAGTACTGAGCAGAAAAAATCCTACACAGACTGTAAGACACAAGTCTTGCACAGACTTGTCACCCTAAGAGATCCAGTATAGTATGGATCTCATGTTTTTGTGACATTTATTAGGACGTGTGGCCCTCGCATACAGTCTAAATGTACCATGAGAGATGTTTTTAGTGTGACAGTATAGGTCAATCAAGCATTGACAAAAAAAAAAATGTTTTGACATGACAATTCGGGGTTCTTTATTTATTTTAAAAAAGTGCATTTTCTCACTTACCACAAAAACGAATGAAAATTGATGCTGGATAAAATTCTTCATAATTATATTATAGGAAATGACTGTATCTACTACCATTGACGGATGTCAACGTTTTTCTGGACCACCCTGTGTAACCACCAGTAAAAATGTCGGTAAAAAAAAACAGGCAAAAAAAACAGTATGTCCCGGTAGCTCAGTGTTAAAGGCGGCACTCTGTGAATCCAGAGATTCCAGAGGTCGTGGGTTCGAAACCCAACCGGGACATGACAAGTTATCCTCCCATTGGGATTTTTACCACATAATAATATGTCTTGGGCTTACTGCTGGAATAATGGGACTTTAGTAGTCTTAATCGGGCAGTATAAATAAGGCGATATTATTATTATCATAATAAAAAACACATTTCCTCTTCCCCTTTCCAGGCATACCCTTCGTCGTGGTGGCGAAGCCAGCCCGTGGTCACCCCCTACGCACCGTCAAGACGGTGATACACTCCATGGCGAGGAATCGCAAGTCAGACCTCACCGTGTATCTGAACCAGGTGCCTGGGGTGACAGAACACAGCGAGCTGTACTACTATGTGCACAAGATGCAACAAGTAATGTCCCAGTCTTGATTTATATCTGCATGACCCTCCTGCTTTTCCCCTAATTTAGTAATGATTAAGTTGCCTAAATTCATCGTCATTGAATCCTACCTTAACCTTAAAAAAAGTCTAGGTTTATATCTGCATGACCCTGCTTTTCCCCTAATTTAGTAATGATTAAGTTGCCTAAATTCATCGTCATTGAATCCTACCTTAACCTTAAAAAGTCTTGATTTATATCTGCATGACCCAGCTTTACCCCTAATTTAGTAATGATTAAGTTGCCTAAATTCATCGTAACTGAATCCTACCTTAACCTTAATTTATAATAGCACGTAATGTAATGCCACAATGGCTTGTTTATTAACTGCAAGAAACCATTTACAATTGTTACATACACAATAATAACAAAAACTATAATTTTCAGTGCATGATATAGTTTTTTTTTTATTAACAAAATATAAGTGCATGATATAGTTGTTTTTTTTTTATATATACAAAATATAAGTGCATGATATAGTTTTTTCCCCCTAGTAATAAATGATTTAGTTGCCTAAATTTATTCTCACTAAAATCCTGCATTGATCCTTCTATTAATTTATTTATATCTGCATGCTTTTGAATTGCTTCTGGCTTCAGTAATTGTTAAACCTCACATTAATGTAGTAGTTGTATTGCAAATATGTTTTTCTGCAACCTGTAGAATAGACCTATATTATTATTTTTAATTGATTAACCAAATATTTTATTATTGAATGTGTATAAACACTCAATAGTTGAAACATGAAATGATTATTTCGTTTATGAAGAATTTAATTTGTAATTTCATATTTATTTTTACCTAGATCAAATTTGCTTGATCTTTTTACTGCCTGACTAATAAACACAGTCACAATTTCTGTGAAATGCAACAAAAAAAAGCTGTTCTCTCTTTAAATTATTCCTTGTCATCCCTAATAACAATTGCTAAGCAGATAGAATAGAATTACAAAAATCGTCATCCTAAAAAGTCCTGAAAATCTGCTTTATTTGGAACTTTGTTTTTAAAGGCGTATTGGTTAGATTTTGCATGCACGGTGACCTGGGTTCGAATTCCGTCTGGGTAGAAAAAATATACTCGGAATTTGGATGCCCCTTGTTCTCTCATACCTTGTGAAGAAAATTGAGTAATTACCTGTATGAGTAACGACCAGTGGCGTCATCACGGTACTGTCCCGGTAGCTCAGTGGTAAAGGCGGCACTCTGAGAATCCAGCGATTCCAGAGGTCGCGGTTTCGAAACCCAGCCGGGACATGACAAGTTATCCTCCCATTTGGGATTTTTACCACATAATAATATGTCTTGGGCTTACTGCTGGAATAATGGGACTTCATAGTCCTAATCGGGCAGTATAAATAAGGCGATAGATAGTTTTATTATTAAGGTTACTTGGGCAAATTTATGTTAATTTGACAAAAGGTGTTATAAGAGTAAAGTAATGCTGTGCTACCCACTATACTTGTGGTTACATACAAAGAAACCACACATAGTACAGGTAAGGATACGTAACGTGGCGTATGAAACTCCCCTCTCACGTCGAGTTAGGGTGGAAGAGAAAGGGTTGGGTGGAAAAGATTGCCAAAGGCAATAACTCCGCCCTTTAGTTAGGACATATATTATGTATATATTTTTTTCTTTCTTCTTTTATATTGTATTTTAGTTTGTAATTATTTGTGTTGTTATAATATGTCCTATTAATAAAGTGTAAATAAATAAAATAAATAAATAGTTAGGATATACTTGAAAGCGAGAATGCGGCGGTGCTGGGTTCAAAACTGGTTTTCTAAAACTCAAGAACAATAATTTCCTTATTATAGTAGGATAAGGAAAGTAAACATACTGAGCACACAATTCGCATTGAAATCTCAAGACGCATTTTGATAAAATCGTGCGCTACTAATTTAAAGGTCATACGACATGCTACGTCTCGTGTTCTGTACATACATTCATTAAATTCCATTACTCAAAGGGTACATTTTTTTTTTTAATGTACTTTATTTGTATTTTTATAAATCAAAAAACATTTTATCAAAAACAACAAAATGAAAAAAACATGAAAAAATAAACAAAAATATTAAATAAAAAAAATCAATTTTTGAATATATTCGAAAAACTAGTATTTAAAGTTTAGGTGAGATCCAATGTGCAAGGAATTTACTTGGGCAGTCAGAGAGCATTAGAATACCAATTATTTGAGCAACCGACCTCAGTAGCTTGATGCATAAGGCGGCGGACTTGTAACCTGGAGGTCGGTGGTTCAAGTCCCGGTTTCAGCGTAGATTTAGTAAAGCGAGTTTGAGTAGTTGTGATATCACGAAAGTGTCAACACAAATATGATAACTTTTAAAATCAGAATACCAATTATTTGAGCAACTGGGCCAACAATGTTAATTACTCATATCCACTATTCTCCCCATCAGCAATTCAAATCCGACGACCCGTCCCGGACGGCACCTCCCCCCTCCTCCCTCCTCCCCGCTGCTGACTCAAGCCACGAGAATGGCAACACTGCAAGCGGCAATATTCGCGTCAGCAAGGCCAATGCTGACGCGCTGACTGACATATTCAAGAAAATTGGCAACAAGGACGAAACGCATGAGGTGAAATAATAAATTTTAAAATAAATATTTTTTTTCTCCCCTCCTTATGTTTTGTGTCTATCATGTTATTATTATATTAAGCTTTATTAGGTAGAACAAAAAATATATACAGTAGAATACAATGAAATATAAAGAAAAACAAAAAGATTAAGCAAATATACAAGAAGAAAAAATGAGAATGAAGTTAATGTCCTACCTAAAGGGCGGGGTTATTGCCTGTGGCAATCTCTTCCACCCCACCCTTATTGTTTGAGCCAGCCTCCGTGGCGTAGTGGTTGTGACTACTGCCCGTAGTACAGAGATCCCGTGTTCGATTCCCGGTTGGGGCACAATTTTCGAAGAAAATTCTGTTCCTTTCTAACACGTGAGGCTGGCATTTCCGGCCCTACCCAGGCTGGGTGAGGTTAATGTGGGTAGCTGGTACAATTCCGAGCGAATGGAGGGTCAAACCGCCGTCCTGATTATCTATCTCAAATGAAGACGTTAAGTCAAATAGAATCAACTGGTCACAATAGATCTAAATAGCAGTTCTGGGCTTAATAGCTTTACTTATAAATCTTTGCCCTTATAAGATTTTCTATTATTATTAATAGAGGTCGGTGTGGTAATTTGGTGCTTCTCTTGTGGAACTCCAACCAGTCTATAATAAATATGTTAATGTTTGTTTGTTAAAGTTCGTGTAAGTGTGATTATTTCTTATGATGTTCTTCTTCTTTTTTCACTTTGTCTTTTCCCAAACCTACTCGGGGTCGACATTGTTCAACCTCATGGTTGAGGTTGGTAGGTTGTGGCACATTTTTTCGGCTGGATGCCCTTCCGGACACCAACGATTCTATTTTTTTTGTTTCGTAGCCATGAAACAGGAGCTACTGTAGACGCTTGTGGTCTGTGTTGTAGCCTGCCCATCCCGTAGTATGCCTCCCCTCTGATGGGCGAGAAGTGACACAATACTTCCCATTTAGGTGCTGGGTCAACACGAGCGAACCGGAAGGTATCCCTTACAAACAAGTGTAACCAAATTTTGAATACAAATTTTTGTCGGCGCGGGGGTTCGAACCCGGGACCTTCCGCATGGCAAGCGAGTGCTTAACCACTGAGCTATTCGTGCGCTCTTTGATTTGATTTAACGTCTTGATTAGGACAGGTGTTTTACCCTCCATTCGCTGGGAATCTTACCATCTATACCGGGTTTAAGTGGCAGACAAAACCTTAAGCATTAACTTCGCCCGGATTACAAAACAGTTGTAATTAAAAATTAATATTGTTCTTGATTTTTTTGTACATATTTCTAAGTTTTTTTTAAAAAAATATTGTTATTAATTTGTTGTTGTTGATTGTTTTGTAAAAAAAAGTGTAAAAATAAAATCTATCCACTGGTAGCTGGTACGATTCCCGGTACCAGTGGGTACAATGGTCATTTTTAATAATAACAAAAATTGTCTTCTTCTATCTCCAGGGGCTCCGCCTCCTCTACCAGTGGAAGCAGGAGCACCCGGATCCGCCCCTGGACCTCACCCCCTACTCCCAGGTGTTCCAGGACTACATCAGGCGCGGCCTCAGGAACATAGAACTCGAGATCCGATGCGAGCAGAGCAACAAGGAAAACAAGAGGGGTGAGAGTTAAGAGCATTGGTTGCTGACCCGGAGGTTGCGGGTTCGAATCCCGGCCGGAGCGGAAATTTTTGACCGAATTTTTCCGTTTCCGGAATGACATGGAGGTAAAGGTAAAGTGCCCTGAAGTAATGCGAAAGCGGTTCCGGGGCACACTTACCTTCTTTAAAAAAAATATATATAAAAAAAAATATAAAAAAAAGCTCAGTGGTCAAGTCTGGTAATCCACAAGTCGCGGGTTCGAAACCCACCCGGGACATGACGTTTGGGATCGCATTTGGGATTTTTACCACATAATAATATGTCTAAAGCTTACTGCTGAAATAATGAAATTTAATAGACTTTCCTAATTGTGTATAATAAAGCGATATTATTATTATAGGTTGAATAGTCACCGTGGCCGAATGGTGTTCCGCAGTAGGCTTGTACGCACCTGAGTTCAATCACCGGCTGGGTAGAATCTTTTTTTTATATATAAACAATTGGATCAAGCTTTATTTACAATTTTTATGTACAATGAACGTAATAATAAGTTAGGAAATAAATATAATCAAAGCCTGATCAAGGGTGATAATAATGCCTTCGGCATTCTCTTTTTCTGCTCTGTAGTTGGTTTTCCGCCACTCCTATCTCGAGAGGAAAAAGACTATTAACTTGTATGAGTAACGAACAGTAGCGACATTATTAATTGTTTTTTTTTTTTTTTTTAATAATAATTACAAAGTTATTTTTCTAAGGTAAGTTAGTTTCATTGCTGTTTGGATAAATAAATGAAATAATGAGATAAGAAGATCCAAAAACAGTTGCCTAATATTATAACAGGTATATTTTAATATTTTATTAAAAAGGCTATATTTAATTTCTTCAACAAATAACCACATATTTTTGGAAACCTCTTAATTTTGGTACATATATAACAATAATAATAACAATAATAATAAAAAACAGGAAGTATTTTAACGTTAGTAAATTCATGGTTGGAAACTTTTTGATTTTTATATTTATATAAAAAAAAGGACCTCAGCAAATAAGCTGAATTGGAACCAGTTGTTCTGATGTATGTATTTAATTTTGATGTATGTAATATTTAAGTAAATTTGAAACTTTTCTGGATAGAGTTTTTGAAGTTTTTGGTCAGAGTGTTCTTCTTCTTATTTTTGGCGATCTTAACGTAGATGGTTTGAACGATAGTACCAATGATTATAGAAGACTGAAATCGTTGTTTGATACTTATGGTCTGGTTAATCATGTTCGGGAACCTACTAGGATAAATGCCCAACTGGACTATGCTATTACCAACTTTTACCGCGATGTCACATGTCAGGTTAAAGATTACTCCCTATCTGACCACAAGTGTCAAATACTAAATGTGAAAACAATATTTAAACCTAGCAGAACTATTCAGGTCAAGAGAAATATAAATGATACTAGCTTAAGTCAATTGTTTTCCTTAATCACCGAAGCAAACTGGGATGATGTTTATCAAATAGCGGGCTCTGAACAAAAGTGGAAGGTCTTTTTAAGTATTTTTGAACTTTACTTCAATATTTCATGCCCAGAAAAAAGAGTTATTACAAAAACTAAGAACTACAAAGTTGACTATAAGAATTATCCTAACTTGGAAATTATGAGACAGGATATGTTGTGCGCAAAGTCAGAATTACGCAGTAATAACTCTTCTGCAAATAAGGCTAATTTTAAATTTTTAAAGGGAAGATTTTTGTCTGAACTTAAGAAAATTAAATCGCAGGATCTAACTAATAAAATAAGAAATGCTGGGGATAACTTATCTAAGACGTCCTGGGAAATAGTGGATCAAGTTTCACATTATAAAAAGAAAAAAAAGATGGCTTGCAATAACATTAGCCTTCAAGTGGAGGACAACCTAGTGACTGACCCGGACGTCTTGTGTAACGTTTTTAATAATCATTTTCTCAATATTCCTACACCTTGTTCTTCTGCTACCCCATCAAATACAGCTGCGGAACCTGATATACCACAATCTATATTTTTCTTACCTGTTACTGAGACTGAACTCTTCAGAATCGTACGGGACTTACCTAATAAGGTTTCGGCTGGAATTGATGGGGTTTCATATAAGGTAATAAAGTTTTGTATTTTACCCCTTTTGAGCATTCTAACATACCTTTATAATGAATCTTTTAATGATGGAATTTTTCCAGATCCTTTGAAAGTTGGTCTTATCAAACCATTGTACAAAAGCAAGGGTGAATCTTCAAATTGCAAAAATTATCGCCCGATAACACTTACTCCCTCTTTTGGCAAAATTTTTGAAAAGCTCATCTATGAGAGATTACTATCTTTTTTTTCTAAATATAATATACTGAATAACTTCCAGCACGGTTTTAGGCATAAACGATCGACAGGCACCGCTTTAGCTATTTATATTCAAGAAGTTCTTGAAAAGTTGGATCAAAAGCACCATGTTTCTGGTTGTTTCCTTGATCTAACACGGGCTTTCGATTGTGTTAAACATGATTTGCTTCTAAAAAAACTTTGGGGCTACGGAATTAGGGTAATTCACACAATCTCTTGAGCTCATACCTCACAAATCGCGTTCAAATTGTTGAACTAGTAAATCTTTCATCTGTCAATGGAGAATCTTTAAACTTGCCTGATATTTCAAATTTCAAACAATTTTCCGACACTTTGTATGAGTCCAAGCATCGATCTAATCCTCAAAGGGTAAACTTTGGTGTCCCTCAAGGCTCCATATTAGGGCCTCTCTTTTTTATTGTATACGTAAATAATTTTCCCTTGCTTTTCGATACATTGCTTAATCTTTTAGCTATTGCATTTGCGGATGATACCTCACTTCTCCTCAGTGAAAGATCTTGTGAGGATCTTGTCAGTAGATGTGAAGCAACTTTGCTAGAGGTGAATTCTTCTATGTCATCTCTTAATATGGTTTTAAATATCGAGAAAAGTGAAATTCTTAAGTTCACCTTGCGAAACAGTGTTGACTTCCGCCTTAGTCTGGGCGGGAACGAGCTGCATGCAGTTCATTCTGTCAAGTTGCTGGGTGTTCACATTGATGAGCATCTTAGATGGGATGTTCATATTGAACATCTTTGCTCTAGACTGTCCTCTAGTACCTATTTACTGTGGAGATTGTCTGACTATCTTCCTCAAGATGTTCTTCTGAATGTTTATTATGGAGTTTTTTACTCTTTGTTGAGCTATGGTATTGAAATTTGGGGATCAGCGCCCCATACCTACACTGAACGTATTCTTATTTTGCAGAAAAAAGCGATTAGATATACTTTCAAACTACAACGCTTTCAATCAGTACGTCTAATTTTTAAGGAGAAGGGCTTACTCACTATCTATTCCCTTTATATATATAAAGTCATCACACTTGCACTCAGAGATGATCTTAAACAACACAAGTGTGTTAAAGATATCACATCTTATAACCTCAGAAATAAAAATGACTTTCAAAGAGATACGTTTCATTTCCATAAAACTTCCACAGGACCATTCACTATGGGCAAAATTTTCTTCAATGCATTACCATCTGAAATAAAATCTTGTTTAACAAAATCGAAGACATACTTCCTAAAACAATTAAAAGACTATCTATTATTACATCCATTTTACTCCATAAATGAATATTTAGAGGAACACTGATGTCACTTACCTTTAATCTTATTTTCTAAGAATTGCAAAATGCTTATTTTTATATTATTATTATTATTAGAATTACTTTACGCACATATATTTTCATTTTCACTGTGCCTGTCTATAATTTAAATTTAAATTGACGATATTCATAATTTTTGTAAAAAAAAAATGAAAACGAATAAATATAATTTGATTTGATTTGATTTGATAAGTTAGTTTGGGATCTTCTAATCATTCTAACTCTCCCCCCATTAGACACGGACAACAACCTCGTACCACCCCAACAGTCAGCAGTGATGATGGGCGGCTCACTAGCCCCAGCGCCGCCCGCCGCCACCGCTCCCCCCCTCTCTCCTGAACCCGCCGTCGAGTCGGAGGACTCGAAAGTGGCGTACTACAGCCGCCGCCTGCGTGACCTGCAGCTAAGGGCGGGCCTGGTGGCGGAGGGCGGGGCGGGCGTGGGCTCCGGAGCCCCCGGCACCCCCGGCGGGACGCCCACCAAGCGAGAGAACGAGATGTCGGACCTGGAACAGCTCCAGAGCATGTCGCCCTCCCGCCAGACCTATGTGAGTTGTTTTTTTTATGATTACTGGTTCATATTTAATGTGCTGTGGCAGAGTGAGTTAGCGCACTAGGCATTGCACGCATGGTGACCTGGGTTCTATCCCCAGCGGAGTAGGAATTTTTCTGCTCTGTACTTGGATGCTTGGGGTCCACTCATACCTCGTGAGGAAAAATGAGTAGCTGCTTTGATGTGAAACAGCGACCGGTGGTAGAATTATAGGTAATTATTATTATTAATGTGCTTTCAACTACATGGTCATATCACGATAGGGGTTTTACCCTTAAGTCGCTGAAAATTACAAACCTGCTTCATAAATCAACCTCACTCAGCCTGAGTGGGGCCTGTAATAGCAAGCGTCACAAGGGTACACCCGGGGCATGACCCCATATTTATTTTTTCTTAAACCTCTACAGCTAAAGTATTTATTTATTTTTCTTACCTTTCTATACGACACCTAATCGGGGGAATGGACAAACGCACGATAGTATAATCCTTACTCAGCCGTGAGATAGGCAAGATTTGTGCCCATCTCACGGAATCGCAATATAATTATTATATTATTCTGACTTTGTTTCATCTTACAGAAGCTCACATCTCCTGAGAACTTGTCCAATGTAGAGAGCCTGAGGCAGAGGTTGGAAAAGCTGAAACAGCCTTCTAATAGTTAAGGCAAGATCGGGTCCAGTGAAAGAGCTATTAACCAACCAGATGGACAGACTGAAGACAGGGGTATGAGACGAGATTGAGTCAACTGAAGAGCTAACTGAAAGCCAGATCAAGTCAACCAATCAAAAGTGTGCATTGAAGGAGTTTTTTTTTTATTTAATTTAATTCTCCAACAAGGATACTTTGTCAAGTAGCTTCATAATGATATAAATGAAAAATTTCAATTGGTCTTCACTTGACGTTTTTCAAGTCAGTTTTTTATTTAATTTAATTTTTTTAATGCAAATGTAATTTTATTATTATTAACCTCTTTGGGTGCTGTGAAAAGGTCTTTATTTTGAGATGAAGGCATAATATTTCCACATGTCCAATAAAACAGACCAAAAGAGACTTGATTTTTAATAAAGGCGGAACTAACCTTCCAAAATATACAATCTGAAGTTATATTTATTTAAAAAATCCCAATTGATACGGTCTGAGAAGGTCTTTATTTCCAAAAGAAGACATCATTTTATGTATATTTCGAATTAATAGACTTAATTAGACTTTTAACGAATGCGTTTTGCGCAATTAGCCTTTCGAATCGACAAGTTGAAGGCGATCCTAACTGTGATGTGTGACTTTATATGAGCGACAGTTATTTCTTTTTTCTCTAGTAGTACTTTATTTTTCTAGCACTAATTCTAAGTATATAAGTTGTCAAGGAGTAGGTACTTTAATTTTAGAACCGATTTCAGTAGCTTGATCGATAAGGCGGCGGACTTGTAACCTGGAGGTCGGTGGTTCAAGTCCCGGTTTCAGCAAAGATTTAGTAAAGCGAGTTTGAGTAGATGTGACCTCACGAAAGTGATTAACACATGTATGATAACTTTAAAAACTTAACTTTAATTTTAGACTATCAGAAGGATGAAAAGCACGGCAACAGTTTATAGTATTTTGCTGTCGGAATGATTGCGATATGAGCCATAGAGCGCAGGAAGTAAAAATTGAATGTACTTGCGACAAATAAAGCATACTTAGTACTCTCTGTTAATCTTAGCCATAGAACGATAGGATAATGTATGTGTAAAATTAATTGCTCGTTCCTTTTTTTGTTTTTATACGAATTTTTATATTATTTTGAATCCTAGATGATAGAAGTTGAAGTGGGTAGTCACTTTACGTACTCGTAATTGTAGCATATCTATAGAATCTGTAAAAAAATGCGCTTTTTCAATTAAAACTCCATTATTTATGGGCGATTTTTTTTTTTTTTAAAGTCACTCATAGAGTATGCGTCAATTGGATCTAGGCGTTCATTCAGTCATCCCACCATATTGAAATAAGCATAATTCCGTATCTCAAGACACGGCAGTTAAAACTTTATTGGATAAATCTGTACGTAAAAAATCAGAAGCAAAATTTGTAATGTGTCTGTAAAATTTCCTGTCAAACTCCAGGTATATTTAGGAGGGAAAAATAGGATCTTGAGAATTTGTTAAACATGATGTCCACTAGTTACACTGGATAAGACCATGTTTATCTATAACTTAAGATCCAATTTCATGTTCTTAAAATATTCAGTTGATTTTTTTTTTTTTAATTCCTTCCATAGTTTCTATTAATATTGAATTTGTATTGCAGGGTACTTCTCCATTCGCACATTTATGGAGGAATTTAATCATTAACTTAATTGGCAATTAGCCATTGAATAGTGAAAACTGGACCATTAAGTTATTGACTTATTAAATCCTTCATTAGTGGCTACGCAGCTGGGGGTAACCCCGTCAAAAAAATATTATCTTGTTAATTTTTTAATTTAGAATTACGATCACCTTATCTATTCTGTCATTGAAATTTATGAGAATTACATATCTCAAGAGCAAAATTTCTAACTAAAACTCGTTTGAAAAATCTCATGATGAGTCCTGTTTATTTATTTAATATTATTTTTTTTCCACGTGCCCATTGCCCGTAGTTTTTAGGGTTTTTCTTTGTAACTTATTAATTAGACTATTTGTAATTTGTTATCGGAGCCGTATCTTCAAGAATTTCCATGTTTAAATGTATTATCTAGTAATCTAGTTCATCTTTATTAAGTTTAATCAAACGCTAATACGGTTTCAGTGTGATCACTTTGAGATTCGCTTGGTTGGAGCCATGGTTTTTGTTGATCTCTAACCAAGAATTGAACTGAGAATGAGACCGATCCCTGGTCTCAGGTTAGGCTTTTGGTTCTGGAACCAAAGGCCTTTGTGGTTTTTGTTATTTCTAATGCTAGCAGTACACTCTCGCTCAGACGCTCGGCATCGAGACCACCCGAGGCGAGACTTGCACACGAGTGCTAGCCGAGCGTAGGCGAGGAGGTGCATAAGTTTACTCTCGCGCTCGGCTGCCCTCGCCATGCCTCGGCGAGAGTGTACTGCTAGCATGACAGTCACGTTTATGTTAATCTGAGAGAAACAAATGTTATATTTATTATAAAAAAATATAACAAAGATGCTGTCAGCATTTTTGCTGATTGCCAGTACACAGCATATCCATCAGTTAAATACATTTTTTTTTTCCCTTCTTTTTTTTCATTTTCTGTTTTTTTTTTCTGATTTGGTTATGACCTTACGTTATGCTTGAGTAGCAATTATTTCACTGGATTAATCTGTGCTTGAACATGACTAAGAGCCTCTGTTTAATGTTAAAAAAATATCTAGCTGCCGATATGGTTTGAAATTTGAAATACATACACGGTAAATCTAAAACATATTTTGGGGCTTTTAGTAGGAAACCCTCAATTATGTAAAGAACTTGATTGTTTCGAACTTTCTGCATCAAACTCGTTGGCTCTTTGAAACACCAAACGCCCAATTATAAAAAAGTACAAGATAGGCGAAGACCGTCCCTGAAGCTAAATTTTCATCCTTGTAATTCTATTATATAATTACGATTAATGTTAAGATTAGCCAGACTGTCCCTGAACTAGGACTATAGTGTGCTGTGATTGGTTGAAAGTACCCACTTGAGGGTGTCTCTGGCTTATCTTAACTTCATTCCTGTTTCATAATTTGGGCTTTAGACTCTTGTAGAGTTTGGCTTTACAATGAGCCAACGCAGTCTATAAATACCTACTATTAATTATTCTAATTATTATTATTCATGACCGGTTCTACGGATCTTGAAAAACACCTAAAAAACACGAAACCGTGGATTGGGAGCGTTAGTTCCAAAAAGATTCGTCAAATTTGCCTCGTGCAGTAAATCGAGGGTTTGGCGAGCGAAACCCTCGATTTACTGCTCAAGCGCTATAGTAGTCACTGTGGCAGAGCGAGTTAGCGCGCTAGGCATTGCACACATGGTGACCTGGGTTCGATTCCCAGCGGGGGAGGATTTTTTCTGCTCTGTACTTGGATGTTCGGGGTCCACTCATACCTCGTGAGGAAAAATGAGTAGCTGCTTTAATGTGAAGCAGCGACCAGTGGCAGAATCTTAGGCAAAAAAATAATACAAGATATTGTAAATTAAAGTGGTAAAGTCCTATGATTCTGCGCTACCCACTAAAATTGTGACATAATAACACAAAGAAAAAGCATTATTATTATTATTATTATACTGCTCAAGCGCTATTTGACGAATCCTTTTGGATAGTTAACGTTCCCAATCCCCGGTTTCGTGTTGTTTAGGTGTTTCTCAAAATCCGTAGAATCGGTCATCAGTGTCTCATCTAAGACTTAATTAAATGACTCAGTAATATTATCTGTATATTAATTGATTAAATAAATAATTTAGCATGAATGTAGAATACCTCTTAACTCGTTTGAACATCATACTGTTATTTCGTAAAGTAAAAAAAAAGACCCACCCCCTATCTAGTTTATTGTTAACATCCATAAAAAATAATAATATTCAATAAATTAATTATTAATTTATTTCCAAACCAGAGTAGAAGCTCTCTATAAGTCTCTAGGTATTATCTTATGAATTATTGATCTTTATTTCCTTCGTAACATTTCTCATTATTTTTTAATAATAGAAATAATTATAAATTTATTTTTTCTGGAAAAATCTCATCACTGTTTTCATTTTCATGTTTGGAGTTGTTGTACTTGGGCTATTCCAGTAACATTTCTTAATACATACTCGTACTTATTTCAAATAAATGCAGTTGAGATAAGGGAGGGAGCGCTAGGTAGGGGTAATTTAAGAAATATGTACCTATTCTTACCAGAAAGGCATTATGACAATTATATTTAAAATAATGAACATATTCATGAGGATTTACATTTGTGCTCGGTCTTGGTACTCTTCATATCCTAATAGACTTTCCCCAGAACGAAATCTGGTCCGGGCTCTTCTGATACACATACTGGATGCCCTGATGATTGCTATTTGAACTCGGGCCCGGATCCAGCCTAAAATCAATCCTGGGGGTCTATTCCATTTTTGGGACAGCCATTCACGAAAGACGCCATTTGAGGACCAAACATGCCATCCACGGATGTTACGAGTGGAGTGAAAGTCGCATGACGTTGCTCGCAAGCTTGAACATATTTTCGCTTCTTCTCTTCCTCAGCGCTTGATAATACACTCTTGACGCTTCGAGAGACGTAGGAGGGAGCGTCGGTGTCAACAACACGGATATCAAATAACGCCTCCCTCTGAGCCTCCCAAACGCCACGTACAGCCAAATCGCCTCTTAGGCCAGGAGCTTCTTCTGATATGATAGGTTCTTTCACACAATTTCCCGAAAAGTACACAATTTCCCAGAAAAGTACACAACCTGATATTTGAATACGACCGCGTTTTAACGGGGTAAACGAAAAAGAAGAAAACACAATAATAAAACTGCAGTTTTTTTTAATTTTGTTTTATTTTTAATAAACAACTAATTTTAGAATACTTTTTTTTTAATTATCGCTAAGTAGAATACACATAAATTGAAATTCAATTAAATAAAGCTCTCTCTATAAATCATAGTCATAAAAAGAATATTTTTTGATGAATATATTATCTACAAGTAAGAAATGTCTGATGTAATTGAAACAAAACTGCTTTTCGTGTTAATTTTATACTTGATCATTTTTATCAAACAAAATTTTGTCAAAAAAAGGGGGTTCTGACTGCACTGGGGATTCTGATTGTCACCTTTCCAGGTAAACTCCAGAAGAATATAATGGTAACCCTTGCATCAAGGCGACACTTTTCGGCTTCTTTTTATTCAAGAAGACTTTTTCAATATTAGAACTAAAAGCTACACAACACGTATTTGATAAATTCAATGTATTTTTCTCGAGATTAAACATGATTTTTTTAAAGCATAAACTCACAGGCATGGTTTCGTCTGTCTACTAAAAACATTGGAATTCCAAGTCAACAATCCAAGTTTTACTGGTTGCTTTCGGACCGATTTCGTACAGCTGCTCAAAACTTCGTAATTTCTCACTTGAAAACGTCGAAAATTTGAAACCCAGTTCACTCAAAAACTTTCCGACACATAAATCGTGCGATAACTCAAAACTTCGGATTTCCTCGTTTACAATCGCGTTTACTCGGTACTATCCGATGGATTTCGTCTGCCGGCTCTATTGAGGGCGCCCCCCCGTCTGATCTGATTGAGACAGGCCAGCATGCGAATCATAAACGAGGCAGGCACAGTGATGGTGTCCTTCGTCTCTTCTAGCATAATCTCGTTCCGCTTGATTAGCTGAAACAATAATAATAATAATATCGCCTTATTTATACTGCCCGATTAAGACAATTAAAGTCCCATTATTCCAGCAGTAAGCCCAAGACATATTATTATGTGGTAAAAATCCCAAATGGGAGAATAACTTGTCATGTCCCAGCTGGGTTTCGAACCCACGACCTCTGGAACCTCTGGATTCACAGAGTGCCGCCTTTACCACTCAGCTACCGGGACAGAGCGGCGTTATTAGGTTAAACAAAGTGGCATCGTATTAGCATCATTTGTTGGGTGGAAGAAATTGGCATAGGTAATAACCCCGCTCTTTAGTTAGGACATATGTATATATTTTATATAAAAAAATAAATACGAACTAGGTTTAGCGTAAGTTAGTATAGCACGCTCGTTTTGTTTTTCTTGGTGTTGCAAAACTAGCGTTTTGCTTGATATATGTAGTTTTTTTTTCTTGTTTATATTCTGGATTATCAGACAGTCGCCTCTACCACTAAGCTACCGGGACAGAATCTGTCATAGTAGCTGCGGTAGCGGCACAAATAAAACTGAACCAAAACAAACGAATCTCCTACCTCGTGTGATTGATTGATCACTCGTTTGTATGCTGGTACAGATTTTTATTTATTGTTAATGTATCTTATTTTTATTTTCTACATTTTCTTTATTATTATTTTTATTCATTCTCATTATTATTTTATTATTATTATCTTTTTTTTTCTTTCTTCTTCTTCTTCTTTTTTTTCTAACCTAAGCAAGGTTTTTTTATGTAAGTAATCTTAAGAATATTAAACGTATGTACAAAATGTCTATTTAAATTTGAAAATAAACAAAGAGACCTTGTTTAGACTGCTGGAAAAAAGGGACTTTTCAGTCTCACCTCGGCAGTATAAACAAGGTAACTTCTATTCTATTCTATTCTACCTCTTCGGCTTTGGCCAAGTCGAAGCCAGCCTCCTCCAGGCGAGGCTCCCAGATCTTGACGTCGTAGTCGATGCCGGAGGTGGCGAGCAGGGGCAGACTCGGGTGGGGCAGGACGCAGTTCACCACGTGAGAGTCGGCCTCCAGGCAGTTGGCCAGAGCCCCGGTGCTGCGGTCCCAGATGAACACGTGCCCGCAGTCCGAGCCCGACATGACGAAGCCGTCGCCCCAGAACCTGAGGACAAGGGTTGGGTGGAAGAGATTAGTAAGGATGAGGACTAAACCCATCGCCCCAGAACCTGAGGACAAGGGTTGGGTGGAAGAGATTATGAAACAGGACTAAACCCGTCATCCCAGAACCTGAGGACAGGGGTTGGGTGGAAGAGATTATAAAGGATGAGGACTAAACCCGTCATCCCAGAACCTGAGGACAAGGGTTGGGTGGAAGAGATTATAAAGGATAAGGGCCACATTATGAAACAGGACTAAAGCCGAGCTAAGCCAAGTTGGAGTTTCAACCTATCACAGCGCACTAAAGCCCGAGTTACGGGATAGTGTTCATTAAGATTAAATCATTGGCTGTATGGAATGGCCTTGCCTACCAATGCCAGAAAAAGAAGGAAAAAAAAAGATTAAATCTACTCTCGTTTTTTAATGCGGTCCTATGTATCTCAATAGAAAGAGAGAAAAGCGCGAGTATGACCTCAAAATAAAAGTGAGATCGACAATATTTTGCATTTTTTAAGTAAAAAATAAAATTTGATTTATATACGAGTACATTAGAAAGAAAACAGATAATAAGAATTCTGTTTCGTGTTAACGTCCTGATTTGAGTTATTCCAGGAATTGTACCCACTATCTACATTAACCTCACCCAACCTGGCTTGGTCCGGAAATAAAGACCTTTCTTTGAGAATTTTTTTTCCCAACTTCAGGGAGAAGAGTTATTAAAAAATAAAACCCGTCTATTGGCCACCCAATATATTAATAATAATAATAATAAATACCTGGCCTGTTTGATCATTGTCCGCGCGTTGCGGTGTCCAGTGAACTTTCGCCTCAGAGTACCGCGGGTTGCATACTCATCACAGAATCCAGCACCACGGCGCTTCTTGGGGGGTTTGGCGTTGTGACTGCTCGCCTGTAGGGATTCCTCAGCCGCCATTAGGTCTTCTTCCATCCTGACCGGAATAGATGAAATTATTATTAAACAGATTTAATCAAGTTTCATTTACAAAATATAGTATAGATATACAATTTACTAGAAACAAAGTTGAAATTATTAAACAAAACTTGATCAAGGGCGGTGCTAATGCCTACGGCATTCTCTTTCAAATTAGATAAAACGTGAGTGATTCTATGAAATGTATCCTGATTAATTCACATTAGGACACTCAAATTTCAGAATCTCTATTAGAAAAAAAAAAGCTAGAGGTTCTAGTATGATTTTATTTTTAATTTTTATGGGTTTTGAAATGCCTTATTACTTATTAGATAAAAAGATAGTGCTTCTCTAACAAATTTATCCAGATTAATTAATCAGAAAGTTGTTAATTTAAAAATTTAACACATTCCGTGCCGCGTCTCTCATATGTGAGAAACAGGACTCCTCATGTTCCAATCGATGTCTCTTCTCTTTTTTGCTTCCCAGTTAGTGTAATTTGAACAGATGAATAAAAAGCGTAGCTTCTGAGCTTCAAAATGGTATCTGGAGCCATCGCAAATTATTTATAGAAAAAGTTATGGCAAAAATAAGAAATTATAGCTTTTTGGAGCGTGGCTGGGGGGGAAACTGACACAAAATGTAAGTGGCACGCATGTGACAGACAAACAATCGACACTATCTGATCGCTCGGCTATTGCTTTTTTTTTCCTACTCAAGGTTTTCTGGGAGGTTATCAAGGCGACGTTACTGCTTGATGCTGGGTCCACACAGGTGCAATATGCAACATGTTGCTGCAACATGAATTCACTCTGTGTGGACGGCTTCTGAAGACGAACATGAATGTTCAAAAATTATCCATGAGGATGTCGGTTTTCTACCGAACATCTTTGTTGCATGTGTGTGGACGGCACCTGATCATAGAAACAGAATGGATCACTGACGAACACGAACTGCAACGTGTTGCATGTTCCAGCTGTGTGGACCTAGCATGAGACATTTTATAGCACGTAATACCATGAGTTTTTATTATTGTACAATTGTAGATAAATAAATAAATTATGAGGTCACATATTGAAAAATTGAAATACATGAGGAAATTTTCCAAGCATTAGGTGGAATATATTACAAGCCGGAATATATCAATGCTGCAAACGTTTTGGGTTACCATCCTAATAATGATGTTCTTAATAATGCTTTTTATGTTTAATAAAATAAGAAGTGTGCATCTTACAAGCCTAGCACCTTAACCACATGGACTACAAATGCTTGGTGGTGCTGGGTGGTGACCACCAATACTCACAAATGAGCCTCATCCTCGCTGGACTGGTCGATGTCCATGTTGTATTCAGGTGGTTTCACGGAGGCTTGAGCTGCTCCAGGTTTACTGGCCGAGGAAGTACCGGCTACAGAGGAGCTGCTAGGTTCTGCAACAGGGTAAACTAAGCGGAATTAAAACAACAAATAAACTGATGTGACACCAGAAGAATTTTCCTTATCCCCCGAAAAAAAGTCGATTTTTTTTTAATGTTTCTACGGGAACTACCCATTTTTAAAAAGACCCTCCATTAAAAAAAAATCAATTGAACAAAATAAAAAATACAAGTGAATACGTAATATATGCTAATAAAAAAATAATAATAATTTTGCAACTGGTGACTCAACGGTAACGCCAAAATGTATGTCAAATTCGTACAGCACGTCAAAAGCGTTGGATTTGATATGTCACAATCCCCATTTAGGATGAATAATAAAAAAAGTTAGACAAAGCGGGCCCCCCCCGAAAATACCGGTAGATTGGGGCCGAGCCCCAAAAAGTTCAAGATATAAAAAAATTATCAGAGTAGACCCTTATTATTCTGTATAGTAAGAAAAAACTTGAAAAAACTCATACATTTTTCGTATCTTTTATCGTTTAGACAGAACCGCCAAGAGCTGCCAGATGGACATAAGAGAAAAAATTTCCGGTCCTTCAGGTTCGACTATACCGCCACTTATTGTACTTCATACAAGTAAACACTCATTGTTGAAAATGTAAACTTTCTCACCTGATAAATTCGAAGTCGTTGAAGGTAACATGGGACTGCTAGTAGAAGTTTTAGGCTGGAGCGAGCCGCTACTTATCATTGTAGGATCTTCGTTATCAAGCACCCCTGACTGTAAGCTTTCTCTGAAAATTTCAAACAATAATATCATTAATTATTGTTGTATAACAGTGCACTGGTAGTCAAATGGTTAACGCGCTGGTCTGGTAATCCAGGTAGCGTAGGGATTTCTTTGTTCGAATCCCACCCAGTGCATGATTTTTCCTCGTTAGTTTGAGTTTGTGACCAAATAATAAGACTTTGAGGGTTAGGGGGTAGAAAATGCTTTGATCATTAACCTCGCCCAGTGGTTACCTTCCACTAAAGAGTAGTATTATTATTATAGTAATATCAATAGTTCTAATGCCGTTAAAACAACATTGATATTAGCCATTGAATAAAAAGTAAATAAAATTCCTAAAAACCTACCGGTGCGTTCGTGTTCACCCAGAACCTAAATGCTAACTATTGTGTCACTTTTCGCCCATCAGAAGGGAGGCATACAGACCACAAGTGTCTATTATCTACAATAGCTGCTGTTTCATGGCTAAAAAATAAAAAAGGCTGGAAAACACTCATATTGAGAAAAAAAAACGTTATTATACATTTGGAGGATTTTCTGGCCAGTGGTGGTTAAAAAGACTACTTCAGCCCAAAAAATTAATATTTGGAGGGTCAATCTTAGACAAAGCGTCCTATTACGTTCGTAGGGAAATAGTAAAATGGTGTTTAAAACACCCAACAGGGGTGGATACAAGGAAAGATTGAGCATAACTCACTTGTTCACAACATTTTGGGCCTCCACGGTAATATCTCTGCCAAAATCCAACCCGGAGTTTCCCGCACTACTTTCCGTAGACACATAAGGCACTGGTTGAGTAGGTACGTCGTCACTCTTCGAGGGCACGCTGCTACTACCACGCGGTACATCCATCATTTCCGCCATTCGTTCTGAACCCGTGGACGAGGAAGGAACACTGGATGATTGCTTGGCGCTACAACGAGCACAAAAGATTTGACTAGAGGAGGGAGTTTGTTCTGAAGGGGTAGGCGTTTGATCAAGGACTGATGGAGATTGCTCTGAAGTAAGAGAAGTTTGCTCTAAGGGAGTAGGAATTTGCTCTAAATGAGTAATAGATTGCTCTGTAGGAACAATAGTTTGTTCTAAAGAAGTACAAGTTTCATCTGAACGAGTAGTATCTTCCTCTGAAGAGGTAGGAAGCTCTGAAGGCATTTCATTGGTAGGAAGAGGGGAGTTGCATAGTCCGCATTTGGTTTGATCACAGGACCCGGAGGTCGAGGGTTCGATGTCCATTGTGTCGTCTCGCTCTGCAGAGCCGAGGGTTTCTGGTGGGTGACTAGAAGATGCTTCGGACTCGGCTGCAAGAGGACCAAATTAAAAATATGTAGTAACCGACCTCAGTAGCTTGATCGATAAGGCGGCAGACTTGTAACCTGGAGGTCGGTGGTTTAAGTCCGGGTTTCAGCGTAGATTTAGTAAAGCGAGTTTGAGTGAGTAGTTGTGATATCACGAAAGTGATTAACACAAATATGAAAAGAAAAAAAAAATGTGTATATGGCCAACTATGTATATTAGACTGAACGACTGTTACCTGTATTTTTTTGTACCGTGTATTAATAATGTGTGGGCTCTGCTCGTAAATAAATGAATCGGTACACCCGATATTATTATCATTATTATGTATTATTATTATAGAGGAATTCCAAATGTATAAGTTTTACATTTCCAAGCTCGACCTTATATGTTCCATAAGCCTTAGCAAAGGCCCTATACCTTTTGAACAGCTTGGAATTTCGAAATTCCTAAAGGGTATTCGCAAGGACTAATATTCTGGCTGGGGGGACGTTAAACAGGGAGAAGACCAGTGTCTCGCAATAGGACTATAAACAGAGAACAGACTAGCCAACCCTTACAAGCCAGGCTAGTTTGCAGTTTCCTAAGGGTTCTCATGATGGTTGATCGCACATAGAAATATGTGGTTCAGGAAGAGCCAACATTCAAATAAAGTTGGCTGGAGACCATCACTCACCCCTCCAGCTGTAGCCAAGCTGGCTACAACAACAATTAATAGTACATACTGTACGTAGGTTGGTACCAAAAACAAAGCATAACCCAGTAAAATAATAATAATTCCGTGTCCGTGAGATAGGTATTAATACCTAAATCACGGTGGTGAGAGGATTATATGGACGCCCAGATCCAATTTCTAGGCTCCTTTCATGTCCATTGATTCTATTTGGTTTTAACGTCCTGACTTGAGGTAGACAGGACGGAGGTTTTACTCTCCATTCGCTGGGAATCGTACCAGCTACCCACATTAAACTCACCCAGCCTGGGTAGGGCCGGAATTGCCAGCCTCACATGTTCGGAGGGAACAGAATTTTTTGTGCGAAAAGTATGCTCCAACCGGGAATTGAACTCAGGATCTCTGGACTACGGGCAGTAGTCACAACCGTTACGCCACGGAGGCTGGACCCACCTTCAGACACGTTGGAGTCTTGCTCGGTCTGCTCATAACCCAGTGACTCACCTTCAGACACGTTGGAGTCTTGCTCATAACCCAGTGACTCACCTTCAGACACGTTGGAGTCTTGCTCATAACCCAGTGACTCACCTTCAGACACGTTGGAGTCTTGCTCATAACCCAGTGACTCACCTTCAGACACGTTGGAGTCTTGCTCAGTCTGCTCATGACCCAGTGACCCACCTTCAGACACGTTGGAGTCTTGCTCATAACCCAGTGACTCACCTTCAGACACGTTGGAGTCTTGCTCATAACCCAGTGACTCACCTTCAGACACGTTGGAGTCTTGCTCAGTCTGCTCATGACCCAGTGACCCAACTTCAGACACGTTGGAGTCTTGCTCATAACCCAGTGACTCACCTTCAGACACGTTGGAGTCTTGCTCATAACCCAGTGACTCACCTTCAGACACGTTGGAGTCTTGCTCATAACCCAGTGACTCACCTTCAGACACGTTGGAGCGGTGGCGGCTCCTGACTTCAAGACTAGGTGAAGACAAATTATACCCAGAAGTATTGAAAAAATAAAATTATTAATTTATCAGATCTTAGTTCTTATGGTCTCATAAACACAGCCCATTGTAAGTTATGGCTGTTTCCCTGCAGAGCATGATTTTCTCTCATACCAGTTTTGCATCATATAAGTTTTTATAGGTACTTTTTTTGGAGAACACTTGGTACTTAATGAATAAACAAGGCCAGCAGAACAATTTGTCAACACTTGAGCTGGTACACAGCCATTCATTTTTCATAAGCCATTCAGGCTTGAACTGTATGGCTGTGGGGCAGGCATTTGCTTTACTTTTTTAGTGGTGGTTATACATAGTAATTGGAGAAATTGGACATCCAGTAATCATAATATCTTTCTTAGACTCATTACTTCTTAATCTGAATGGGGTTACTTTTAATGTTTGAACCCCATGATTTTGTGGGAATCTCATTGTTTCTTTGAAATATTCATCTTAATAAAAAATATTTAGGTATTCATTTATCTTAATAAAAAATATTAACTAAAAGTTGGTAAAACGGAATTAAAATAAAAATATTAGGATTATACCTCAGTAGATAGGTAGGTACAACATTTTAAAGAGGGGTTAGAACTGGGAAGGAAAGAAAGTTAGTTGAAGACTAAAAATTACAATCCAAAACTGCAAGAAAATCCACCACCAGATTACAAAATAAATCTAAGAAAACATACTTACTACAAATATAAAATCAGCTTAAATTTGTGTTACCATTGATGTTTAAATGACTATTTATGAAAAACACAGATATTGCCTTATAATTTTAAGTACCTACTTCACTGGAAGCTGTGTGCTTAGCTACCTGCATAATTATAATGTTATTTCTGACACTGAAAGAAGTACATAGCTACTTCATATTCAACTTATTATGAAAAGCACAGGTCAGATCAGGTAGGGAAAATGTTTCTATCCTATATCAAATACTGGGAATCACCGATGGCTCAAAATCGGCTAATTCTACCAGCTGTGCTTATATTATTGATAAATATATTGTTTCTTCCTCTGTTCTAAATAATATTAACTCTGTCTTTACTTCCGAACTTATTGCCTTACTATTATGCCTTAAACACCTTAAATTTCTACCTGGAATAAAATATGCTGTAGTGACTGATTCTAGAAGCTCCTTAGCTGCACTATCTAATCCTAGTAATTATAACCCTATCGTTGCAAAAGCTATATCTTGCTGGCGCGACCTAATTACTGGTGGGAAGTGTATAACGTTCCTGTGGTGCCCTTCCCATACAGGCATCCAGGGTAATGAGGCTGTGGATAGATTAGCACGTAACCCAAGTGCATCTATCCCTCCTCTTAAACTTTGTTCTCCTGATGATTTTAAACCGTTCATCTCAAAACTGATTAATAAAAAATGGCAACTAGCATGGGATACCACCCCCAACAATAGTAAATTGAAAGCCATCAAACCTCTCATTGGTCACTGGACCTCAAGTGACAGATCAAACAGATTTGAAGAAGTGGTGCTATGCCGCATGAGAATAGGGCACACTAGGGCTACACACAATTTCCTGTTCAAACGCACCGCCCCACCTACCTGTAGGTGCAGAGAGACATTATCAGTCCAGCACATTTTGTCATGTCCTAATCATGCAAATATTCGTGCATCCCTACCGACACCTCCTGCTCTACTTGACAAAGTCGAGAGCGTCGATTCACTCCTATGTTACTTAAAAGCGATAAACTTGTATACACACATATGAAGACCTAGAGGAATCGGCGCGAACGACCTGTCCAATACAGTGTTAAAGTGCCTTACGGAAAAAAAAAAAAAAAAAAATACTGGGAAATAACTTTATTAATTAGTTACACCAATTAAAAGTCACTTGATTACCGTTGAAACGATTTGAAAATAATCTAATAAAATTTAAAAAGTCCGCCACAAGTTTTGTTTACATTCTAAAGATAAGAGATACAATGTTGCCAAGTTAATTTCATAGCTAAATTTCTACAAACTTCAAGAGCTATATTTTAAATTTAAAGAAATCCCTCAAATCATGTAAGACGTATTTATTTATTTGAAAAAATAATACTACACCGCCTGAACAGAATTTTCTCTTGAGAATTTCATTTCAACACGTCTAATTTCAGGATTTTTTTAAAAGTGGTTCCATAGTCAGGATCTTAAACAGTACCACCATTGTCCCTATTTTTAAAAACTTCTTGGAACAACTAGATACCAGATTATCTTATTTGGCTCAATTTCGGTACCTACATTAAATAATTATTTCCGAGATTTGACTTTAATCGAGATGTCCTTTTTAATACTACATATAGTTGACAAGATACATAAAATATAGTTAAAATTTATTGGTATCGGCTATCGTTTAGGAACTATGTACAAAACTAGAACCCAAAAAATGAGAAATAATATCCAAAATTCCTGACACAAAATCCTGCTTTCCTAACGCCTACGTTATTATTATTATTATTTTTTTTTTTTTTAATATTACAAGATTGTGCTAGATATGTGAGGCTAAATCATTGACTGGTTTCCTAGGTCTGGCATAATGCTACTGGCAACAATGTTAATATCAAAAACACACGACATCGCACATGGTATGTGGCTTCGTGACATTTCGTATGAGGTCGTGTAGATAATGTAAACTGAATACAACTGAAGACTGTCCTCAGTAGCATATTACATAGATATAGTTCTTGCCTAATATTTCATGATACCTACTTGGAAATACTCAACTCTGATTGGTTGATTCAAGGACAACTGAAGACAATTTCGAATTGTCTTCACATTTGGTGTTCTCCTTGGAAAGTAACATGAAATGTTAAGCAGCATTGATCTATTTTACACAAAGCTTACTCTTTTTTTTTTTTTTTTTTTTTTTTTTTTTCTTTGAGTTGGATCAATTGTGCCATGTTCTAGGGATTATGAGTAGTGTTTTCACTGTTCAAAATTAGGTGAAAATGTCTTCAGTGTCTTCACCCGACGAGCCGCCACTGCGTTGGAGTCTTGCTCATAACCCAGTGACTCACCTTCAGACACGTTGGAGTCTTGCTCATAACCCAGTGACCCACCTTCAGACACGTTGGAGTCTTGCTCATAACCCAGTGACCCACCTTCAGACACGTTGGAGTCTTGCTAACAAAGCATGACCCAGTGACCCACCTTCAGACACGTGACTCACCTTCAGACACGTGACCCACCTTTAGACACGTGACTCACCTTCAGACACGTGACCCACCTTCAGACACGTGACCCACCTTCAGACACGTGACTCACATTCAGACACGTGACCCACCTTTAGACACGTGACTCACCGTTAGACACGTGACTCACCTTCAGACACGTTGGAGTCTTGGTCGGTCTGCTCATAACCCAGTTACTCACCTTCAGACACGTGACTCAACTTCAGACACGTGACTCACCTTTAGACACGTGACTCACCGTTAGACACGTGACTCACCTTCAGACACGTTGGAGTCTTGCTCGGTCTGCTCATAACCCAGTTACTCACCTTCAGACACGTGACTCAACTTCAGACACGTGACTCACCTTTAGACACGTGACTCACCGTTAGACACGTGACTCACCTTCAGACACGTTGGAGTCTTGCTCGGTCTGCTCATAACCCAGTTACTCACCTTCAGACACGTGACTCAACTTCAGACACGTGACCCACCTTCAGACACGTTGGAATCTTGCTAACAAAGCATAACGCAGTGACTCACCTTCAGACACGTGACTCACCTTCAGACACGTTGGAATCTTGCTAACAAAGCATAACGCAGTGACTCACCTTCAGACACGTGACTCACCTTCAGACACGTGACCCACCTTCAGACACGTGACCCACCTTCAGACACGTGACCCACCTTCAGACACGTGACTCACCTTCAGACACGTGACCCACCTTCAGACACGTGACTCACCTTCAGACACGTGACCCACCTTCAGACACGTGACTCACCTTCAGACACGTTGGAGTCTTGCTCGGTCTGCTCGGCGGGGTCCCGGTCCCCCGCGGCTATAGCAGCCCGGGTCATGGGGTCATTCAGGATGCGGGTGAGGAGGTCAGTCATGCGCTGCATCACCGTCAGGTGGACCGAGGCGCGTGCTTGGTTCGACTCTAGGGGAAAAAATATATATTTTATTACCTTATTTAAAAAAAATATATATTTTTTCTAATCTGACCTCAAGCTACTCTCATATATTATTCTCTGTCATTTGTACAATTTGATAATAAAGTGATTCTTCGGAATCGTATTACTTGTTATTAAAAAGTTTATTTTTAATTATTGAAACTTTTCATTAAAAAAAATAAAAATAATGTATTATTATCCGTGCCACTGTCACTAAAAGCGCCAAAGAATTCTTGTTGCAAAGTATATCCATAGGGATTCAACGCGGCAATGCAGCATGCATGCTTGGAACTCTACCACATGTCAGTGGTATGGATCAAATATACAACCTACAATAGATGTGATAGTGTACAGAAATAATGGATTGAAATACATAATTACTTACATTTGGTCCATGTATTAATCAAGATTTAGTTAATATAATTACTGAAACTAGCTGATCTTACAATACTGAAATTCGCTTTTTGTACAGAGTCTTCTTGATAAATAAATAGAATTTATTTCTTTCTCCATACAGTTTTTTCTATCGTTAATTAATTGTAAGCAATATAATTTAAAAATAAATAGATTTTCTTAAATCTTTATTAATAAATATACATATATTATGTACAATTGTACATACACATTATGACAAAATAAAATAAATAAATATATATTTACAGATGGGGGAACAACAATATAATTGAAAAACCTGATCTAACCTAGTCACTCATTCAATAATAATAACGCAAATATTTCTGTCAAGCATTGCTTGCTTCAAAGAAAAAATCTGATTAAAGTGTAGAATGTAGATCATCATATCACCATAGGGTAGCGTCACCGTGAACGATGGTAGCCAGACAGTGGAGGAATGACGCAGCACTTTTACCACTGTCTTTACAAGGAGGCTAATAATTGACAAGGGCCCCCAGAACCAAGCCAATGCTGGTCTACTCCCTGTTTATAGTCCCCCAGCCAGACTGCTGGTCTACTCCCTGTTTATAGTAACTAAATCACTTGTATCTCCAAAACCACTTAATCGATTTTCTTCAAATTTGTTTTATATGGTAGAATACTAATTTTTCTACGTTCTAGATTCTGCACTCATTCAATAATAATAACGCAAATATTTCTGTCAAGTATTGCTTGCTTCATAGAAAAAATCTGATGAGTGTTATTATTATTATCTACTATTACTATTCAAAGAGTTGGATGGAAGAGATTGCAATTGGAAATAACCCCACCCTTTAGTTAGGACATATGCATTTATCTTTTTCTTTCCATTTTATTGTTTATATTGTTTCCATTTTTCTCTGTCAAGTATTGCTTGCTTCATAGAAAAAATCTGATGAGTGTTATTATTATTATCTACTATTACTATTCAAAGGGTTGGATGGAAGAGATTGCAATTGGAAATAACCCCACCCTTTAGTTAGGACATATGCATTTATCTTTTTCTTTTCATTTTATTGTTTATATTGTTTCCATTTTTCTCTGTCAAGTATTGCTTGCTTCAAAGAAAAAATCTAATAAAAGTGTAGATAGTTAGTTTAAAAAACTACCTCCGTCAATGGCGACCTCTCTCTCCGGCCTGGCGTGGGGCCCGGTGTCCGACCAGTCGCCTCTCAGTCTCAGCCGCCTCACCGGGCACGCCTTGTCCACCTCCTTGTCCCCGCCTCCTCCCCCCTCCAGCGGGCCCTCCCCCAGGGGGGCGGAGCTGGTGTGGCGGATGTCGAACAGGTAGAGATACTCGGAGGAGTAGCTGGGGGGAACACGAATAGAATATAGAATAGAATAGAATAGAATATACCTTGTTTATACTGCCGAGGTAAGACTGAAAAGTCCCTTTACTCCAGCAGTCAAGAGCAGAGCTTAGTCATCCATTCAAATGAAATAAAAGAGTGACAGATTAAATAAAAGAGAAGAATCCATGGAAAACTCATAACGTTTTTTTTTTTTTAATTTTTTTTTTTATGTATATACAACATCAACACTTGTCTGCTTTTTTGAGCTAGACAAGCAATTACAGATGCGATTATTTATTGTGTGATAATTTACATAACACTTGATTTTCTAAGAATTCAGTACTTATCTCATGAGTAATGATTGTTATAAACCTTGTAGTAAAATACATCTATAAAAAAAAAATTGTTTATACATGAGTAATGAACCTGCCTCATAAAATATGTCCATTTCCTGTGTTTTTTTTTTTGTTTTTTTTTTTTTTTTTTTTTGAGGAAAACATAATATAAAGTATACGTATTTAATTTATAAATAATAAATACATAAAAAATTCACAATAAAATACGGACATTCCCGCACCATCTTCATAAGGAAGGGCCATTACTCTCTTCCTTGAGTAACTTGTTCACAGAGGTGCGTAAAATCATGTTCACAGAGTTGTGTAACTTACCTAGCCAATACTTCATGACCATCAGGGGAGAAAGCCACAGAGGTGATCCTGTAGGCCCGAGTATCCAGCCCTGGTGCGGTGAATAATACGACAGGGCGGGTGTTACGAGCTGAGTAACCTGGGAGGGGGATATTATGATATCTGTTATTAAATTTTACTATTTATTTACACTTTATTTTTTTATACAAAACAATCAACAATAAATTATTAACAGAGATAAAAAAATTTAACAATATTTACAAAATAAAATATAGAAAAAAATATTTAATTTAAATTTACAATTGTCTTGTGATCCGGGGCGAAGTTAATGCCTTAGGCATTCTCTGCTACTTAACCCCGGTTTATCAATTGATTACTAAACCATCAATTGATTACTTTCAAGATTAGTTCAAAAGACTAATTAGAGTATGTACTTAGTATAATTTATTTGTCATAAAGCACTGGTGGTCAAGTGGTTAACGCGCTAGTCTGGCAATCCAGGTATCGTAGGAATCCGTTGGTTTGAATCCTACCCAGTGCATGAATTTTTCCTCATTAATTTCAGTTTTTAAGTGGTAGAAAATGTTTAGAGCATTAACCTCGTCTGGTGGTTACCTTCCACTAAAGAGCGTTATCATTATTATAAACACTAAGACTTTTCATGAGGTATGTATGAGTGGCCACCGGATATCCACAGTACAGAGTTGAGTTTTTACCCAGGTCGGATACATACCATGGTGAGCGTGCATGCAAACCTAGTGTGCTAGGCTGATCGGCCACGGTGACTATTTAATCTATATGTATCATAAATTAAAAAATCGTTGTGGTTTTCACTTTCTTGTTTAAAATATTACTTCCGAGAAATTTCTAATATTAGAAATCGGAACTATTGTGTTCGTTTTTGTAAAAAAAAAATATATTTTAGCTCCATTTTTTCCATATTTCTGGACGTTTCATAACCTCCTGAGCAACTTTGGTTTTGTGTCCGTCAGTCGATCCTTCGTTCTGTTGAAAATATTCCTTTTAACGCGCAAATCTCCGGAAACTACTCAACGGATTTTAATGAAATTTTGCACACATATAGAAGACGTTCTGTAGATGGTTCCATTTTAAATTCATCAAATTCGTATTTTTTATATATATTGAGGATGGTTCTCTAAAATAATAAAACGTCTTGTGAAAGGTTGCTAGGATGCTAGGCACTACCACCAATCTCCCGAAGTGCTATTATTGAGTAGTCAGTTTGGACACATTTTCAAATAAACGAGAAAAAAATCTAATATTTTGGTTGGAAAAACATTTCAAAAAATCTCACCATCAGCAATGGTTCCCATCATTCTCCTGTCAAATATTCTCACAGTGCTATCAGATGTGCCAATAGCTAATTGATAGGGGGCTGCCTCATTGATGCTGATAGCTGTCACTGCGCGCTGACATTGTATTAGAATATCCTGGAATATAGATGACAAAACTCGTATACTACTTTTTTTTTTCGTTCGATTTTTTCCATATAGGTACTAAATAAAGTGAGTATTTAAGATACACTTCAAGTTTTTTTTAGAGAGCTTTAAAGATGAAAATCAGTAGATATGTTATTGGATTTTTGAAGAAATCAGATTTGGTAATATTATGAATATAAGGGTCATATTATAAAACGGATTAAAGTTAAGATAAGCTAGACTGTCACTCAAGTCGGGCTATAGTTTGCTGTGATTCGTTGAAACTCCAACTTGAAGGCATGTCTTTTTTTTTTTTAAAAAAAAAAGGTAGTTGTGCCCCGGAACCGCTTTCGCATTACTTCAGTGCATTTTACCTTTACACCCATGTCATTCCAGAAGCGGAAAAAACTCGGTCAGAATTTTCCACTGCGGCCGGGAACCCGCAACCTCCGGGTCAGTATCCAATGCTCTTAATCACTGAGGTCTTAATGCTCTAAATCGGGTGTCTGGCTTATCTTAACTTTTTTTTTTTGGTTTTAACGTCGCTTTCAACTGCATTGTCATATCACGACGGGGGTGTTACCCTCCATTCGCAGGAAACTCACAAACCTGCGTGCCACATTAACCTCACCCAGCCTGGGTTGGGCCGGAATGCCAGCATCCCGATCACCTCGCTGGACGTTGCTTAACTTCGGTGATCCAACGAGAACCGGTGCATTCAACGCGCCATCGGCGCTGGCTGGCTATCTTAACTTTAGTTTAATAATTCGGTCCCAATGTATATTTGTGAAAACCTCTTACATCTTTGCACAGCATCTTGTGGCAGGAGCTTTTGACTCTTAGATCGAAGCATCGCACCGTGTCGTCCTCCCCAGCAGATAGGAAAGTGTTGGGGTCGTGGGGAACAGTGGCCAACTCGTACACCGTGCCAGAGTGGCACGAGAAACAGTTGATGTCGCTGGACAGCTGAGAGGGAAGCACCGGGACGTTTAAATCTGCACCAATTAAAAAATATTAATCGGTTACAAAAAAAAAAAAAAAAAAAAAAAACACACAAGGACATTCAGAATTCAGTTAAAAAAAGGAAAAAAAAAGATGTTCAAGTACTTTATAGAAAGGAATTTTATAACTGAAAACTCAGTTTTCACAAATAGCTGGGATGTCTAGAGAACGGAGACCGAAGTTTAAGTACCATGTTGTTGTTGTTGTTGTGACCAGGTTGGCTACAGCTGGGGGAGTGATGGTCTCCAGCTAACTAGAGTGGGTCGTTCTGAACCACATAATAATGTATTTCTATGTACAATCAACCTTCATGAGGACTTGGGCTTTTTCTTTACATGAACCCCTTGATAGATCAAATAATAGCAGAGCTAATACCTACCACAGGTGATGGTTTCTCATAAGATAACATTTTATACAAAAGATCAATCTATTATTGTTATAGCCAGCTTGGCTACTACTGAGGGAGTGATTGTCTCTATCCAACTTTACAGATCATACAATCAACAATCATGAGAACTTGCACTTTTCTTTTATAAAAATGCAAGCTAGCCTGGCTTGATAGGGCTGACTAGTTTTTTCTCTTTTAGTCCTCTGGAAAAACACTGGACAAGGTTTGTCATGGTAATTTACTCTTTTCTCTATTCAACAGTAAAAAGTTAGATGTGGGAATAAGAGAAATTTCAGTCAGTCAAAAACAATTTTTTTTTGTTGTTGTTGTTCATAACAGAACTTCAAAACTATTTTTTTTTTTTTTTTTTTTTTGGTCATATTTACAGGTGTATCTTATATAATCTTACACATATTGTACTGAGCAGATCAATAATTTAAGATGTCTTCGTCTTAAAAAGTTATTAAAATATAATATTATGATGTAATTGATATATAAGTGTATATGTATAAGCAATATAATAAAATCACATCATGGATGCATGGTCTCAAATAAACTGCAAGGTCTCAAAGTGTTCAATCTACAATATTAATAAATTATTCTTGTGCTCGTGGCCTTACTCATTTTAAAAACCATTAGGGTGTGACTCCCTCCTCTTTCCTCTCATTCCCCTCAATTTGTTTTTATGTAAGAAATGGAGGAAGTGGGATTTCTAGTCTTTGAGTTTTCTGGCTTTCATCCAAAATTAAATTTAATGTTTTTTTTCTTTCTTTCTTTCTTTAAAAACAAGGAAATAACCGAGCACATTTATGTATTACATTGGCTTGTTGAGTAAGAGAAAAAAATCACACACAAGAAAATAACGAAGAGGAACAAACATTTTTCCAAGTTGCCCCAAAATGGTGAATTTAAAAATTCTTTTCCTAAAAAAAAAAAAACAAACAAATTACCTGAAAATGTTATAAGGCCATCTCCAGAACAGGATATCACAGAGGTATAGCTTCTATTAGGTAGGAATTTGGCATTAAAGATGTTTGCTCTGTGATTGGTCTGATATCTTACTTCAGTCTGCAAGAGAATATATTGCCGTTTTTTTAATATTCAATAAATCATATTAAATTTTTAGATATTGATGTCTTTTAATTTAAGAGAATACTATTTAATCCTCAACTTCAAAATTATTTACCTTAGCATAAACACAGGAAAAGTTATTTCAGTACAAAAAATTACATAATTATGGATTGAATATTACATGTAGGTATGCTTTGAATGGTACTCATAGCTATAGTAAATTCTTTGTTGTAGAGTGAGAGGTCTCTATAAGAAAACCAAAACAAATTTTTATTTTTTTTTTCTATTTTATTTGATAATTTGACAGTTAAAATAAAGGGATTGAGGTATAATAAATTCTTGTTTTGGCATGTCAGTAGTAGTAAAATGTCAGTAAGTACAAAATTGGGACACTACATGTCCCATCAAGGCATTTTGAAAAGGCCTAGAATATTGGGAAATCCCAACCAAAGGTTGCTAGATGTCCTGATGGGACATCTTGAAACCCTAGAATATACCTAAATGTACAATTTAAGGAATAAAAATCCAATATAAAACATCACAAAGAAGTCATGATATATATCTATTGTCTATTGACCAAAAAATAATATAATTTACCTTGAAATTCTTCATTGCATTAGTGACAACTAAATGATGATCATCACTCCCGGACAGTAGGTACTCGCCATTCTGACTCCAGCAGATACAGTTCACACAGCCATTGTGGATAGGTAGTTTTTTGTGAATAGAGAGCCGCTGCACCATATTTAGACTTCCTGCATTTAGACACAAAGTAAGCTGTAAAAATGTAATGTTACATGGGTTTATACCTAATACCTAAGTAAGTTGTTAATTACACATTATTCATGCACATATTAACACTGATTTGTATGCTACATCCATCTAGCTAGGCAGGTTAAGGTTTGCTGTTCTACACCCACCAGCAAGACAAGTTTGCCAAGCCATTTAAGCTAGTTTATTAGACTAGCATCATATTGAAAACACATTTAAAAAAATAATCTCAGTGGTTAAGCACTCGCTTGCCATGCGGAAGGTCCCGGGTTCGATCCCCCGTGCCGACAAAAATTTGTATTCTTAATTTGGTTACAATTGTTTGTAAGGGATACCTTCCGGTGCGCTCGTGTTGACCCTGCACCTAAATGGGAAGTATTGTGTCACTTCTCGCCCATCAGAGGGGAGGCATACTACGGGATGGGCAGGCTACAACACAGACCACAAGCGTCTACAGTAGCTCCTGTTTCATGGCTACGAAATAAAAACGGCTATGAAACACTCATCCTTTAAAAAAAAAAAAATCATTGATTTTTGGCCAAATTATAAAATAGGATTAGAGTTAAGATAAGTGGACAATATTCCTGACTCAGTCTTTGGTGCACTGTCACTTATTCCACCAGTCAAGTGTGTTAAAAATAAGATAGATGGTAAATAAAATGTGTTTGAAGTACTTTTAAATAGTTATTTTAAATTTTGTCATAGATCCCACCTCTTGGTAGAGGCACAGAAAATGTATTTCTTCCAAAAGTTCAAGAAATGGACCAACCTTTAGCACAATTGTAGAGTTTTATCTTGTGATGTGAGTCATTGTAGGGTATCTCGTAGATTTGCCTGAACAAACTAGTGGGCCTTTTACCACTTCTTTGAGACATTCCTCTGGTGACTCAGGCCGATGGCAAGGCTTATGAAATACTTAAATCACACTTCAGCAAAGAAGCAGGTATGAACGGACAGGCTAATCCTACAATTGAATAGAGTAAATTAATGATAAGATTGATGTGAAAAATACTGTCAGAAACTTAATTGAGAAGAAATTACTTTATTATTTATTATTATAAGTATCATAGAAATAGGTCGAGAATTTTCTTAGAATATGAAATTATTGAAAATTATTTTTAATGATAGGATTGATAGGTATTTGATAAAGAATTATTTTTCCATTAGAAAAATTCAAATTTCACTTATCACCACAGTACTTGTGCGCGTGCGCAGTTACAATGTAACATGACAACGATTCTTATCAGCTGATTAAAAAACATTCGTTGCTAAATATATCGTTGGGTAAACAAACAAAAGTTTCGAAAATTCGAATTCTTCTTTTTCAGCATGGGGCCTTTGGCAAATATTTCAAGTGGCAAAAAAAGAAAATTTGTCCCCAAACTCGACTCAGGACCATCAGATTCAAATGTAGTAAGTAAAAACCTATCTTCTGGTATCCGAATCATTTCGCTAGAGTATTTCATTGCTAAGATATATTCCAATGAAACAAAACAACTGTCGTAAACAGTCACATGTACTTTAGTTATAAGTAGAAGTGACACAAGTCTACATTGACTATTTGTCCATAAAAAGTGAAATAACTTTAGACAGTGGCTCCACATTCAATTTGGGTCCGTCACCCACTAGGAACCCTAATCCAGACCAAGGAAATAAAATTACCTGGGTAGCAAAGTCACTGACTGATCATCACTCTACAGCCCAAACTGTAATACCTAGCGAGCTGAAATTTGGTAGGTAGCTTTGTCTTATAGTCTAGATGTGCAATAAGACGGGTTTTTTCGAAACTTCCACTACAACACCTGCCAGTGGCGAAAAAGGATTTTTTGCTTTCACGGCCATGCCTCGGCCCTCAAAGCGGGCAACAGCCCGCTAGTAGTTTATACAGCAAGCTTCATACTGTAATTTTGGCCAAGACCCTCTATTGTGTCCAGGACACTGAAACACTTGTGCTGAATGCAATAGAAAACCACTAATGTCCATATTTTAGGTAGTTTTTTTTCTTCACATTTTTCCATCTCAACCTTTGTTGTTTATTATCTAAACCTCAACCTCTGAAATTCTTGGTAGGTACCTATGTATTTTTATTAAAGAAATGTACACCTGGGTATTTATCAACATGGATCCAAGTTTTTATGGGTCTGAGGGGATTGGATACTTTGCAGCCATATCTTGTAATAAATTCAGTCAATACATGCACAATAGATTGGTACTGCAAAGTTACTAGAAGGCATATATTATAGGTACTTTTGCAAAAAAATGTTTACCTATTTTATGCCATTAGTGTGGAAGAAATATGTATTCTAATAACTGTTTATTGGTTAAGTCATGTTTGACCGTGGTTGATTATTATTTTCAATGGTACTTCCAAGTTCTGTGTTCATTCAGATTTTATTTGATATAATTTCAGGAATCCAATACTGATAAAGATGGAGAAGAAGAACTTGAGGATGAACTTTTAGCTGACATAAATAATGACTCTGACAGTTCTGATGAAGAACTTTATGGGTCTGACTATCTTGATGACACTGATGATGAAAATCAGAGTGATGAGGAAGTTGATACTACAAGTCCCAGTTGTAAAAATACTAAAACCAAACCATCTAAATCAAGTGTGTTGAAAAGTCTTGATGATCAGGATTTGGATGATGATGATGATGAAGACAGCATTAATAGTGAAGACATAAGTGATATTGACACAGAGGATGAAGAAGAAGAAGAGGAAGATGAGGAGGAGGAAGAGGATGATAGTGAGAACACTGACAGTGGAGTAGAAAATGAAAAAAAAGAAAACAAATCTACTAGCTCAAAATCAATTGAAATTAAAAACAATAGCAAACAAATCAGCAAAAATATCAAACAAATTGAAAATCTAAATCTATCAGAAAGTTCCAATTCAAAGCCTAAAAGTACTAAGAATAATAATATTCAAGATAAAGCAGGTTCCTCTTCCAAAGAAGATGATGAGAAAGAAAAAGAAACGCTCAATAAAACCAAAAACACCAAGGCAAATAAAAGTAAACCTAAGACTAAAAGTTCTGGTTATACTGAATATCAAAATGAAGCAGACACTTCAGATGAAGAGGTAAGCATAAACTTTCATTTTTGTACCTGACAGTTTCTCACAGGTTTTATTACTTACTTTTTATCATAAAAATGTTTATAACTCTGCTTTTTAAAGATGGTTCAGTTCATAATGTGTACAAATATTGGAGTTATTTGATTATTGATTGACATTCATCATTAAATTATGCCTTATGTCTAACTTGGTATTTGTTTAATCATCATAGACAATATTAATCCATCATTATTAAATATTCTTCATCCTTTGGAGACAAATACAAAAAGAAAACTTGAAAATATTGAGAAAAAAAAAAATTGTAAGTGTTTTCACATTTCACTTTTGTTTTGCAGGATATCCGAAACACTGTTGGTAATATTCCAATGAACTGGTATGATGATCTGCCCCATCTGGGTTATGATTGGAGTGGAAAGAAGATAATGAAACCAGAACAAAGTGACCAGTTGGATGAGTTCCTCAGCAAAATGGAGAATGCTGACTTCTGGTAAGAATGGTTTTATTATCCGTTTACAAAACAATAAACTAAAATATCTTTTAGAACTGTTAAAAAAATGCCACCTTATTTATACTGCCTAATTAGGACTAATAACTGCCATTATTCCAGCAGTAAGCCCAAGACATATTATTATGTGGTCAAAATTCAAAATAGGAAGATAACTGGTCATGTCCCAGCTGAGTTTCAAACCCGCGACCCCTAGACATAAGTACATAATAATATAGAGTTATAGAGTGATGGTAACATTTTTGTAACCAATGTCACAAGCTCAATTAATAAGGTAGTTGACTTCTAACCTGGAGGTTAGTGGTTTATGTCCCTAGTATGACAAATTTTGAGTCAAGCAAGTTTGAGTAATTGTGATATCTCCTAGTTATGATTTACACAGATATTTACATCCTTTATTTACAACTAATGCTCCTGGGACGCAATTATGATAACTTTCACTTTTAATTTACAGGAGAAGTGTGAAGGATCCCCAGACAGGCCAGAATGTTGTTCTCAGTGATAAAGATATACAGCTCATCAAGAACATCAGAAACAATAAGTACCCTGATCCTGAATACAATGAGTACGCGGTAAGTAATGATCTCTTTGTAAAACATTTCAATAAATTAAAATTACATTTTTTTTACTATCTCAATTACTTTATTAATACTGCCAGCTTAAAGACTAAAAATTCGTTTTTGGTAGTAGTCTCATTCATTGGTTTTCTTCAAACTATCTCTTTTTATTGGCTATGTTCATGATATTTTTTCTTCTTCCTTTTGGATAACTCACAGAAGACTTTAATTTATTTTCATACTGTTTATTTTCAGCCCTGGGTGGACTGGTTTTCATCTGAGGTAATGAAGATGCCCCTGAATAGAGCTCCTGATCACAAGAGATCTTTCGTTCCAAGTAAATCCGAAGCTGCTTTGGTAAGTTATTATTTTAACAGATCAGTGAACTGAACCTACATAGCAGTGTTATTCTCTGCATATCTCATGTACAGCACTATTATCATTTCATAGGGTGGCGTCATGGTAGCCCGACAGTGGAGGAATGACTCAGCACTTCCACCACTGTCTTTACAAGGAGGCTAAAAATTGACAAGGGCCCCCAGAACCAAGCCAATGCTGGTCTACTCCCTGTTTATAGTCCCCCAGCCAGAGTATTATATGATAGTTTATTAATCCCTTTGTCCAGTTGCTTTGCGAATTTGTTGGATAGGCGAAAAATGTGAGGGATCATTGAGTGAGAAAAATAAAACAGTTTTATCTAGTTGATATTGATGAAAAAAAAAATTGGTCCCTACTCAACGTCTAATGGTAGTTCGAACGATATCAGTCTTTAGAGTTGTTGTTGTTGTAGCCAGCTTGGCTACAGCTGGAGGGGTGAATGATGGTCTCCAGCCAACTTTATTTCAAAGTTGGCTCGTCCTGAACCACATATTTCTATGTGCGATCAACCATCATGAGGACTTGGACTTTTCTTTATAAGCCATTAAACCCTTAGGAAACTGCAAGCTAGTCTGGCTTGTAAGGGTTGGCTAGTCTGTTCTCTGTTTATAGTCCTCTAGCGAGACACTGGTCTTCTCCCTGTTTAACGTCCCCCAGCCAGACTATATTATAATATATGTACTATACTATCTAGTTGGTATTGATGGAAAAAAAAATTGGTCTCTACTCAACGTCTAACGGTAGTTCGAACGATATCAGTCCTTGGTGTACATTATTTATTTTAAATAAACCTCCGCCCCCTAAAGGGGAGGCCTCAGATACTGTATCTGATTTTGAATAAGTTTTATTCCATTTTTCCATAATGTATTCATTTATTATTTTTTTATTAGTATTCTAATGTTAAGCTTGTCTATGTTTATTTTGATATGTATTAAAAATTTATTCAAATAAAGGCTTTTTTTTTTTAAGAATATTCACACGCAGTTTGTGATACTGCATTTACGTGAATATTTTGTTATTTCCTATATTGTTTTAATTTAGATTTAGTATTTCCCTACAACTTTCTTTGTATTTATCAATACTCATATCAAGGTAGAAAGGTATAATAATAATAAATAAACCTCCGCCCCCACCCAGGTGAGCAGGTTCGTCTACTCGCTCAAGATGGGCCGCATGAAGCGCGCCTCGTGGATGCGGCGCCACCGCAAGGACCTGGCGGCCAAGCGGTTCTACATGCTCTGGCCGAGCGACACAGACGCGGAGGAGATGCGCCGGGTGCACAACCACATCCCCGCGCCCCGCCGCTTCCTCCCCGGCCACGCCGAGTCGTACAACCCGCCCGGCGAGTACCTGTTCAACGAGAAGGAGGTATAGTATAGTATATTTATTGTTTATTAGACATTGAAAAATGTATATAAACATTGTCACCCTATCTAACTTATGACTAAGAAAAAAATAATAATAATAATAAAAATAAATCTTCTTTTACTCTGTCTTATCCCGCTCAAGCAGGTAAGGTTGATTGGTTTTGGCACATTTTTTTACGGCTGGATGCCCTTCCTAACGCCAACGATTCTCTTTGATTTAACGTCCTAGATTAGGACGGGGGTTTTACCCTCCATTCGCTGGGAATCGTACCAGCTACCCACATTAACCTCACCCAGCCTAGGCAGGGCCGGAAATGGCAGCCTCACGTGTTTGGATGGAACAGATTTTTCTTCGAAAAGTCTGCCCCAGCCGGGAGTTGAACTCGGGAACTCTGGACTACGGGCAGTAGTCACAACCATTACGCCACGGAAGCTGCAAAAATAAAAAATAAATAATAAAAATGAAAAATAAAAAAAATGGTGAGTTAGAAGAATGACCTGATCCAAACGGACCTTTTTTTTTATTATTCATTTATTTCTACCTATATTTTTTTTATAAATATAGATAGAAATAATAATAAATAAAAAAATATTTAATAACAGGATAACACATACAAAGGTATTTTTCCTAAGCTAAAGCTTCTAAGAAAGCTTTGTGCAAAATTTCAAGTTTCTCGGTCAAACGGTGTGGATTTGTATAAATAAAAATATTATTATATTATTTCGCAAACATTTGTGCCTTTTATTTAAAAAAAAAAATCAGTTTTTCTCCACTCATCTCCTTATTGAGCATGTCCTTGAAACGCCTTCTTTGGGTCATGTCTTCCTAGAATTTTGTTGCTTAAAATTTTAAAATTCTAGCAGGACTTTATGCTGCCATACCGGCGCGTGCCTTGCTAGTTGAAAAACTAAAACTAATAATAATATCGCCTTATTTATACTGCCCGATTAGGACTAGTAAAGTCCCATTATTCCAGCAGTAAGCCCAAGACATATTATTATGTGGTAAAAATCCCCAAATGGGAGGATATCTTGTCATGTCCCGGCTGGGTTTCGAACCCACGACCTCTCGAATATCTGGATGCACAGAGTGCCGCCTTTATCACTGAGCTATCGGGACAGTATAAAGAACATACAAACAGACAGATTTATTTTATAATATTTATCCTTTTTTAACCTTAGTTTTAGATACTGTTTTATTTTACTAGACCTAAGTTTTATTTTATATTAGAATAAGATAGGGAAATTGTGAAAAATGGGTAGTTCCCGTTAATTAATTTAAAATTTAAAAAAAAATTAAAAAATATATATTTTTTCTATCATTTCTCTCTTCAGATCAAGGAATGGGAGGATCTCAAGGGTCAAGTGTGGAACAGGAAGCTCCACTTCATTCCTCAGAAGTACAACAGTCTCCGTGAAGTGCCCGCCTACAGGAACTACATGAAGGAGCGGTTCACACGATGCCTCGATCTGTACATGTGTCCGCGAGCGCGCGTCATGAAGGTAAGCACCGTTCACACTCTCAACTTTATTGTTGGAACACAAGACGAGACAAGACCACCCTTGCTGGTGAAGTTACCTTTTTTCTTTGTTTTGTTAGATGCATTAATTATTTACTTGACTTTGACCACATAATACGGGCACCGAAACGATCTGAAATAAAGCATCTAAATTGCTGAAATAATTCTTAAATGAGCAGTTTAAATAGTCTCTATTGTTATTTATTTTATTATTTTCACGAGACTAGAAATTTCTTGATTTTTTCGTGACGAAACATTATAAGTCTCTTGTTTTTAGATAATTCGAGACAGGATCCAAGTTTCTTCTCAAATACATCACTATTTGCCTTGTTATCCCAACCCCCTTTTTTGCCTTACGTATCCACAGTTCATTTTTTGCTCATACCTATTGAAACCATTTCCTTTTTTTTAAAATGAAGAAACGAAGATCATAATAAATATTATGAGCAAATTGAAATTATAGAAAAAATTAATATTTGGATGTCGTCACTGTTCGACTAAGATTCTTTTATTTTTTTGGCATGGCAGCATAAAGTCCTGCTAGAATTTAAAAAATTTAATCATCAAAATTTCAAGTCAAAATTCTAGGAAGACATGACATCCAAAGAAGGAGTTTCAAGGACAAACTCAATAAGGAGATGAGTGGAGAAAAACTGATGTTTTTAATAAAAGGCAAAAATGTTTGCGAAATAATATAATAATATAATAATAGTAAAAATAATAATAATTTTTTTTGTCCAGGTTAAAATCGAAGCCGAGGACCTCCTGCCCAAGCTGCCAGACCCGCGAGATCTGCAACCATTCCCCACCACTCTGGCTCTCGAGTATCTGGGTCACGACAACTTTGTGCGCTGCATCTGCATTGAGCCCCAGGGCCAGTATTTGGCTTCGGGCTCAGACGATATGACAGTCAAGGTTTGTCAACTTTTTGTTTTTTTTTAGTAGAGAATTTAGTCATATTATATTTTATTTATTTATTAAATTGACGGGAGCTCTACCCATTATACAATTGAGACCCTATTTTAACCTATGAAAAATACAATTTAAAAAAATCAATAACAAAAAACATATTTAAAAAAAATTAAATTTAAATTAAACGTTAAATGTACTTAATACTAATGAGAATAAAAAAGAAACAAAAATTTATGAAACAAAGAAAATATGTGTTAATAGCAATAGGGATAGTGTGGTTAACTATGTGACAGACATAATATATGTAGTTATGTACATACTAATTTCAGCATACTGAATTCATAATCGAGAAAATATATTTTGTGTTAATCACAGACTGTATAGAGTGATAAACTGACAGACAAACATACATGTATGAAACCTAACAAAATCTTGTGGATTCCTCGAAAAAATACTTATTTGAGTTAGGTGGTAGAAAATCCTTTGAGCATTAACCTAGATCTAACCTTTCTGTCCCTTGTAACCCTAAAATAATAAAACTAAAGAGTGTTGTTATTATTGTATGATATTTTTTGTGATATTTGTGCTAATCACCATCGTAACATCTCAAACGCGGTTTTATTTTTTTATCTATTTAATTATAAAACTGGTGGAAGAGATTGCCAAAGGCAATAATCCCGCCCTTTAGTTAGGACATATATTATGTATATATATTTTTTTTTTTTTTTTCTCTATTTTTTTTCTTCTATTATATTGTATTTTAATTTGTAATTATTTGTGTTGTATATAATATGTCGAGGACATATATTATGTATATATTTATTTATTTTTTCTTTATTTTTTTCTTCTATTATATTGCATTTTAATTGTAATTATTTGTGTTGTATATAATATGTCCTATTAATAAAGTGTAAATCATCATCACCATAGGGTGGCGTCATCGTGAACGATGGTAGCCAGACAGTGGAGGAATGACTAGGCACTTCTACCACTGTCTTTACAAGGAGGCTAATAATTGACAAGGGCCCCCAGAACCAAGCCAATGCTGGTCTACTCCCTGTTTATAGTGCCCCAGCCAGACTGCTGGTCTCCTCCCTGTTTATAGTCCCCCAGCCAGACTGCTGGTTTCCTCCCTGTTTATAGTCCCCCAGCCAGACCAAGTGTAAATAAATAAATAAAAACTAATGAGCTTGTCTCCCTCCTCAGATCTGGGAGGTGGCCACGGGCCGCTGCGTGCGCACCATCCCGGTGGGGGGCGTGGTCAGGGGCGTGGCCTGGTGCCCCAACACCGCCCTCAGTCTCCTGGTGGTGGCGGCCGACCGCAAGCTCCTGGTGCTGAACCCGCGGGTGGGCGATGTGCTGGTGGGCGTCAAGACGGATGACCTGATGGCGGACCCGCCGGAGAATGTGGTTCTCCCGGACAAGGTAATAATAATAATATCGCCTTATTTATACTGCCCGATTAGGACAATTAAAGTCCCATTATTCCAGCAGTAAGCCCAAGACATATTATTATGTGGTAAAAATCCTGAATGGGAGGATAATTTATCATGTCCCGGCCGGGTTTCGAACCCACGAACTCCGGAATCTTTGGATTCGCAGAGTGCCGCCTTTACCACTGAGCTACCGGGACAGACAAGGTAAGGGCCGCCCATCTATAAGGGAGGCCACCTATCTGCATGGGGGCCGCCTCTTTGTATTGGTTGGGTGGAAGAGAATGTGGTGCTCCCAGGCAAGGTGTAGGCCGCCCATCTATAAGGGAGGCTGTCTATCTGTAAGGGGGGCCGCCTCTTTGTATTGGTTGGGTGGAAGAGAATGTGGTGCTACCGGACAAGGTAAGGGCGGTCTATAAGGGAGGCCACCTATCTGTAAGGGGGGCCGCCTCTTTTTATTGGTTGGGTGGAAGAGAATGTGGTGCTCCCAGGCAAGGTAAAGGCCGCCCATCTATAAAGGGGGGCCGCCCGAGAATCTGCTATTTAACCTATTTCTTATACATTGCCAGGTGAAGCCAATGGTAGCTCAGTGGTCAAGGCGTCGCGTCGGGCTGGTTATCTAAAGGTTGCAGGTTCGAAACCCAGTAGGAACATGACAGGCATCAACCACTTCAAGTGGTTAGTGTCTGAGTTATCAACCATTTAACCTGTTATGCATTCACAGGTGAAAGCTGTGGTGGGGTGGCTGTCAGATTCGAAACCCAGCCGGGACATTAGAGGCATCAACCACTTCAAGTGGTTAGTGTCTGAGGTATCAACCACTTAACCTGTTTGTTATGCATTCCCAGGTGAAAGCTGTGGTGGGGTGGGAAGTGCCGGAGCCTGAGCTGTGGGAGAATGATGGGCTCCGCATCATACTGAACCACTTCAAGTGGTTAATGTCTGAAGTATTAACCACTTAACCTGTTTGTTATGTATTCCCAGGTGAAAGCTGTGGTGGGGTGGGAAGTGCCAGAGCCTGAGCTGTGGGAGAATGATGGACTCCGCATCATACTCAACCACTTCAAGGAGATCAAGCATGTGACGTGGCACGGACGAGGTCAGTCACTTTTTCTTTATTCCCGGTAGCTCAGTGGTAAAGGCGGCACTCTGTGAATCCAAAGATTCCAGAGGTCGTGGGTTCGAAACCCAGCCGGGACATGACAAGTTATCCTCCCATTCGGGATTTTTACCACATAATAATATGTCTTGGGCTTCCTGCTGGAATAATGGGACTTTAATAGTCCTTATCGGGCAGTATAAATAAGGCGATATTATTATTATTATCATCTCTAGAGTAGTCACCGTGGCCGAGTGAGTTAGGGCGCTTGGCATTGCTCGCACGGTGACCTGTGTTCGATCCCCAGCGGGGTAGGATTTTTTCTGCTCTGTACTTGGGTGTTCGGGGTCCACTCAATATTTGTGAGGAAAAATGAGCAGCTGCTGTAATGTTAGCAGCGACCAGTGGCGGAATTATAGGCAAAAATAAGATATTGGGATATTAAAGATACGGAAAAGTCTTATAATTCTGCGCTACCCACTAAATTGTGATATAATAAAACAAAGAAACACATTTTATTTATTTATTATCTCTAGAGTATCACCATTCGGGGTGTGAGGCACCCTCGAAAGGATGTTTACACCAGGAGCGGATCTATGATCAAGTCTCCTGGTGTTGCTTTATTCACAATGTGGAGAGGCTATTAGATTGTGGTCTTGATTGTCCACCATATTCTCTCCCTAGACCATTCCCCTTGGTGACCTCATCATTAATCTGATGGAAAAACACATTTTTGAGGACGTGAAATAGTTCCAAGCGGCCACTTTTGAGATATTTTGAGGCCAATTTGCGAATCCAGAGATTCCAGAAGTCGTGGGTTCGAAACCCAGCCGGTACATGACAAGTTATCCTCCCATTTGGGATTTTTACCACATAATAATATGTCTTGGGCTTACTGCTGGAATACGGACACGGTATTATTATTATAGTACTGGTCGATTATGTCTTACCTATAAATCTCTATATATAAAACAGAAAAAAGGACTACCTACCTATGTTTGTTTGTTTGTTCGGAGTTGTTTAGCCAAAACGGTAAGAGATAGCGAAAAATGTCTCAGAATTGACCCCCCCCCAAAACCATTATCGCTTTGTCCAGAAAAATTATAAAAAGTTCAAAAAGGCATTGTTGTCCAGCAGTACGCCCATGCCTTAGTAAATTTGAAATTTAGTCCCGTTGCAAAGCACGGGCAAACGGCTAGTAATTTAACAATATCATAATTGCCCCTCATCAGGTGACTACTTCGCCAGCGTCATGCCCGAGGGTGCCAACCGCTCCGTGCTGATCCATCAGCTCTCCACCCGAAAGTCCCAGATCCCGTTCGGGAAAGCCAAGGGTCTCATCCAGTGTGTCCTCTTCCATCCCATCCGACCTTTGTTCTTCGTGGCGGTAAGTGTTGAATGAAACCGACCTCAGTTGCTTATTTATTTATTTATTTACACTTTATTTTTTTATACTATACAAACAACATAACATTATTAACAAAGATAAAAAGAAATTAACAATATTTACAAAATAAAATATAGAAAAAAATATTTAAATTTATATGTATTGTAATCCGGGGCGAAGTTAATGCCTTAGGCATTCTCTGCCACTTAACCCCGGGGACTCGTAACTCTCGATGCAGGGGACTCGTAACCTGGAACTCGGTGATTCGAGTTCCAGGCTCGGGGAGTTTTAGTAACGCTGCGCTGGTTTGATTGGTCTGTCCCGGTAGCTCAGTGGTAAAGGCGTCACTCTGTGAATCTAGAGATTTCAGAGGTCGCGGGTTCGAAACTCAGCCGGGACATGACAACTTATCCTACCATTTGGAATTTTTACCACATAATAATACGTCTTGGACTTACTGCTTGAATAATGGGACTTAATAGTCCTAATCGGGCAGTATAAAAAAGGCGATATTATTATTATTGATGACATCACAAATATCGTAAACTCAAAGGACTGATTTATTAATCTGGATTGTTTTATTTGTCACATACCAAATTCTGGTAGTCGAGGTTATCAGGAGGCTAGTAATCCTAGTAGCGTAGGGATCTGCTGAGTTACGTTAAAGAGAAAGAAAACCAGCGTCTCGCTAGAGAACTAAACTGAGATGAGGCTAACCAATCCAAACAAACAAGGCAAGCCTGTCGTTGTACCAAGGGTTTAATGGCTTGAAAAATAAAATAGATAGGTTAGGTACTCCTGAATAATTCAGTTTGTTCTTAGTTTGAACCATATCGTTTGTTTTATATTTAATGTTAAGACACTGCTGTAAACCGTGCAAAAATTGGGCAATATCCTATCTAATAAATAAAAAAGATAGCCCATTATGTTATCTAGAACAACGAAAGTTGGCTGGAGACCATCACTCTACTGTAGGAAACCATTTCACAGTTATCCTAGTGTATAACTATTTCAGTGGTTAAGCACTCGCTTGCCATGCGGAAGGTCCCGGGTTCGAACCCCCGCGCCGACAAAAAATTGTATTCATAATTTGGTTACAGTTCTTCGTAAGGGATACCTTCCGGTGCGCTCGTGTTGACCCAGCACCTAAATGGGAAGTACTGTGTCACTTCTCGCCCATCAGAGTGGAGGCACACTTCGGGATGGGCAGGCTGCAACACAGACCACAAGCGTCTGCAGTAGTTCCTGTTTCATGGCTACGAAATAAGAACAGCTGTGAAACACTCATCTATATAATAAATAAAAAAATATAGTCCCTCCGTTGTTCTTTTACAACGGTATCATTACCACACTTGTTTGCAGTGGGGTATTGAGACAATGTATGTTCTTATAGAATGGGTAAAATCCAAGACTAGTCTACAGTAGCTCCTGTTTCATGGCTACGAAATAAAAAAGGCTGTGAAACCCACATCTTTTTTTCTTTTTCTATTTTTCTTTTTTAATAGTAGATTTGAAATTTGAATTCCAGACTCAGATGAACATTCGCATCTACGACCTGGTGAAGCAGGAGATAGTGAAGAAGCTGTTCACCCACAGCAAGTGGATATCCTCCATGTCCATTCATCCTGGCGGCGACAATCTACTCGTCGGCACCTACGATCGCAAAGTCCTCTGGTTCGATTTGGACCTCTCCGTCAATCCTTACAAGGTGCGTGCATTACAATTGATATTCAAGTGCTTGAGGCGCTAGTCTGGCAATCTCACCTTCCCAAGATTTTTTATCTTTTGAAGGTCGGTATACCCTCATTGTTTGTTGAAGATGTTATTGTAAAATATAAATACATGGAAACTTAAAAGAAGAAAAAAATCCAGGTAGCGTAGGGAACCATTGGTTCGAATCCCACCCAATGCATGAAATTTTCCTCATTTATTTGAGTATGTGACCGATTGTGACCATATAATAATAAGACTCTTGAGGATAAGGTGGTAGAAAATACTTTGAGCGTTAACTTTGCCTGGTGGTTCCACTCAAGAGTATTATTATTATTATAGGAGTATTGAGTAAAGCGAGTTAAAGTAATTGTGATATCACAATTTATTGTTACTACTAATATGATTTTCGAATAAAATCATGTTAGTCTGGTAATAAAAAACAATAACAACACCCTGCTCTTGTGTTGCAGGTCCTCAAGCTACATGGCAGTGCAGTGCGCAGTGTTGCCTACCACAAGCGCTATCCTCTGTTTGCTACTTGCTCCGACGATCTGAGTGTGATTGTGTCTCATGGAATGATTTACAGGTAAGGTGATCAGGTTGTTGTCTTGGACAAGTCTCCTAATGATGTATTGCATAATCATTCTATTCTGTCCCGGGAGTCTGTCCCGGTAGCTCAGTGGTAAAGGCGGCACTCTGTGAAACCAGAGGTCGTGGGTTCGAAACCCAGCCGGGACATGACAAGTTATTCTCCCATTTGGGATTTTTACCACGTAATAATACGTCTTGGGCTTACTGCTGGAATAATGGGACTTAATAGTCCTAATCAGGCAGTATAAATAAGGCGATATTATTATTATTATTATTATTCTCTTTGAACAATTATTGCTAAATTTAACACGCTGGAATTCGAACCCAGGTCACCGTGCGTGCAAGCCTAGTGCCCTAAACCACTCGGCCATGGTTATTTTTTTATGAGTAATATTTTTTATGAAAATGTAAATAAAGCTCAATCTGAATTTTTTATAGATATTATATGGTATTTGATAAAAATACACAAAATTATGTGAACATTTGAATATTCTACAGACTAAAGTTTAATTTTTTCTGCACGTTATTTTAAATGGTTGAGTGGAAGAGATTGCCATTGGCAATAACCCCGCCCTTTAGTTAGGCCATATTTATATATGTATTTTGTTTTTGTTTTTCCTGTTTATATTAATTTTGTCAATTTTGTATTTTCATTTTTACCATTATTTCTTTGTATATACAGGGTGTATGAAAAAAAAGGAGCCAGTCAAAATATCTCGTCTCTGGAAGCAATTTTCAAAAAACCCTGAAACACCTGTCTCATTATATGGAGGGGGCAACTTTTACGGGGGGTTTAAATAGAACCACCCTATTTGTAATACATTTCTGAAAAGTAGTTGACATTAAAAGTATTTTAAGACTAGTTTGAGATTTTTAATCAAAACAGGGCCGGAGATATCGTATATTCCATTTCACAGTTTTCAGTTATTTTTTATAAGTAATTTATGGTATTTTTGTAAAAATTGTTAAACACATGTCTTTCTATCTGAAATAATTAAATATTCATGCCTTTTTTATATCATTTGCTTTACCAGGGAAGATTTCAAGTGGTCAACTTTTTTTTGTAATGTTAAAACCATCCTTTTTCGAGTAAATTTTGTGAGAAATAAATGCAATGATCCATGTTGTTCAATTTAAAATAAAACAAGGCCCGTTTTACTTCAAATGAATGTGAAAAAATCTAAAACCCACGTGCAGTACTAGTCACCGGCCCTGTTTTCAATTGTATCTTAAATTTAGATTAAACAACAACACTCAGTGTATTTATTTAGTTTAGACTATACTAAAAAAAGAAAAGTTTTTACACAATGTAAAAAAAGATGACCCCTTGACACCTCCCCTGGTAAAGCGATTGATATAAAAAAGGCATGAAAATTTAATTATTTCAAATAGAAAGACATGTGTTCAGCAATTTTTACAAAAATACCATAAAATACTTATAAAAAATAACTGAAAACTGTGAAATGGAATGTACGATATATCCGGCCCTGTTTTGATTAAAAATTTCAAACTAGTCTTAAAATACTTTTAATGTCAACTACTTTTCAGAAATGTATTACAAATAGGGTGGTTCTATTTAAGATTCCAAAGTTGACCCCCCTGGGGCCGCCCCTGTTAAGAGTATGAAAAATTAAACCCCCGTAAAAGTTGCCCCCTCCATATAATGAGACAGGTGTTTCAGGGTTTTTTGAAAATTGCTTCCATAGACGAGATATTTTGACTGGCTCCTTTTTTTTCATACACCCTGTATAATTATGTTCTTTAAAGCGTTTCATAATAATAATAATAATACTACGTTACAATGGTACAAAACCCCATTAAACAATTAGGGAGTAATACGCCTGTCTCGAAAGAACTACAATTTAAACACACTTTTTAATAGATTGATCTGAGCTAATACGCAACTGCAGAAGAATAACAAAATTACCACCTCACAAACATCAAAAGATTTGAGGACGGTGACAATTTGACCTTTGTGAAAAGCAAGGATTTGCCATATCTTTTGAAAATAATCAAAATGTCCTACTGCTCATTGGGTTGTATGATTCATTGATTCAACTTTTCTCTTGATCAATTGAACTTTTCGCTTGATCAATTGAACTTCTTTGTTGATCAATTGAACTTTTCTCTTTATCAATAATTGAACTTTTCTCTTGATCAATTGAACTTTTCTCTTGATTAATTGAACTTCTCTTGATTAATTGAACTTTTCTCTTGATCAATTGAACTTTTCTCTTATCAATTGAACTTTTCTCTTGATAAATATTGAACTTTTCTCTTGATCAATTGAACTTTTCTCTTGATCAATTGAACTTTTCTCTTGATCAATTGAACTTTCTCTTGATCAATTGAACTTTTCGCTTGATCAACTGAACTTTTCTATTGATCAATTGAACTTTTCTCTTGATCAATAATTGAACTTTTCTCTTGATCAATAAGTGAACTTGTCTCTTGATCAATATTGAACTTTTCGCTTGATCAATTAAACTTTTCTCTTGATCAATTGAACTTTTCTCTTGATCAAGTGAACTTTCCTCTTCATCAATTGAACTTTTCTCTTCATCAATTTATTGAACTTTTCTCTTGATCAATTAAACTTTTCTCTTGATTAATTGAACTTTTCTCTTGATCAATTGAACTTTTCTCTGGATCAATTGAACTTTTCTCTTGATCAACTGAACTTTTTTCTTGATCAATTGAACTTTTCTCTTGATCAATTGAACTTTCCTCTTGATCAATTAAACTTTTCTCTTGATTGATTAAACTTTTCTCTTGATTGATTAAACTTTTCTCTTGATTGATTAAACTTTTCTCTTGATTGATTAAACTTTTCTCTTGATTGATTAATTTTTTCTCCTGTTCTCAGCGACCTCCTTCAGAACCCTCTGGTGGTTCCTCTCAAGCTGCTACGACACCACAAGATGAAGAAAGACTACGGAGTGTTTGATGTGGTGTTCCATCCCAGCCAGCCCTGGGTCTTCTCTTGTGGAGCCGACAACAGGATTCTCCTCTACACGTAGAGCTCTACAGAGGCAAAATGCCGCATGCTACAGTGGCAACATGCCGCATGCTACAGTGGCAACATGTAGCATGCTACAGTGGCAACATGTAGTATGCTACAGAGGCAACATGCCGCATGCGACAGAGGCAACATGTAGCATGCTACACAAGTAGTTCCCATGAAGCTATGAGCCGACAACAGGATCCTACTCTTCACGTAGAGCTATACAGAGGAAAAATGCCGCGTGCTATAGAGGCAACATGTTGCATGCTACGGAAGGATTAAACAATTGAAAGTTTTGATTGATGCAATACTACAATATTCCTAAATTAGAGGAAAGAAAGCAAAATAAACAGACTAGCATCGAGCACACTAGAATTAAGGAACTTGATGTTGATTCTAAAATTATAAATATTTATCTTTGTTAAAAAGAGTAAAATAATGTATAAAAAATTGTGTTTTTTTGTTTAACATTATTCTTTAGCGATTTTTTTAAAATATTTATTTACAGAGTAGATTTAACAATCAGAGTCCTTTTTTTTTTCTTATAATGCGCTTTAACTTGTTGTGTAAGTCGTTCGCGCTGCGCTGGTCCCACTAGTGTATCATATTAAATGAAATATGTTTAGGATCTTTAGATATTGAAACAGGACCTGGACACTGTCCAATGTCCATGTTATCATGAAGAGCAGGAGGGTAGGGTAGGGTTGCTCGGATATGATTGTGTCTGGGGCATGTTAGAATATGGTTGACGGACGTACGCTCGCCACACTGGCAAGTTGGTGGTTCAGTTCTCGTGAACAAATAGTTATGAGTGATGCGAGTGTGTCCTATTCGCATTCGGGTGAGTACTATTTCCTGAATTCTATTTTTCTGATTGCTAGTGGACCACTTGTTCTGTAGGTAATCAGAGTCCTTGCTTCTGGCGACAGTTAAAAGCTCTCGAAACTTGGGGTTTCAGCCTAACAAAATCATTATTACGTACAAAGTGGCCTAGTGTGGTAAATATTTGTGGCATGCGCTGAAATTGTTAAAATAAAATTTAGTTTGTTTAAAAAAATGAGGAAGTTTTGTACTACATAAGGCAAAATTTCAAGTATGAAGAATGATGTTCGCGATAAATTGAATGACCTTCTTGTCAAGTAAATCAATATTCGAGGTGATCATCAAAGTTGCACATTTCGTTCTCCAAAATCTTGTGAAGAAACTAAACTTAGCCAGCAGCGATGGTACGTTGAAATTATTAAAAAGGACCTCGATGAACTCTGAATTCAGGATCCGTCTTGAAACGCGATCTTCACCAGTTTTGCATCATGTCATAAATCACTGACTCAAGTGGGGAATCGAACACGGTTCCACGGACAATTAAATGTAAAACTTGTGTACACCGTGATAGCAATCGCTCCAGTGCTATTCAGATAGCATCGAAAAACAAACATTGGTTTTACTTCCGATAAATTTCTAATAGGTATTATAAATTGGAAATATTCTGTTTGTTTTTGTAAAATATATATAGATATATATTTTTGCTCGGCTTTCAATTTTTTCTGCACGTTTCATAACCTCCTGAATGTCTGTCTGTTAAATCATTCCTTGTAACGCGCAAATCTCAGAAACTACTGAACGGATTTCGAAGAAATTTTGTGATAGAATATATTTGGTAAACGGTACACCAAATTTTGACGAAATGTTTGTATGTATAATTATGCGTATCAGTCTTTTACATAGTGTGTTTGTAATTATGTTTTAATAAAACATGATTTAGCTCTGTTTTTAATAAAATCCAAAGTTTTGGACAAACAAGTGAAATAATAAGGTCTACGACTAGCCGATACAGAGTTTTTTGTAGAATCTAGAATGTAGGATAAATGGTACTCTACCATACAAACAAACTTAAAGAAAATCGCGGTTTAGCGATTTTTAAGATACAAGTGATTTAGTATAAAATCTCAAAATTGCCTCGTGTATAGAATGTGAACCCATCACGAGGAAGTATTGTGTCCGTAATTGGCAGTGTATTTTTCAACGCTACGCAATGTCAGAAGGAAGTCGTATATTAGTCTGCTTAAGAAGCTAGGTTTTTTTTTAGTTCCACGTCTCTTCAACTTGAATGTGTTAGTACAGAGGCTGTTCGTTAGCTGTACAGAGGAGCTGTTACCCAAAAATAAAATAATATATACAGTCCACGGTCTATCAACTATCTGGTCCCGTGCTATCTTGTAGACTGTTGGTCGAATGATTTAGGCGCTCGCTGGTCTGGTCATGCAGACAGCGTGGGGACCCCTTGGTTATGGCTGTACTCGAGTTACGACGCAAGGCATGGCCCTATTTTTTTCCTAACCCTACTGGACACAATGAGCCATTGCCGGATTAGAGGTCTTTGATATTGTAAAAATACGTGGACATGTTAAAAATATGGAAATAAGGTTGAGGGTGAGTAGATATTTAAGTTTTCAAAACATGAGGTCAGGGGAAGAAAGATGAGAGTCACATCGATTGTATTAGTGAAGAAAGATGAGAGTCACATCGATTGTATTAGTGAAGAAAGATGAGAGTCACATCGATTGTATTAGTGAAGAAAGATGAGAGTCACATCGATTGTATTAGTGAAGAACGATGAGAGTCACATCGATTGTATTTGTGAAGAAAGATGAGAGTCACATCGATTGTATTAGTGAAGAAAGATGAGAGTCATATCAATTGTATTAGTGAAGAAAGATGAGAGTCACATCGATTGTATTAGTGAAGAAAGATGAGAGTCACATCGATTGTATTAGTGAAGAAAGATGAGAGTCATATCAATTGTATTAGTAAAGAAAGATGAGAGTCACATCAATTGTATTAGTGAAGAAAGATGAGAGTCACATCGATTTTATTAGTGAAGAAAGATGAGAGTCACATCGATTGTATTAGTGAAGAAAGATGAGAGTCACATCGATTGTATTAGTGAAGAAAGATGAGAGTCACATCGATTGTATTAGTGAAGAAAGATGAGAGTCATATCAATTGTATTAGTAAAGAAAGATGAGAGTCACATCAATTGTATTAGTGAAGAAAGATGAGAGTCCGAAAGGTTTAAAAACTTAAAATTGAATTATCTCAAAATCAAAAAAAAGGATATTCATCTTTTTTCCCTCTTCATTTAATCATACAAATCAGTAATGATTGTTATTGCTGTTATTTAGTGACTCACAATATTATCTTCTGTGTGAATCGGATAACAGGGTAGGCGTTAGGAAAAAAGGGTTGGGTGGAAGAGATGCCAAAGGCAATAACCCCGCCCTTTAGTTAGGACAATTATATTCTGTATATATATTTTTTTTTTCTTCTCTTATATTGTATATTAATTTGTAATTATCTGTGTTGTATATATTCAATTCAATTCAATATGACCAATTAATAAAGTGTAAAAAAAGCAATTTCCTAAAAAAAACTGCAGTAGGGAAGGCTTTATTGCTAAGAGTGTAATAAATACATATTCTATGTATAACGGTATTTTGGTATCTTTCCAAGCTGTTTGAGATTCAAAATTTCAGATATTATCTCACTTTCGAATCAATAAATTAATGTCGTAATTTACATAATTGTTCTGAGCTTCTCTTGTTGACAAAACTTGACTTTTCTTAGTTGGCACTAGAAATGGGAAATATGGGAGGTACCAATGGTAATGAATAACACAAACATTTGGTACCTCTCCAGAACAAAAAGCTCTAGAATTTCTGTGGTAACCAAAGAAATATGCTAACTTACATTATATAAATTAGGATAACAGAGCTATAATAGTCCAATGAACAAGAGATTTGAGTGCGCTATAGGCGATAGCTTATTGTGGCTTTTGGTGGTTTTCATGGTGGATCTTTTGTTTCGGTCAAACGGTTGAAGATATAAATACACTGGCAACGTCCAGAAATATGAAAAAAAATTGAATTCGGGGAAAAAATTTAAAAAAAAGGAATACAATACTTCTGATTTCTAATAATAGAAATTTACCGGAAGTAAAATGTATTTGTTCCTGTAAATACTACTGTAAGTACTGAATTCAACTCTTAATGGCAGGCAGACCAACCAATTTCACTGTCTGGAATTTGATTTGAATGAGTCTGAGAAACGTCCTTCACCAGATAGCATAAATTGAGAGCTGGAAATTCTAAGTTGTTGATGAGTGAAATAAGAAGAGATGCTTGCAGTCAGGCTGGGTGAGTTTTATTTCATCTGGTGTTCAGGAATTCGTATTTTTTTCGGTCGCAGAAACACACTCGTACATTATTATTCTTGTTATAAAAATGAGTAAGTAGCTGCTTTTATGTGAGCAGCGAACAGTGGCGGAATTATGGGCAAATGATACACAAGAATATAAAGGACAAGGAAACGTCCTATAATTATTCTGCGCTACTCACTAAGAATGTGACACAAATAATATAATAATACAAATAACATACATTTATTTATTATTTGTAACTATAATATACCTCAGCAAATAAGCTGAATTGGAACCAGTTGTTCTGATATAATTATGTATTAATTTTGATGTGTAATATTTACGTTCCAAATAAAGGTTTATTTATTTAACTATAATATACATACTACATAGTAAGATATATTTTGATGTTGGCAATCAACTGTAACCAGGTAACCACATTATGAATACAATTTTTTGTCGGCTCTGGGGATCAAACGCAGGACCTTCCGAATGATAAGGTAGTATCTTTCAAATTAGATAATCGTGCGCACAGTGGACAAATTTCTCTACAAATATGTTAAGCAATCTGTGCCATATGTGACCCAACAAGCTTTCAGAAACCCAGAGAACTTCGTATAAACGGTTGTTTCCTGAATTTTGTATGTACAATACATACAGTATTCTGTATTACCTATGTAGAAAAGTATAAGTTAATTTAATATTTTTCTCTCGCGGAAGTAATATTTCCGACCTCTGCAGACAATCTTTATTTAAGTAGGTAACTAAAACATGTTGATTTTACTAATTACTTACATGGCAGCTTCTTAGAAGAGTTTAGGTTTAATTTTATGCAAATTCTGCATAAAATTTCACGCTTCTGAATTTTCGGTGCATCCTAATCTGAAATCTTTATACGGACTTCTGGACATGGGCGAGAGGCGCGAATTATTCTGAGCAAAAACTTTGCGGTGGTCGAATATCTGAGGGGAGATCGTAAATAAGTCAACTTTGAAGGAAAAGAAAAAAATTAAGTTTAAAAAAAAAAAAAAAAAAACAGCATTCATGCCACGGTTCCGTAAGTTTCGTGATGAAGATGTACATTGTTGTACAATAACAACTATGTACAATTAATTTATTGTACAATGTACAAGGTGTATTTCTTACTCAAGTTAGTTTTTTACTTATATGTATGGTTAATATTTTCTTGATTTTTTATACGTCTTGCAATTCCTGGAAAAAACAGTGCCGGATTTTTTTTCCAGGGAAACACGGTACAGCCACTCCTCAGTCTTACCTCGGCAGTAAAAACAAGGTATATTCACTATATTCTATTCTAGTGACGTTCTGATTATAGTATCAATCTTATATCTAGTACAGATTGTGTGCTAAGTGCTCCTGATATCTAGTACAGATTGTAGTATTGGTGGATGTGCTAACTGTTCCTGATATCTAGTACATATTGTGGTATTGGTGGATGTGCTAACTGTTCCTGATATCTAGTACATATTGTAGTATTGGTGGATGTGCTACCTGTTCCTGATATCTAGTACATATTGTAGTATTGGTGGATGTGCTAAGTGTTCCTGATATCTTAGTACATATTGTAGTATTGCTGGATGTGCTAACTTTTCCTGATCTAGTACAGATTGTAGTATTGGTGGATGTGCTAACTGTTCCTGATATCTAGTACATATTGTAGTATTGGTGGATGTGCTAAGTGCTCCTGATATCTAGTACAGATTGTAGTATTTGTGGATGTGCTAACTGTTCCTGATATCTAGTACATATTGTGCTATTGGTGGATGTGCTAACTGTTCCTGATATCTAGTACATATTGTAGTATTGGTGGATGTGCTAACTGTTCCTGATATCTAGTACATATTGTAGTATTGGTGGATGTGCTAAGTGTTCCTGATATTTAGTACAGATTGTGTGCTAAGTGCTCCTGATATCTAGTACAGATTGTAGTATTGGTGGATGTGCTAACTGTTCCTGATATCTAGTACATATTGTGGTATTGGTGGATGTGCTACCTGTTCCTGATATCTAGTACATATTGTAGTATTGGTGGATGTGCTAAGTGTTCCTGATATCTTAGTACATATTGTAGTATTGCTGGATGTGCTAACTTTTTCTGATCTAGTACAGATTGTAGTATTGGGGATGTGCTAACTGTTCCTGATATCTAGTACATATTGTAGTATTGGTGGATGTGCTAAGTGCTCCTGATATCTAGTACAGATTGTAGTATTTGTGGATGTGCTAACTGTTCCTGATATCTAGTACATATTGTGCTATTGGTGGATGTGCTAACTGTTCCTGATATCTAGTACATATTGTAGTATTGGTGGATGTGCTAACTGTTCCTGATATCTAGTACATATTGTAGTATTGGTGGATGTGCTAAGTGTTCCTGATATTTAGTGGATGTGAGATGATGTTCTTTAGTAGCATGATAATAGATGCTCTTACGGGGTAGCATCGTTTCAGAAGTGTGCCATCTTACACGTACAACAGCCTACGACTGCTCAATTGCTCATACATAGTGGACCAAGAGAGGGATAGGTAGCACCACTTCGTCCCCTCATATTATGTATAGGACCTCAGGTATTACGAGTGGAGAACTAATTTCCTTATTAAAACATGACCGTCACGCACAAGCTAAAACTAACGGTGGTAAGATAACTTACTGACGTAGGACAGAAGGTAAGATAACTCACTGACGTAAGACAGAAGATCCTTTGCTAGCACTTGAACCGAAACGAGATTGTTGATCCTTGTGACAAAGAATTGGGCATGCCTTGTAGTCTGAACGGCAGTGATCTCTGATTTAATGGCGGAAGAATCCTCTTATGTGACAACACAGGTAAATACCGACCTCATGGGTAGCTGGATCGATAAGGTGGCGGACTTGTAACCTGGGGGTCGGTGGTTAGAGTTCCATGTTTGGTAAAAATTTAGCAGCACGAGTTTGAGTAATGGTGAAATAATCCAGGGATCTCAGGGTGTCCCTCTGAAGTCATAGTACAATAACATGAAGGAAGGCACCATGCTAATACAGACCACAGACGTCAGATTCGTTTTTATTCCAGTTTAAATCTTGGGTATTTTTTGTTTCAAAATAAAACTAGAACGTGTGTTGTGAAATATTTTACCAAAACAAGAATGCACCACTGGTTTTCACGCAACAATGCATGTAGATCAGGCGATTTCGAAATTATAGTTACATATTTTAAATGTCAAACAATAAGAAATTTATTACTTAAATACGTCTAGTAAGGAACTTGTGCTGGAGCTTTTCTTGAACAGGTAGTGTAAAATAAAATTTATTTTACACAATTTGTAAAATAAAATGCATTTAATGCATCACAAAAAGAAGTAGAAATGCACTTGAAGCTTATCACGCCATGCACATTTCATTCATTGTAGTTCTATGGCTTAGGTAGGTACAAACGATGTACAATTAATGCTTATGAATAATCTAAGTGCATTAAATTTGCATATTGTGTCCTCGAAAGAGTCTTGAAAAATTAGGTTTTTTACAATCAGTCCCAATCCATGAAATATATTAGACCTTTATACTATAGCTTACTTCCGAGCAAACTTTAGTAAGGCTGGTTTGAGTTGAGTGAATTGTAATCATGGATAAAAGTAATGGATTCATCATAACGTTATCTGATGGGTAATAAGTCCGTCCCATAACAAACTAGCCAATATGGCTACCGTTATTACTTTCAAAAGCATGTAAGAAAAATAAATAAATTTGTTATTGTTGTGATTTCGTCCGTGTTAAAACTAAAAAAGATGGCCGATTTGACAGGACAGATTTGAAGCATTACAAGTTCTTCATTACTTGTCTTATTCCTCCATCTTTTAACGAACACAAAAATGATAAACGATGACCTACTATATTTCTCTCATTTTTTCAATAAGAAACTTGAAGTTCACCATATTTTATTTCAAATGAATTTCAAGAAAATCGAGAATAGCTATGATGTTTTATTATTTTATTTTTAGATGGGAAGAAAACTAGTACATTATTTTGATTAAAACCTTGTTTTCAATCGTTTGTATAGAGCCACCCCGTACCCTTTTACTCCATTTAAATTTTAGATAAAATAATAATAGATAACCTCAAAACACTTTTGAAAATTTCGCGAAGTTTTGAAGTGCGCGATATTTCGTTCCAATTTTCTTTCAGATGCATTCTCTGGATTTCATGTTTACGAGGGTTTTGTAATAGATAACCTATTACTGCACAGTGCACAATGCACATTCTTGTGGAAAACTTTACCCGATTTGAATAAAATATTAAATTATTTCTCGCAAGTTTTAATCCGACTAAAGTTTCAGAATTAGGAGACTGTCAAATATTTAGAGAAACGTACACTACGTACAGGGTTGTTATAAACTCATTGCTAAATAGTTCAGTTTTTTCGAATAAATCTAAAGATTTTACAGTTTTAATGTTTACTCCCGCCGCACCCTCCTAATCAAATTTCTCTAAATAAAAATGCCTATACCGGTATACCTTTTACCTACCGTTAAAAATGCCTATATCAGACTGTGCTTGTGTTATTGATAGCAGACAATCTCAAATAGATAGGTTCATAAGTAGAAGGGCGAAGATATCAAGAATTTTTCTTTACAAGACAAACAACTTTAGAAGAAACAAACCTGTTGCTGAGGGATGAATAGGGAGAAGAGTGTAGACCAGTGTCCCCCTAACAAACCAGGCTAGCTTGCAGTTTCCCAAGTGATTATGAGGAAATGTTTTAGTAAAGAAAAAGCCCTAGTTCTCACGATGCTCGAGCGCACATAATAATATAAATGTGATTCAGGCTGAGCCAAATAAAGTTGGCAAGAGACCATCACACAAGTGGTAAAAGTGGCACTCTGTGAATCCAGAGATTTCAGAAGTCGTGGGTTCGAAACCCAGCCGAGACATGACAAGTTATCCTCCCATTTGGGATTTTTATCACATAATAATGTGTCTTGAGCTTACTGCTGGAATAATGGGACTTTAATTGTTCTATTCGGGCAGTATAAATAAGGCGATATTATTATTATTATTACTATCACTCCTCCACTGCAGTATCCAAGCTGAACAACAACAACAACAGCAAACCCTGTATTGAAAAATAGCAAAGTTTATTACTTCATTTCTCAACTCATTTATTTTGGTAAGCTAGCTTCATTAAAGATCTTTTTATCTCTTCGGGTATAAAGGAAACTTTTTGATTTAAAATTCAGAGTTAAGCCTGATTTAAAATTATTTTCATGGTACTTTCTTTAGAGCTTAGGTACCTATCGTAATCTTCCGACATTTCGTATGACCACGTGTTATTATTATTATTATTATTATTTAATTATTTATTAGAACATTGAACATATTTTTATACAAACAAGTAATTATAAAAAACTAAAATACAAATTTAGAACAATATAAACAAAAAAAAGTGATAAACCACATGGATAATATATATAAAATATATACAGATGTCCTAACTAAAGGGCGGGGCTATTGCCTATGCCAATCTCTTCCACCCTACCCTTATCATTATAATTAAACACTTTCTTTTAATAACTTACGGTTATTATTCATTGCATAAAAACAATGAAAATCAATAAGACCGAGTAGAGTAGCGTTCCAGGCTTGCACGCAAGGTGTCCTGGGTTCGATAACCGGCTAGGTGAATTTTTTTGTCTATGTACTTTGAATGTACGAAGTCCACTCATAACGCTTGCACTGGTAGTCAAGTGGTTAACGCGCTAGTCTGGTAATCCAGATAGCGTAGGGATCCGTTGGTTCGAATCCCACCGAGTGCACGAATTTTTCCTCATTAATTTGAGTTTGTGACCACATAATAATGAGACTCTGAGGATTAGGTGGTATAAAATGCTTTGACCATTAACCACCTTCCACTAAAGAGTATTATTATTATAAAAAACTAAAAATATGAAATTTATGGTGAAATAAGAAGCTCCGTGGCGTAACGGATGTGACTACTGCCCGTAGTCCAGAGATCCTGTATTCGATCCCCGGTCGGAGCAGACTTTTCACACAAATAATTCTGTTCCCTCAGTAGACGTGAGACGGGCATTTCCGGCCCTACCTAGGCTGGGTAATTTTAATGTGGAAAGCTGGTACGATTCCCAGCGAATGGAGAGTAACACCCCCGTCCTGATCAGGACGTTAAAACCAAATAGACTCGTTGGCGTTAGGAAGGGCATCCAGCCACAATAAATGTGCTCCACTCTACCAACGTCAACCATGATGTTGAACTATGGTGACCCCAATAGAAAAAAGCTATTAATATGGGATATAGGCAAGGGAAATATAATAATAATGCTTTTTCTTTGTGTTATTATGTCACAACTTTAGTGGGTAGCGCAGAATCATAGGACTTTACCACTTTAATTTACAATATCTTGTATTATTTTTTTGCCTATGATTCTGCCACTGGTCGCTGCTTCACATCAAAGCAGCTACTCATTTTTCCTCACGAGGTATGAGTGGACCCCGAACATCCAAGTACAGAGCAGAAAAAATCCTCCTCCGCTGGGAATCGAACCCAGGTCACCATGCGTGCAATGCCTAGCGCGCTAACTCACTCTGCCACGGTGACTACACAAGGGAAATATAATAATTATATTATCTAATATGCTCTTCAAAAAAATTTCAGTTGGTCATTATGTGTGAAAGTCTAGTGTTCTACCCCACTACAGCCACGGTGACTAAATTTATCCTCTTCACCAAGGCTCAACACATGTCACTTATGCTGCATCCATTCCTTCACCTCCACCATCTCTGCAGTGGCGTAGCCAGGGGGGGGGGGGGGGATGGGTTTGGGGACAAAAACCTCCCGAAATTTCCAAGAAACCCCAGCAAAGATGGAATATACGTTAGGCGAGATTTCTGAACCCCCCTCAAACCCCCCCCCCCCCCCCGAAATCCCCTCAAAACCTCCCCCCGAAATGTAGCTAGCTACGCCACTGCATTTCTTTGTGTTTTCTGACAATAATTTCAGCGGAGTCAAATTCCACGAAACTCTGTTTCTGAGCTGCTCCCGTGTTGTTGTACCCTACCTATTCCTGGAATCTCACGTTTCATCTTAACAACAAAAATTCATCGTCTTCCGGGTTTGTGTAAACTTATTTCGACACGAGCAAGTAGCTTATCGCCTTGTTAAAGCGCCTTTAAGTGAGAGGGTAAGAGGGGGTGAGAGGAGGAGAGAAGAAGAAGAAGGAGAGACAAAAAACTAAGTAAGCAAGTTCAGAGCTTTTTTACAGGTTCAGAAATATGTAGATATTATATGAGCTTGACGGTTATAAATAGCTCTCTCTCTCTTTTCTCTCTCTCTCTCTCTCTCTTTATAACTTGCTATTTTTCTCCCTCTGCCTCTGCCTTTTCTTCTTCCTATCTCTCTCACTCTACCTTTACCTAAACTGTTAGAGTAATGGGACTTCCTGTCTCGAGCCGACCGTCTAAATAAAGCACTACTATACTATACTATACCTCTACTTCTCTCTCTCTCTCCATTTTTTTTTTTTTTTTTTTTTTCTCTCCCTTTTACTGTCTGACAATCCTTTATTTTTTCTCACTCCCCCCTTTCCATATTGTTTCTCTCTCTCTCTCTCTCTCTCTCTTTCTCTCTCTCTCTCTCTTTCCCTCTCCCTGTCTCTCTCCCTCCCTCACTGTTTCTCATATCTCTTTCACACTATTTTTCTCCCTTTCTCCCCTCCTTATCTCTCTCTCTCTCTTTCTTCCCCAATATTTTGTTTTATATACGTATTCCTCCTAGTGCCTGTATACCATTTTCTCTACATATTATGTATGTATAATTAAATTACATACCTAGCCTAGTGCATTACCACTCCCCTTGTCTATGGTGACTAATTATTATTATTATTAATTTAGATTTAACGTCACTTTCAACTGCATGGTCAATATCACGAAGGGGGTGTTACCCTCCATTCGCAGGAAACTCACAAACCTGCTACCCACATTAACCTCACCCAGCCTGGGTTGGCCGGGATGCCAGCATCACAAAGTCTTCACCTCGCTGGACGTTGCTTAACTTCGGTGATCCTACAAGAACCGGTGCATCCAACGCGCCATCTGCACAGGCCGGTAACTACTTAGGATAAGGAAAGTAAAAAAGCACAAGATAGAAAATTTGAAGTGATCAACCCTCGCTCATTCAGTCCTATTTTTTATTTTAATTTATTTACACTTTATTTTTTTATACAAAATAATCAACAATAAATTATTAACAGAGATAAAAAATTAACAATATTTACAAAATAAACTATAGAAGAAAAAACATTTAAATTTAAATTTACAAGTTCTACAAAAAAAAGTCCTATGGAGATTTTACCTAGAGATATTTTACAAAATACATACATTTAGACCGAGAGAGATACAATCATATTTATAGACAGTCAGACACACGGACCAATGTCTGAAACCTTGGATTCAGGGTCTGGGGAACCTAAAACGTGCCCTGAAGTCTAAATTATCTGCCATTGAAAACTGACTATCGAAAATTTTGGACGTTTCCATTACTTTCCTTCCTATAAGATACGGAAAGCAAAGAACAGGTGAGTGAAGTATTATTATTCTCGTCATGCCCACTTTCCTGCTAACTTCTCCTGAGTTCTCAGTGTATTTTTCATTTATTCCATTCTTCAATGGTAATGTGACCTCAAAAGTTGAAAGACCCTCTCGAAAAATGTACAGGAAGATAAACAAGAAAAGAGAGTGAGAAAGAGAAAACCAACAAGAGAAAGTAGGTAAAAAAATGTCAAAATGAGAAGGAAAATGAATGAAATGAAAAGTTATTAAAGAAAATCCAGAGGGATCAGGTTCCAGGTTTTAATGTCGAGCTTTTTTATTATCTAATTTAATTTAAAAGAGGAGTATTCACGTCACGTCGAGAGAAGAGACTTGAATGAAGATAGAAGTGAATTAGGTTGAACTTGAAGAAAAGGGTTTAGGGGAAAGGGGACAGGGATGGTTAGGGCTGTAAAGGGTTAAGAGCAATGAGGAAATTATTGTTTAGGGTAGTAAAAGATTTAGAGAAAAGGAAAAAGGAATGATTAGGAGAGAAGAGGGTTTTGACTGTTCAGGGGAAAAAGGAAAATAATGGTTAGGGGAGAGAAGGGTTTATAGGAAAGTGAAAAATGATTTTGAGGAGAGAGAAGGGTCTATAGTCTATAGGAAAGGGAAAAAGAATTATTAGGAAATTGAAAAGTTAAAGGCAAATAACCCCGCCCTTTAGATGAGACATGTGTAAATATTTATTTATTTATTTTCAATTTTTTCTCGGTTTTTACTTCTTCTCATATTGTATATTAATTTGTAATTAACTGTTTGTATATATGTCATTATTTAATAGAAAGTAAAATAATAATAATAAAGGAAATGGGAAAGGAATGGTAGGGGAGAAGAGGGTGTAGACTGTTTCGACGAAAAGGAAAATGAATATGGTTAGGGGAAACAAAGGGTTTAGAGGAAAGAGGAAAGGAGAGTTTAGAGGAACAAAGGGTTTAGAGGAAAGAGGAAATGAATGGTTGAGGAAGTAAAGGGTTTAGGTTTAGAGGAAAGAAGACAAAATAGATAGGGTACTTCAGAGTTTAGAGGAAAAGAACAAGGTATGTTTAGGGGAGTAAAGTTCTTATACTCTAAACTTTAGGATAAACAGAGATGAGTGGTGAAGTGTAACTTAAAGTTTCAAGTTAGAAAGAGATGAAACTGGTAATACATTAACTTCATTCTCTTTTTTGTTCTTGTATCTTTGCTCAATCTTTTTGATTTTTGTTTATAATTTCATCTTATTTTACTGTATATATTTTTGTTCTACCTGATAAAGCTTACTATAATATAATAAACTGAAGAAAGGAATAATGTGTGATGAAACTTATAAACATTGTCTATATATGAGGCGTGCCACAGCAAAACGTCGTAAGTGCCGGATTTTTTTTTTTTTTTTTAGGCGGGACAAAAATTTTTTTTTGAAAAAACTAAAACAGATAGACAAAAAAGTACCAAACAATATTGAATCAAAACGTTAAAATACCTTCACATGTATTAAAAAAAAACTCATATTGGCATAGAAATAAAAAGAAAAATCGGCAAATGTTCAAAAATTCCAAAACGTTGTAAGTGCCACAAATGGTGCAAGTGCAATCACATTAGAACTAAAATCACAAAAAATAACAACAGGTTGATGGACCATGCTACTTACAACGTTTTGTACACACACATTCTTTAGTTCCGATTTTGACCACTACAAAAAAAAAGATAAAAATGTTTCCTCTCAATACCTTGTGAAGCTTGGCACTTACAACGCATTTCTGCACTTACAACGTTTTGCCGTGGCACGCCTCATATAGTCTTTAAAGCTTGGTACGTTTCTTCCGTGGCGTGTGTCAAATTGTCAATAAGAAAGTGATGTTTGTTAGTTTTTATCTTAATATATAAATGAGAAATCTATGTATAAAAGAAGAACTTGAAAGTGTGTAGGAGCAATATATGCCTAGTTCATTGAAATAGATTTTACGTAAAGAAGATAGAAAAGTTAGGATTGAGAAAAGCTCTACCTACTTCTTGTTTTTTGTGCGAATATTCGGTGAAAGACGTCAAAATATTATATTACAATAGATGTTATGGGATTAAAGAGAAAGAGAATTGTTGAAAAGGCGTTAGAACGTTATTACCTCCGATAAATTTCTAATATTAGAACTCGGCAGTATTGTGTTAGTTTTTGTAAGAAAATATATATTTTTGCTCCGATTTCAACTTTGATTTTGTCATTCCTTGTAAACCGCAAATCTCCGAAACAAGTGAACGAATTTCAATGAAATTTTGTACACATATAGGATACGTATATGTGTACAAAACCAAAATCTAGCTGATGGTTCCATTTTAAATTAGTCTACTTCAAATTAGTGGTTTTTGGAGATAGAGACCATGCGCCTGACCTCTAAATTTTTACTTATACGCTTATACATATCTCGTGACCAAGTGTAATAATCATGGCGCGGATATAGCCCTCTTGTACTGGGGGGGCACAATTGCACGATATACCTAACTATCGGGTTGCACCCGCCTCGCAAGCAACCCCCCCCCCCCACACACACATAGACACACAAATGTCAATATCTTTCGTGTCACCCATCCATTTCTTGTCCTTAATGGAGCTCAAGAATGGCTCATCAGAATTTCGCGATCAATATGTCAAATCAAGACTCCAACCCTTGCAAAAACATTCTCGCTTTGAGTTGATAGATCGTCACGACATATTTCGAGAAAAAATGTCATTCAGGTCAAAAAACGTTTACGTAGCTCAAGAAAGGCTCATCAGAATTTCGTGATTGATATCTCAAATGAAAACTTGAACCCTTGCTTAAAACTTTCTCTTTTTGAGTTGACACGCCGCCGCCGTGGCGTCGTCACGACAAATTTTGAGAAAAAAAAGTCATTTCGGTCGAAAAATGTGATTCTTTTGTGTCACCCATCCATTTTTTGTCCTTACCCCGTGTAGCTGAACCCCAGAGATATATTCCCTGATCCCAATGGACCTATAGGTAAATTTTCAGGTTCCTCGGACAATCTGTGTGGCTTTTACAACTTTATTATTTAGTTATTTCTTATTTGTCTTAGAATTGGGAATTATTTTGCGTCCCGTTCCCCCCTAACTCATTGAGATCTTTTTTAAAACGGGATTAGTCTTAGAATTGAGAATTATTTTGGGGCCCGTGCTCATTGAGATCTTTTTTTAAACGGGATTAGTCTTAGAATTGGGAATTATTTTGGGGCCCGTGCCCCCCTAACTCATTGAGATTTTTTTTTAAACGGGATTAGTTTTAGAATTGGGAATTATTTGGGGCCCGTGCCCCCCTAACTCATTGAGATCTTTTTTTTTTTTTAACGGGATTAGTCTTAGAATTGGGAATTATTTTGGGGCCCGTGCCCCCCTAACTCATTGAGATCTTTTTTTTTTACGGGATTAGGGATTTTTTACGAGAATCACCGCTTACCGAAAAAAATCTGGGGGGGGCACGTGCCCCCCGTGCCCCCCCCTATATCCGCGCATGGTAATAATTCACGCGGAAGTATTGTGTCCATAATCGACAGTGTATTTTTGAGCTATTTCGACGAAATAAAATTGTATGTAAAGATTAGTAAAGAAAAGTAGAGCAGAGAGAAAAGAGGAAAAGTCAGGATTAATGTATGATAAGTGATGTCAGGAGAATCCGTCAAGGGAGAAAAAGCAAGAGTGTATCAATTTTTCTTTTCCAAGAACGCTCAATATCTGAGTTAATAATATTCATAGGATGTCATAATAAGGTATCAAGTGAAAGGCTTGATGTTTAACCCAAAAATATCAAGCCGCTATTTTTAAGCTATAATATTTTTAGAAGGTATTTCTTTGACTCGGTACATACCAGCCATAAAGTATGTACCGAGTTCCTAGGCATAATTCGGTATGGCAACCAAGTTGATAGGTATAATTTGGTACAAGTGAGCGTACAAGTGCCAGTGCAAATACGAGTACAAGTACAAGACAGTACAAAGTAGAAGTAAAAGTAAAAGTACAAATCGTCGCTTAAGAAGAGGTACCTCGTAAGTCCGAATTTTTCGATATTGCGTTTTTGGTATCGTTGGAATCGGAAAAAAATATCGATTTTTTTAAAATCGGTTTCATATGACCATTCAAATACAAAAAATGTCACAATAATCGATTAAAGTTTTACCTCGTAAATCGATATTTTGTTTTGAAGAAAATTTCTGGTGAGACCTCGTATCTCCAATCAGTTATACTATGTGTATTGTGTAAAATAAATCAGATACGAGGTACCTCTACAAAAAATGCACACATGCTTTTGAAATTTTCTGGTGAGACCTCGTAAACTATTGCAGATACCTCGTAAGTCCGATATCTCCTAAAAATACAAGTTTTATCAAAAAAATAGTAATTTCAATCGATAAAACAGGTATATGTTTATGGTTCAACTGATTTTTTTACTTTTTTTGAACCTACCCACAACTTTATAATCAGTTTTTATAATCAGATTTTTCTGAAAATTTTACAAGAATCAGTTGGGAGGTACCTCGTATGTCCGATATCTCCTAAAAATACAAGTTTTATCAAATAAATAGTCATTTCAATCGATAAAACAGGTATATGTTTATGGTTAAACTGATTTTTTTATTTTTTTCAAATCTACCCACAACTTTATAATCAGTTTTTACTGTCTCCTGAAAAGTCCAAAAATCGGACTTACGAGGTACCTCTTCTTAAGCGACGAAATGCAAGTTTCATACAAATACAAGTACAAGTTTCATACAAGTGCAAGTAAAAATACCAGTACAAATACAATAAATTGTAAGTATACAAATAAGTTCAAGTTAAAATACAAGTACAAGTAAAAGTGCAAGTACTAGTACAATAGCAAGTACAAGTGAAAATGCTAGTAAAAGGTTTGAAAGCTGAATAGGTAATCAACAAAAGTTACGTTACACAAAAATCACAATAATTTATTTTCGTCTTCAACAAGACGAGAAATTTGGCTGTCTCGTCTCAATTTTTTGAGACGAGGAATAGCTCTGTCTCGCCTCGTGGTTTTTTCACGAGACGAGACAACAGACAAATTCTCCGTCTCGTCTCGAGAAATTACGAGACGTCTCTTCTCGTTTGCTCCTGCCTACTTTAAAGCCACTCCGCTTGAATCGTATGGAATACACGTTACCCAGGTAGGTATAAGTACTTCATATTTTATTTAAGATCTTGCTGAAATTCAGGCCCCGAACTTTCAGTCAGCGGAGACAAAATTATTTTCAGTCCACTCCAAAACGTGAACCGCGAATGACTTCGGCGAAACTGTCCTAAACTTTCAACCTTTTTTGCGAAAAATTACGAAGAATTATTTTCCGCGTAAAGTAAATTTCTGGTCTGTTTATTAATTAAAAATAAATCGATGTGAATATTTTTTGAAATTATAAAAATTATCTACCTACCTAGTAGTGGTTACACAAAATTATAAAAATATTAATAACTTACAACCATTTTTTATAGAAATAAATTATTAATAATACGAATTTTACTACTCCGTACTGGCATTTAAGTGATAACCTCATTATCGATATGGTGGCAGACTAGTAACTTGGCAGTCGGTAGTTCGAACTTCTAAATAACTAAGGTTGAGATTGAGTAAATACTAAATTGGTAGTATCTTTTTTTTTTTTTTAAGATGAGTGTTTCACAGCCCTTTTTATTTCGTAGCCATGAAACAGGAGCTACTGTAGACGCTTTTGGTCTGTGTTCTAGCTTGCCCATCCCGTAGACGAGAAGTGACACAATACTTACCATTCAGGTGCTGGGTCAACACAAGCGCACCGCGGAAGGTATCCCTTACAAACAACTGTAACCAAATGTATAGTAAAAAAAAAATTGTCGGCCCGGGGGATCGAACCCAGAATATTGTATATTATCACGATTATGATTAACAAAAATATGATCTTTTTTTTTTTTTGAGATTCCACAAATAGTTTTAAACTGTAACATCAGCTTTTAAAAGCCTCCTTTGTTTCTATTCGATCAACATTGGTATTCGTTCATTTCGGAGGTTTTACTCATACAAGAAATTACTCATTTTTCCTAGCGAGCTTCGAGAGGAACCTGAACACCCAAAATATAGAGTAGAAAATTATCCAGTCGGGTTTGACCCGGGTCAACTGTGGCTAGTCGAGTGCGCCTAGTAAGCTTCTTGGTTACGGTGACTAGTTGACTACTTAAGTACTTATATCCAAACTACTTTCTCACCCGAATCTATATTACAAAGCGGAAAAAATTTTGTCTCCCAATTTCAAAAAAGCCGTCAAATGTAACACCACTTGGAATGAAAAGAATTTCATAATCCGAGGCACATAAACGGGTGTTTGGGATTATAAATGGATCATAAAATGAAAACTTGTGATATGGAAAAAAGAAAAATAGAAAATTTCCAGGTCGTTATTTCCTAGCTTTTCCTACAGAATACCATCACAACAGCATCTCACTTCTTTTACCTTCCTTGCTTTATAGCACGGATATATGGCCGTTATTAAAGGCAGATCACCCGTAAAATAGTTGTATGGAGAATTTATATTTCCGACATGAGATAGGTTTAGTGTTATTGCTTGAATTGCTTTATTGAGCACCCAGGTAGGCTTTTTTGCCTAACGTCTCTTTCATATCGAAGACCATTTGAGGCGGAAAGTTTGAGTAAGTGCCTAGTTGGTATAGGCTGTTTTCGACTACTTTCGATTCAGCAGATAAGGCTGTAAAAGTCATTCAAAATAATTTTTATTATGTACAGTATAAAAATTCCCAATTCAGCATATCAGGGCCATTTTTAGATGAGAAGTTTTTGGATTTTTTTTTTGTGTAATAAAATCGTCCCATCTCACAAGTGATCTGCTATTTGTGATCATAAGTGATCAGATCATTATGGGGTAGAACGATTCAATTTTTTTTTTGTTAAATCTCACAACCTGTGAAGGTTAATTATTGATTACATCTTTACTTAAACGATACAGATATATGACTCTTTTTTTTATCATGGAAAAAAGGGTACATTTATTGCTTTATTGAGCATCAAAGCAATATTTTATTTTTTTTATTATTAGAATAGGAAGTTTTCTGTATCACTGCAAAAAAGGATAATTATAAAAGACACAAAGAAACAAATTAAATCGTTTATTAAATGAAAATAAATTTCATTTAATAAGATACACTAGTGAGACTCGCATAACAAGTTAAAGCGCATTATGAAGAAAAAAAATTGTGTAAATCTTTTAGTCAATTAAATAGATCAGAAACTAACATAAAACAAACCTAACTATACATACAAAATTATAATGCGTAATAGATAAAATCCACCATATAGCAGAGATATTTAAAATTACACTTGTTAAGTTGAATATAAGAAAAAACTTTTTCAATTACAAAGTTCAAAGTTTTCTGTGGGATTTTAATTGAAAATGCTGATTCGAAAGGTAAGAATTCTTCTAAAGTATAAATAATATATGATATTTGAACTTTTTAAAACATATACCTACAATATAAATTATGTATACAGATACACCCACCTATTTCTATCAAGGCGACATAATGGCAGTAAAAGCAATGAAGTCGCTTGTTTGTTTCATTTGTATAATCATTGTCATTTCGGAATTTCTATACTTTCTATTGCAACGATCATCTTTCTATTTTGAAAGTTTTTGTTTGTACAAAACCCTTTAGAAAATACACTGCCAATTAAGGACACAATACTTCCTCGTGATTGGTTCACATTGTATAGACTTGGCATTTTTGAGATTTTATACTAAATCACTTGTATCAAAACGGCTTAACCGATTTTCTTCATACTTATTTTACATGGTAGAATACCGTTATGTCTATATTTTTTCTACAGTCTAGATTCAACAAAAATTGTGTATCGGGAAGTCGTAGACTTTATTTTCGTAGATCTTAGTCGTAGAATTCATAGCGAAATCATATTTTATTTAAAAATAATTACAAATGAACTATGTAAAACACTAATACCCATATACATGCAACATTAAAATCAGGTGTATTGTTCACAACATACAAGCATATTAGTAAAAAGTTAGTGGTCAGGCGCATGGTCTCTATCACCAAGAACCGATAGTGCGAAGTTGATGAATTTAAAATGGGACTATCTACACAATATCTCCTATAAATATGTTCATATGTGTACAAAATTTCTTCAAAATCGGTTCAGTAGTTTCTGAGATTTGCGCGTTACAAGGAATGTATTAAACAGACCGACCGACAGACAGACGGACGTCTGACATAAAACCAAAGTTGCTCAAGAGGTTATGAAACGTCCAGTAATAGGAATAAATTGAAATCGGAGCAAAAATATTTTTATTTACAAAAAGGAACACAATACCTTCCAATTTCTTCTGGGATTGAAGCAATAATAATTTCTATCCGAGCTTAGTCTGACTGGGGGACTTTAAACAGGGAGGAGACCAGTGTCTTGCTAGAGGACTATAAACAGAGAACAGAATAGCCAACCCTTACAAAACAGGCTAGCTTGCAGTTTTTTAAGGGTTTAATGGCTTATTAAGAAAAGCCCAAGTCCTTACGATCGATGGTTGATTGCACATATGTCGTTCAGGACGAGCCAACTTTGAAATAAAGTTGGCTGGAGACCATCATTCCCCCCTCTAGCTGTAGCAACAACAACTATCTAGGCTATAATGAAGCTCCAAAATCATCAGTTCAACTGAAAGCTACATGGGACAAATTAGTAATGCTGTGTACCCAAAAAAGTTATTATATTACACTTTTTTTTTTTAAGTGGGGTTTAACGTCGCTTTCAACTGCCATGGTCATATCACGACGGGGGTTTTACCCTCCATTCGCAGGAAACTCACAAACCTGCTACTCACATTGACCTCACCCAGCCTGAGTGGGGCCGGGAAAAGCCAGCGTCACGAGAATTAGAATTTGAATGGTCACCCATCCAAGTCTTAACCTCGCTGGATGTCGCTTAACTTCGGTGTTCTGAAGGGAACCGGTGTATTCAACATGCCATCGACGCTGGCTATTACACTTTATTCGATATAAATGGACATATATGTATAATAGTATAATACAAATAATTATTTTAACAATAAAAAAATGGAAACAATATATACATACAATAAAAATTAAAAAGAATAGAAAAATATATAAAAACATACGTCCTAACTAAAGGGCGGGGTTATTGCCTATGGCAATCTCTTCCACCCAACCCTTGAGTGCGTAGTCTTGCATCAACACAAATAATTCATACTCTAATTTTTTGTTCCTAGCATACTTCAGAAAGCAACAGAATGATGTTGTCTGAGGATTTTGCGGAATTAGGGAGAGAAAATTCTGGGAAAAGGTAAAATAATATCCGCTGGGCTCCAAAACCCCCGAAAGCGTTCGATTTGTTCAAAACTCCGTTATAAATACATATGTCTGTATAAGCTGCTTACTTCTCTTCAAAACGTTCCCAATTAAAACAAGTCGTGTTCTTATGTACTTACAATAGGCACAAAATAATATACTATGTACAATATGTACATATATTCGATAGTTCAAAGTAAATAACATACCTATTACCTAGATGTACGTATAATTTTTTTATTTATCTAAATGTTAATCATGTTTTATTTAAAATGTACAGATGAAAAGAAAAATAATCAAGCTCGTTTTGCATTCTTTTACTCTGAGTCATGGTGTTTAGCACAGCTTAATAAACAGTTTTATGCATAATTTTGTAAAATCTTGAGTATATTCCCCGTGGCCGAGTAGAGAAACGCACGGTGAACTTGGTTCGAATCCCACCAATGTCAAAAAATTTCGGCTCTGCACTTTTTTTTTTTAAGTGGGGTTTAACGTCGCTTTCAACTGCCATGGTCATATCAGGACGGGGGTTTTACCCTCCATTCGCAGGAAACTCACAAACCTGCTACTCACATTGACCTCACCCAGCCTGAGTGGGGCCGGGAAAAGCCAGCGTCACGAGAATTAGAATTTGAATGGTCACCCATCCAAGTCTTAACCTCGCTGGATGTCGCTTAACTTCGGTGTTCTGAAGGGAACCGGTGTATTCAACATGCCATCGACGCTGGCTCGGCTCTGCACTTTAAATGTTCGAGTGTCCACTTATACTTCGCGATAAAAAATGAGGATATTCTTTGATGTATGCAGCGACCAGTATAGGAAAATAATAAATAAATAACTCTGTTTCTTTGTGGAATAATATCCCAATTTTAGTAGGTAACGCAGAAGAATAGGACTTCCATATCTTTAATATCCCAATATCTTATTTTTGCCTATAATTTCGCCACTAGTCGCCGCTAACCTTAAAGCAGTATAGGAAAATAAGATATTACATATTAGAAAAAGGTCAATAATTTTGCACAAGGTACCCAATAAGGTTGAAATATTATAATAACATAGAAATACAAGGGATTGAAGGGGAAAACAGCTTGGTAGGCAAATACTTATAGGCGGTAGCGTATTTTTGCTACATACAAACACTTGAGTTCATTAGAATGAACATTACTCTTAGTCCGAGTATTTCCGCCCGAATTTTGAAATAGCTTTTACATATGCACTTGTGCTGAAATTTGATATTATTTCCTGCCAGGATAAAGGCAGGGATAGGGTCCAAGTGCCTGAACTATGTATGGACATGAACATAACCTCTTGAAGTTTATAAACAAAAACCTTTTCGTTTCCATATCATTATTTTACTTCCGAGAATACCTTACACAATATTACATAGCGGATGCTCCTATTGTGTTCGTTTTTGTTAACACGTTCATGGACACTTTGAACATGACTGCTATAGGTATAGCATTCATGTCCTAAAGGGGCATACACAAATCTATGTTCGGAACAAAAAGAGAAACAATTCAAGCCTTGTCTCGAGACGCTGCTATAACATTCATGGGAGATACAAGCCCTTGATTTTTTAATGCTAAAGCAGTCATGTCCATATGAGTTGACTTTGCACTTCGAAAAATGTGAGTGCTATAGCAGTCATGTCCAATGTCCATGAACGTGTTAAAAAAATATATTTTTGCTCCGATTTCAAAAATTCATACCTACTTTTGGACCTTCTAAGGAATTTTGTTTTGTGTCTGTTATTTGCATTCCTTGCAATGCACAAATCTCAGAAACTATATAATAAAAGAATTTCAACGATATTTTGTGCGCTAATAGGAGACGTATTGTATATGATCCCAAATTATTTTTTATGGATATTTTGTTTTTTTATGACGTATTGTTTGAAGATGATACCAAATTATTTTTCAACCCAAGTGCGCATGTAACCTGGGTTCACCCCAAGACTTCGTAAAAATTCTACTCTGTAATTGGACACTGATACCAGTGATAAGAAATGAAAAGGATTCCTAAAACTCATGTGTAGGATTTCTAAAACTAACAAAACTTCATTTTCTACTTCATGTAATTGAAAAACTTTTTCATTGTATTTCTGATTACAATTTACAGAAAAATTGCGTTTCTAGAAAAATCTGAAACCCATAAAAGGCTGGTGATCTATAAATAGAAGCTCCTGTTTGAAGTTTTTATGTTTTTTCCTGTTTTTTTTTACGTTGTATTTTTTTAAGTGTTAAATAAACTATTAATAGCAGGGATTTTTTATAGCACTGCCCCGCTCCCGAAACACTCTCCACTCTCAAAATCTCCAAATCTCTGTTTTAACCGTCATGACAGTTGAAAGGGAGACTTGGGGATTATGAGAGTGAGAGTAATTTCTAGAACCCAGGGCCTGGATAGTAAAATGATAAGTGGCACTTATCTATACAAAATAGACCGCCCAAGTAGGACTAATGAGTTGGTTATTTCTGATCTTTTCTCTTGTTTTTGATACCACTAGATGCTCATAGTATCCTGTGGGTCAATTTCCGACCAGAAACGATGCACGGCAATGCCTCATTGTGTAGAGAAGGGTTAGGAAAAATGAATATGGGGCCATGCCTCGGATGCAGTCCATATTATCAAGCACAATATGAAGAAAAATTCATGCATTGAGTAGGATCTGAACCATGCCCACACGCTACCTGGATTTCAAAAGCGTAGGATAAAAAGGTAAAAAAATCAAATAAAACCATGAATAAATTTGAATTTTTTTTTACTTTTTCTCAGTAGAACCAAAAAAAAAAAAAAAAAAAAAAAAAAAACGCTTTCTCCATTGCAAAAAGCCAAAACCGAGTAAAAATTTACGAGAAAAATTTTCTCGACATAGCTAACTGCCACTCATTTTTCAGGAATCCAATTTTAAAAACCTAATAATCCTAATATCCTGTAAACCTGTTCAATTCTGTTTTTGGCGAAGGGATTTATTTCGTTATTTATTACTTGTTATCAGGCGCCCTGATGACGAGAAATATTTGACCCTTGGTTCATAAAGTCAGAGTAGTTACCTGATTTAACGGACAGACAGAAAGAGAGAGAGAGAGAGAGGGAGAGAGAGAGAAAAAAAAGGCCTTTAATAAAAGAGCACGCCAACTAATAATTTTATAGTAAGGAAAATAAAGGTATTATTTAAAGGAAACAAGGTATCTACTTAATATTTGATAGTACTACAACTTTTTATAAAATAGTACTGTTTGGGGTTAAATAAAAAACGTCTGATAAAAATAAAGTTTCTGTCTGTGGAAAAGAAAGAGGAAACCAAAAATAAATTCAATCTGAATTTCCTGGAATAACAGGCTAATAAAGGTAACTACATATTTGATTCGACGTCCATTCATGTATTTCGTCTTGTTTCAAAGTTTAAAAAAGACAACAAATGGAATCACCAAGAAAATTTCCTGTTTCCTGAGATAGGAACCTAATACAATACAATACAATTTTATACAATGTAACTTTTGAATTGAGAAAAGTTAGGAAAGTAAGGGAGGGGTCTTTCAAAAAGTTGACAATTTCTTGAAGCTCTGTGGTTGAATTAGTGTTAAAATGTCGTGTCACAAATTCCTGAGATCACATCAGGCTGTGATACCTACCTAATTCAATTCTCTATTTGTCAGATTTCAGTCCTCTTCTTTATTGCGAAAGTTACAATAATAATAATTCCGTGTCCATGAGATAGCTATTGATACCTAAATCACGGTGGTGAAAGGATTATATGGACGCCCAGATCCAATGTCTAGGCTCCTTTCATGTCCATTGATTCTATTTGGTTTTAACGTCCTGACTTGAGGTAGACAGGACGGGGGTTTTACCCTCCATTCGCTGGAAATCGTACCAGCTACTCACATTAACCTCAACCAGCCTGGGTAGGGCCGGCATTGCCAGCCTCATATATTCGGAGGGCACAGAATTTTCTGTTCGAAAAGTCTGCTCCAACCGGGAATCGAACTCAGGATCTCTGGACTACGGGCAGTAGTCACAATCGTTACGCCACGGAGGCTGGCGCGAAAGTTACAAAAAATTAGAAAGGACGGGCTCTTGTATTTCGCCTTGGTTTCTGTCTGTCCGTCTGTGTGTTTCTATAAGTTAGTACTTGTCCGCTATTCGGGAACCAAATATCAAATGAAAGCTCTCAGCTCCAGGTCTGTTATAATACTTATAATATACAGGGTGCGCCAAAAAAAGAGTCAAAATATCTAGAGAACGGATTTAAATTTGGAGAAATGCTAAATTAAGTGTACCATTATATCGAGGGGGAAACTTTTTCTAATAGGTTTTGATTTTTTATGATTACCAGGGGCAGCCTCGGGGGGGTCAACTTTGCAATCTCAAGTGGAACTACCGTATTTGTAATACATTTCTGAAAATTAGTTGTCATTATTATGTATTTTAGACAATTTGGATTTTTCATCAAAACAGGACAAAGAAAAGAAGAAAAAAATAATATCAACAAATAATAAAAAAAAATCGGAGCAAAAAATTTTTTTTTTTACAAAAACGAACACAATACTTCCGATTTCTAATATTAGAAATTTCTCGGAAGTAATACCTATGATATTTTATTTGGAACTATTCCAACTATCTTGGGGTCATGGTGTCTTTAATAAATTGCTGTCTCGAAATGAGTGTTATTTTTCTACGTTCAGCCTAAGACAGGAAATTCCATTATGGCCATAGTTAACGGTCAAATTTTGCTCTCTATATCAACTCCCAAAGCTTTCAAAAGAGTCTTATTATGTATTTAGTTTTTTTTTAGGTGTATAGTTTATTCATTGTCTTCTGTTTATTAACTTTTTTTTTATTATTATCTGACCTGGTTGCAGGGTTTTCAGTGAAACCCTTACAATTAACACTGCGACCTAATTAGATCTATTGTGACCAGTTGATTCTATTTGGTTTTAACGTCCTGACTGAGATAGTCGGGACGGGGGTTTTACCCTCCATTCGCTGGGAATCATACCAGCTACCCACATTAACCTCACCCAGCCTGGGTAGGGCCGGAAATGCCAGCCTCACGTGTTTGGATGGAACAGAATTTTCGTCGAAACGTCTACCCCAACCGGGAATTGAACTCGGGAACTCTGGACTACGGGCAGTAGTCACAACCATTACGTCACGGAGGCTGGGTTTATTAACTTACTAATACGTAATTTTATTCTCAAATACTAGTTTAATTATCTAATACTAGTAGATAACGGATTTATTATTATTATTATTATTTTTAAAGATGAGTGTTTCACAGTTTTTTTTTTTTTTTTTTCGTAGCCATGAAGCAGGAGCTACTGTATAGACGCTAGTGGTCTGTTTTGTAGCTTGCCTTTTCTTGTGTTCCTTTTCTCCCGTTAATAAAATAGAAAATAAATATTTATTTTAGCCCCTGTGATCTGAATTGAGTGATTTAAATAATGCTGTCATTAAATAATAATTTAATGGACAGTATTCAGACCAACGCGAATGCAATAATTGTAAAATAATTTATAGTAAAATAAAATAATTTATAGTAAACTATAAAGACGAAATCAATTCATAGAGGAAATGGATTCACAAATTTGAAACAGTTCTATCTCCATTAAAAGATACTTTTAGTCAAAGTCAAGAGTTCTGTTTCTCAAGGGTGTTGTTATAAACGTCTCATCTCTTCATTTTGACAAAAGTTTCGGTGAGAAAATTTGGGTTCCACATGTTAATAATAATGCTTTATTCAAACTATCAGCGCAAGACTGGTAGTCCCATTGATATCCAGAGCGCACGAGTTGCTCAGTGGTTAAGCACTAGCTTGCCATACGGAAGGTCCTGGGTTCGAACCCCCGCGCCGACAAAAATTTGTATTCAAAATTTGGTTACAGTTGTTTCATAAAGTCATTTAAGTAATATTGGTATCTAGTTATTTAGTACAAAGAACAAAATTGTAGTAATTTTTATATTGACAAGCCATCAACCCGTACAAATCCTGAGATTACAATTAAATTTATTAAATTGAAACATAAACTGTACTCTTAAATTAAATAAATATTTTTATCAATTGTCAAAAATACCAATACCCAAGTAATAAATAATAAAATATATAGGTACCTATACAAGTACGAGTATATCGTAGATATATTACCAAACTCAAGGACTAAATAAAGACAAAGAATTATTATTTTGTCTAGCACATTGCGTATTCAGAAATTTCAGGCGTGCATAAAAAAGACAATCAAACTTTGGTCATAATTACACAAAACCAATTTAGGTAATCAAATACTGCAAACATGTAACGTTCTCGATCCATCAACCTTATAGGTTACGAGTCCGCTACTTTAGCGATCGAGCTTCTGGGATCGGTGTTACCATAAAAATATTATTAATAAAAAAATAGGATATTCATTAATAATACTTTTTTTCGGAGGAGAACACAGCTCCCAGAACCGGCGTTTTTCAAAATTAATGATATGCCGTAAATTTTATCTTGTCTATTACTACCTATTTCTGTTGCTTTCTCTTTTTACTCTTTCTTTTGCAATAGCTCTCACTCTCTCTCTCTCTTCTTTCTCTCTCATATTTTCATAAAACTTTTAAAAAGTGCGTGACAACGTAGGAAAGAACTATCATTTATGTGTGGGTTATAAAAGTATTCTTTAGGTACAGTTTGAGGAAAATAAGGGTAAAGTAGGTATCTAATTATGTTATTATATCACATCTTAGTGGGTAGCACGGTATTTGCCCAAGCACTTCAATTCTTTTCTTACTCGTATTGGCAACACTGGTGGCTATCTATTATTACAGACCTAGCACAAATGGGAAATACTATGGCCATGTAAGCTACAGCAAAGACCATTTTTTTTTTTTTTTTTTGAAAAGTTATAATTTACATTTTGGTACACTATTGCAAATTACATCTTATTGTACACAGTTTTGAAAAATTAGATATATTAACCTTTTGCACTCCAGTGAAAAAAAATTGGAACTGCCCATCCGGTCCAGTGCATGTCCCACATGCAACCATAGAAACGCCACTACTCTCCAGTATAAAATTCACAAGAACAGTCCTTAAGGTCCAGTGCATGTCCCACATGCAACTATTAATAACGCTCTTACGGTCCAGTGCATGTCCCACATGCAAGATTTCCCTCCACTTTATTCGATTTCATTTTATATTTTCCTTTAACTATCAGCCTATCAGATTTATTCTAGTCGATTCGTGATATTCCGTAGAATATTTACGAACAAGTCAAAAGTGTCTAAAATGTAAGCCAGCTGTGTAAACAAACATTATTATCAGTGCAACCTGCGGAAGGTTGGTTCAGTGTAGTACCTGTTCTATCGTCTTTATTTCTGTGATAAAAATGTCTAAAAGAAAACTGTATAGTTTTATAAGTAAAGAAGAAGCAAAGAAAATTCGAAATTTACTTTGTGGTAATTAATTTATTTTCTTTATATGTTTATTTGAGGGTCAAAGATACCTCTGCAAAGTATATCTCTGCCTCTTTCTAGCACACTTGTTGACATGAGTTAGACAAAGATGGATGATGTGTGATACAGGGTGGCGTTGTTAGCATTAATTTCACGACCCTCTTCAACACATTGTCTTTTTGTACTTCCACTACCTACCTTTTTTTAACAGTGTTTTATACCTAATTATTTACCCATTTTTAGTTCCCATATCGCTAATTGGGGATCTATTGTTCTTTTTACAAAGTCAAAAGTTAGGGTCGTCTACAAACACCCTGTACACGAGGTCTGTAATTTGAAAGAAAAAATCTACTGGACCGTAGCGCTTCGTTTCTTTCCGAAACAACTCGACCTGATGAACAAACAAAACAATGCATGTGGGACATGCACTGGACCTTAAGGACTGTTCTAGTGAATTTTATACTGGAGTGTTGCGGCGTTTCTATGGTTGCATGTGGGACTTGCTCTGGACCGTAAAAGGTTAAAATAATACAATATGTCAATTGATATAACAAATCAAAAAGAAGATACAGGTCAGATTCAAGTCATCCAAACATTTTCTAAATGTTCCTGGGTTGAAAAACTCAATATCCTGTGAGAGCAATACATTTCCTAGAGTGATGATATGATTCCAAGGATTTATTTTGTGCCTTGGTGGTATAAAAAGTTCTTTTTGGTTCCGTGTCAGCTAAGAGTCAGCTGCTGTTTCGTGCATATGAAATAAAAAAGGCCATGAAACTCTCATATTTTAACTATTCATAAAAAATAACCTTCTTTAAATTCTAGTTGTGTTACTGTCAGGCTCTAATTCCTCTCCCCCTCTCTCGCTTCTTATTTCCATCATCTTCCCCTCTCTCCCTTCTTATTTCTATCCACTTCCCACCCTACGTAAATAATATTCGCTTCTCTTTTCATATTCCTTACTCTCTTTTCTATACGTCTTGTCCCAGTGCTGCTCAGTGGTCAAGGCGTCGGTCTGATAATCTAGAGGTCGCGGGTTCGAAACCCAGCCATTACATGACAGGTAATTCTCCCATTTGGGATTTTGACCACATAGTATTATGTTCTGAGATTACTGTTGGAATAATGGTACTCATGAGTAATATAGTTGGGTAAAATAAATGAGGCGAGTATATTATTATGTCTCTTTTTTCTATAGGGCTTTCTTGACACCTCAGCCGATGTGTTTGATCCAATAATAACTTCTCATTTTAAATTTGGTTTACGAATCATGTTTTTTTATTAATAATATCTTTTTTCTTTTTAGCACCCTTTCCAGTCAATTATTATCTTCTATTTCTTCCTCTACCTCTGTCTTTTTTTTGGCCTTAACGGAAAGATTCTCAAACATTGTGAGCTCTATCTTTCTCACTCGACCGATTAGGTTAGAATGTAAAATAAAATACCTCAAAATACCTACCCTGTAATGGATAAAAATGGCTTGATCGATCATGTGGCGGACTTGTAACCTGGTTCGGTGGTTCAAATCCCAAGTTTTGAGAAAAATAGCAGGGTGGGTTTACTAGTTAGATTTGACATCACGGTATACTTACTTTGACACAAATATTATGATGAGCTTTATTTAATAATCCTTTTTTTCTCACTGATTATTCAATTATTCATCCTATCCAAAAAAAATATAATAATTATTGTATTATTCATTGACAAGCTATCATTCCGAACAACTCACTGGGATTACCAAAAATTGAAGTTAAAGTGAGATGTGGTCGTACTGTTAAATAATTATCAGTCAAAAATACAGATACCTAAGTAGTTATCATATTTGTGTTAATCACTTTCGTGATAAAAACAACTACTCAAACTCGCTATACTAAATCTACGCTGAAACCGGGACTTGAACCACCGACCTCCAGGTAAAAAGTCCGCCGCCTTATCGATCAAGCTACTGAGGTCGGTCGAATACTTAAGTACTACATAATTATAAATAGATCAAGGACCAAATATGAAGAGAGCCGAAGTTTTATTAAGTTGTCTTGCACATTGCATATTCAAGTATTTTCAGGCGTTCATAAAAACACACCCATCAAAGTTGTTCACTGTTTATTCATCCTATTAGTAGGATTTTATTTAATGGTCTGTCTGTTTCCTTCTCTTGTTCTGTTATTCCTCGGGGCCTGCAGTTACTCCGTTCATTCACTTCGTACTTTAAGTGGATATGTGAGTGGAAAAGCGAAAAATAAAATAAATCAACATTTAATTTATAGTTGTTTGCTCAGTAAACAAAATGATCGCGATACACTACATGTAACGTGTATGATGGGAAAATAGAGAGATAAAAAAATTAAAGAAATACCAGGTGTAAAGAAATACGGGACACTTTTGTTTTTTTTTTTTTACTAAGAAACTGTTGGATTTACTAAGAAACAATATTTTAAGATGTTTCCACCAAATTTGATAAAAATATATTGAACAGTTTACAAATTACAGCTTCCCAAATATTTGTTTGAAAAACATTTTTATATTTTCTTCCGTAAAGAACAAAAAAACTGTTCTTATAATATTTTCTTGTTAAAGCAGACTGTTATATATCTTCGAGAAGTGTTTCGAACCTATTGCTATTTTTGTGGGCTAATAATTAACAATGGACATATTTTTTTTAATCCGTATTGTTTATATTTTTATCATAGACATTTAGGTAGGTACAAACTAAAAAACAGTTGGTTAACTTGACTTAAACTTTTTTTTTAATCGTGTGTTTCAACCTAATTTCAAAAGTGTAAACATTGAAAATTTAAAATGATTTTATATGAAAGTCATTATTTTGAGTTTGTGACCACATAATGATGAGATTCTGAGGATTAGGTCGTAGAGAAATGCTTTGAGCATTAACCTCGCCTGGTGATTAACTTGCACTAAAGAGTGTTATTATGATTATTACAATTTTTTTTTTCAAACCGACAAGATTAGACATATTTATTATTGATAAATAATAGAACAAAGGAAATATGCCAAGTATGGCCGCCGTATTGACTCTTTGGACGGCCATAGCAAGTCTCTGTTTGAAATAAAATGCAGATTTCATGTCGCCTGTCACTTCAATCAAACGTCGTCCCACCTCTTTGACCAGAAGTTGTACGGATACTCCCCATGGGCCGAGGGTTTTGAAGGCCAGGGGAATGATTATTATTACAAAATACTTTACATGGATATAAAGGTTCGAGGTGAGAAGAATTATTAAAGAGTCCAAGACTTCTTCGTAAAACTGAGAAGCACTGGATGACTGGAAAGACTGAAGATAAAGGGATATTAGTTGGAAGACAACTAGGACAACTGCTTATGAAAAACATCGAGGCTGTGCCATTTTTTCAAGAAAAACCAGGCAACCATCTTTCTAAAAAGTTAATGGCAAGATTCTTTTCAAAATAGCGTTGCTGCAGTAAACAAAATCTTTAAAATAGAATTTTTCGTTAAAATTGTTAAAAATTGTAGGTAATACTAAACTCGCAACTAAAAATAATCGTTCAGTATTGTTCTAGAAGTTGAAAAAATAAAATTGTCCGCTTTTTTTCTGAACACCCGGTATATTACAGAGGTAGAGTAGTAGAGAGTGCTTTAGTGTAAAAAGAGAGAGAGAGAAAAAGAGAGTGTGTAATAGAGAGAGAGAGAGTGAAAGGGTGTGTGACTGTGTGTGTATGTAAGAGAGAGGAAAATAAGAGGAGAGAAAATGGTGATTTATATAGATAGGAGTGAGAGATACGAAAAAGGATAAAGTGTAAGAGAAGAGAAAGTACATAAAAAGTAGGAATTTACAAGAGGGTGAAAAATAGATATGGGGAGAGAGAGAGAGAGAGAGAGAGAGAGAGAGAGAGAGAGAGAGAGAGAGAGAAATACTGAGAGGGAGACAAGGAGACAGACAGAGAGAATGAGAATTACCTCGCTGGATGTCGCTTAACTTCGGTGTTCTAAAGGGAACCGGTTCCGAATAGTTAAATAGTTGAAATAATACTGATATTGAAGGCAGTGGTAGAAGTGCTGAGTCATTCCTCTACTGTCTGGCTACCATCGTTCAGGATGAGGCCACCCTATGATGATGATGATGATGTTGAAGGCTCCTAAAAGTCTCTATTGCGTACATTGTTTTGATTTCAGTTGAAATGGCAAAAAAGTGAAAGTTTATACCTTTATACATTGTAAATTATTCTGACAACTTAGGCTCGGGAGTTAGGCTCAAAATTGGTAATGCTTTTTTTTTCTTCCTAAAATCATCATTATTTTACTGTTTTAATACATAATAATTGTATGTGAACAAGTTTGTTTTTTTTATTCTATCCTTAAAACTATAATCCTTTTTTTCTTCCCTCTTGAATGTTGATCCTTCTCTGTTGATAGGTTGAGTTAAATTTTGAGATTGATCGTCCTGAGATTTGCACGTGGATTTTCCTGGATTATCAGACTGAAGCAAAAACTGGACCACCAACACACGAAAGATTTTCTGAGAAGGTATTAATAATGTTGCATGATGAAATTAATTTTCATGTGTTCAGTTTTGTTAACATCGGTTAATTAATAATTATAAATCACTTTTTGGAAAGTCCAGGTGCTTTCTGTTTTCATCTAGAATTTTATTTATGGGTTACTTGTCAGAGTACGCACATGCAAGAAATATTAGTGTTAGTGGTAAATGTGGTGTTTATATCATAATACTGGCTGGGGGACTATAAACAGGGAGTAGACCAGCATTGGCTTGGTTCTGGGGGCACATGTCAATTATTAGCCTCCTTGTAAAGAGAGTGGTAGAAGTGCTGAGTCATTCCTTCACTGTCTGGCTACCATCGTTCACGATGACGGCACTCTATGATGATGATGAATGTCCCAATTATTTATTTACTATTTTATGGTCAACATCTGATTAAAATTACAATTAACAAATACTACATAAACATTAAAGGTCGAAAATAATAGACATCGACAAGATCTCAAGTCATGACTTAGCATTAGTTTTCTTCCATCTAAGAAAATACGCAAAATTTTGACTTAGCTTTACAGAGGTATTACAAGAACGTTTTTTAATTATGCCCTAAATCGACTTGAATAATGCCGACATTGATTAGCGCTCACATCTAAGCAGCAAATAAAATTCCTAAGACCAGCCAAGGATCGAACCTGGGTCATCTGCATACAAACCTAGTGCGCTATCCCCTCCGCCACGGCAACATAAATATACGAATATCATATTTTTCCTTCGAGACTTCAAAAGTAGTTCTTGACACTTTTGTGAACTTTTTCTAAAAGGGTTAGTTCTACAAGCACACAAAGTTACGCCGCAATATTTCTAAATAAAAGTAAAGTTTCTAGGGAAAAATTACACGAGGTTCTGTAGCCTAGGCAGGCCACCTTGGGTGTAACTTGAGTATTACTTTTTGAGTTTTATTTTGTGTCGAGAATAAGGATGTTCTTTGGTTCGAATTTGTACATGACATTTCGTAGCCTATACATATTACATATTTTCTGTATTCAAATTGCCATTGACCCCAACGCTGCTGATTTTACTTCCGAGAAATTTCTAGTATTAAAAATCGGAAGTATTGTACTCGTTTTTGTACATAAAAAAAATCCGATCTCTCGGTCTATCGGTTAAATAGATTCCTTAGCCACATTTTTTTTTTTTACTAAAAAAAATCCAGGTCCGGTTTTTTTCCATTTTTTTCAATTTTTTTCCGATTTAATTTAATTCATATTTCTGGACGTTTCATGAACCTCCTGAGCAACTTTGGTTTTGTGTTTGTCTGTCGGTCTGTTAAATACGAACATTCCTTGTAACGTGCAAATCTCAAAAACTACTGAACGGATTTTGACGTAATTTTATATAAAATCTTAAAATTGCCACGTGTATACAATGTCAAGTTATCACGAGGAAGTATTGTGTGATTGTGTCCATAATTGGCAGTGTATTCAAATTAGTATCATTTGCTTAACGTCTCATCAACATCATGGGGGTTTTAACCTCCATAACTTTCAGCTACTAGAAAGTAGAAATCGATAAGTAGGAACAGGGTGTAATGGTTTTGACTCCTGCCCTTGTTTCAGAAGTTTTGAATTTAATGAATCCCTAGTATCCCTACGTTAGGAAGAATTTTTCAACGCATAATTTCGTTACATTCAAAGTAGACATCATGCTATCAGAGACCCACCAAGACTAGTTAGATTTACTATTTGCAAAATAATGAACATAAAAGGTTAAAATAGGTATTTGTATATTAAAAATATTTGCAATAAATAAAAATAATTCACTAAAAATAAATTTAGTAAGTAGTGCAAGATCATGGTTTGGATGGTAGAGACTGCCTAAGGCAATAATTATCCCGCCCTTTGTGATTTACGTAAATAAATTTCAATAAATTACTATTTTTATAATGTCCAAATGTCCATATTATGACCAAGGATCAAAATTGTTTTGCAATACTCTGCCACTAACCCCGGACAGCCTTTGTGGCGTACCGGTTGTGACTACTGCCCGTACTCGATTCCCGGTCGGGGCAGGATTTTCTGAAAATTATGTTCCTTCCGAACACGTGAGGCTGGCATTCCTGGTGCAACCCAGGCTGGGTGAGGCTAATGTGGGTAGCTGATATGATTCCCAGCGAATGAAGGGTAAAACATCCGTCCTTACTATCTCAAATCAGGTTGTTAAAGCCAAGCGGAATCAACTGATCGCAATAGATCTAATTAGGTCTGTTAATTAAAAGGTTTCACTGAAAATATTACAACCAGGTCAAATAATAATAACCCCGGACAATCCGGACATGTTCTCATCAAGTTCAGGAAATTTGCAGTTGACCTTCAAGTGTCACGTTTTTTCCCATGAAAATAGGTGGTGCTGAAGAATATATAACTGGATGTTTAATTACCGCAACTTTTTCTGTCTCTCCCTTTTTTTTTACTCTCTCTAACCACAGTAACATACTAATATCCGTTTCTTTTTTGTCTCTTTTCGTCCCGAAGTAACTCAACATCAATTGCAGACATCTTTCTCTCTCTTTCTCTCTTCCTCTCTCTCTCTTTCTCTCTCGCTCTTTCTCTCTTTCTCTCTCTCTTTCTCTCTTTATTTCTCTTTCTTTCTATGTCTCTCTCTCTTTCTCTTAACACTGTCGTTCCACTTTTTTATATGGGTTTACCTTTTCTGAATGCATTTTATTTTTCCAAAAGTTAATTGCATTTCAAGCTCTTGCACATCAAGGTGGAATAATATGAGCAGTAATAAAACGTTCTCTGACCTGCCACTGATTGACTGACTCACTGATTTTAGGACTTGCTGCTCGAATATAGTAGCACCATGTCTAACGGAGACGATCTGGTTTCTTTTTGTTGTAATCCCATTTTATAAATCAGGTCCTAAGTGTTAAATAACTATAATAATAAAAATATCGCCTTATTATTAACCGAACACACACTAAGTAAGGTCCTGTTTTAACTTGCATACTAGACGATTTGGCTTTCGTTTGTATGCCTGTCTGTATGTATGTCTGTCTGTTCCGCGATAACTCCCGACCAGATTCTTCAAAATTGATGAAATTTTGTATACATATTCATTGGGGTCCTAGAATTTTACCTATACTTTTTGGGCCTACTTTAAAAACTCGGGGCCAAATGGGGGCCAGTTTGCGGAAAATTGAAACCGATTTTTCTATTTTTATTGAATATAGCAAGGCTTTTGAATTTTTGTAAAGTCGCTGAAAAAATATATTTGAGTCCAGTAGTGATATTTTGTGATCGTGAAAGCCCTCATGCTTGATTGAACATTTTTATAATGCGATACTTGAATCTGTGTGAGGTTTACAGTTCACAGAACCACCAATTTATACTGCCCGATGAGGACCATTTGCCTGCAGCAAATTTTGAAAAAGAAGCCAACGAATTTGACGTTAGCGCCGGCACCACATTTCTTAAAATCAGGTCCTAAGTGTTAAATAGGTACCAGAAATTTCAAACCATAGAAAAGAACACGTGTTTTGTATAGAAGTGTAAATGAACACCTGGCAAAATAGGTATTACAAATAAAAATTTGAACAAAAGAAGAAGAAAAAAAAAAAAAAATTAAAATGTACACAAAAACAATCTGTGTTTCAGTTGAAGCATCTATATTAAAAAAAACTGTGATTTTAATTGAAAGAAATTGAGAAACGTGGGAGAGAGAGAGAGGTGGAAATGAAACATTAAAGTGAGAGAAACGCTCTCAAGAGTATCAAATGTCCCTAATGGGAGAGGTGGGGGTGTGAGAATGAAATAATATATCAAGTGTCCGGATGGAGTGTAAAAAGTAGGTTTAAGGGGTACGTAAACCCCTGTTATTGATTTTTTCCAATAAAATTGTTAGTATTGCGAAATATGTACGAGTATATGTAAGTGTAGTACAATCGTCTTGATTATTCAAAGTTTATATATAATTCGAGGCTGCTGTCATGTTTCCAAAAACTCGTGTAGTTATCTGGTAACACGATATGCTGGGAAGTTAAATAAACGGCTAAACAACACTCCGTTTTATTTGGTAAAAAATTTGGTTTAAATTCGATTTTTTGGAAATTCGAATTTTTTACCAAATCATTTGGAGCTCCTAACTCCCGACTTTTTTTTGTATCTTCTTCCAACCTCAATCTTTATCTTCATCAAACCCAATACTTGACTCGGGCTCTTACTCTATTAATCTGAGAGAGTCGAAGCTAAACCTAAGACTCAATAAATAGGTATCTAACTTATTGAGTATCAATAAAGAGTATCAATATCAATACTATCAATTGAGTGGATGGAGGAATGACTGGTCGACTGTGACGAATAGATGGAGGAATGACTGGTAGACTGTGACGAATAGATGCAGGAATGACTGGTCGACTGTGACGAATAAATGGAGGAATGACTGGTAGACTGTGACGAATAGATGGAGGAAGGACTACTAGACTGTGACGAATAGATGGAGGAATGACTGGTAGACTGTGACGAATAGATGCAGGAATGACTGGTAGACTGTGACGAATAGATGGAGGAAGGACTACTAGACTGTGACGAATAGATGGAGGAATGACTGATAGACTGTGACGAATAGATGGAGCAGTGACTGGCAGACTGTGACGAATAGATGTAATAATGACTGGTAGACTGTGACGAATAGATGGAGGAATGACTGGTAGACTGTGACGAATAGATGGAGGAATGACTGGTAAACTGTGACGAATAGATGGAGGAATGACTGGTAGACTGTGACGAATAGATGGAGGAATGACTGGTAGACTGTGACAAATAGATGGAGGAATGACTGGTAGACTGTGACGAATAGATGGAGGACTAGACTGTGACGAGTAGGCAAGGGGGACTATGGGAGTGAAGGCACCCTTTGATATCAACCTTACAGAACAAAATAGAGTAAATAGAGTATTGTATCGATAAACAAAATGGATAACACAAAGCAAATAATACAACTCAATAGAAGAGAAAAAGAGACCCTTGTCTATAGAAATTAATACTACGCTTGAAAAATATATGATGAGGTAGGTAGGTATATCTTCAAAAGCTCTTGTTAGTATATATAGGTTTGTATAATTATATGTATAATATTGGACGCTGTGTATTGATGTAGACTTGATACCTATATATTCTATATTGATACCTATATATTACATAGGTATCAAGTCTACATCAATACACAGCGTCCACTAATGAATTCATTCATCAAAGTTTCGAGTTAAAGGATTTTCCATTACTGGAGTCGGTAATAGGATTTCTGAGAGTACTGAAATCTGAAATGGAGAATGCTCGTAAGCTGAGATTGATGAGGCTTTGAGGACAAGTTGTGGGGATGGATAATTACTGCACAGGTGTGTGTGAGTGTGAGTCCAAGTGTTTTTGTATGTGCATCCAAATGTGCTTGGATACACATGCCTCTTCCCACTTAGCTCGTGACCTGAGTTAGACGAAAAAGAAAATCTATTCCTTCCAAACACGTGAGGCATTTTAGGTCCTACCAAGGCTCGGTGAAGTTAATGTGGGTAGCGGGTACGATTCCGAGCCAATAGAGGATAAAACTACCGTCCTAACTATCTATCTCAATCAGGACGTTAAAACCAAGTAGAATTAACTGTTCACAATAGATCTAATTAGGTCGCAGTGTTAATTGTATAAGGGACATAAGGTTTTCACTGAAAACCCTGCAACCAGGACAGATAATAAATGCACGCGGTGACCTGGGTTCGATCTCCGGCAGATTGGTTTTTATTCTGCTCTGTACTTGGATATCTGTGGTCCAAATGATGAAATTTAGAGATTAAACCATGGTTGTACCAGTATAGAAATAGAAAAGAATAGAATAGAAATTATCTTGTTTATACTGCCGAGGTGAGACTAAAAAGTCCCTTTATTCCAGCAGAAATGATTTTCTTACCTTAAATAGAAGCATAGAACAAAAATCTGGCTTAAACACTACCAATGTTTGTGTAAAGGCGGACCTCAATGTTACAGTGGGAAAAGGCCAAGTGGACTGAAATCACGGAAAAGTGGACTAACTCGACTTCTGCCAAAACAACAGTGAACCAAATTGCGAAATATCTCGCACGTTTCAAAAAACAAACTGATGTTTCATTTTCTAAACTTTATAAACGTATTTTTTTAAAGTCCATGAATAAATCTAAACCAAGTTTGATTGGATTTTTTTTCGGTTTTCTCTTCTTAGAACTGGGAAGTGACTCTTCTTTAATATGAGTGAGAAGTGTTGGTAATTATTTTTCTTTCCCTCGAGACCTGTTCTTATTTCTCTTGTCAAAGCGCTTTCTAATTAGAGCTTTGAGAAAAAAATAAATTAGACTTGATGCTTTATTCAGAGTCATGTACATGTACATCATTTTATGTCTTTTTTTTCTTTTTTCAACAAGTGTCTACGCTGAATTATGTTGAGTTAATCAAGCATAATTAAGCAATAACTGACACGTTGTCTTCTTTTTTTTCACTTTGGCTTTTCCTAAACCTACTTTGGGTCGATATTGGTCAACCTTGGGTGGAAGAGATTGCCATAGGCAATAACCCCGCCTTCTAGTTAGGACTACCAGTTATCTATTTACTCTTAGGGTTCCTAGTCCCCAGAAATAGTAATAAAAATTACGAGAAAAGGTTCTCCTAAGAACCCTGAAGTGCAGAAACTTCTACCGAGGTGAAGACTTGTTGGTTGACTTTCAGGTTTGTAGAACACAGGCTGGGTGAGGTTAATTTTGATAGTAGGTTTGTTTGCTTCTAACAAATTGAGATTGCAGCTCAAGTCTTGATAATATGATATTAGCCGTGGGGGGGTAAAACCCCCTCTTCGAGTGGAGGCTAAAACTCCCGTCTTTAATGACCTTGATATTAAAGAGACGTAATAATTTTATAATATAAAATTAATAAACTTAATGCCACTGGTCATTTATAACCACGAAACTTTTTCATTGATTTCAAACATCAAAGACATCAAACGAATAATTGATTTTATTTTTGTACTAAAAACTTTTTAGCTGGGTACCTAATACATATGTATCTAGGTATACTCATTTATAATACATACAGTCATACATATTATATGTACGTGCACGTGGCAATTTTTTCCAAAACTAAATTAAACTCACAAATTGCTTCATTACTGTAACATGAAATAATTAATAACTCCCAAAATTTCTTCCAAAATCCCAAAATTTCAAAATAAATTTAGTCTTTTATTGGTTGATTCTATTTATAAATTAATATAAAATTCACAAAGAGGAAATCTCCAAGTCTGAACTCTTCTCAATCATTATTTTACTTCCCAGAAAGATTGTTAAAAAAAAAAAAAATTGTGGACTTATCTTAACCTTCTAACCAACTTTATCCATCGAAAATTAGAGCAAAAAGTGCGAAAAAAGATTTAAAATTTGCTGCACAGTTCTTGATTTGTATAAATAAGAGTAAGAAATATGCTTCTACTATACACACAATGCAAACACATTTTCATAAATTATTGTGAAACCAATTTGGATAAAAACGGTTAAGATTTTTTGGAGGTTACTCATGTTATTATTATCAAGCCTATTAATAGCAAGCCTCCTTGGCGTAATGGTTGTGACTACTCTCCGTAGTTCAGAGTTCCCGAGTTCGACTTCCGGTTGGGGCAGACTTTTCGACGAAAATTCTGTTCCATCCAAACACGTGAGGCTGGCATTTCCAGCCCTACCCTGGCGGGGTGAGGTTAATGTGGGTAGCTGGTACGATTCCCAGGGAATGGAGGGTAAAACCCCCGTCCTGACTACTTCAAAGTTGATACAAAAAATATTAGAAATTAATCGAAAGTTATATGGTCAATTGTATACGATGTGAAGTATTCCAGAGTAAGTAATGTGTCCATAGTTCGTCGTATTGTCATCGTAGGTCCGTAACTCAATAATTTAGAAGAAAAGTTGATTTAAAATGCAAGAGCCTGGATTTTTATATCGAAAAGAAGCAAGCATCTAAATTATTTACAAACTAATTAAGTTCGGCTTTGCTGGTGGGGTTGGTTCTCAAAAAGTTGCTGAGTCTGAGTTTCAATGCGATGCAAGGAATAATTTATAATGTAGGTATATGTGATCTTATTACTTCCGAAATATCCAGGTAAAATTAGATATCGGAAGTACCCTAATGTGTTTGCTTTGGTGAGTAAAAAATTGAGCAATATATTTCAAAATAATAAGGTAGGTAGGTACTGAAATTTCTTGCCACTACAGAACTCCAGAAATTTATAAAGAATTGAGATATTTTTCTTCATATTTCTAGACATATCAAAGTTTATCATAATACCTCTAGTATAGGTACCTATTATTATGTCATATACGTCATTAATTTTTTTTTATCTCAAAAATCAATGTTATTGATAAAAGGCAAATAAAAACAAACTCGCTACAAAATTTTGTGCTTTTTTATAACTTAGGCAATCAGGTTGACGAGAGAAGTTTTTAAATTTGCAAGTATACTTATTGGAACGGGCGAATCTCCGATTGTGAATTGATCCGCTAACTTTTTAGGGTCTATGATATAAAAAAATCTTTTATCTGTATGTATGTATGATTTTTTTTGTGGTAAAGCTAAAGTCCTCTTCACAATTTTTGTAGGTAGCGCAGCATTACTAAGAGCCTCCTTCACTTTTCGAATTCTATTACATTAATTTCTATTTACAACTGTAGTGCCGCCACTGGTCGTTACTCATACAAGTAAATACTCATTTTTCCTCACGAGGTATGAGTGAACCCGAAACATCCAAGTACAGAGCAGAAAAATTCCTGCCCCGCTGGGAATCGAACCCAGGTCATCATACGTGCAATGCCTAGCTTTTAATTGTATTACAGCGGGAACGGCAGACATATAAATAATTTTAATAATCGCTTGACATAAATTGGGCACGCAAGGTAATTTAATTTTAAATTCATTTACCTCATCTTCCTGTGCGTTTTTCATTTTAATCTTTCCTGCTTTCCTGGTTAAATGCTTTCAGCTCGCATGAAATAAATATGAAATCTCATTTCGCTACCTGTTCAGGAAACATCATTTTCTTATTAAATCATAATGATAAATGAATCCATGGTATTTATGAAGGTATAATGTAGGTCTCTAATATTTATTACAGGATGAAGAAGTCCCACTTACTTTTATAATTTAACAGTTAAACCGAACAGCATCAACCGAAAGTATTTATCCCCCCAAAAAAATGTTAGTTATCATATTTGAATGTCTCGTGTCTCGTAATTGGGAAGATTCTGGATCGATTCGAAAGACAAGCATGAAATTTTGATTCACTCATTAGTCGTGACTAACACAAACATCATCATATATGATAAACTAAGGTTGCTTATACTATCAACTGTCACATTAATCAGTAAATTAGTGACTATAAATAGAAAAGAATCGATAATTGATTTTATTTCTTCAATGGAATTTCAGTCAAGAGTCAACTGGTTTATTAACATCAAAAAAATTTGATCGAATTAATCAACACACAAAGAGAACTAATCATTTGATTTATCACCTGATAATATTTATATGTCAGGATTTATCACCCTGTAATATAATTGATAAACACACCCTTACCAGATTTTTATTATTTTAGAATGCTTTTAATAATATACGTACCTACATAATTATAATTTAATAATATACATAGGTAATTATTTAAAAATGTTACTGTGTCGCTTGGAAAACATCATTTCGATGTCAGATTATAAAAAACTCAGAAGGTTATGGAACGTCCAGAAATATGAAAAAAATTGAAATCGGAGCAAAAAAAATTGTTTTTAAAAAAACAATACTATTTCTAATATTAGAAATTTCTCGGAAGTAATTCTACGACTACACGAGAAAGCGCAAAAATATTTGAATTTTTGGCAACATTGATATTTTTCTCACGAAATTCAGAGCATGAATATTAATAATGCGCTCGTGCTGAAGTGATTTCTGTGGCTTTCTAGTAGAGTAAACAGTTGAAGGGAAAATACTAGAAAATCCTGGAATCTGCATGATAAAAGTTTGAGTCATATATAAACAGAGAGTGGTGACTCTTTTCCGGAGTGCTCGTGTTGACCCAACAGATGGGAAGAATTATGTTTCGCCCATCAGAGGGGAGGCATGCTTCTTCCCATCTGTTGACCCAACACATCGGAAGAATTATGTTACTTCTTATGCCGACCTCCGTGGCTCAGTGGTTAAGAGCATTGGTTGCTGACCCGGAGGTTGCGGGTTCAAATCCCGGCCGGAGCGGAAAATTCTAAGTGAAAACGATTCCGGAATGGCATGGATGTAAAGGTACAGTGCCCTGAAGTAATGCGTAAGTGGTTCCGGGGCAATATACCTAAAAAAAATAAAAAAAAAAAAAAAAAAAAAACAAGATATTATCGAACCTCCGTGATAAACAAACCGAAAAAATGTGTTGCTCCCTGAAGTAATAAATTATACAGTGTTTTTTACCAGTAACTATTATCTGTAGTGTTTTAAAGTGCTAAATTGAACTCATACTATCAGTGAAAAACTCAAACAGTGCTGAACAGTGCAATTTAACAAGTGAAATCGGCAAAGTGACGGTTGAAAATTTACTCTCTCTTTTAAACTACAAGGAGGTTACGGGAGAGACCAGATCAGGTCAACAAAAATAGTGCGCCACTCTATACTCAGGTATCTGTTTACATTAATACAAAAATCAGTGATAATATAAAAATCTGTTCTTGAGCAAAACACAAAACTGTGAATTGACCTCCGCTTGGAAAATATTCATAATATGAGCTAAACAAAGACTCTTCTTCAGTGTACCAGGCAAAGCAAAGTGGAGAAATTATTATTATTATTATTATTTTTTTTTTGAACTCTTTTTTTACTCTTAATTTTTTTGTAGTTTTAATTTATTTGCCTTTCTAACATGGACAGCAGAATAGACCAAGTTATGGCCATGATGGAACAGTTCAAGGGAAACCTTACTAAACTTGAGGCAGTGGCCACTAACAGTCCCGATGTTACGGCTTCCATCTCCATCCTGCAATCAGCCTTCAGCCTGTTCCAGAACATCGTGCTGGAAGAGCTCCAGAAGATCAAGGAGCAGATGAGCAAGGTCCAGGAGGAGCTGGGAACCACCGCAAACCGCCAGAGCGAGCTCGAAGACCGTCTGGACGAGCAAGAACAGTACAGCCGCAGGAGCTGTCTCCTTCTGCGTGGGATTCCTGAGCCTGCGACCGGAACGGACACAGAAGACACATGTCTGGGGCACGTGATGGACGTGTTCAGGACTCGCCTGAAGCTCAGCCTCGGTGAGGAGGTGGTCTCAAGATGCCACAGACTCGGGAGCAGGAACTCGGAAACTCAGGAGCGGTCCATCATCATCAAATTTTATTCCTATCGACATAGGAGAATAGTGTTTGGCGCCAAGAAGCTGCTCAAGGGCTCAGGGATTACCCTGGCGGAGTTTCTGACTGTACAGCGGCTCAAAGTGTTCAAGGAGGCCAAGCTGATCCATGGAATGTCAAACGTCTGGACTTCTGACGGGAAGGTGATTCACAAAAACGTCAAAAAAATCCGTCCAAAGATCAAGGAAGACCCCCCTGATGTTGATGTGAACAGTCTTGTGGACTTCTTCTCTCTCACTCCGCAACCTGACCGACAAGCAATGGAAACCGCATCACGTCATTACTCTTCTCTGCCTCCGCCAGATATACCTAAGTTCAAATTCGCAGAATTCACCTACTCAGATCTGGTTAGACACTTGAAAAAAGGAAATCCTTCTTCTATGGGCTATGACCAGATTCCCCTGAATTATTTAACACGTATGTTGCACATAGTGGCCCCCATAATACTTCACATTTTCAACTGTTCCATTCATCTTAAAATATTTCCCGCTGTCTGGAAAAGAGGACTGATTCGACCGATTCCCAAAACAAAAAACCCCTCTGGACCTTCCGAATACAGGCCAATCAGTCTTCTTTGCTCCTTATCTAAGGTTTTGGAGCGTATGATTCATCATCAAGTAACAAAATATATCAATACTCACAATCTTTTGAGTCCCTTTCAGTCAGGATTCCGGTCTGGTCATAGTACTTGTTCAGCATTGTTAAAAGTTACAAATGACATACAGCTCTCTAGGGACAACAAAATGGCTACTGTCCTCGTTCTATTTGACTTTTCAAAGGCCTTCGACCTCGTTTCTCATCGTCTGCTGCTCTCAAAGATGCAAAACATCTTTGGTTTTGACCCCGACGTCATTGCATGGTTCAGATCATACCTTACTGAACGATTTCAATGTGTGTTGGGAGTCGACCAAAAAAAAATCCAAATGGATGCCCGTGGTTTCAGGGGTTCCTCAGGGCTCTGTTTTAGGACCCCTACTGTTCTCGTTATTCATCAACGATATTCCTTCTTGTTTCTTGTCATCTCGCTTTCATCTATACGCCGATGACTTACAAATCTATTACTCCTTCGATCCTTCCGAGACAGCCGAGGCAGCCCAAGTCATCAATAATGAAATCAGTAATCTCGTTACGTGGTCAAAGAACAACGGTCTTAAAATTAACTCTTCAAAAACCAAGGTACTCCTAATCAGTAGCCATCACACTCTTCGGCGCATTTCTGTTCCATCTCCATTCATTCAGGTGGATGGAGACGACATAGAGGTTGTCGAATCAGCCAAAAACCTTGGTATTATGTTTGACCGCACCCTCAGCTGGAAATTTGAAGTAAATAATATCAGGAAAAAAGTCTTTGGGGCACTCTGGTCTTTAGGTCGTCTTAAAAAATATCTCTCGTTAAACACTAAAAAGCTTCTAATTAAATTCCACGTCTTGCCACTTTTCGAATACTGTGCCCCACTTCTCCTGGGAATTACTCAGGTAGAAGCGAATAGATTACAACGGGCACAAAATGCTTGTGTCCGTTTTATTTTCAATGCTAGGCGTCGGGATCACATAACTCCTTACTTTAACCGTCTTCAATGGTCTAAAGTCGAGGACAGGAGAAAACTCCTCACTCTATTCCTACTCTACAAAATTATATCTTCAAACTCTCCCTCATATCTGTTCGAAAATTATTGCTTCCGTTCCAACATCAGCTCTCGAGAAACAAGGTCTCATCATCTCCTCCTTGAAATTCCATCCTGTAGAACAGAAGCATATCACAAGGAATTCCTGTCATCCTCAATTGCCCTTTGGAACTCCATTCCACCCCCCATCCTCAACTGTAAATCTTTCTTTCGTTTTAGATCTTCCCTTATTGAAGCTGTTGGCAAGAAAACAATCCCCCTTTAATCCTTATTATCCTTCCTCCTTCCTTAATGACCCCCTTATACTACCGTACTTGGTGTGAATGTGTGATTGAATGTGATTTTTTTTTTTCTTTCTTTTTGCTTTTCTTTTAACTACCATAATTTCTACTATTGTTATACTATCTTTCAGTATTATTTCCTTTTCTTGTTTTTCATTATCTTTACTCTCTAATTGTTGTTATTCTATTATTGTATTTATACTCAAATAAATAAAGAGGTGCTTTGTTAAACTGTTGGCATAATGGGACTACCTGTCTTGCGCTGACAGTCTAAATAAAGCACTACTTATACTTATACTTATACTTATACTTACTTCTCGCCCATTAGAGGGGAGACATGCTACTTTGCTACTCCCCATCTGTTGACCCAACACATGGGAAGAATTATGTTACTTCTCGCCCAGCAGAGGGGAGACATACTTCTTCACATCTGTTGACCCAACACATGTGAAGAATTATGTTACTTCTATAGCCCATCAGAGGGGAAGCATACTACTGGATGTTCTAAATTTGGTTACAGTGTTGTTTGTAAGGGATACCTTCCAGTGCGCTCATGTTGACCCAGCACCAATGTAAATAGGAAGTATTGTGTCACTTTTTTTGGGATGTATTGTGCACATCAGAGGGGAGGCATACTACGGGATGGGCAAGCTACAACACAGACCACAAGCGTCTACAGTAGCTGCTGTTTCTTGGTTATGAAATAAAAAAAGGCTGTGAAACACTCTAATTTGATATAAAAAAAGTGGAGTGCCCTAGCTTGCACGCACGATAACCCGGGTTCGATCACCAGTCGGGTAGAACTTTTTCTGCTCTAAATACTTGGAAGTTGCTGGGTCCAGTTGTACCTCGTGAGGAAATTCCCTTGTGAGTCTAACTTACCCTTGTTGTATTCCTATTTTTTGTTCTTCTTAAAAGACCTTGTGACCCAAAAAAAGATTTTAGAATCATTTGGAGCGAGTATCTGGCAAAAAAATTATGTTACAAAATGTTTTTTCTTTATGATTGTTTTTTTTTCAATGCTTTGTTTAAAGTGGCAGGATTTTCCTGATGGATCTTTTCCATCCAATCACTTTTTTATTTTGAATACCACACACTGAATAAATTCATTTTTATTTTGAAAAGATCACGGGTCCTGTGTTAAAAGATGAATTTTTTCTCATTTGAATAGACTTGTGCTAAAGTAACTTAGAGCACGATTATTACAAATACTTTTTATAATATGCTTAAAAGCATCTACTCGAGAATCATTTGAAAAGTACTATCTACCAGTGAGGTAAAATATATTAATATATTAAGTATAAAGAATTTCATTGTGTTATTACTTATTATGGTAGTGTTACACCATTGGTGGGTTACATAATAATGTAGAGCATTACAAAACTGCTAAGCACTTCATTTGCCAAAGTGACGGATGGTCAATTGCTTAGTGCGCTAGTCTAGTAATCCAGATAATGAAGGTATCCGTTGGTTCGAGTCCCATCCATGAATTAAACCCATGCATTTTCCTCATTAATTTGAGTTTGTGACCACATAATAATAACACTCTGAGGGTTAGGTGGTACAATTTTTTTTAAGCATTAAAACTTCCACTAAAGGGTGTTATTGTTATTATTCTAATAAATTTCCTTCTCTTAATGCGGTCACTGGTCGCTAATATTCATACAACTAGCTACCCATTTTTCCTCAAGAGGTATGAGTGGACCACGGACATCTATTTCAAGTGCAGAGCAGAATTATTTATCCTGCCAGGGATCGAACCCTGTTCATCGTGTGTGAAAGCCTAATAGTGTGCTACACCATTCGGCCACAGTTTTCTTGTTGGCTCTCGCCTTGCAGTTTAGTTTGCTTATCAGATACCTATATTTTTAAAACTTGGTAAAATTCTCGCACCACTAAGAGATATACTCACCTAAGTTGAATTCTATGATCGATAGGGCGGCGTCAGTAGCTTGATCGATCGGGCGGCGGACTTGTAACTTGGAGGTCGGTGGTTCAAGTTCCTAGTTCGGCAAATATTTAGTAAAGCGAGTTTGAGTAGTTGTGACATCGCGAAAGTGATTAATATAAATAATATACTCGTATCAGATGTTTTTCATATTGGATTGGTTAAAAAAACACTGTTTCACCAAAAATAATCGAGTCTCCGAGCTGTTTTCAGAAATGCAATAGAAAATGTACCTATACAACTATACATAATAAAATGACATGTGTTTGTCATTTTAAATAAAAATAAAAAATGTGTCATTTTATTATCAGTGTTTTTATTGTATACAGGGTGGGGCAAAAGTCTGGAAACCCCTGAATAACTTTCGAATGGCTTCTTCGGTAAAGATACAATTTCGTATGGTAAACCGGGGTAGTAAGACCTTCTTTTACAGTGGGGCCGATTTTTATTACCGGCCCCCATGTCGGGGCCAGGGGGCCAACTTCATTTTTTTAAATACGAATCCCCACCTTGCGATACAGTTTTGGAAAGGTCTTTAAATAAGAAATACTTTGGTGCAAATTTTATTTTTTTAATATTAAATGTTTGCAAATGGCGTTAAACTTTGTGTATTCAGTGTAAAGTCTATAAACCCCTGAATATCTTTCGTAAGGGCTTTTTCAGTAAATTTAAAATTCCGTAAGGTAATCGGTGGTAATTTGACCTTCTTTTAAAATGGGGGCGATTTTATTTACCGGCCCCCATGTCGGGGCCAGGGGGCCAATTTCTTTTTTTTAAATACGAACCCCCACCTTGCGATACATTTTTGGAAAGGTCATTAAATAAGAAATACTTTGGTGCTTAATTCCAAAAAAATATCGCAAGGTGGAGTTTCGTATTTAAAAAAATTAAGTTGGCCCCCCTGTCCCAGACATGGGGGCCGGTTAAAAAAATCGGCCCCATTCTAAAATAAGGTCTGATTACCACGGATTACCGAACTTAATTTTAAATTTACTGAAAAAGCCCTTTCGAAAGATATTCAGGGGTTTCCAGACTTTACACTGCATACACAAAGTTGGACGCCATTTGCAAACATTTAATATTTAAAATATAAAATTTGCACCAAAGTATTTCTTATTTAAAGACCTTTCCAAAAATGTATCGCAAGGTGGGGGTTCGTATTTAAAAAAATGAAGTTGGCCCCCCTGGCCCCGACATGGGGGCCGATAATAAAAATCGGCCGCACTTTAAAAGAAGGTCTTACTACCCCGGTTTACCATACGAAATTGTATCTTTACCGAAGAAGCCATTCAAAAGTTATTCAGGGGTTTCCAGACTTTTGCCCCACCCTGTATAATAGTAAAATTCAACTTATCTCTCAGACAAATTAGATTTGTTACATAACTCTTGTAACATAATTATTATGATCCCCATGTAGACATGATGGCTCCAGACGTCTCCAACAAATAGAGACAAACAGACAATTTTCCTAGTCCCAATAGGATTCTATGACGGGAGATGTTTTCATACAACTTTTGTTCATCAAGGAATACCAAGTAGAAAATAGAAGTTCATCTTGGCTGTTAATCAGGGATTATAATAAGAAATAGACATTTGTTCTTGTTTTTTGATTGTATATTCTAAATTAAGATTCCAAATACAAGGAAAAATTACAGGACTAGCGACTTAACCACTTCAATCACCAATATACAGGGTCCGCCAAAAACAGGAGCCACTCGAAATATCTAGAGAACGGATTAAATTTTAAAAAATGTAAAATGTAAAATTATATCGAGGGGGAAACCTTTTTTACTAGGTTTTGATTTTTTATCATTTCCAGGGGCGGCCCCAGGGGGGTCAACTTTGGAATCTTAAATGGAACTAAACAAGGCCGGAGATATCGTACATTTCATTTCACAGAATTCAGTTCTTTTTTATAAGAAACTAATTGTATTTAAAAAAAGCCAGTGCTTGAATGACTGGCTGACTATGTTCTCTTAGGGGTTGTCTCTTTACAAAACCACAGCCCAAACGGTAACAGATACTAAAAATTTATGAGAGTTGACCCCCCTTAGACCACCGTCATACTACCTAAAATATATCAAAATTAAAGTATACATTACCATTTTTAAGATATTGGGATTTTTGCTCAAATATTGCTTAAAAATAGAAATAGGACGCCAGCCACGGGCTCTTTACTCAATAGGTAGCAAATTTTTTGTCCGAAAATTCATCACTTTCGTGATATCACAACTAATCAAACTCGCTTTACTAAATCTACGCTGGAAACGGGACTTGAACCACCGACCTCCAGGTTACAAGGCCGCCGCCTTATCGATCAAGCTACTGGGGTCAGGTACATCTTAAAATATATACGTATTATGAACATTCATTTAGGAGTCAGGTACAAGGTCACTATTACCAACACAATACCGTGGATAACTAGTTAGATAAATGAGCTTTGTCTAATCCAGGGGTACCAACGCGCCGACCAATGATATACGAGCCAATGCTGTTATTTATGACCCTGTCACGGACATGGGAGTTCATGATAAATGTGGGACACGGGTGTCGGTCCGCCAAAACTCTTGCAATATTCAAAGTGGGAAATTTCTGGGAGCCGAGTGAAATTTCGTGAGAGAAGGGAGTTTTGGGGGACGAAGTAAATTTTCGAAGAGAGGAGGAAATTTTACGGTGTAGGGAAATTTGGGAGAGTGGTGGGACTTTTACGGAGATGGGTAATTTTATGAGAGAGAGGGGGCTTTTTGGGGGGCGAGGGAAATTTCGGGAGAGGAGGAAATTTTACGGCGAAGGGATATTTCGGGATAGAAAAGAGAATTTTAGGAGGAGTTTTCAGGGGGAGAGAGGAGAGTAATTCGTGTGAAACTGACAACTGAGATCCCCCCCTCAACCCCCCTCTCACCCTGCGTTAGAACTTTGTGGGACTTTTAGGTAGTTTGCAAAGAAAGTTTATAGCCGCGGCGTTCATCCGTTTACATAGAATTTCCAAATCCTTATATATGTGTATGTGGCGGAATTTAATTTCAAACTAAACAGATATGGAAAGCTTTGAAATGTATTTGCATAAAAGTAGTGCTTTATTTAGTATCTGAACGCAGGACAGGTTGTCCATTATAACACCAAATTAACAAAGCACGTTTAAATTTGTTTTCATATTTTATACAAAATGAATCTTCTTACATTACAAAATGATTTGCGTGTGTGTATTTCTCATTCTCTCGAGAACCACAAGTCGGATTGAGCTGATTTTTTTGCATGGTTTCCAATGACAGGCTCATGGGCGTTATGCGCTATCCAAAAAGTCCATTTTTCGAAAGTTGAGCTTTTAAATGAGCTTATTCATATATTGGCATATCTCGCGCATATCTCCCGAATTACAAGTCCGATTGAGCTGAAACTTAGTATGGTTCCTGATTGTAATAACTCAAATGAATATATTTATTTTTAATAATAATGCTTTTTCTTTGTGTTATTATGTCACAATTTTAGTGGGTAGCGCAGAATCGTAGGACTTTACCACTTTAATTTACAATATCTTGTATTATTTTTTTGCCTAAGATTCCGCCACTGGTCGCTGCTTCAAATTAAAGCAGCTACTTATTTTTCCTCACGAGGTATGAGTGGACCCCGAACATCCAAGTACAGAGCAGAAAAAATCCTCCCCCGCTGGGAATCGAACCAGGTCACCAAGTGTGCAATGCCTAGCGCGCTAACTCGCTCTGCCACAGTGACTACTATATATTTATTTTTAAAAAATTAGTAAAATTAATAAAACATGTTACAATATTTTAAAAGGGTACTCCTGCTCCATCTTCGATTAAACCATAAGTGCGTGTTTTTTTATGACATTGTATATTTGTATAAGAGCTTTCAAATTTAAATGTCCATTTTTTAAAAGTTGAGCTTTCTCAATCTCAAATCTGGATGTCCCAATAGATCTTGGTAATGAAGTTCAACTTTTTTTATTATCAAGCCGCTGAAGCTATTGTTCTAAAATATTTGGGACCGACATTTTTTTTACAAAGAGATGACCCGAGAAAGGTAGGTTACCGAAGAATGATTAGGTAAACAAGATGGATAGCAAAAGGCTTTATTTTGAAACGTGTGTGGCAGAAAAAGATCACGAACAAAAGCTCGTTTATAAAATCTGTTGTCTGAAAGAAAAAAAAAAAAAAAAAAAACATTCTCCGTCTCTCTTTTCAAGTTTCATTTCATCTGCCTCTACTAATGGTCAACATTCCACATCAAAGTCAGAATTTTGTAGCCCTTGTTTTCTGTCTTTGAAAGCAATACCATTCCATGACTATACATTCAAATGGGAGTCTCTACACTCTCTAATGTGTACAACGTGGCTATTCATCCCTCAAGCTTTCAGTTAAGTGTCGAACTGTCGACTGAAATTTCGAGCATTTTGGAGACAATAAAGGGGTCACTCATTTTTTTATTTTAAAGATGAGTGTTTCACAGCCGTTTTTATTTCGCAGTCATGAAACAGAAGCTACTGTAGACGCTTGAGTGGTCTGTGTTGTAGCCTGCCCATCCCGTAGTATGCCTCCCCTCTGATAGGCGAGAAGTGACACAATACTTCCCAATAATAGGTGCTGGGTCAACACGAGCTCACCGGAAGGTATCCCTTACAAACAATTGTAACCAAATTAAGAATACAAATTTTTGTCGGCACGGGGGATCGAACCCGGGACCTTCCACATGGCAAGCGAGTGCTTAACCACTGAGCTAATCGCGCACTCTGAAACCTGCTTTAAGTATACAGAGATGTGTTTTTTTGTTTTCCAACTCTTCATTGACAATCAGCGTGATTATTGTGTGAGGCAATCTTTGCAATATCAAACCCATTTATCTACGGGTTTGTTAAAGTTATTGGGTTTTTTTCTTAATGAAAAATGCCTAAATAATCTAATAGTAACCGTGCTCGAGTGACAGACAGACCGAACAGAGATACAGACAGACGAACCAAAGTCTGAATTCCTGGATTTAGCCGATTTAGCCTCTGGGGACCCTAAAACTTGGCAGTGAAAAATAATTTTCAATTTTTTTTAGGATGATTCCAATACTTTTCTTCGTTTGCTGGGTTGTTCATATAAGTATGTAATTATTATACATGTTGTGTATTCTATGTATGATACATAATATATTTCATGTATATATTTCATTTATAAACAATGCTGTCAAAAATACTTTAGAATTTAATTTAGAATATAAAGTACCTACTTTCTATTAAATCCTTGGTCATAAATTTCATCCAAACTCTCTAACTTTAAACAACTCGCAATACCAATATAATTCACAAACAAATGCTATTATATCATATGGTCTGGAAGTTTCGCAAATCCCTACATGTCGTTTTCTTTGAATTATAGACCATTGTTATTCTGTCCAGATTCAGGATATCTATAGGTATACCTATGTATAATAGGAGCAATTTAGTATGGGTTTATCAGTGCGTGGTTATAGCTCAAAGCTCATTTATCATCGAAAGCACTGCAATACAAACGTAAAACCTTCATTTGCAGGAATACTTACAAACCTGCCACATTAGTTCACCTAGCCTGGGTTGGGCCAAGAGCCCAAGACTAATCAGCATCAACAAAGGTTTAAACCTGCAGTTGCTCACTATTCAAGTCTTTACCCCAGCGGACGTTGCTAAACCTCAGCAAGTTTAGGAATGTTTTCAGCTTACCACTTTTGCTGGCCTCCGTTCGCTCTCAAAAAAAAAAAAAAAAAAAAATATTTTACAACATAACTAAACCAATTTCAGTAGCTGACTCTATCCTCGTATTAAATTCCGCAATAATTATTTTTTAACCAAGGACCATCAAGTAATCACCAATGAAATATATTGTTTAAAAAATTAAATCGAGTACATACATAAAACGAGGTACAAGTGGATTTGCGGAAGGGTTTTTTAGCATCATAAACCATCGAAAATATTTTTCATTTTATTTGTTCAAGCGGAAAAGTATCGTTACTAGTATTTTCTGTTTGCAAGTGGTTGAATTCGAAGGTCTAACTCGTCTGTCCAATTAAAAAGTATTTATTGTATACATATAGGTATGGAGCTATGACTCGTAAAAGAATAGGTTGTAGGTTGGTATGTAGGAAAATGTAGAATTGAAGAGCCCTAGAAACTATCGTATATTTCAAGTGCACTTGAGAAAAAATACCAAAGAGAGGGAGCTACCTGGCTATTTCATATTATAATTGAATGGCATTCTTTTGACATTTTCAAGACATAATAACTATTCAAAAAATAAATAATCTTCAACTCATTCGTTCATTGGACTAATATTGTTTATACTTTTTCCTAAACCCTGGTATTTGGGGTTGGCATTATTTAACCTCATGAGTGAGGTTGTAGACAGCTTAAGAAAATCGTAGACAGCTTAACAAAAAACAAGGAACTTTATAAATTAAGTTAAAGTATTAAAAAAAAGATTTGCCAGCAAAGTTTGAAAAAGTACGAAAAGTTTTTAGCTACCTTCATAGATGAGCTATTTAAAGGGTTTATAAGCCCTACTGGAGCAGAAGAAAATGCTAGACCATTATCATTAGGTATTATGGTTTTATCACAAAAAAGAAAGAAAAAGACTCTTTATTGTGAGTTGTTGAGTTTTTAGAGTAGGTAAAACAAAGTTTGAAGAGATTTTATGATTTAAAACCTACATAGTTCCTATGTATTACCTACCCAACTACCCATTCCTATAAAGAATGCATCACATTTTTCGGACAAATAACTTTTCAACCCGTGGCCATATTCAGTTTCATATGCTCTATGTATCTACCTAAATAGAACTGAAATTTGAAAACTCGCCGTGGCCACGTGAAATAATGCACTCGGCTTGCATGCAGATGAACCGGGTTTGAATCCTGGTTAGGGAAAAAGAAATCTACTCTGTACTTACCGGAGTCCACTCATGCCTAGTAAGAAAAAAATAAGTACTTAGCTACTTGTATATGAAACGACTAGTGACGCCATTGCCACAGTAAAAGAGAATAAAATAGAGAGGATTTATAAAAGTGAAGGTGAAACCACAGTACAAGATAAAAACTAATAATTATAATAAAAATAGGAAAATAGTGGTGTGTATGACCATTGACCATAGATGTTCACATGCACCACTATAATCTAATAAAAGATAGATAGATAGAATAATTATCAGGGACAAAGGATTTGGAATTGTGAAGGAGAGGAGATACTTTTAATTTATTGCTATGCTTCACCAGCGTCACCACAGATAAATCATAATAGATAAATTTAAGGAATAAATATTATTATTTAACTACATTTTTTACCCCTTTTTTCAGCAGGTCAAGCAAATAATTATAATTATCATGAGGGTCTTTTATTCTCAATATATTGGGGAGAGTCACACTCACACCACACTGGACAACTGGACAATATTGGACATACAATACCTACCTATTATCTTGTTGTTAAAAAAATAAAAAGTGTATAAAAACAATAATACACAAAAAAGAACCCTTAGGAAATATTTTATATATTATTATTTAACTACATTTTTTACTCCAATAGCATACCCTTTTTTCAGCAGGTCACGCAAATAATTATAATTATCATGAGGGTCTTATATTTCGAATTTCAAAACGGTGAATAAATTTTACCTATACAATCTATTCATATATTCGTATTGTACCAATAAGGGTTTAATCTTGAAATTGTTTATTATCAATATATGTATTGGGGAGAGTCACACTCACACCACACTGGACAATATTGGACATACAATACCTACCTATTATCTTGTTGTTAAAAAAATAAAAAGTGTATAAAAACAATAATACACAAAAAAGAACCCTTAGGAAATATTTTATATATTATTATTTAACTACATTTTTTACTCCAATAGCATACCCTTTTTTCAGCAGGTCACGCAAATAATTATAATTATCATGAGGGTCTTATATTTCGAATTTCAAAACGGTGAATAAATTTTACCTATACAATCTATTCATATATTCGTATTGTACCAATAAGGGTTTAATCTTGAAATTGTTTATTATCAATATATGTATTGGGGAGAGTCACACTCACACCACACTGGACAATATTGGACATACAATACCTACCTATTATCTTGTTGTTAAAAAAATAAAAAGTGTATAAAAACAATAATACACAAAAAAGAACCCTTAGAAAATATTTTATTTTTCCAGCTTTTCGTTAGAAATATTCATGTTGTGTACGAAGCAGCGTGAATAGACAGAAATGAATAAATATTACATAATTTACTGCACACCCGCTGCTGTGTTAAAACGAAAATTTGATTTATAGTTGGATTTAAATTTCAATAATTCAGTAAGTAACAAAACGCTCTCATAGAAAGTTTCATTATTCACTATTTTAGTCTATGATAGCTCTTGATACGTATAATCCCCCAAAAAACACTACGTGTAAAAATAGTCGTCAAGTGTTGGAATGATTAAAAAGAACTGATATCAAAAACGTCAATTTTCTATGTGTTGAAGGAATTATTTTTCACGTAATAAGTCTCTTGATAATTCAACCAAAATAATAGCCTCACAACAACAATACACCTTTGAGAAAACTTCGATTTGGTAATTTGAGAATCTAACCAAAAAATAGCTACGCAACAAAACAATGCTCTTGTAAGAACAATGTTGCATAATTACAGAACCATTGTTCTTACAAGAGCATTGTTTTGTTGTGTGGCTATTTTTTGGTTAAATTCTCAAATTACCAAATCGAAGTTTGCTCAAAAGTGTATTGTTGTTGTGAGGCTATTATTTTGGTTGAATTATCAAGAGACTTATTACGTGAAAAATAATTCCTTCAACACATAGAAAATTGACGTTTTTGATATCAGTTCTTTTTAATCATTCCAACACTTGACGACTATTTTTACACGTAGTGTTTTTTGGGGGATATCACTACTTTTTGATTTAGATGAAATCCTCTGATAGATGAAATAGAAAGTAATCAACAGATAAAAGAAAAAAGACTTTTATTTTAAGGTTTTTGTGATACGCAGTAATATTATAAGACTATCATATAAAATGTTGGGTAATTTATATTGAACTAGTGCCGTTCTTGAGATACAGGGTCGGACGTCCTGCCAAATATCCATATATTTTGACGTATAACTCGTTAACCGTAAATTCCAGAAAAATGAAGTCTGTTGATAATAACTCCTTGTGGTTAAACCTTTCGAACAAGTTAAAACTTGATTTGTTTTTTCGATAATTTTTTTTTTGTTGACGAAATCGACCAGAAACTAACATCAAGAGTGTATGTCGAGTTATAAATTGTTCGACAGGTCTTGCCATAAGGAGTTCTTATCGACAAATTTCATTTTTCTATAATTTACGGTTAACAAGTTATACGTCAAAATATATGGATACGTAGGACGTCCGACCCTGTATCTCAAGAACGGCAAGTCGTAACTCACTGAAATTTGTTGTAATGAAATTCTCTCAATGACACCTTTAGACAATATTCCACAAGACACACCATTCTATTTAAGATTTTGAAGTTGGTCCATTTCCAGCCTGATACGGGTTTTAGCGTTTTTTGATATTTTGAGTCGTTTTCGAGAAACCCAGGCTTGGGCGAGACTCTATGGATGCCCTGTATTTGTAGGTAGTTATTTGTAAATTTTGAATGAGATCTAGGTACGTAATTTACGATTCAAAATACAAAAGTATTGATCCAAATAAATGCTTTATTTAGACTGTCAGTGGCCAGCCTCCGTGGCGTAATGGTTGTAACTACTGCCCGTAGTCGAGACTTTTCGAGTTCCATTACCGGTTGTTGCAGACTTTTCTAATATTTTTTTCCCCTCTAAACACGTGAGTCTGGAATCACAGCCCTCCAGGCTGGGTGAGGTAAATGTGGGTAGCTGGAACGATTCCCAGCGAATGGAGGGTAAAACCCTCCCCTGACTAGTTCAAATCAGGACGTTAAAACCAAAATACAATCAACTGGTCACAATCGTTTTAAAATGAGGTTGGTGTGATAAATGGTGCTTCTTTTGTGGGACTTAAACCAGTTTATAATAATGAAGAAAAAAACATACCTATTTAATCTTAAAATCCATTAACAATAATTCATTAATAATCAACTAGTGTTTTAACCTTGTATTGAAAAATTAGTAATGAACTCGTTAAAAAACGGACAATTCTGTTTCGTGGTTTTGTTTACAATACAATTTTAATTATATTATGTACCTACGTACATGACCAATTCGATCTTGGTAAAATAAAGAGAGAAATGAAAGTGCCGAGTATTATTATGTGTTCAGAAATTCGTTCGAAATTAAACGGTCATAGGAGGTTGACTCAAACTAGCAACTACTGTTTTTTTTCTCACGAGAATACCGGACATCCAAAGTACAGAGTAAAAAAAAAATCTACCTAGCCGGGATTCGAACCCAGGTCACCTTGCAAACTTTGTAATTTACCTTCACCAGTTGACGACCACCACAGAGACTGCTCAATACATAATATTTTATTATATTTATCACTAGCGGGCTGTCGCCCGCTTTGCGGGCCGAGGCATGGCCGTGAAAGCAAAAAATCCTTTTTCGTCAATGGCAGGTGTTGTAGTGGGAGTTTCGAAAAATCCCGTCTTATTGCACATCTAGACTATAAGACAAAGCTACCTACCAAATTTCAGCTTCCTAGGACTTACGGTTTGGGCTGTAGAGCGATGATCAGTCAGTGGTCAGTGGTCAGTGGTCAGTGGTCAGTGAGTGTCTTTGACATTTATATATTAAGATTTGATCTGCAAATCAATATTTTTGCTTCTTACTGGCCAATATTTTATACACTGCTCATAATAATAATATAGATCTAGTTTACCTCTTGATGTAGAAACCTTTTAATGAATTTATAAAACGTTATTATTCCCACTCTAACAAAGCGGTCTGTTGGCAGCTTGGATGAAGCAAAAACGATAGGGTCCTACCCATATTTTAAGTTCTATGTGCGGCGAAGATTTTTTTGTTACTCTCATTAATCTTAATTCAGTTTTTTCTTTTTGTGTCTCATACTGTCGTTGATTTTTCTAAAATTTTATTTACATCATATTATACTTTTCCGTAATTAGACCTTTAGAAAGAACCTTCAGTCATGCACGTGGGATAACTAGGCGTGGCTCCAGGGTTCATTATAGATATTCCTTTAGAGGACTTTAAATACTTTTCTACTTGTTTCAACCATCTGAAATTAAGTGATCTCATTCCCTTTGACTAGACCTTTCTAAAAACACCAGAAATACATCTCTAGGATAACAATAGACGGCTCTGGGCTCCATAATAAGTATTCCTTTCAAAGGCTATAACTCAAGTTCGGTCCAGTGTAATACTTTAGTTATATTTTTATATTTTTTCCTATGGTAAGACCTTTCGAAAAATACCACAATCGCAGCTCCAAGATAACCAGGGGCGGCTCTGTGCAATTTTCCGGTTTTATTTTAGAAGGCTATATCTCCTATCCTATAAAAAATAAATACTTGAAACTATAAAAGGTATGCACAGATAAAAATTCCCTATTCAAAAACGTAGCTCACGTCTTTCCACGATAAGCACACGTTGCTGTACCCTTGACAGAAAATTGGTCTGAAAAAAAAAAAAAAACCCGTATGAAAAATTTCATGAAATTCAAGATTTTCGGCGTGGCTAGAAAACGACTTTAACTGTACGTAGGAACCTCGCGATTTCGTGAAACACAATCTATTTTCGCGTCTCATTACGAATTTGAAATAAAAATTGATAAAAGTTTGCGGGAAGTGTGCGAAAACAATAAAACAAAATATATATAAACTCTGTTTCGTGTTAATATAGGCCGGTAGGCTGGCGCTGCTTGACGAGCGCTCGCCTCCCGGCGAGCTTGATATAAATTAAGAAAGCACGTATTCAGGGTTTCCAAAAATCTAACTTGAATCTTTATGCATTGTAAACAAATTGTTTGAACACTAATTTTTATTTATTTAGACCACATTTTTTGCATAAAAAACAATCAACGACATTAATAACATAAATCATCCATTTTACAAAACACATAAATACCTAGAATATAATAGATTTAATACCAATTTGCGATAAATAGGTAATTTTTTCTAGGGCGAAATTAATGCCTTTGTCACTTAACTCTACATGATAATTAAAATGAAAACAAACTCTTAAACAATACTTATTTCTATGAACTTATTACACTCCTAGAAATAAAGATAAGAGTTATTATTTTATGAAAATAAAATTTGTATTCACGCCGTTTAATTATATGATTATGCAATGTGCATTATTTGGGAATCTTAATAATATTTTCGGAAGGAATCTGTGTCGTGGGCGTCGCGTCGCAGCTAGTTGTATAATTTATGCAATTGTTGAGAAAGAGTTAAAATTATTTATTCTCCTCAAAATAGTAAATTCTAGTACTAAATGACATTGTATAATAATGTAGGACTTATTATTATGTTTAGATGATATTATTAGGTATTATATTAGTTCAGTTACAAATGACGCCCTCTATGTTTCTCCATTAGCCCATAAATCTATCAAACTCGATTAGCTAAATTTTTGCCGAGCTTGGGACTTGAACCACCGACCTCCACGATCCTTGTCGATAGAGTGAACAAGTTCAGTGTGCTACCCACTCTGCCACGTGAAAAAAAATTGAATGACTTCCACTCGTAACATGATTTAGAGTGTCAGGATTCCGAAAACAAAGCTGAAACAATAAGGAAAAAGAAGATGTAGCTCAAGTACTACTTGTTAAATTAAATTGTTTCCAATATGTAAGGCGTGTGCACACAGGTTCTACACATTCCTGCAGGTTGATGAAAAGAGTGTGTGTACAAGAATTCTTTTTATCTTTTTAAATTCCGTTTGAACTGAAACCTTTGAAATATCTTCCATTCAATTCCTGTCAAATAAGTATTTATTTTGTAGTTTGAAAATTTCATCGCAGAATATTTGTGATTTGACTGTGACTGTGACATAGTTATAGTTGGGGAGCATGTGGACTTCCTTGTGACCTTTGACGTTTGTTTTGAACGACTGGAGATATGTGTAAATGATGGACAAACCAACGAAGAACAGGAATGTTTTTCTACTCTAGTTTGTCTAGGTATTAATTTATGTGACGTGATAAATTCACACGATAAAGTGAACAGAATAAATTATATAGTTCACACTACACAATACACATACATATAAACATATGAGTGTTTTATTTATAATGTCGACTCGAGACAAGAAGTATTAACGTTAACAGGGAGGAAAAATGACACTTCTATGAGTGGCGGAAAAATGATGGAGCAGGCTCTTAGAAATTCTATGCTATGTACCCGCAATACAATATATTGTATAAGTGTTGAGTTGAAGAGATTTTTCATTGGCAATAATAATAATAATGATAATAAAAATAATAATTTGTATATATTATATCATCTATGTTGTTTTTTTTTCCTGTTTATATTTATACTGTCAATTTTGTATTTTAATTTTACTATTATTTGTTTGTTCATACATAAATAGGTCTTTCTAATAAAGAGTTTAATAATAATAATAATACCTATATCATTTTGCTTCACCACAAATGAAATTATTCTTTAAATTTTATAGCTAAAGTCTATTTTGACCCCCAGCTGGTCATAATATGACATAATTATGTCCACATCCACAGCCTGGCAATGAGGTACTGCAGCAACACCACTAAGCTTTGAACCACCCACACAGCACTAATCCATTCCTGGGTAATGGTGGGTACTATAACATTATATTAGCACTCTCATTCCACCACTCTGGGTAAAAATAGCATCATAAGCTCTGATAATAGGAGTTCCGCCCTAAAAAGCTGCTGCGATTTGACAGAATTCTATTGTGAAATAAAATAAACCCGGACAGCATGGCTCGTAGGTATTATTATAAGAATTTATTATTCTCAATGCACTGACTTTTAGTTCACAACTGGACCATTCAGCTCGTATTATTATCATTTCAATTGCTAGGTTAAGAGGAGGTTTCGGACGTTAAACAAATATGGTACCAGCCATGTCAAGCCAAAAGACAATAACACAAATTATTGGCTCTCTTAACAGGGTTGACGTTAGGAAGGGTACAGAACCTTAAAATGTGGAAGTAAATTGCCAGAACCAACCAATTTTAGTGGAAGAGGTAGCCCAATGCCGACCCCAAGTCTAGTATGTTTGGGAAAAAGCAAAGTGAAAGAAGATGATCTTAATCATCTCAATTGCTATTTTTTTTTGAAATTTTAAATATTTTTATTTAAAAAATATACAAAAGTTAAACAATAATACATCATTTCTCTACACGACCCGAACCTGCACCATCTTCACACTCAATCCCTCTGATCCTCCGTCTCGATCCTCTCACTCTCATGGATAGTTGGATACTGCTCTCACTATCGAAATTTGTATTTTCACTTTTAGCCAACATAGCTCATGGGAATAGCTTTTTTTCCATTTGTCACTAAGTTTTCTTGCTGTGTGTTGAATGAAACTTTTGTATTCAGCACCTAAAGCTCCAATGACGTTAAGTTCACTATAGAAGGGATAATTTGTCGCTGGTGGCATTTCTAGGGTGGTTACTAGTCACATACTTGAACTTTACGACATGTTCTAGGCTATTTTTCTCAGGACGGGTATATTCGGCAGTTGAATTTTAACCTTCTTCAATAATTAATTACACACAATCGTTTGGGTAAAGTTTATATTTATAGCTCTATACGCGTGGGAGTTTTAATGAAGGGGCTTTAAAGAGGAACATTAAAGAAAATGGAAAAAGATTCAGGGAAGCAGGGGTGATTTAAGGACAGTCATTTAAACAGAAACAAGTGGAATTTCACGGACGAGTAATGAATAGGATGTCAACATTTCCAACAAAAACAGACCGTCCGTTTAATGGGAGTTTCAACCGATCCGAGCGTAATTCTATTTTGTATTAATTTATTCTAATTCCATTTTATAATACATTGTATATCTTTAATTGTGAAGAAGTGGTTGTCGTTATTTATCATTTGTGATCGAGAGGGCAAAGTATCCTCAGAATTCTTGAGCAATTTTAGAATTCGATCTACCTCTATGATTTCATAAAATCAATTTTGATCTACAGAAGGTTCGTGAAAAGTTAAAGTTTACTCAACTCTTACTATGAGGTCCACTTTAGGCACACAATGGAACCACTACGAGTAACTCTTACCCCTTTTTATGGTCTATTAAATTTAATATCTAAGTCATTCGAGAGAAAGTTTTTACCCTTATTCAGCTGGAAACTCACAATAATAAATAATAATTTATTATTATTATCAGCCGACTGTAACGTGGTTAAGAAAGAAGCTGAAAAGAAACTACAAGGACTTAGCTATTGAAATAGAAAGAATGTGGGGTATGAACTGTAACATCATTCCAGTCATCATTGTGGAGCACTTGGATATGTACCTATTTCACTCGATGCGAACCTCAAAATGGTTCGAGCATATTTCAATGTTTCCGAAGTGCAATGACGTGCCATCCTGGGTACAGCCCACATTCTCAGAAAGTTTGGTGTATGATTGAAAGCGATTTGGCTAACGTCCAAAGAATATGGTTTATTCTCGATGTTAGTAATCACGAAAGTGATGAACACAATTATGATAACTTGAAACTTTTTTGGCACATGTCCCAATTATTCGTCCCACTAATTTTTTATCACTATCAAATAATTGGTACAAATAACATATAATATTATACCGTAATACCTACTTAGCATATAAAAAAAGTATATTTATATATCTATTTTTACCATAATACCTACAATACTGGATAGTTAATTAGGAAGCTGATAAAGGAGATTGGATGGAAGTTCGTGAGGCGACTTGAAGATCGTCTGCTCGAATAGTTTTTAACCCTTTCACTGTACATCCATGAATTAGTTGGAAAAAAAATATGAACCATGTTTTTTTGAGTTTGTTGGAGTCCATAGATGATGTTACCAAAAAATTTTTTTCTTATAAGTGGTTCCAACCCCAAGATATGAGATGTCCCTGAGAAGGGACAAATGCAGTGCAGAGAAAAAAAATGAAATTTATAAGTTCTCAGGAAAAACTTATAATTACACACAACACTTGGTTTATAAAACAAATAAACATCGAAATAATTTGAAGATAGAAAAAACTTGGCTTTTTTTGTTTTACTTAATTTTTTTAACTAAAAAAATAGAAAATATGTGTGTGTTTGTGTGTGGGGGGGGTGGGTGTGTGTGTGGGGGGGGGGGTGTGTGTGTGGGGGGGGGTTGTGTGTGTGTGGGGGGGTGTGTGTGTGTGGAGGGGTGTGTATGTGTGTGGGGGGGGTGTGTTTTTGTGTGTGTGTGGAGGTGTGTGTGTGTGTGTGGGGGTGTGTGGGTGTGGGTTTGTGTGGATGTGTGTGGATGAGGTATGGAAAGAAAGGATTCATGGAACAAATGCCGACCCAAATACAATAAATATGTACTCTTTACTGTTTCCTTGAATTTACTACCCTAAGTACAGCTATTTAGTAGAAAAAATAAATAAACTCATCTGTACCAGAAAAATCCTCCCAGTGTATTAGTCCCTGCTGAGGGACACCCAACTTTATAGTCAATTTACGGACTTGTAATTTTTTTCCAATAAAAAATGAATGTAAATTCGTGAAATATAACTCTTTTACTTACCCAAATGAACTTCTAAAGCCAGCCTTTGCACTATTTTCGACCTCAAATTAAACTTTCAAAACAGTCAATTTTTCTAAATTTTCAAATCTTCAAAACTGAAAAATCTTTTGTTTAGAAACAGAAGTTGAAACTATCGACTAAACAGTTTTTACTGAAAAAATCGATAGATAAGAGAACAAAGAAACAATTCCAAAAAGTACCGAAACAAAATCATAGAATGCAGCACTAGTATCGGCAAAACCAATTGATGTCCCTGAGCAAGGACAAATTCAGTGAAAGGGTTAACATGTTAGGAGGGGGAAGTGGTTCAACAACTTGGAAACTTTTTTAATAACTTCTACCATTTATAAATTTTTGATAGACAATAATTATCATCGAAGAGTTACGTTTTTCCTAATAGGTCATTGGTCTACTATAGGGGTTGGCTTTGCTAAAAATGTAATAAAAAGTTCCAAATTATAAAGTTGTGACGGTAATTATTGGGGGAGTTTAACAGAGAAGAAAGAAAAGGAAGAGAAACGAAGAGAGAGAGAGAGAAAGAGAGAGAAGTAGAAGTGAACTTAAGTTTAAAAGTACCTAGTTCCAAATTTCTAAAAATTAGCTTACCACAAATTGAGCTCAATATTTTTTCATTTATTTTTTGAAATAGAGAAGAAAGTTCACCATGAAAAATGTAAATTACATAACATCGTCTGTATCAACTTTGAAAATGTAATTAAAATTTCATAGTAAAAAAAATGCCACGTTCTAGAGATTGAATGTTTTACGTTTTACTTTGAAACTTGGGTTCGAAAAAAGAAGGAGAGAGAGAAAAAAAAAAAAAAAAAAAAAAAAAAAAAAAAAAAACACAGACTTTCTCATAAATCGAAAGTAAAACAATACAGATACTCTTTTGTGTAGGAGCATCTCTCTTTGATTACTTAGAGCCATTCATTACTTAGAGCCTCCGGCACTGGTTACCACCTGTCTAAACTGAAGCGAACAAGACAACTGTCACTTGAAGAAAGAAAACCATAAAACTCATTTAAAGTTTATTCCATAAAAAATTCCAATAATAGGGAATAAATGAGAGAAAAATCTTTTGTATTACCATCAAGCTATTGATTTTGTTCTTATAGAACGTACTATTTAATTTTTTTTTATAATAATGAAAAAGCATTTTTCTCCTCAGCATCTCTTTTGTATCCATTTCCCATCCATCGGAATTTTTTTCTGTTTAAAAAAGTTTCCGTTCTTCCTAATCAAGCCCCCAAGTTTAGAAAGTTTCAAATATGTTTGTCTGGCTATATTAAAATTTAAGACTCTCTGAAGAATTTTTTGTAACAGGCTTGGAAGTTTCTAGTCAATATTTTTTTTCTGAGAACTCTTGTTTGCTTTTTCCTTTCCATTTTTGTTATCTTGGCATTCCAATTTAAGTTTCAAGCAAAATTTTCGCATTGTAAATTTGAATTTGATAAAAAAAGTTTTTTTTTATTATCATTATAATAATTACTATTATTATGAGGATGCATCACGTGACTTTTGGTAGTGGTTGGATGATACGGCCTCAGCTTTATTTACGAGCGTTGCGTCGATGCCGCGTTGAATGCACCGGTCCTCGTAGGATCACCGAAGTTAAGCAACGTCCAACTAGGCGAAGACTTCGTGATGCTAGCATTCCAGCCCAACCCAGGCTGAGTGAGGTTAATGTGGGTAGCAGGTTTTTGAGTTTCCTGCGAAATAATTGTAACAAATGTAACACCCCCGTTTCGAGATGACCTAGCTGTTGAATGGGACGTAAAACCCGATTTAATATCAGCTATTTTACGACTTATTTTTTTAAATAAATAAAATAATATTTATGAAGATGATCTCGATATAAAACGGATTGAAAATTCAACAATGACGTTACTAAAATGAAACTTCCACTCAAAAGTTTGTCACCATAATAGGTATTATTGAATGGACACTTTTCTTTCATATTACCTTATTCACTGAACTTTAACTCTATTTATTTAAATCATCTTCTATAGAAGATTTTATTTAAATTGTTGTGACTTTTTTAGTGCCGCATTAAGTTAAAAGTTATAATATTTGTTTTAGTCAAGATCGTGATACCAAGCGAAAAGTCGTTTCGCGGAGAACGCCTCCGAAAAACTACAGTGCTATATCGGTAAATTAGTTTGTATGTGAATACTTGAAAAGTCAATTTTACGATGAACAAGAGTCATTTATGATTCCAAAAACCAAAAAAACAGTAGCTCCTGTTTCATGGCTACGAAACAAAAAAAAGGCTGTGAAACACTCATCCTTTAAAAAAAAAAAAAAAAAAATATTTTGTGACGAAAAAATATGGTTTTATAGTAAATGTTATACATGACGTCATAACAACCCTCTCGCGAACATAAGAACAGTCTAATCAAACTCGCCGGGAGGTCAGCGCTCGTCAAGCAGCGCCAGCCAACCGGCCTATATTAACACGAAACAGAGTTTATTTGTATTTTGTTTTATTGTTTTCGCCCACTTCGCGCTAACTTTTAGCAATTTTTATTTCATATTTAAAATTACACAAAATATATTCTCTTTCTCTAAAATTACACAATACATATTACACATACTAAATGTTCTCTTTCTCATTCTTCTGTTACAGCACCTGTCTCTCTGTACCTGAAAGCTTCGTGAACTTGAAAGCTTCATATAATTATATTAATATACCTACACATAGATGTAGCAAATAAATATTTTGTCATACTTAAATGATTTTTCAAAGATCACACAAAGAGTTTTTTGATTGAAATATAATACATATGAAATGAATAAATGCCTACCTAAGGAGCAAGGACTCTGATTGTTAAGTCTCCTCTCTAAATAAATATCATATATAAAAAAATACCTATACCCATGGTTTAAGGGCAATTAAGCACAGGAATTTATTGACTGAGTGCCCTGGTAAACATAAATGAAAATTTGATATCATTATTTAGGTTATGAAAATGTTATAATAATATAGGTACAAATAATGTACTAACTAAAATATTGTAGAGGCCAAATGCACGAGTATCTATGAGTGGCATGAATTTTAGGTGAATTAGGTCCAGGAATTTATGGACAGTGTGGTGTTCATAATACTATACCATAGAGGTCATATTCAACGAATAATGAAAATGGTTTGAAATTGAATTGAAAACATAGTACTGCACACACGCCATACACAGTGTATACTTTTAATTACCGATGATATTACATTATTTTATGCAGCGGTGAATATTACACATAATAGAATCAGGTACTTATATTTTTTTTTAAATTTTAGATCATGGTATAAATTAATGGCATGATAATTTAAAAAAAAATAATCAAAAATCATAGGTAGAACAAAGGCAATACTAGATGTAGAGTATCAGATATAGTGCATACTTTTACTTCGGATATCATAATTATTATATTATGTCGTGGTGGGAGGCACCTTTTTCCGTCCCATTTACCTTTTTTTCACCTTATTCCGTCCCGTCGATTCCGTCCCGTCAATATTTTAACACCTGATTCCGTCCGGTCATCGTAAGGGTTCAATACCCGATTCCGTCCCATATGTTCCGTCCTATATACATAAATAAATACATAAATTATAAATTCAACATTTTTCATCAGTTTATTTTCAATCACGTAAAATAAAAAAAATTAAGGCCTTGCCTAGGGTTCATAGTATGGTTAGGTAAAATACAATGAAGGCCATGCCTTGAGTTTATAGTAGGGTTAGGTAAAATACAATGACGGCCATGCCTTGGGTTTATAGTAGGGTTAGGTAAAATACAATGAAGGCCATGCCTTGAGTTTATAGTAGGGTTAGGTAAAATACAATGACGGCCATGCCTTGGGTTTATAGTAGGGTTAGGTAAAATACAATGAAGGCCATGCCTTGGGTTTATAGTAGGGTTAGGTAAAATACAATGAAGGCCATGCCTTGGGTTTATAGTAGGGTTAGGTAAAATTCAATGAAGGCCATGCCTTGAGTTTATAGTAGGGTTAGGTAAAATACAATGATGGCCATGCCTTGGGTTTATAGTAGGGTTAGGTAAAATACAATGAAGGCCATGCCTTGGGTTTATAGTAGGGTTAGGTAAAATACAATATAGGCCATGCCTCGCACCGAACTTGTACATAGCCTAATACATAATATCAGTTACTTATGTACATAGTACATAGGTGCATAAGATAAGTGACGGGACGGAATTCAGTGATTGATCTGAGAGGTTCGGGACGGAATCGAGTATCGACTACCTGAGAGAAAAAACTCGCGGGACGGAATAAGGTGTCGTCCGTCGTGGTCAATATTAAACATAAGAGAATAGGGTACTTATAAAAAATTTAAACTTCAATCATTGTATAAATTCATAACATAATATGTACCTAATTAAAAATTACCTAATAATAAATAAAACATAGAACAAAGGCAACACAAGATTATACCTGCAGGTATTGTAACAAGCAATTTTGTAGCGTTTCGAAATTTCAATTTAATGTGGCGCGGAATTTATCCATCGTGCAAAAATTTCAGCCTTTATTCATTGCAAAATTTTCAGCATAACTCTGTTAAGTTGAAACTTATTAGAAAAAGCACGAAGCCAAGTTTTATGTTTACGTTAAAGCTCAGATTTTAGAGACATCAGCGTTGCGCCTTTTATTACAGACATTAATTTACATCAGTGGGGGATACACGGTAAAAGGGCGTAAACTATTATGCGCGAACGATAAGTTGAGACAGCAAACGATAAGTTGAGGGGGGGGGGGGTTCAGTATCACAAACCGCGAATAATAATACTCTTTAGTGGAACGTAACCACCAACAAGCTAGGTTAATGCACTAAGCATTTTCTACCACCTAACCCTCACAGTCTTATTATTATGTGGTCACAAAGTCAAAAACTCAAATACATGAGGAAATATTCATGTTATGGGTGGAATTCAAACCAACGGATCCCTACGCTACCTGGATTACCGCAGAGCGCCTTAACCACTTGACTACTAATGCACGCACTGTATACTGTATACCGCGCAGGAAGGTACGAGTAGGTATATATTCCTCCTTTATACCCCTCCCCCCCGCCCCATATCAACAAAATCATTAGATTTAATCACACAAAAATTCGTCCCACTTTTTTTTTCGTTTTCAATTGTTAAAAATGTCAATCCCCCGCTTACCTACGTGCAATAACCTTACACGGAGTAACTTTTTTAAATTTGGCATGAATTAAAAAAAAAAATTGTCTTTGGGGTCATAATAGTATATTATTATAACAGTGCTATTAATTTTTAAAAGAAAATTATTGAAAGGTATAAAACTAATAAATATTCCTCAATTTTTTTTTAAAACTAATTCTTTTTTAAAGAAAAATGATTTTTTTTTTTAAAAAAGAACAAGATTTTATTATTACTTTCCTTATCCTATAATAAGGAAAGTATTGTATTTTTTTAATACTATAGAGTCTGTATACTTATACATAACCATAGTTTGATAATAATTATGTACCTTATAGATTAAAAAAAAAAACATAACTTATAATTTTGCTTAACTTCTTTACGACACTGATGTGGCTTTTTCGTTCTCTCTGTCTACTCTTTGTAAATTATTATGCTTTAAAAAAAGGCTTAGATATAGATATGCTCACATCTCACATACATACTTCGAAAACTCTACAAAGTAGTAGAAAGGGGTAATAATACAGCGCGCAATTAGCTCAGTGGTTGGGCATTCGCTTGCCATGCGGAGGGTCCCGGGTTCGATCCCCGTGCCGACAAAAATTTGTATTCTTAATTTAGTTACAGTTGTTTTTACGGGATACCTTCCCGTGCGCTCGTGTTGACCCAGCACCTGATTGGGAAGTATTGTGTCACATCTCGCCCATCAGAGCGGAGGCATAATACGGGATGGGCAGGCTACAACACAGGCGACAAGCGTCTACAGTAGCTCCTGTTTCATGGCTACGAAATAAGAACGGCTGTGAAACTGAAACACTCATCTATAATTAAAAAAAATGTAGTCCCTCCGTTGTTCTTTTACAACGGTATAATTACCACACTGCAAACAAGTGTGGTAATGAGGCAATGCATGTTCTTAGAATGGGTAAAATCCAAGACTAATTAATAATACTAAAATACATAATTACAGGAAAACAAATCTACTCTAATCAAAATACCCTAATAAAATTGGTGAAAAGAAGTGATTAATAAAATAATATCTGATAAGTGATAACAACTGGTATATAATAATATTATTTTTTAAGAAAACAAAACAGAACTCTATATTCTACATAAATGAAACTATACAGGGTGGACCAAAAAAACGTTTACACCCGTTAATGGTAGATTACTGACGACATTTCCAGGCCGGATCTGCAATCCGTTTCTTCGGATTCGCCTTTATAACTGCACAAAGTGATTTTTTGCAACTTTCTGAAAAAGTCCGACTTTGGCTTATTCTTCAGGTCAGAACTTTTTTCCTATTTAAGATGAGTTGATTCTGAACATTTCTGCAGAAAGCCAACAAAATTTCGATGTTTCTAGCTACACTACTTTGTTTTTTACGATTTGGTTTGGCATCTTTTTTGACACCTGAATAGAAAAAAAAATTCTCATGTAAGTTTTTTACACTTTGAAACACTCAAGATTTTCCCGAGCAAATTTTGGCACAGACATGGGCAAGTTTGATAAAAGTTGGCGGCCACCCCAAGGATGCTAAAAAATAATTTTACGATTTTTTATCACGTGATCTTCTGGGAAAACGAACCAGGTAAGTCTCAAAAAATGATGTTCAAAATCTTAAAAGTGTTGACCGTGTAGGGTCGTCTTGTACTCAAAGAGTAATTAGCTATTTATGTCTGATAATTATTTTCCTTGGAATTAATTAAAGGCCAGTCAAATGAATGATTGTTTGTTTCTCGATGATAGTTTTCAAGCATATTTTTCTGCATTCTATGAAATATTATTTTTTAAACTTCTTGAGTTTTTTTAGTACAAGATACATAATAATTATTATTCGGATGCTGAAATGGCAGATTTGCATTTAGCAGAATATGAAGCTGCCAACAGGAACATTTGGGATCACGTGAAAAACATAGTTTACAAAATACCAGTGGAGACGCAAGAGTAGCAGAATCTGGTAGCAAGAATCCTGTTGGCATTTGATGACCTGACAGAAAAACCTGAAATCTTCCGCAACATTAGACGGAACATGATTTGCTGTCTCTGGCGTTCGGACCCGGGTGGGATCTTCCGCATGGCAAGTGACTAGCTTACCACTGAGCTAATCGTGCGCTTCTAATCGTTTATCATTGAACATACTCAGACAAAATGTTTATTTTTAATACCTTTTTGATTATACCCAAATAGTATAAAACATAATAAAATTTTATTCATTTTACAAAATATTATCTTGTCTTTTTTAAGGATTTCTATTAGAAGTTGGCAGTCGGTAAATATTTGTTATTTAATTAGTATTGTTTATGATAGAAGAACCTACCTACATATTTACCTGGCATTATTTTATGAACTCTACTTTCGTTAGGAAAATTCACCAGTTTATTTTCTCTCTTAGGGAAGCATAAGAAAAACCATCCATTATCAAGGCAGTCTCTCAGGGTCTTACATGAATAATAATTATGTAAATTGTGATACCAATAGTATCTGATATAACTCAATTTACATATGGTATTACCTCCAAAAAAACCATAAGTTGTTGGTGTTACAACAAGTCAGATACAGGTAGGTATGAATAAAATATTCCATCAGATTTTTTTTTTTTTTTTTTAAGTGGGGTTTAACGTCGCTTTCAACTGCCATGGTCATATCACGACGGGGATTTCACCCTCCATTCGCAGGAAACTCACAAACCTGCTACTCACATTGACCTCACCCAGCCTGAGTGGGGCCGGGAATAGCCAGCGTCACGAGACTTAGAATTTGAATGGTCACCCATCCAAGTCTTAACCTCGCTGGATGTCGCTTAACTTCGGTGTTCTGAAGGGAACCGGTGTATTCAACATGCCATCGACGCTGGCTAGAGAGATTTTTTTTTGATAATTAAAAAAATATTGATCGCCAAGAATTGAACATCGTTCATGCGACTAATACTCTTAGCACTAGCACATCTAGCTAACACCACTGACAATCTGAAAAGCACGAAAACTATTATTTGAATTTTCCTAAACTGGCTGATGAAGACATGTAAGACCGCGGTATTCAAAAACAGCAATGTAAACAAATTTTGTAAACAATACAAGACGCCCTTACACAGTCTACAGCTAGAAAACTCTTAGGAATTTTGAAGAATTTTTGGCAACCATCTAATAATTTTTCCCAGAAGATCACGTGATAAAAAATCGTAAAATTATTTTTTAGCATCCTCGGGGCGGCCGCCAACTTTTATCAAACTTGCCCGTGTCTGTGCCAAAATTTGTTCGGACAAATGTCAAGTGTTTTATTTAGTAAAAAAGTTTTTTCGTGTGTTTTTTTTCTGTTCAGGTGTGAAAAAATATGACAAACCAAACCGTAAAAAACAAAAAAGTGTATCTTAAAACATCGAAATTTTGTTGGCTTTCTGCAGAACTGTTCAGAATCAACTTATCTTAAACAGAAACAAAGCACTGACCCGAAGAATAAGCCAAAGTCGGACTTTTTTGGAAAGTTACAAAAAATCACTTTGTGCAGTTACGAAGGCGAATCCGAAGAAACGGATTGCAGATCCGGCCTGGAAATGTCGTCAGTAATCTACCATTAACGGGTGTAAACGTTTTTTTGGTCCACCCTGTATACAAATAGAGCAACATAATATGTCCACTAAATAGTGAACATAGATGGAAGGTACCCAAATCAAATCCGTGCAAAAAGTATCCAAAAAGTATCCAAAAAGTAAATAATTAATTTATTATCATATATTATATTGTTCTCTAATCAAATCAGAGTAGGAAGTGTCCACTAAATAAAATCATACCAAGAAATGTCCACTAAATAATTAACATAAATTGTTCTCTAATCAAATCAGAGTAGGAAGTGTCCACTAAATAAAATCATACCAAAAAATGTCTACTAAATAATTAACATAAATTGTTCTCTAATCAAATCAGTGCAACAAGTGTCCACTAAAAACTTACCATAAATGGAACTCTAATCAAGTCAGAGCAACACGTGTCTACAATGTCCATGTACATTGCAGAGGAGGGTAAAATGGACATCCTGGAGCAACTCAACCTGAACCTCACCCTGTTCATCGAGCACTTCAGCGAGTCGAGCAAGAACTACAGTCTCCCCTTGTTCCCCTACTTCTACAACTGTGACGAGATGGACGGCGTGATGGCGAACTCGCTTTTCCGCCACTCTGTCGTCACGTTCTACTCGGTCATCTTCGTGACGTCACTGCTGGGCAACGGCCTCGTCTGCTACATTGTCCTGGGCTCGCAGAAGATGAAAACGGTCACCAACTTCTTCATTTTCAACCTGTCCACGAACGACATCATTCTGACGCTGTTCTGTGTCCCGTTCTCAGCCTCGGAGAAGTTTCTGCTGCAGAGGTGGCCCTTCGGGAACAGCCTCTGCCACGTGGTCAGCTTCGTCCAGGCCGTGTCCGTCTATGTAAGTAGCAACACTTTGAACATTCTACTGTTTGTATTAGTTGCTTTTCCGATTTTATTGCCTTCGGTATAAGTAGACCAGCAGTCTGGCTGGGGGACTATAAACAGAAAGTAGACCAGTATTGGCTTGGCTGGGGGACTATAAACAGAGACTAGACCAGTATTGGCTTGGCTGGGGGACTATAAACAGAGACTAGACCAGTATTGGCTTGGTTCTGGGGACCCTTGTCAATTATTAGCCTCCTTGTAAAGACAGTGGTAGAAGTGCTGAGTCATTTCTCCACTGTCTAGCTACCATTGTTCACGATGACGCCACCCTATGATGATATGCTTCTGTGTGCTGAACATCTCTTTAACATTTATACTTGGCTAATATAATTATGTAGACATGTATCCCCCCATAAACACCGCTTCGTGGTTACAAAAAGAAGAACACCCCACTCAATAGAATGAGTACAATTAGCTAAAAATAAATGATATTAGATTGAGAACAAAGGTAGGTCTCATTCAATATGGGGGTATCATTCTCCTTTACCAGGAAATTCATCAACCAAGTACCTTAAGTATGCTAGTCTGACAGGGACCAAAAATAACTTTTGCATTACAAAAATTCTAAATATGAATAGTCAATTGGTCATCCACCAACCTTAACCAGCTTTGGTTGCTTAACTTCAGTGTTTGAATGAGGACTGGTGTATTCAAAGTGCCCTCTCCACTGTGGCTAGCCACTAGATGATGGAAGATGGAAGTGGAGACACAGGAAGAAGGGAAAGAACACAATTCCTGAAACTTTCTGTTCTTTTACATGTACAAGTTTTTGATGGATCGTTGAAGTGTAACAGCTGTGAGCCAACTACTTGCACTGAAAAGTCTGGTCTGCTTTTATTTGACCTGGTAAGTAAACACCTCCGCCGACCTCCGTGGCTCAGTGGTTAAGAGCATTGGTTACTGACCGGAGGTTGCGGGTTCGAATCCCGGCCGGAGCCGAAAATTCTGACCGAGTTTTTCGTTTCCGGAATGGCATGGATGTAAAGGTTAAGTGCCCTGAAGTAATGCGAAAGCGGTTCCGGGGCACACTTACCTTTAAAAAAAAAAAATCTATAAAATAAAAAAAAAAGTAAACACCTCGGCTTGCATGCAGGACCCGGATTCGAAGCCTAGTTTTGAGGCTGTATATTACCCATGTAGGTAGTTTGAAGTTACAAGATCATAAATGAGTCACACAGATGAATCATTGGTGTGACCCACAAGCTCTACATATAAGATATGTACCTACAGAGTAACTCCAGGCATACAAACTTTGTGGAGTGTTTCCGTGATTTATTGTTGTCGTAGGTTGGTTCTTTCCAGCCTATAATTTGAAAAGTTTTTTTTCTGTTAACAAAGTGTAAACACATTTGTAAATAATATAGACACACATTCTTCCTAACATATCTTCCTTTCTCTCTCTCTCTCTCTCTCACTCTCTCTTTCTCTCCCCCTTCTATCTCTGCCTCTCACTTATTTCTCTCCCTCTATTTCTTTATATCTCTCCTCTTTCTCTGTCCCTTTTGTCTCTTCTCTCTCTTTACCTCACCACTTTCTCCTTCTTTTAACTCTCTCTGTCTATTTCTTATTCTCTTATAAACATTTTCATTCTCATTTTTAATCCCTTACTCACTCAGCTACCCTCTCTCAATCTCTCTCTCTCTCTCCCCTTTTGTCTCTTCTCTCTCTTTACCTCACCACTTTCTCCTTCTTTCAACTCTCTCTGTCTATTTCTTATTCTCTTATAAACATTTTCAATCTCATTTTTAATCCCTTACTTACTCAGCTACCCTCTCTCAATCTCTCTCTCCTTTTCTTCTCTGCCTCTCTCTTTCTCTCTTACTTTCTTCTCTGCCTCTCTCTTTCTCTCTTACTTTCTTCTCTGCCTCTCTTTGATCTCTCTCTCTCCTTCTATTTCTGTATCTCTCCTTTTTATTCGTCCCTTCTGTCTCCTGTGTTTCAATCTCTATTTCATAATCTTCTTCTTTTATTCCTCGCCGTCTATCTCTTATAAACAATTTTTATCTCTCAAACTTATTCTCATATTTAATCCCTTTCTCACTCAGCCTCTCTCTCTCTCTCTCTCTTTCTCTGATTATTTATTAACTACTCAACAAGTCATTCAATTAAGGGATTTACTTTTTGCACAATGCTTAATTGCTTATTGCAAAGTAAAGAAACCATTTCAATTCAATTTTCTCTCTATAGTTCTTTCTTTCTTTCTCAATCTCTCTTTTTTCGCTCTATATTTCTTGTTTTTTTAACTCCTTTTCATTATCTCTTTCTGTTTGTTCTCTCTATTTTTTGTGCTTTTTCTACATCTTCATTTATTTTTTCCTCTTTTTCTATTTTTTCTCTCTCTTTATTTATCTTTTTCTCTTTTTTTCTCTTGCTTTTTTCTATCCCTTTCTTTATCGATTTCTCTTTTTTCTCTCTATGTTTCTCGCTCTTTCGCTCTCTTTATTTATCTCTTTCTCTATTTCTCTATTTCTCTTTTATTCTCTTTTCTTTTCTTGATTTTTTCTCTCCCTCTGAATCCCTCCTAAATCCTTCATCCTTACTGCTCTCATTTCGTTTGACATCCGATTCATCATTTCAGTCAGGTTTTCCTCAATCTCCTCCACAAGTCACAATGACTTTCAGACTTTACCCATTTCCGCTTTTTCAGTGGGAACAGACTGTGCTGCGTTGTTTTGACATCGTGATCCCGTTAATGAGTTCCCTTCAATGTCATATTTTGATACGAGTAACGAAAGTTACGTAATACCTACCTTCAATGAAATACATAATGCGTATTTACATACGAATTGATTTCCGTCTCTATGCAACATTTGGAAACATTACCACATATTTAGATTATAATGAAGGTACAACGAGATTACATCCGTCTGTCCCGCTAGCTCAGTGGTAAAGGCGGCACTCTGTGAATCCAAAGTTTGCAGAGGTCGTGGGTTCGAAACCCAGCTGGGACATGACAAGTTATCCTCCCATTTGGGAGTTTTACCACATAATAATATGTCTTGGGCTTACTGCTGGAATAATGGGACTTTTTTTTTTTTTTTTCTTCTTCTTTTTCTGGCATTGGTAGGCAAAGCCATTCCATACAGCCAAAATGGGACTTAATAGTCCTGATCGGGCAGTATAAAAAAGGCGATATTATTATTATTATTATCTTGAAGACAGTCTTGACATTTCATCAATTATTATTTCATTCAATACATTGCATTTTGTCTTGTACAATTTTTTGAAACTTTAGAATAATGTCAAGTGGTTTAGAATAATGTCAAGTCTGGTAAACCAGCTAGGTAGCTTAATGATCCTTTGGTTGGAATCCCACCCAGTGCATGAATTTTTCCTCATTAAATTAAGTTTGTGACCACGTAATAATAAGACTCTGACGGTTAACCTCGCCTGGTGGTTACTTTCCACTAAAGAGTGTTATTATCTTTATAATTATTATTATAATAATAGTTTAATTCTTGAATTTTCTACTGCTCAAAATATTGAAACTTTATAAGTACATACTTGCATTTCCTACCATTGAGATATGACCATGCAATTGAAACTGACGTTAAACCCAATTAAAGAAACAAAAGAATACTTGTATTTCTCTACTCCGCAAAATTTATAATTATTCTTTCATAAGACAATTATTCTTTCAAAAGAATAAGACAGGGTTTGATTACGAAGCATTTTATTTAATATTTTCAAATCTGAAAAGGTCTATTCACTCAAGTACGGTGATTATATTAATACCTAGTAATAATGTTCTGTCTGGCTGGCGACTATAAACAGAAAGTAGACCAGCATAGGCTTGGATCTGGGGACCTTTGTCAATTATTAGCATCCTTGTAAAGACAGTGGTAGAAGTGCTGAGCCATTCCTCCAGTGTCTGGCTACCATCGATCACGATGACGCCACCCTATGATGCTGATGAATAATGTTCTACCCTGTAACCTGTAACCGACCACAGTCTATAGCTTTTTATCTATAAGGCAACGGACTCGTTACTTTGAGGTGGGTGGAAAATGTGGTACAGGGCGAGTTATTGAGTAATTTCTGACTTAGCTAGTAGTTATGTGAACTATAAACCTCACACAGATTCTATTATTGCATTGAAAATGTCATATCAAGCATGAGAACATTGAGACCTTTCATTCAATACCCCACTCGATGGGTTTTAATAAATTAAAAAAATATCAACCGGCCCAATTGTGGGGCCTTTTTCGATTTTTTAACACAGTTATAGCTTTCACGATCACAAAATATCACTACTGAAATTAAATATTAATTTATAAAGACTCTACGAAATTTCATGAGTATTGCTTTGTTAAATAAAATTAGAAAATTATTTTTAATGTTCACCAAAGGGGCCCTAATGCGGCCCTGACTGGTCCAAATTGGCCAAAAATAATAGGTAAAATTCTAGGATCCCAATAAACATGTATATTTTTTTCAACTATTTCGAAGAATCCGGTCGGGAGCTTTTGCGGAATAGACAGACAATGAGACAAACGAAAGACAATTCGTCCATTACCCAAGCGAAAACAGAATCTCACTTAGTGGGACCTTCGCTCCCTCACTATTTTCGGTTAAAAATTAAAACACCCTGTATTGAGCTTTTAATCTAACTTGGTTTTAATTGCTTCGCAACGAGTACACTGTTGCCTTTGTTTTATTTTAATTTTCCATTGTTGAAACTATTATGTTTATAACCTATTTAAATTTATAAGGTTTCCTGCTCCTTATTGTATTCTTTATTTTTAGAGACTTATTAACGTCTGAATTCCATCAGATTGTGTTTTACTACTTTTGTTTCCTTAACGTCTCTTAAACATTTAGGTCATTTCTGACTATTTATTTTCAGGAAACATACAAGCAAACTAGCCACATTATACCTCACACCGCCTGGGTTGGGCCGAAAATAGCCAACATCTTAATCTACACAATAAATGAATAACTTTTTTTTGAAAAGTTATTTATTGTGCCCTAAAACTGCTTTTGCAAATCTTCAGGGCACTTTAAAATTTATATCCATGCCAATCCGGTAACGAAAAACATGGTCAGAATTTTCCGCTCCAGCCGCGACTCGAACCCCCTACCTCTGGGTCAGCTATCAATGCTTTTAACCACTGAACCACGGAGGTCGTCTAGACTCCGTAGCTTAAACTGAGCTATCTAACTTGCCATCAACTCTGGCATTTCTGCGAGCTTGTATTTGTTTCGTAGGTCTGTTTTAGTTTTTCAACTTTGTTTGGAATGTCTTAGGGGTTTTTTTTGCAAGTTTACCATTTGAATCCCTGTAGATTGTACAGTTTCTGTTCAAAGTTTTGTTTGGTGGAGTTTGTCGGAAAAGAAATAAAAGAGACTGTTTACCATCCAGGGATTAGGAAAGTTAGGTATGCCTACCTACAGTACCTACTTGTGGTTGTGCTTCAAATTTCACAAATTAGTTCCACTATAAGAAAAGAATAATAGTAAAGAGAAATTTTTGTCTCCACATGACTAAATTATCTTTCAAATTTTAGGTATATCTCAGAAGCCAAATAACAATGGATTAGGATGGGTCCTCCGCATTCAAAAAAGAAAATAAAAAAAAACGATTTATTTATTATTTATATAATAATTGCCATAGTTACATACAATAACATTTTTATCTTTTTTTATTGTTAACAGGGTGAGCATGAAGTCTTACTCGAGCTTTGGTATGTTTCTTGCTCTATTGGTAACCGTAATTGGCAGAAAAATGAAATCCTTTTTGGTTTGAAACCCTCTGACAACCAAAGAACCTTGCATATAAATTACCTTTCTTATGTTTTTGGCTGGCTCGATAGACTAGCACCGGGGATGTTGAGACCCAGTAGTGTGTTTACATAAAACTTATTGAATATCTCTTTTCTTCATATTTTCATTTTTTTTCGCATTTCTAACAAAAACGTCTGAAAAATGAAGTACATTTTAGACTGTCGCCAATTGCTTTTTCGGAAAGATATTAAATTTTATTTTATTTTCATAGTACTTATACAGATGAAACGAAAAGTTCCGGAACTTTTTTATCTTTTTAACGGGTTAAGATAGAGACTTGAATTTTTGCATGAAGTTCTAACGCAAACATACCCATTTTTGGCGTAGTCGAAATTTCTACAGGGTGTCCCAAAGTAGTGAAAAAGGCATCAACTATTGATTTTTAAACATAATCAATCCCCTATTGTTTATTCAATAATATTGTTTATTCAATTTGAATATTATTCAAAATCTACGTTAAATTTTAAACGCAATTGACCCCTCATTACATACTTTGATCATAGCGTGTAGATTTAAGAAGTGTGAAAACCACCCCCCGCCGGCCTACATCGTGGCGTCCTCAGCGCTAGTATCGCAAAGGAGTCTCCTTTCCTCGTCCCTCACTAGTATCAAATGTAAACATAAACATAAATAGACGGCGAGAATTATTCTACTCCTTTGCGATGGTGTCGCGCTATGTGGCGTTTCCATGCAACTGGGGTTCGATTCCACACTTCTTAAATCTACATGTTATGCTTTAATCAATTTTAAACGCAATTGACCCCTCATTACATACTTTGATCATAGTGTGTAGATTTAAGAAGTGTTTAAACCACCCCCGTAAAGTGATTGCCTATTTCACTACTTTTGGGATACCTTGAAGAAATTTCGATTCCGCCAAAAATCTTTTTAATGGTTTACCAGTAAAAATATAAAAGTTCGTTCCGGAACTTTGCGTTCACTCCTTATTATAAGAAAAGATTAAATTTAGTTTTGAAAATTGTAGACTTTTCTTTTATCTTTTCTGCTTTTCTCTCTCTGTAACCACAAAAATATGTCAATAAATACCTAAAAATAAGTAAGGAGACGACCCTACTCGTAACAAGAGATATTAAGCTTCACAACCCAAAGTTTCGATTTAATCCATTTAATAAATGTTATTATTGATAATCAACATTTTTTTAAAGAACAAAAAATGGCAGCCAGCGTCAATGGCACGTTAAATACAACAGTTTTTATTCATTCACTGAAGTTAGGTAATGTCCAGCGTGGCTAATACTGCGATGGGTGACCATTCAAATTCAAATTGATGCTGGCATTTCCGACCCTAATCAGGCTGTGTGAGGTTAATTTGAGTGGTTGGTAGAGTGAATGGAGGGTGAATTCCCCGTCGTGATATATTATGACGCGAGTTCAAAACCCCGCCAGTACATAAAAAGATATGATGAACCAAAACTCTCACGAAATATTATATTTTACTAGATAACATAATGGATCAACCTTAGTGTAGCCAACCAACGTTAAGGTAGAGTGCTGGTAATCTGGAGGTCGATGGTTCGAGTACCAAAGAAGAAGTACGTAATCATTAGTGGAGACGCCATTAAATTTGTTCTTTTTTTTACGTCCCTTTCAAGTGCGTGATAAAAAATTAAAAGTTAATTTTGATTTATATTTTCATCTCTCCCCCTCTCTCTTTCTCTGTTTCTTTTTCTAGGACTCTCTCTATCTCTTTTTAATGGCTCATTTTTTGTCGTTTTTTTTCCTTGCGCTTGTATTTATGAAAAAAATGGAGTTTTATTAAAAAAAAACATCAAAAAACCCGGAATTTTTGGAAAGAATTTTTTTCTCGACTGCCCAAATTGAAGTTCTGAAATTTCATTCGGATTTCAAGCACGAGGGATGATTTTTATTTTTTACAACTGTCAAATAGTATGACATGAGGCGTTCTTTTTTTAATTGACGAGAGTTTCATTATTTTTAGCTATTTTTAAAAGCTTATCCACTGTGCTTTGTATTATGGATTAAACCTTTTATTTTATTCTTCATGACATGATGTATTTGTGCCTCACCCTATGTTGCTCTTTGAAAACATGAGGTACCTCTATATGACTCAACACAATGTACATGCGGATCTGATAGCTCTGGTCCTTGAAAATAGGTCTGAGATACTTGAAATGATAAATGAGCTTTGGTCCCTCACAACAAATATCTAATATAGGCTTAGCTAAACTAGTTAAAAGATAGTATTATTTTAATGAATAAAATAAAATAAATTAACAAAAAAGTCAAGCTCTGCGATGAAAAATAAAAATAATAATATTGAAAACGAAAAATTTAAAATGGTGGTGGTTAATTTTTTGTCGACAGTTCATCAGAGTACCAATAAATTGAAAATTGTGGTCTTCCCTGGACCGTTTAAAAGTATCTCTTATATACTACTTCTATTATTATGACTTATCGAAATTACAGTCACCTAAACTAACATTATGAAAGACACCCTGAATATTATCAACAAGCACTTATACTCGTGCAAAAAAAATAATAATTAAACTACTTAGCAAGGAACTAAAAAAAAAAAAAAAAAAAAAAAACCTATATCTATGTATACTGTGTCAGATGTGGCAACTCGTTATAGAGCAGTTCGTTAAATAATAATAATAATAATGTTTATTATGCATTCAATAATATCATGGTCTATCGTGTTCCTCTATAAGTACGGGGTGTACTTTTCAGGATAAATTTAATTGTTTCTCTCTTCGGGATTATTCCCAGGTGAGCGCCTACACGCTGGTCGCCATCAGTATCGATCGCTACATGGCCATCCTGTGGCCGCTGCGGCCGCGCATGAGCAAGGGCACGGCCAAACTCGTCATCCTCACCATCTGGCTGACGGCGATGGTGACGGCCGTTCCCGTCTTCGTCACCACCGGCCAGACCCGGCCGAACGACACCTTCTACGAGTTCTGCGACTTCTACATCTGCACCGAGGAGTGGCAGGACCCCGACATGAAGACGTACTACTCGATTCTGGTGGCGGTGCTCCAGTACGGGGTGCCACTGGCGGTGCTGGTGTTCACGTACACCAGCATCGCCATCGTGGTGTGGGGCAAGCAGCCGCCCGGCGAGGCGGAGAATCAGAGAGACAGGCGGATGGCCAAGTCGAAACGAAAGGTGAGTGTGACACTTATTATTATTATTATTATTATAGAAAGCTTTATTAGGTAGAACAAAAAATATATACAGTAGAATACAATGAAATATAAAGAAAAACAAAAAGATTAAGCAAATATACAAGAAAAAAAAAAAGAGAATGAAGTTGAAGTTATGTCCTACCTAAAGGGTGGGGTTATTGCCTGTGGCAATCTCTTCCACCCAACCCTTTTGAAAGCTTTGTGTTTATTAAAATAACATAAAAATCAATTTTTTCATAATGTCTATTTTTTCAAAATATTCATAAGTAATTTTTCAATATGCATCAAGTTTCAGTTTGGTAATGGGCTTCAGACAATATTCTGCTCCTTTACAAAAACCAATTATGTAAATATCTATATTATTAAATGAAAATAAAGACATAAGTCAAGACAAGACAAAAACTAATTATGTATATATCTATATTATTAAATGAAAATAAAGACATAAGTCAAGACAAGGATATATCTCGTCTCGAATTTTTAATGAGACGAGACAAAATCCAAGTATCGTCTTGTGAAAAAATGAGTTTTTTCAAATTCTCAATTTTTTTAAACGTAACAAGAAAAAAGGAAAGTCAAAATAATGTCGTGCCTCAAGAATCAGTTTTCTTTGTGATAAAAGAAATTTCTCGATTTTTTTATTGGTCGTTGGTTTATAGACAGGGTGAAATAAAATAATCCAGGTACCGCCGCGAGTCCAGTATTTATACAGATTTAGATAAAGATCTGTACATGTCTAATATTTTTTTTAGATAATATTTAGAGGGTCACTGTTAATAATACCAAGTTGCAATTAATTTTTTCACTATGCAATTTAATTATTATCTTTCCCTTGTCATAAAATTTTCTTTTCTCTCATTTTTCAACTCATATTGTTAAAAATTGTCCTCTTAATTAATGTTTCTTTGTATAATTATTATTCAATAATTTAGATCAATCTTTATTTACATTTTTTTATTTATAGGTACAGTCAAAAGGTATTATTAATTAAATATAAACAATTTGATCAAGGGTGGTGATAATACCTTTGGCATTCTCTTCCTTTGGCATTCTCTTCCTCTACATATAATTATGTAGATGTTGATAAAATACAGCTCTGTTACAGATATTATCTTGAACTACTTAGTTTTTTGTGGTAACATTGGTTGAACTTTTAAAAGTTTCCTCATAAAAAAAGAAACTTTTAAAGTTTCGAGAATTTCCTTCCATTATTAAATTTACTTGTTCATATTCATTAAATTAAAAATCTAGAACGTTAAATAATTTAAATTATTTCCATTTATTAAGACATTATTCTCCACCCAACTATGCAAAATAAACTTCACCTCTTGTTACCATTTATTTAAAAATATTTTGCATAATAGTACCTTTCAAAATGCTGATTTATGACCCTGGAAATCAGAACTTTTCAAGGCTAGCCATAATGAGTGCACCAACTTACAAATTGCATAAAATCCACGCGCAAGAAAACTTGAAATTTTCTTGTTAAAAGATACCTACACCATAAAAATAATCTGTAGATATAATAAAATCTATTTCTCTTTTTTCAGAGAAGTGTTTATTATATATTATATTTTATTATATTTATCTTACAAAGTAATTTAAATTTAGAAATAAATTTAAATTACTTTGTAAGAATATAATAAAAATCTGCAAAAATAAGTCCGCTTCTCCCTCTAACTCGTTTTCTCTATCTTATCTCACTGTCTCTCTTTACTTGCATTTTACCCTTGCAATTTTTAAACAGTAATTAGATAGTGTTTCTCAAACTTGTGGCTGCCGCCGTGGAAGAACGGTCAATTCAGCTAAAGAACAGACAATATTATAACATCAAATATTTCATTAAAAATATAATTAAAATCAAATAGAAAAAAAAAAAAAAAATTGAAATTGGAGCAAATAATATTTATTTTTTTACAAAAATAAACACAATACTTCCGATTTCTAATATTAGAAATTTCTCGGAAGTAATTATAGGTAATTAGGTACTCAAAATCAAGAGTTTATAACTCCGGCGCTATTTAAACAGAATTATTGGAATCAAGCTCGCCGGGGGCGAGCGCTCGTCAAGTAGCGCCAGCCACCCGGCCTATATTAACACGAAACAGAGTTTATATGTATTTTGTTTTATTGTTTTCGCCCACCTCCCGCTAACTTTTATCAATTTTTATTTCAAATTCGTAATGAGACGCGAAAATAGATTGTGTTTCACGAAAGCGCGAGGTTCCTACGTACAGTTAAAGTCGTTTTCTGGCCACGCTGAAAATCTTGAATTTCATGAAATTATTCATACAGGTTTTTTTTTTTTCAGACCAATTTTCTGTCAAGGGTACAGCAACGTGTGCTTATCGTGGAAAGACGTGAGATACGTTTTTGAATAGGGAATTTTTATTTCTGCATACCTTTTATAGTTTCAAGTATTTATTTTTTATAGGATAGGAGATATAGCCTTCCAAAATAAAACCGGAAAGTTGCACAGAGCCGCCCCTGGTTATCTTGGAGCTGTGATTGTGGTATTTTTAGAAAGGCCTTATCATAGGAAAAAATATAAAAATATAACCAAAGTATTACACTGGACCAAACTTGAGTTATGGCCTTTGAAAGGAATACTTATTATGAAGCCCAGAGCCGTCTATTGGTATCCTAGAAATGTGTTTCTGGTGTTTTTAGAAAGGTCTAGTCAAAGGGAATGAGATCTCTTAATTTCAGATGGTTGAAAGAACTAGAAAAGTATTTAACGCTCTCTAAAGGAATATCTAAAATGAACCCTGGAGCCACGCCTAGTTACCCCAAGTGGATGACTGAAGGTTCTTTCTAAAGGTCTAATTAAGCAAAATTATACTACGATGTAAATAAAATTATAAAAAAATCAGCGACAGTATGAGGCATAAAAAGAAAAAAAAAAAACAGAATTTAATCTTATGAGAGTAACAAAAAAATTTTGCCTCACTCAGAATATGGGATTGATACGTCTTCGCTTCATCCAAGCTGCCAACAGATCGATATGTCAGGGTAGGAATAATAACATTTTATAACTACATTCAAAGATTTAGTCTACATCACGAGGTGACCTAGATAAATTTATTATATTATTAGAAGTGTATAAATATTGGCCAGTACGAGGCAAAAATATTGATTAATGTATATCAAATGATAAATATAATAAAATATTATGTATTGAGAAGTCTCTATGGTCGTCGACTAGTGTAGGCAAAACACTAAGTTTGCAAGGTGACCTGAGTTCGAATCCCGGCTAGGTAGAATTTTTTTTACTCGGTATTTTGGATGTCCGGTTTTCTCTTATATCTCGTGAGACAAAAAAAAAACAGTAGTTGCTAGTTTGAGTCAACCTCCTATGACCGTTTACTTTCGAACGAAGTGAGAATTCTTTAAGTCAATCAACATTGATTTGTTACAATTTAACTATCCATCTACCTATGTATATTGTATGTAACGTGATACAAGTTGCATTTTTTGTCCAATCGAGCTGTAATTTTCATGTTATGTTACATTGATGTATAATTTTATTATTAAATGTATGTATATCTAGTAAATGTATATTTGTATATGCTTGCCTATTGATGTATAATTTTATTATTAAATGTTTATCTAGTAGAACTTCTCACTTTTTCTGTTTGTACTGGTTATGCTGAAACCATGTTTGGCAAATTTAAGTTGGGCAAAAATATGGGTCAAGATTTCTTATGGCCATAGTAAGAAGCAATTTTAGAACATACAATAACGCTCAGCACTTTCATTTCCTCTTTATTTTACCAATATCGAATTTCCATCTACCTACCCTGTACGTACATAATATGATTAAAATTATATGGTAAACAAACCCCTTTGTCCGTTTTTTAACGCGCTCATAACTAATTTTACAATACAAGGTTAAAGCACTAGTTGATTATGAATGAATTTATTGTTAATAGATTTAAGATTAAATAGGTATGTTTCTTTTCATTATTTTTTACTGGTTGAAGTTCCACAAAAGAAGCACCAATTATCACATCGAGAACTATTTTGAAATATTGTGACCAGTTGATTGCATTTGGTTTTAACGTCCTGACTTGAAGTAGTCAGGACGGGGGGTTTTACCCTTCATTCGCTGGGAATCGTTTCAGCTACTCACATTTACCTCACCCAGCCTGGGTAGGCCGGTAATTCCAGCCTCACGTGTTTGGAGGGGAAATAATTTTATTCGAAAAGTCTGCCCCAACCGGGAATCGAACTCGGGATGTCTGGACTACGCGCAGTAGTCACAAGCATTACGCCACGGAGTTTGGCCACTGAAAGTCTAAATAAAGCATTTGTTTGGATCAATACTTCAGTATTTTGAAACGTAAATTACCTCGATCTCATTCAAAATTTACAAATACCTATATTGTATAAATAAAAACACTGCCAATTATGGACACAATACTTCCTCGTGATTGTTTCACATTGTATACACGTGCCAATTTTGAGATTTTATACTAAATCACTTGTATCTCCAAAACCGCTTAACTGCGATTTTCTTCAAATTTGTTTGATATGGTAGAATACTATATTTCCTATATTCTAGATTCTACAAAAAATTCTGTGTCGGCAATGGGTGTGGACCTTATTTTTTGAATTTTTATCAAAAATTTCGGATTTTCTTAAAAATCAGAGTTAAATTATAATTAATTAAAATATATATATTAATAGCCTATGTAAAGTAATAATATGTACATCCATACAAAATTTCATCAAAATCGGATGTACCGTTCTTGAGATATAAGCGTTTAAGTAAAAAGTTAGTGGTCAGGCGCATGGTCTCTTTCACCCAGAACCGCTAGTACGAATTTAAAATGGGACCATCTACAGAACTTCTCATATAAGTGTGCAAAATTTCATCAAAATCCGTTGAGTAGTTTCTCAGATACGCGCAGATCTGAGAAACTACTCAACGGAATATTTTTAACAGACCGACAGACGGACACAAAACCAAAGTTGCTCAGTAGGTTATGAAACGTCCAGAAATATAAAAAAAATCGGAGCCAAAAAATATTTTTTTTTACAAGAACGAACACAATAGGTAATTCCGATTTCTAATATTAGAAATTTCTCGGAAGTAAAATTAGTCCTTACTAATTGCCAACAATACTGAACCGGGGTAGTTTTCTGTTAGTGAAGCTCTGCAGTGGGTTTCAAATTTTGAAAAGATCAACAAAATTGTTGAGCGATATTTAGTGTCTCTCAAAGGATCACACTTGTTATCTCAAGATTTGTTCTCTCTTCAGCAAGCTCTGTGAAATTTTCTTTCAGTATCTATTTAAAGTTTGTTTTTTTCTTCTTCTTCTTTTTTTTTCTTCTTGCAACTCATTGTAATTATTTACAGAACAGTGCTTGGATCACAATATAATTTTCGAGCATGCACCTCAATATATCTATTACCGTAAACAAAGTAGTGTCACCTCACTAGTTAAATATAATTTACCCAACATATTTCTATGTTATAGTTATAACTAGCGGGCTGTCGCCCGCTTTGCGGGCCGAGGCATGGCTGTGAAAGCAAAAAATCCTTTTTCGCCAATGGCAGGTGTTGTAGTGGGAGTTTCAAAAAATCCTGTATTGCACATCTAGACTATAAGACAAAGCTACCTACCAAATTTCAGCTTCCTAGGACTTACGGTTTGGGCTGTAGAGCGATGATCAGTCAGTGGTCAGTGAGTGACTTTGACATTTATATATTAAGATGTTACTGCGTATCGCAACATCCTTAAATTAAAAGTCGAACTTATATTTCTTTACCTATGCTATTGAAAATGAGTCTAAAACATTGAAAATTAAAGATTGTTTTTTCTTATAAGTTAAGTTTTTTTCATAAATCAGATGAAATTCAATTAAATCAAAAAGTAGTGATATCCCCCAAAAAACACTTCGTGTAAAAACAGTCGTCAAGTGTGGAATGATCAAAAAGAACTGATATCAAAAACGTCAATTTTCTATGGTTGAAGGAATTATTTTTCACGTAATTAGTCTTTATAATTCAACCAAAATAATAGTCTTACAACAACACTACACCCTGGACCAAACTTCAATTTGGTATTTTAAGAACAATGTTGCATAATTACAGGACCACGTCCTTGACTACTGCACACTATTTTGTATGCAACACATAAATTTCAGAACAAAACTGTGTGCAGTAGTCAAGGACGTGGTTCTGTAATTATGCAACATTGTTCTTAAAATACCAAATTGAAGTTTGGTCCAGGGTGTAGTGTTGTTGTAAGACTATTATTTTGGTTGAATTATAAAGACTAATTACGTGAAAAATAATTCCTTCAACCATAGAAAATTGACGTTTTTGATATCAGTTCTTTTTGATCATTCCACACTTGACGACTGTTTTTACACGAAGTGTTTTTTGGGGTAGACTAATACTTATAATATGGTCTTTTAGGTAGGTATCTAGATTATATGTAATTGGGTACTCATAAGGGTACTTAGTTTAATCAATTTCTAAGTTGAACCCCTTTCGGCAACCCTTGCTAAAGGTAAAACATTGAAAACCCCTGAAAAAAACTTCTCCTAATAAATAATAAAAATACACGTATTTTTTATTATTTATTGGGTATGTGTTTCTCTGAATTTACTACAGTTTACGAGAAATCGAGGATGTGTAATGATTTTTTAAACACCCTGTATAGTAAATTTAAAAGAACATTACCGTCCCATAAAGTGACTTTAAAGAGTTTTGAAAACCACTGATCTAGGACAGGAATAAATTTTAAACCCTGTCACTTAGAAATTATTCAACACCATTTTCAGGAGAAGTTTATCTGTCGTTTCTTCATTCCTAATCTATTCACGTTTCTTTCTCTGTTTCTTCCTCAATTCATCACTTTCTCTCTCTCTCTCTTTCTTTACCTCCCTACTTTTCTCTGTAAATCTCTCCTTTTATCTTGCTCTTTCTAGCACTGACTCAATCCCTCATTTACTCGTCCCTCAATTGCTCCCTTGAAACCCTTATTAATTTATTATCTATCTTTCACCCTCCTTCAACCTTTGTATCTCTCGCTACTCCTTCATTATCTCTCCATTTCTCTCCCAAAAAAGTTAACATTGGCTTAGGGTATGAATTTTTTATAATTATAAAAATAACGAATAATTAAATGATTTTTTTTTAAATGAAATCTCCTATCTCTCTCTCTCTGTCGCTCTCTCTCTCTCTGTCGCTCTCTCTCTCTCTGTCGCTCTCTCTCTCTCTCTCTCTCTCTATCAGACACTTAATTGCTATTTTCTATCCCACCCTTTCTTTGTCTTTTTTTATCTTTCTCTCTTATTCCTTTTGTCTCTCATATTCTCTCCCTCTCTTTATTTCTCCCTCTCAAAACAGAATTTGCAATGTTGCATTTCAATATTTGAATTTCAAATCGAATTACTGAAAATAACTAGGCAATTCATAAAGTTTCTCTTTCAACAAACAATGTTATTAATCAATTTGGCGTTTTACAAACGCTTGAAATAACAATTGAAACTTTAATTGCGTTAAAATTTTATTGTTTTTCGCACAGCGTGAAGTTATTTTTAATGAAAATTTACAATGTTTCCACGTGTACCCTTAATTATTATTATTATTAAATAGATTCAATCAAGTTTTATTTACAAAATATAGTATATACAATTTAGCCAGAATGCCTCAAGTATTGAGTACTCAATTGGAGTCTTATCAGACTCGAAGGAGAAAAATCAACTTGAGGCCACAGTTGGATTTTTTTACTTTCCTTATCCTATAATAAGGAAAGTAGGTATTGTATTTGTCGAAAATTTGACCTACCCACTTTTTCACATTTCTGGACGAATCATAGTCTCAGGATACCAAAAAGTTGTTTTTGACAATGGGTCCGTGCGTCTGTCTGTCCGCCCGTCTGTGAACAAGATATCTCGAGAACGCTAAGAGCTAGAGACTTGAAATTTTCCTATGATAGTAGATCTTATATACCACACGAATCTTATATACCCGCAATAATCGGTCGCAAGGGCCGTTTCTTCGAATTGATTAAAGATACAAAAAAGTTAGAGGACAACATTTTCTTAGAAAGAGAGAAAATAAAATAAAATAATAATAATAAAAAAAATATGGGTTACTCAGATCAATTTTTTGATATCTTGAACTTTTTGGAACCCAGCCCCAATTTACCGATATTTTCGAGGGTCCCCATTAGACCACCTTATTTTTATTATTAATTATCGTAGATGGGGGTTGTGACAAATCAAATCCAATGATTTTGAGGTGCTGATTACGAATTTCACATTTTTTTAGCTAACTGTTACCTTTGAGTCACCAGTGGCTTTCAGTCCCGTTCCCATTCCTAATACCTAATATAGGAAGGAAAGTCGTGTGATGTTTAAACCAGATTTTTTACATGCTGTGTCTCTAAATGAGTTTACATTTAAAGTGGTTCTAGGTAATCTATTCTATTTTTATTTTTTTTATTATTTTTTTTTTTTTTTAATAGGCAAATTTCATGATTTTTTTTATTTTTTATTTATTTATTACAATGTCTCTTTATTTTCTAGACATTTTACAATTTATTGATAGGATAAGATGATAGAAAAGTAAAATATTGAAGGTATGAAGATAGAAGTATATAAGAAATACATAGAATATATCTAAACTTAATACATAAGGATGAACATAGATAGGTATATTTAATGTTGGAATTCCATGTTCAGTCACACTTTTGTTAATTTCAAGTCACATTGAATTTAAAGAAATGATGTAAAGAATATACATAATAATTATAGTTCTTAGGTAGATAGATAGTTTCTAGTCACTAGATACCTATATTCTTCTTACGTAGGTACAATATGGTACATTACTCATTGCCAACACAAAATTGAAATACCTAATACTATCATTACACATTGCATACTCAACAAGAAACAAGGAGTTCATAGGAAACTATTCGCATGAGAAATCTCAACTTTATCTTTCATCTATGAAGTTTAGTTATACAATTGAAAGTAAATTCGCTACACTTTTATCCAGTTCTTGTGTTATATGAGAAACTTTTAATAAATTGAAAATAGAAACCTTTTTCTTAGTTGAAGGAGAAGCAGGGCCATATTTACACATATGGTCCGGAACAAAAGCTGAATAAAGTCGGCCACACACGTAGGTACATGCAAGTTAAAGGTTGCAATTGCCTTTTTTTAAAGTTTATTTTTTATCTGACCAAAAAAATAGGCTTAAATCAAAGAAAATAAAAAGAATGTGTTATAATGAAAATATACAGGGTGATTCAGAAAAGTACCGTCAAACGTTAACCACATATTCTATGGGCTAGTTACTTTTTAGTCTAACTTTTTAGTCGTTACTTGTAATTGAATTTATTTTTCACCCTATTAAAACGTCTGTCATTGTCTACAAAAATGTTCTGAATATTTTTTTTCTCAAACCAACACAAACTCTTGAAAATTGAAATTGAAGATTTTAAATTCGGATTAAGTTTTGAAACCTATGCAACTAGCATACAATTTTAGAACAAGAATTTTCAGCCAATTCATTATTTAACAAAGTAATACACCTGGAATATTTGAACGTGTTCGTCAATCTTTTCGAAGGCGTATGGAGGTCTGCATTGAAGCCAGAGGAGCCCATGTGGAACATAATGCTGTAAATCTTATTTCGGCTTAAGCCCTTCAATTTCGATTTTAAAGCGTTTGTGTTGGTTTGAGAAAAAAAATATTCAGAACATTTTTGTAGACAATGACAGACGTTTTAATAGGGTGAAAACCAAATTCAATTACAAGTAACATCTAAAAAGTTAGAACTTTTTTTCTACTATCTGACCCTCCTGAGACCGCCCCTGACATTGGAATGGTGTTAAATTTTGTGCCAAAAGAAAGGTGCTATCTAGTATTGAGAGTGATTTTTTTTACCACATTGCGATATCCCAAATAGGTAAGCCGTAAAATGAAAATTTTGATTGTTTAAAAACACCTTAAGGGGCGTGTACTTCCGTTAGGAAGCATTTGCGCACTTTCTTTTATAGAGTTGACCCCTCCTTAACTAGCCCATAGAATATGTGGTTAACGTTTGACGGTACTTTTCTGAATCACCCTGTATACAGCAAATTGGTGGTAAAAATGCTCACTTAAATTGTGATATAATAACACAAATAAACACATTATTATTATTAAAAACAGAAACCTAGGTATTATTTCCAGGTCAAATTTACTTTTCTTTAAGGGAAAATAACCTCTTTATAAGAGAAACTTGAATATAAAAGTAAAAAATTCCGCTCCCTTTAGTTCTCTCATATCCAGGTGCGAGTTTATAATAATAACCTATCGTGCAAAAAAAGCACAATATTTTTGATACTAAAAATCCTTTTCTCAAAAGAATGAATTTTTATCAAAAGTATTTATTCTTTTATGAAAATTGTTCATTTCCTAATAATCTCACGAACTTTATTATCCGAAAATGAATAAGGATTTCGCAAAGTCTTCATAATCTATCACTCATCCTGTTGCTGGCTCATGCTTTGTCGTTTCAGAAATGTGATTAATGGTACGAGCAAATTGCAGGGATAAAATATGATGGCGTCTTCCGAGAAATAGGTCACTCGAAACAGAGACATCGTCATTCTTGATCTCTTGATCCAAGAAAAATTGTAATTCTTCACAGATGTCGTGAAATGTTTGGAATCTATAAATAATAATGGATTATCGTGAAAATGAGCCTATAAAATTATAAATGACAGAAAATGAGAGTTTGTAGTACCTATAGGCTTACAAGAAAGGAGACATATTAAATTTGTAAAATAATAATACAATTAAATTCAATTCAATTTCGAAAGGAGAAATAAAAGCCTTCAGATTCAGGAGGTAAGATTTGCTTTTCCCAAGCCTACATGGCCAGCTTCTTCCTCCTAGTTGATATTCCTTGGTTATGACAATCCTACATCCCCTTTTTACGGTTGGATGAACTTCCTTACAAAATGTCTGTTAAGGGCGACAGAGATTATTGTGTTATTGTTTTTTGGCCCGACATGGCGTGTATTTATTTTTCTTCTCATCTGTCTTTCTTTTATTTATCTGTCCTGGTAGCTCAGTGGTAAAGGCGGCACTATACCACTGACGTGATGAGTTATCCTCCCATTTGGGATTTTTGCTTTTTGCCATTTAACAATACGTCTTTAGCCCAAGAATGCTGGAATAATGGAACTTAAGAGTCCTAATCGGGCAATATAAATAAGGTGATATTATTATTATTATTTTCGATGCTTTAACAATGATTCTCATAACGCGAATGGTGAGTATTAAAATAAATGACATTCTCTTTTCTAGTATCCCATCAAAAAATCATTCTGAAGCTTTAGTTTCGAAAATTGTATAGGAATTTCAAAATGGTTCATGATCAATGGCGGACTTTTTTATTTATTTTATTATTAATTTTTATTTTTTAATTTTCCATTTATTTATTACATTATAATATTGTTACAAATTTTAAAACAATGGCACCTTTTCTCAAAGTTTGAGAATGGTACCCTTTCTCAAAGTTAAAAAAAACTGTGTTGAGAAAGGGGAAATTACTATGTTTTTATTATTTTTATTTTGTTTTATTAAAACCCTGTACGTTTTTCTCAAAATACACTCCCAAGACCCTGGATATTGTACTATTAACAAGGCCAATGTTCGGAGATTAATAATTATTGTTGAAACAGGCCGAAAAGTTGCCCGAAAAGTTTTCTTAGTACGGTTGATGTAACCTTGAAGAGATTGTATGTATATGATTTATTTGTGTTATTACGGCACAACTTTAATGAAAAACACTTCATCTCGGAAAATTAGTTTTACCACATCATTCGCCCAAATAACATATTGCTTACACGTAATACCGCTTTTGGTCGCTATCCTTACAAATGGTTATAACCTAATTTTCCCCACTAGGCAAGGAAGTAAAGAGTGGAAAATGTTCTATCCAGAACGGAATCGAACCCAAGTCACCTGTGTTTAAGCCAGCTACCACTCGGACGGTTATAGGTTACCACCAGGCGAGGTTCATGCTCAAAGCATTTTCTACCACTTAACCCACAGAGTCATAATACTATGTGGTCACAAACTCAAATGAATGAGGAAAAATCCATACACTGGGTGGGATTCGAACCAACGGACGCTACTTTAAATACCAGACTACCGCGTTAACTACTTGACCACCAGTGTACTACTTACTACCTAGTGCACTGGTAGTCAAGAGGTTAACGCGCTAGTCTGGTAATTCAGGTAGCATGGGGAATTGGGGATCCGTTGCTTCGAATCCCACCCAGTGCATGAATTTTTCGTCATTAATTTCAGTTTGTGAAATTAATGACAAAGGAAGAGAATGCCGAAGGCATTATCACCACCCTTGATCAGGCTTTGTTTATATTTATTTCTAACTTGTTACTATGTTCATTGTATATAAAAGATGTAAATAAAGCTTGATCCAAATGTTTATAAATAAAAAATAAAATAATAACAATACTCTGAGGGTTAGGTGGTAGAAAATGCTTTGAGCACTAAACTCGTCTGGTGGTTAACTTCCACTAAAGAGTGTTATTTGCTAGGTAACTTCCAACTAAAGATAAAGAGTGTTATTATTTCTATCATTATTAAGAAATACTATTTTGGAGTGTAAGTGCAGCCGGGTCAAGTAGCACTAAGCTTGCATGCAGGGTGACCTGGGTTTGAATCCCGGCTGTGTATCCCGCCTAAGTAGAAATTTTACTAGTTAATCTATACTTTGTAAGCCTGGGGTCCATTTGAAGTTTTCAGAGTATCATTAGGTAGTTTGGATCGGGTAGATTATGACACTAATGATTAAAAAAACTTTTGATAAACGTGTGGATTAAGTTTTCTGGACATTTCACACTGAAACCTTCCAAAGAATTGCCTGCAGCATTTTTTAAGATGAATCAGTTATAATAAGTTGATAGGTTTCTGGTTACCCAACTTTTGCCCCGAGCAACAGGAACTGTACATGTAGATTCGTTCCTGAGACACCAACAGAAAACTTTGTATAGTTACAATAACTTTCAGCTTCTTGAGAATACTCAGCAGAGATTAGAACTACCAGTGAGACATTTTTTTGTAGAGATTACAACTTACAGTGAGACATTTTTTTTTCTCTCTACAATATTAAGTAGAAAAAGGTCACGAAGGAAAAGAGACATGGAATAGATTAGAAAACTATCGTGACCCTGGAATCTCATTGGTATGCTGAGGAAGACGAGAAGTCTTTTCAAGAAAATCTCACATTTCAAGGCGAGCGAAAAGCTCGTCTTTTTGGCTTCTTATTATACTAATGTTTCCTTTCACATTATCTACAGTCACGTTAGTCCTCATACTGCTTTCATCTGCACCGGGTGTTAGGATGTACAAGTATCTTAATATATAAATGTCAAAGTAACTGACTGACTGACTGATCATCACTGTTCCTCCGAACTGGTAAGTCCTAGGAAGCTGAAATTTGGTAGGTAGCTTTGTCTTATAGTCTAGATGTGCAATAAGAGGGGTATTTTCGAAATTCCCACTACAACACCTGCCATTGGCGAAAAAGGACTTTTTGCTTTCACGACCATGCCTCGGCCCGCAAAGCGGGTGACAGCCCGCAAAGCGGGTGACAGCCCGCTAGTTATATATATTATTTAAATGTTAGTAAAGTATACCAACCAACCTCAACCATGAGGTTGAACAACGTCGACCCTGCTTGAGCGGTTTAAGACAGAGTAAAAGAAGAAGATGAATAAGTAAAGTATACAATAATATGAATATTTTTTATTGTTTAATATAACACATCTATTGATGGTTGTATACTACTTGGTCCATACCACTGACATGTAGAGTTCCAAGTATATTATTTAAGTGTGGTGCGGAAGAGAATGCCGTTGACATTAGCACTAAACTCGATCAATATTATTATTATATCTAGTATATCAACCATAACATATTTTTTTTATTCTTAAAGATGAGTGTTTTACAGTTGTTTTTTTTTCGCAGCCATGAAACAGGAACTACTCTAGACGCTTGTGGTCTGTGTTGTAGTCTGCCCATCCCGTAGTATGCCTCCCCCGTCATGGGCGAGAAGTGACACAGTATTTCCCATTTAGTTGCTGGGTTAACACAAGCACACCGGACATACAAATCCGGTATCCCTTAAAAACAACTGTAACCAAAAATTGTATTTGTTTCAATAGAGGAACTGTCGCGAGCGACCTGTCTAGATACAGAAATAGGGTCTTGTTCTGCTGGCTATGAGTTCAAAGGACATACAAGTACTTTCCACCAATCAGAGAGCTCCATAGAATGAAAACAGAGGGGCATGGAGTGCTGTGATTTCAGGAGAGCTTCTACTAACTAGTATTATGTATGTATGTAATATACTAACTATGTATGTATGCAATATAGATACATACTTGCATGTACTTTATCAGAGAGATATTTAATTCTCTCTGGGAATTTTTCAAAGGCAAGAATGCTTTATTTCTATACTCAAGGGAAAACGATAAAAAAATTCCACCGCTCCTGAATTAAAATGTTTATTTTTCTTTGCTTAATGGCTCTTTGATATCGGAGAGGTTCTATGAGATTTTTATACTGTCCGTTTTGATTTAATATAAACATTAAAAAGTTGTGATACCATATATAAATAGGGTGTCCTTTTTTTTTGTTGAATATTTAAGAGTTGATTCTTTCTAAGACTAAAATTATTTTGGGTCATTTTTTGAAAATGAAATTTGAACTTGTTGAAAAGAAATGAAAATGGTTCTAATGTCTTTGTGCATTATGATTATTTAGTAAATTTCCCAAAGAAATAGCTAATACCTAGAAAGAAATGAAAATGGTTCTAATTTCATTGTGTATCATGATTTTTAGTAAATTTCCCAAGGAAATAGCTAATACCTAGAAAGAAATGAAAATAGTTCTAATGTCATTGTGTCTTATGATTATTTAGTACATTTTCCAAGGAAATAGCTAATACCTAGAAAGAAATGAAAATGGTTCTAACGTCATTATGTATTATGAATATTATGATTATTGAGTAAATTTCCCAAAGAAATAGCTAATACCTAGAAAGAAAAGAAAATGGTTCTAACGTCATTGTGTATTATGATTATTGAGTGAATTTCCCAAGGAAATAGCTATTACCTGACATTTTGTACCTATTTTCATTCAAAACCGAGTTATTTTTTTTGTGCATATCTTCTTTCGACGGCATTTCTCGAAAAATCAACTGAGTTTATTTCAGTCTTAGAGTGTGCCCCCTAGCATTGAATCTTAACTTTTATAAAGAAAAAAAACTTGAACACCTCTTTTTTATGTATGTGCTAAAGTGTATTATTGGTACATTAAATTCTCGTATCTCATAATTTTATACATTTATGATCGATCTACATTCACTGACTCATAATCAACGCAGTTTCGAACAGGCTTGCTTTGGCCAATTATGACTCAAAAGTGAACACATAAATCTCTTTTTGGTATTAAGTTGATTATCTTAAAAATTATATAAGATCAGATTCATCGGTGAAAGTACATCAGAAACAACTTACCTACCAAAAAGTTAGCATTAGTTTCGTAAAGTTAGCATAAGCTCCAAAAAGTTAGCATTAGCATAGCTTAGGGGATGTAATTTATGTAAATGGTAAATGTATAAATAAATGAAATGTTCGAACAAACAGAAAACCACCACTTTAGTACCATAACCTACTGGGAGGATATGCCAGTTACTGTTCAATTAATTTCAACAGAATTTGTGAAACTCAAAATTGTTAGCACTTTAAATTGAAAACAAATTTTCAAAAGTTTCTAATGCCAGAGCTAAATGTTTTATCTACAAACGTAAATTTGTATGTACCTACCTATAACTTTTCGATTTCACCTAATACCATTACGAAAGCTCTCAACATACACGAAGTTATCTCAAACGAACCCGCATATTATATGTAAACATATTCAAACAGACAAACTATTACAACAAAATTGATTATTTGTGTCTAGTTTTATTTGAAAAAGTTTACGCAAACTGTATGGGTACCAAGAATAGCTAGATATTATATAGAAAATATAATTATGTTATACCTAGGTATTGTAAACAACTTCAGACCTGTGGGAAAAACAGGGATTTGGCCATAACTCTTTAACGAAGCAAAATGCCCCACTGCATCTTGAGCTTATATGAGAGTCCACGGTGGGCTGAACCTATTATAGAAAATAGGTGGGCTCAGTACACACGCCACGCCATATCGTTGTAATATTGTGAGTTTGTCTCCTTGTGTAGACTTTGACAGACAGTCTAGGTATTAGAATAATATTATAATATTAGAATAATATCACAAGTTAAAGTTGTCATATTTGTGTTAATCACTTTCGTGACAACTACTCCGACTCGCTTTACTAAATCTACGCTAAAACCGGGACTTGAACCACCCACCGACGCGACGTCAAGGTTACAAGTCCGCTGCCTTATCGATCAAGTTACATAGATACTGAGGTCGGTTTCACAAGTATAAATCATGCATCCCCAAACTACCAGAGGAATGATAACTATTTCAACAACAAAAAGTTCTCCTGTTTTTTTTTTTCAAGTTGTCCGATTGGATATGAAGATATAAATAGACAGAGGAGTTGCTGTGAAGTAATGCATTTAACATTGACCCCAGAATAATGGAATGAGGTAGAGATAAAAAAAAAAGTATTGCGAGAGATAAAAAACTCATGTTAACATACAAGAATGTTGGGAATACAGTAGCTGTACAAAAGGTTTGGAGTCTGGACTTCAAGTATGCGTTCATTCAATTAGTCACCTTAAAGTTACGATGGAAACGGACTTTGGGTCTGAGTAAATTAGGGGGGAAGCTAGCGTCGATGGTGCGTTGAATGCATCGGTTCTCGTAAGTTTGCCGAAGTTAAGCAAGATCCAGTGAGTTGAAGACTTCGTGATGCTGGGTGAAGTTAATGTGGTTTGTGGATTTCCTGCGAATGGAGGGTAACACCCCCGTCGTGATATGATCATGCAGTTGACAGCGACGTTACTTCCAAATTCAAAAAAGTAGGGAGAGATAGAGGATGCACTTTTGTGTGACTAGCTGTTTGCCTGTACTTTCGACAGAGTGAAGAGCACCAGTCCCGGTACCTCAGTAGTCAAGGTGTCGGTCTTAGGGATTTTGAATTTTTCACCATACAATAATACGTCTTGGGCTTACTGCTTTAATAATGGGACTCATTTGGTTACAGTTGTTTGTAAGGGTAACCTTCCTGTACTCACGTGTTGAATCAGCACCTAATTATAGTAAATAGGTAGTAGTATCAATTTTTGTGCATCAGAGGTGAGGCATACTAGGGGATGGGTTAAATACAAGACAAACCACAATCATCTGTAATAGCTGATGTTCCACTGATACTTTTTATAGTTATCTTTGTTAAAAATACTATACTGCTCCAAATTCACATAAATTTTGAATAGAATATTATTGATTTTTTAAAAAAAGTTTAAGACTTCCAGAGTACTTACTGGTAACCACGTTCGTCAAAGTAAGATGCCAGCAGCAGTCCAAACAATCAATCATGTGAACTTACGGACTTACAGAGGGTGATGACAACAGCCTGTCCCCCGCCGCCCAGCCCCAATGGAATGGAAATAGTTAAATAATGAATGGAGGGGCAGAAGGAGAGAGCGAAGGAGGAGAAGATAGGTACCGTTTACATTAGGGACAAGGGAGGGTGTGTACTGTGTAAAAATACCATAGAGGAAGTACCTAATGGAGAACTCTCAAAGTATATCTCATGGGTAATGAACCTCACTCATAAAATCGGCCATTTTGTGTATTTGTAATATAGAAGTGACAGATTTAGTCACAACAATAACAGATTAATAAATTTTCTTTTTCACATGCTTTTGAAGGTAATAGAGGTGGCCATAATATTGTGTACTGTGTAGCTTCTTATTTGACAGGTTTGAGGTATTACGATTCCATGGCTTATTCCTCCATGAAAATCATTAATAGGAAGTCCTCCGTGCCAAGTCAATGAGACAGTAAGAAGAACTACCCTTTGTGACATTGGTAAAAATGATAAATGGTTTTGCCCTCGATATTTTTTTTTGTTTTTTTAAAGATGAGTGTTTCACAGCCGTTTTTATTTCGAAGCCATGAAACAGGAGCTACTGTAGACGCTTGTGATCTGTGTTGTAGCCTATATGTATACCCATCCAGTAGTATGCCTCCCCTCTGATTGGCGAGAAGTGACACAGTACTTCCCAATGAGGTGCTGGGTCAACACGAGCGCACCGGAAGGTATCCTTTACAAACAATTGTAAATTGTAACCAGATTAACAATACAAATTTGTCGGTACGGGGGATCGAACTGTATAGCAAGCGAGTGCTTAACCACTGAGCTGATCGCGCGCTGTATATTTTGTTTGAGATTGCGATTTTGGTATTCAGGGAAGTGTCCTCCTGAATTTGACACCATTTTCATTGTTGTACCTTATGAGGTTAAATTTGGCCCTTATTCAAAATTTGAGGCCCTTCTTAGTGACCGAATGCCCCAGAAATATTGTCTGAGCTTTACAGTTTTGAGATGTGGGAGAGATTCCGCGTCGTATGACACCCGTTTTGTTGTTGTACCTGATGAGGTAAAATTTGGCCCTTTTCGATTTTTGGGCCGCCCGCCACGGTTTAACGACCCACAGCCTGCGCCAACTAAGAAATCACTTTTCTGTATCACCAAGCCACTCTACATCAACCTTATCAGGTGAATTTTTTGTACCTTATGAGGTAAATAAAACCATGGGATTTAATAAGTTAGTTAGGTTAGGTGGGTGGACAGCTTCAATTGTGAATTATGTTGGGGATTTAAAATAAAATAAAATTACCATTTTTTTTACAATTTTTTATTAATTACTGCTGTTTGTGTAGTGGAATTGGTTATAAGTTATAACTTATAACAAATGACCCCTTTATGTTGTTAGTCAGATAGACACAAATTTTGTACTCTGATTGACGAATCAGTAAATTTATTTACATACATATATAATTATATATGTCAGGAGTCAGGAAAAATACATAGGCACCTATGTAAAAAATACTGAAATGCCTTTAGTGTATAGTGAATGCACATATGAATGTGATCTATTTGATCCAAGAAAAAAAATTGTCTTTATTTTTCAAGTTTTCTTTCCAATATGACACTGACCCAGATGATCAAAATTTAGGTGAAACAAATGAAACCCCATGAAACCATCCTAGTAGTTATGTAAGACTTCTCTTTTGCCACAAAAAGAGGAAGAGTAATCTGATTTATTCATATTGTATCATGTTACTTTTTGCAAAACAAGAAACTCTGCGTTCAGAACATTAATTTTGTACATTCTATAATTTATGCAGAAAAATTGCGAGCGTAAGGGATTTGAAGAGACAGAATTTTGCGACATAAAAGTGAGATGAGGGCTTTCAGACTAGGTCAATAGAAAGTGATCTGGGTTAGTGCAAATTTCAGGGCATGTTCTGAAAAAAACAATCGGTACTGAGTGGCATACGAGTGGGGGTTAAATACCAGAAGAAATAGGTAAGAAAAAATGAGTTCTGTCAAAACAAAAACACAAATGGTCAAAACACGCGGCCTTTACAGGGATGGCCGGTTGGTTGGCGTTAGGAAGAACATACAGTCAAAAATATGAAAACATTAGCAGTGTCAGAACCAAACAACCTCAATCATGAGGAAGAGAATGACCAATGCCAATACCAACCCAAGTAAGTTTGGGAAAGGACAAAGAGAAAGAAATTAGAAGAACTAGGTGAGAGAAAACAAGAACTACATTTTACAAGTTTTACATTATTCTTTGACGGTAATATATACACCTATACATTCGATACACAAAATCAAAATTCCACAAGAAACAGCAATTAGGTATCTACCTAATTAATATGTGAAAGTACTCGTACATAGTAGAAAACGACATAGGTATATTTTAATAATTTTATTATTGTAATCTGACGCATAAATAATAATAGTTAAAATAATCCCTTCAAACATAATTGCATTTGCATGGACATATGAAATTGTTTATTATAGATATATGATCACGAACTCGTGCATTCATAGCATAAAAAACGGTGATTGGAAAAGTGGCTTTTACTAAGGGTTTAAATTTTTTTTTATGGATTAATTTCGCAACATACTGGGTAGAGTACTTGTGCTAAAGTCCATGTGACTTTTACCTACCTGGTGTAGAGGTTGTGATGACTATTTACGGTCTATAAATTTCGTGAGTTCGCTCCCGGGTTGAACTGAATTTTCTAACATAAATTCTGTTCCCTCCAAACACGTAGGGCTGGCATTTCCGGTGCAACCCAGACTGGGTATCGTTAATGTTTGTAACTAGCCAATTTCAAGCGAATGGAGGGTTAAACCCCCGTTCTGAATAATTCAAAATTAGGTCGTTAAAACCAAAAAAATTCCACTGAAACCCTACAACCAGATCTGATAATAAAGTTTCCAGGTTGAATAGAATTATTTTTCAACAACAACAAAAAATCTGTTAGCTCCAAAGTAAAGCACACTTGAGGTTGGCATTTGCGACACTAAATGGACACTATACGGAATTATTACGAGGGATTTTTAAAAACTTTTTTTATTAATATTTTTTTTTTTAAATATAAATACAATTATACATACATATATATTATGTATGCCTATGTAGAAGTATGTACTTTCATCTTTAGGTACCTATATGCAGATGTACCCCTGAGTAATAGTAGTATAAATTGAGGAAAAAAGTTGATCATAGGTTTTTTTTATATTCAATTTGGTTTTAACGTCGCTTTCAACTGCATGGTCATTATCACGACGGGTGTTTTACCCTCCATTTACTTTGTGAGTCAAATTACTACAGTCTGTTATGAAAATAAAAATACATGTAATTGCATACCTCATAATTGACTTTCTAGGTACTTGAAGCTTGGACTTTCTAGGACTCTACAAAGCTTGAATTTTGCGGAGTGTGGAGCAAAATACTGCACAGAAACCTTCCTGCATAATATATCATTAACGGATGGGAAATACTGCCGCCATACTGTACCACATACTTTATTTTGTACCACATATTTTAATCTCTTTTAATGAAGAAACATTGAAGATTACCAATCAAAAAACTTTGAAAGAAACATTATATCTAAAAATGAGATCTATATCCCACAAAAAACTACCGTTAAAAAAAGGCCAAGTTCCAGAACTCCTATCCAAAAAGGTTTCGCCAATGAATGCAGTGAAATCTTGTTTGCGGCCAAGTTATCTTGGTACTAAACTAATTATTTTATTAAAACCCGTTTTCTGAGTTCCTCATTTTGTATGTTTTAACTGCAAACTATCCTCTAACTCGGCCAGTTTCGCTCCTTGTGGTGGTTATATTGTTATTCTGTACCTATACATATGTATAGTTGTAATATTCCATACAACCGATGGCATAATACTGGCCAAGTATGAGGATAGTTTGCAGTTAAAAACATACAAAATGAGGAACTCAGAAAACGGGTTTTAATAAAATAATTAGTTTAGTACCAAGATAACTTGGCCGCAAACAAGATTTCACTGCATTCATTGGCGAAACCTTTTTGGATAGGAGTTCTGGAACTTGGCCTTTTTTTAACGGTAGTTTTTTGTGGGATATCATTACTTTTTGTAAATGTTTCGTTTCACAGCAAGTTTCATTATTTTTTATTAAAAATTTCAGTATTCTTCAATTTAATATGCTCCCTAAAACGACACCGTTTAGCAGCAGAAATAGTGCGAAAGTGCCGGTTTTCAGATTTTTCCCTGTATTTTTACAATGAACCCTAGCACCATACAAAATTTCAGCTTTGTAGGTAGTAAGGAAGTGCCTCATAATTTATATGCATAATGGAGTATACTTCCTCCCTAAAATAACACAGTTCCGGTTTTCAGATTTTTCCCAGTACTTTTACAATAAACCCTACCAGTATGCAAAATTTCAGGTTTTTAGGTAGTAGGGAAGTGCCTCATAATTTATATACATATCATAGTATACTTCCTCCCTAAAACGACACCGTTTAACAGTTTTCAGAACTTTTTCAGATTTTTCCCTGTACTTTTACAATAAACCCTACCATCATGCAAAATTTCAGCTTTCTTGGTAGTAGGGAAGTGCTTCATAATTTAGATCCATAATCGATTATATATTTCCTCCCTAAAACGACACCGTTTAACAGGATGATATGTGCGAAAGTTCCAGTTTTCAGATTTTTCCCTGTACTTTTACAATAAACCCTACCATCATGCAAAATTTCAGCCTTCTAGGTTTTCGGGAAGTGCCTTATAATTTTGATGATCTGTCAGTCAGTCAGTCAGTATCAAAATCGCAAATTTCAAAATTACATTCCTCTGAAAGTTTTTTGCATTGAGTCTTTAAATTTTCAATGTCATTTTAATGATATTAGGACAGTCTCTGTTCCAAATTTCATATCTCTATGATCAATTGAACCGAAGATATGAGGGTGTGAAAAACCGGGTGAATCGGTTCGTGTAAAGATACACTGCCGTGCTTGCTGGAACTTGGCCTGGCGCACTGCCGTGCGCTCAGATCTATTGAATAGAAAATCGCGTAATATTAAATATTACCTAATAATACCTACTCTTATTTAGGAACTACTTATTGCATTTATAGGTACCTACCTATCTTTTATCTAAAATTTATTGTTAATAATTAAGATGTTGTAATCTTTTTCTTATAAGCTTTAGTTTAGGAAAAATACCTTTGCATATGATATCTTGTTATTAAATAATAAAAAAAAAAAAAAAAATAATAAAAAAAATAAATATATAATTATGTACAATTGTACATTGTACAAGGTTCTACCAGCTACCTGATATTAAATACACATAGTTTTAAATTTACATAAATATTTAGGTATTTGTTCTCATAAATAAATTAATATAAATTATCGGGACTTCTTAAGTACCTACATTATTAGATCATGAATTATTTATAGTAGACACTTATACAGGAATTTGGGGAGTTGTATTGCGGACTAAATTTCTTGTTTCTGTTCTACAAAGCTTGAATTTTGCGGAGTGTGGAGCAAAATACTGCACAGAAATAGGACACGATAGCTCGATCAAGAGGGATATCCTATTCTGATGATGTCAAAAGAATTTCCGGACAAAGAAGTGAGTTCCGACGTTGGATAACTGAGGAACTCGTGTTGACCCAGCTCCTAAATGGAAAGTATTTTGTCACTTCTCGCCCATCAGAGAGTAGGCATACTACGGGATGGACACTTGGACAGGCTACAACACAGACCACAAGTGTCCAAAGTAGCTCCTGTTTCATGGCTACAAAATAAAAAAGGCTGTCAAACACTCATCTTTTAAAAAAAAAAAAAAAAAAAAATAGAACCTACCTACTGCAGATGTCTGGCTTATCTTTTGCTATTCATTCTGTGCCCTAATTAGATTGTCAAATGGGATAATGCTTCCCGTTACACCAACAATTTTATCTATCACCTCTTCTATAATATTTTCTCTCTTTATGCGTAGCGTGCCTTGAATATGATCAGATTTACTGTCTAATAATAAATTAGAACGGTGGTTATAATGGCTTTATAGAAAAGAGGGAGTGAGAGGGAGAGAAGGAGAGAGGAAGAGAGAGAGAGAAATAGAAAGAGAGAGGGAGGGATAGAGGAAGAGAAGGAAAGAGGGAGAAAGGAAGAGAGGAAGGGAGGGTGAGTGAGGAAGAGGGAGATAAATTGAGGGAGGGAGGAGAGAGGGAGAGAGAGAATGTCTTGTAATGATAAGATATTAAAAGTAGAATATTATATTAGAGAAGTGTCAGTTACTTCAGTACTATCTATGATCTCCTTCTCCTTTATGAAGTAGCTTAATTTTGGCACTGTGTAGCCGCCAAAGTGATGGATTTTTGGGTATAAATGACGTTTGTTTTGTTCCTTATTGCTTTTCAAACACCAAAAGAAGAAAATGAGTTAAGCAGTTAGGCAAAAAAAAAAAAAAAAAAACAAAACAAAACAAAAATCTTCGTCAAATGCCTGTTTCATATTGACAGGCTCAACAAAAGAATTGATTTATATCCGGGAAGATATGATGAAGAATGAAAGTGTTTATTATTATTTTTTCTCCTTTTTAATATTTCCTTTCCGTTTTCTGCTCAGCCTTTAGAAATTGTATTGTCTAAAAAAAAATATTTTCTGATGTTAGAAATTTTATTAAATATCTGAAAGTTCCATTAGACTTATTCTTTTTCGTGCTGAATCTGTCAGTTTCAATTTATTTTTTTTCGATATCTTTTGTATTTTTAGTTTTCTTGTTCTCACGCGTGCTAAATTTATCAATTTTTTAATTGGACTTTTCTATAGGTACAAAATAATAATGATAATAATAACAAAGAAAAATGGGGGGAAAAATTATGTGGCACTGCAAAATAATAGCATGTAGTAATTGTTTAAAAAAAAATATTATGTAATTTTAGAATTGTTGGTTAACTAACTTGCATCCCAACCTCTATTGTAAACTCTTATGGAGAAATACAATTATATTTTTTATTCTATTCTAATAACAAATTTTATCTCAGAAGCTCGATCGATAATAACGTGGACAATGCAACTTGGAGGTCGGTGGTACGGTTCCTAAGTACGGCAAATTTTTAGTAAAGTGAGTAACACAAAATAATATGAACTGCTAATAATTACCTTTGTTCTGGGTTCTACGTGGATTTTTTTTTCTTCTCAACTGTGGCCAAGTTAAGAATTAAATTTATATTCGATGATCTACGATGTAGGGGCGATGAAGTAAAATTATGATATTTCAATATTGTATGGCATTTCAGAGTATTATTAAATGACCCCCCCCCTTAGGATAATCTGTGATCGCCCAATTTTTTTTAGCTGACCACTGGTAGGTACATAATTCCCTACGCAGGTATGGTTATAGGCAGCCTAAGGTTGGCGTTCGTGCAAAATTCAAGGTAATATCTTTCGCTGCAATGGACGTTAAAAACTAGTTTTTTTACCTTCAATGTTTTACTAGATCTAAAAACCGACGTCTTTCCTTCGGCCCTTGCCGCATAATTTCGCCATTAATCAATCTTATCTTGTCGAAATTCTCAGTAAAAAATTTCAAGCACGGTAGCAGTTGGCAAAATGGGACAAACTGCACTTTTTGGAAAATTTCCAGTGATTGTGATGAACATAGAGATATCATAAATTATAAAAAACACTATTTCAGCAAAAATAGAAAACATCTAACTACTTCATTAGATCTTTTGACAGAAAATTTATTAAAACTTTTATTTTCCATTCTAAATCTCATTATGTATTTTTTATACCCTATTTTTTGGTAAAATTATCATAAAGATACATGGTACCTACTTCTAAATATCTTTACATAATTACGTACCAGCTACTCACATTAACCTCACCCATCCTGGGTAGGGCCGGAAATGCCAGCCTCATATATGTACGGGGGGAACAGAATTTTCTGTGTGAAAAATCTGCTCGAACCGGGGATCGAACTCAGGATATCTGGAATACGGGCAGTAGTCACAACCGTTACGCCACGGAGACTGGCGTAACGGTTACTATTAGATAAATATTCTTTGAAATAATATTCCCTTAGAATTAATTTCGGTTCGAAAACGATAGACTACATGTACATTAGTATGTGTGGAGGCAGTAGGCAGCATGTTGTTGCTCTGGCCATATTGTGTAGGAGTCAATATAACAGGTCAGTAGGAGTGAAAAGTTTAATGGGTTGCACATACAGACAGGAAATGTATGCGAGGTTGTTGTTACAGCTTTCAACAGGCTATTAGTTGTGGTAGCTTTTAGGAGTGAAATTTGGAATTATAGACAGATTAGACTGTAATAATGCTTTTAGTTTACCATAAACTGGGTGAAAAGCAGTCCTGAAGACTCGAGAAAAATTCAGCCTCCACCAAAAAACTCAAAAAAATAATCAATTATCAAAAAATAATCACTATAAAAAACGCAAAAAAATTCCGTTTCAGTAGAAAAGGCGTAAAAATTTTGCGTACTCTACTCGAAAATACAAAATACTAGCTGTTTCCACCCGTGCTTCGCTACGGTTATTTTGTACTCGAAAATTCCGATATCTTGAATAAATGGTATCTGATATTTTAATCTTGATAAAAATTTCAATATCTGTTTCCGTTTGCGCTGTGGTATTTGTAAATATTAGGTAACCCCGAAGAGGACATAGTCAGACACGCACAGATTTGAGCTTTATAGACATAAAAGAATAAAGAAGATAATTATTTATTTTGAGAGTAAGGGTAAACTTACCTGATTTAATTAATTTGAACATGAATATTATTTAATATTTTACCAATAGGGTTAAAAGAAATGGACGATTAAACAATTTCTAATCATCATAAAAGATTTAGTACGGAAAAATCTCTTTATTTTTTTTTTTTTTTTTTTTTTATTAATAACCATAAATATATTAATTTTATTTGATTGTTCACATATATGCTTCCTTGTCTTTTATACTAGGGTGAATATTAGAGAGCATATATGATATTTTAATGAAATTAAATTTAAAAATGGTTAATCCATTACTCATGGGGTTTTCTAGATAAAGAAAACCCTGTTTCGAGTAAGGATTTTATTAATGATGAAATTATTATTTTTTTTTATTATTATTATATTTTTTTTTTTTTTTTTTTTTTTTTTTTAAGAAATTGGATGTACATACCTTTTTATTATTAATATATGATAGTAGAGATAATGAGGTTAATGAACAAATTCAATGACTTTATTTTAAAACTTTGAGGAATTTTATTTCCAGAGCTGCAATATGTGTTGAAATAGGTGGGAAAATAAAATTTCAATTTAAGTATTTATCAATAATATTCACAAGACCATTCTCCAGTATGAATTTTTTTAAATATTTTTTTAGCGTAAAAAATGACATTCGGTTTTCAAATATGATATTCGGTAAATTGTTAAAAATTATTGGTCCTAGATAAATAAAATGTTTCTGTGTATTGAATGTACAAGAATATTTTTAAAAGCCTTTGTGGTCCCAAAACACTGATGCCATGATTTGTTTGCCAGAAATTGTGGTTTTGAACTTTTTGGCTGAGGTTGAAGTGGTGTGACGCCACTGTTCGGACTGTGTCTTGGTTTCTGGTGTATAGTGTGCAACGCAAGTTTCATCTCCAGTAACAATACACTTAAGAAAATCATCACCCTCCAGTTCATACCGTTCCAAAATCTCTCTAGAAGACTGCACTCCATTCAACTTGTGTTGTTCAGTCAGCTGTTTTGGGACCCATCTTGAACCCTATAGAAATCGGGTTTTTGTAATTGTTTTGTGCAACAGAGATCTGCATATTTGTGGAAACTTCGTAGAATTTCGTCCAGAGTCAATCTGCGATCGTCACGAACCACATTTTCAAATTTTTCCACAAGTTCGTCAGTCACAATCGACGGTCTCCCACTCCTGAAATCGTCATGGACATTCGAACGACCGTTGTTAAACTCTTGACACCACTTGCACATACTCGTACGATTCATATGTCCTTCACTATTCTGGCTGGGGGGCGTTAAACAGGGAGAAGACCAGTGTCTCGCTAGAGGACTATAAAAATAAAGAACAGACTAGCCAACCCTTACAAGCCAGGCTAGCTTGCAGTTTCCTAAGGGTTTAGTGGCTTATAAAGAAAAGTCCAAGTCCTCATGATGGTTGATCGCACATAGAAATATGTGGTTCAGGACAAGCCAACTTTGAAATAAAATTGGCTGGAGACCATCACTCACCCATCTAGCTGTATCCAAGCTGGCTACAACAACAACATATTATGTCCTTCACCATAAATTGCCTTTATCTCATTTAAAATCTCAATCGGAGATTTCTCCTTCACAACGTGGTATCGAATGACCGCGCGGATTTCGCACTTGGCGGTAGAGGCGATCGACATTTTTCACGAGAAATGCTCCACAGACCACAGTGTTCATCGTACTGATCTCGTTGTGGTCTTGTTTTGAAGAGGAGGAGTTTGCATCCACTATGGCCGTGGGAAATTCAGTACACTTAATACTTTCTGAATATGCCTCGTATATATAACCATCCTGTAAGCTAAAAAGCGTAGAGTAACAGCTAACAGACAGCTCCTGCAAAGTAATCCAGGAACTTAAAATCTTTCATGTGAAAGCTTCTGACTGTATGCAAAGAAAATTTTGAATGCTTTCATACCAAGCTTACTGGGACCATTGTGTGCTGTATGGGCTACTATGACCAAGTTATATGAATGAATAGATAAATTTTATTTAGAAGTTCGTTAAGATAAAATTCATATTATACAATCAAATTACTAATTCCCAATGAAGTTTAAGATAAAATGAAATTTTATCTGTGAAAATTTAAATAATCCTAGTTTTATATATAATATTAAATCTGAGCGCACGGTAGTGCGCTAGGCCAAGTTCCAGAAACCACGGCAGTGTATCTTTACACGAACCGAATTTCGGGAGTCTATACAAAAAAAAATTCAGAGGAAGGTAATATTTTAAAATTTGGAATTTTGTAACTGACTCACTGACTGACAGATCATCAATATTATGAGGCACTTCCCGAATAATTATAAAGCTGGTAAATTTTGCATGCTGGTAGGAGTGGTAGGGTTTAATGTAAAAGTATTGAGAAAAATCTCAAAACCGGAACTTTCGCACCAATTTTGCTGTTAAACGGTGTCGTTTTAGGGAGCACAATAAAGTGATTCATCCTGAAATTTTGTTTGTGAAACAAACCATTTACAAAAAGTAATGATATCCCACAAAAAACTAGTGTTGAAAAAAGGGCCAAGTTCCAGAACTTAAAGCCAAGTTATGTACTTTGGATTTAAAAAATGAACCTCATAACAAAATAATTCCCCATCTTTCCATGAAATTCTCCCAATGCTGGGCTATGCAAGTGGTATATAAAAGTACTTTTGCAGTGCATCAAGAGACTTAAATATGTATGTACTTATGCATATAATGTACATAAACACTGTACCTATGTAGGTAGGTTTGTTATGTATGGACCTATGCTTTTACAGGGATTATGGTTTTCAAAATGAGGAGCAGAACAAAGAACAAGCCTTAACGTTACACGCGTGTTCTGAAAAGCACTCACAACTCACAAACATTCATCAATGATTTAATTATCCTACGTAACTATCTCAGAATTACCTACCTATTTATTATTTAGGTTTATCAGGTCTTTAGATCTCGTTCTAGTCCTAGCTTTACCTATAGATACCTATAGAGAGAGGAGGGAGAGATACCTATACATATACATATTATACATATTATATATCTCTTTAAAATTTACAGAGGACAAACCAAACAGATTTAAATAATCTCGAATTACGTAAAAAAAGAAGAAGAAAAACATAATATAGCGTACAATCAAAATATAAGAGTAGGAGGTACCTACGGCAATTATAATAATTACACAAGCTAAAATATCCAAACAAAATTAATCCTGTTGCTGGAGGTAATTTTTTTTATTAATTTATTATTTGTATTATTATTTAAAAAAAAAAAAAATGTGTGTACCTCAGCATTTCTAAGTGTCTTCTTCACTTTTATAAATATTATTTTATACACTTTTATACTGATACTCTTGTACATACAAGTTAAAGGTGTCGCGGTTGCGATTGCCTTTTTAAAAAGTTTATTTTTTATTTCACCAAAAATTTTATAAGTTCAAAATAGGCTTAAATCAAAGAAAATAAAAAGAATGTCTTATAATAAAAATGGATACAGCAAATTGGTATTCAAAATGCTTAGAATTCAATGATAAATCGTTTATTAAAATAATAAGTTTAAGAATAAGAACTTTAAAAGGAAAAGTTGGACTTAGCCAAATTAATAATAAAAAGATCGATAAAAATGAAATCAAAAGATCGAGAGACACAGACCCTGTCCGATACAGGTGATAATCTTGACTGACTACGTGCTGATCGAGATTGGCTCAGCGGATGCAAGATATGAGATGGGGGCTGCTGAATCAGCAAGACAGCGGTACATAACTCCTCCCTCCTTAAGAAGGAAAATGGGGAAAAATTTATTTTGACACATTTGACTTAAAAACTTCCAAGTCAGGGTAAGCCTTCGAAGCTTCCTCAATAGGATTCTGTGTTGATCTCAAACTCTTGAATTTTCTTAAACCTAAAAATAAAAAGTACCCAATTAAAGTAAAAGAACTGAAAAATGAGGAAATAATAATAATAATATGTACAATACTGGTCTGAACTTCCAAAGGCTGCAATTGATTAAGAGTTATTTCATTTAACTTGAGATTTCGTAGGACGATCTTAGATTTAGGGAGAGAAATATTATAGTTAGCAACGTTTAGATTGTCGATGAACAATGGTTTACCATATGATTTTTGTTCGAACTCTACCTTTTCATTTCTGTAAATGACATTACATTCATTCTGTTCAATTAAAAATATACCTTCTATTCTTTTATTTTCAATATCATTAGGACATTGGAATTTAACCACGTCCTCCTGTGGAAATACAACTAAAATTTGATTTATCTCTGGAATGATTTCTAAATGATTATGTGGAATCTCCAGGTTTATGTACTGACATAATTTGGTGTCTTCGTTTTGAAGTAATTTGATTTCGCATTCATCTGCGTTATTGTTCAATGCTTGAGTTGGACATTGATACACACTGTCTCGTATGCACGGATTATCCAAAGACTTCACAAGATTGTTAGATTTAAGGAAGTATTTATTATTTGGCAAAATAGTAACATAACCTTCTTCAGTTTTGGAAGGTATAGGAAGTAAGTAACATAATTCAAAATCTATATCAAAATTTATAGGGATGGATATAAAATAAATAATTTTTGTATTTTCTATTTTGCAATCTACGGATAGTAATCTTTGGAAATTTGGCATGTTTTCTAACTTAAGTTCTAAAGGAAGTCGTCTTCCATAATGTTCTGATACCTTCTCTAATTCTTTGTATAGATCAGTTATACTTAAAATACTTGGGTGGTAAGTTTTAAGGTGACAAAAAGTGAGAGAGTTTTCTATCTCTTGGAGAATGTTTAAAATGGTGCTATACAAAATAATTAATTGATTAAACAAGTCTTTGGTTACTAGGGTTTCAGATGTTTCAAAGTCATCCTCAATTATATCTACAAGTTCATTAATTCTGTTATTAATTAATTGTTCATTGTGTGCAATATTTTTAAGAGTATTATTGAATTCCAAGATGATGTTCTTGTTTATTGTATATTGCATTTCGATTTGTTTCTCTACATTATCTTGGTTATTTTGGATTTGTCCTATAATTTTATCAAAATGTAGTCCATCGTTGTTATCTAAGTTTCCTGTGATAGCTTTTGCGAGTGTTCCTAATCCATTAAACAGGCCTCTTTTTGATCTTTTTGGTTTTGGATAGTATACACTACCTAACTTGTCATTAATTTTTTCCTGGAGGTATTTTATTACCTTGTCGTAGTTTCCTATCTCTATGGTGTAGGAAGGTTCACTGGATACCATTCTAATAAGTTTATCATACTGATCATTCAAATTGTTGAACTCACTTTCTATTGGTTGTACATCGTAGTAGTGAACGAATGTGTGACTTGATTGTTGTAACTTAGCGGCTCCAAGATTGATTGGAAGAAGGCCAGGGTTGAATGTGATATTTTTGATCACTCCTGCTCCATTTGCGATGGACCAGGTGAGGGTTCCTTGGAGAAACCTGAAACAGGTTGATGAGGTCGTTTAATATTGGAAAAATGAATCCTCTCGGAGGTGTTTCCATGAGATTTTGTAATGTTTGCGGTCTTCAGCTGCTTATTGATGTTGGAGATTTGTTCCGCCTTGTACTTTGGTTTTGTTTTAGATTGTTTTTGTTTATTTACAACAAATACCTTGTCTGGTATTTTATCCGGTAGGGGTTCTCTTTTGGTATTTGCTTTATCAATGACCTTTTGTTTACGATCTTCAATTCTATTTTGGATGATTTCATATAGAAGTTTCATTTTCTCTTTGTGAGAGCAAAGATAATTTGAAGTAAGCTTTTGCTCAAGATCTGCAGTTATAGCATCTTCTTTTTCAAAATGCCCGTTAATTAATTGTATAGGTCTCAGTTCAGTCACGGAATGTATTGTATGGTTATAAGCTAGTACTGCATATTTTACCTTGATGTAGATTGGTTCCATTTTAAATTCTTCCCTGGTGTTAAAAAGTCTTACATGTTCAATTAAAGATGAGTGGAAACGTTCTACTTGCCCATTTGACTCAGGGTGTTGCGAAGAGTTGAAATGAAGTTTTACTTTGTGGAATGCAAGTAGCTCTTGTACTGTTGAATTCTTGAATTCGGTTCCATTGTCTGCTATTATTAGGGATGGAAGTCCATGGTGAGAGAATGAGTCTAAAAGTTTTTCTGTCACATCGATGGCTTGTGCCGATTGAAGAGGGTATACTTGTGCAAACTTTGAGAAGGAATCGATTATACTTAAAAATTTGGTTTTTTCAATACTTATAGTGTCAATATGTATTATTTCAAAAGGTTTTGTAGCTGTTGGTGTTTTGTTGTAGAATGGTTTTAAAGGTTTCCTATCATATTTAGTTGTTTGACATTCTTCACAGTTGTTTATGTACTTCTGAACTGTTCCGACCATATCTGGCCAATAGTAGGTTTCCTTAAGTTCGTTATAGGTTTCTTGTATACCTCGGTGGTTTGTCAAACCTTCATGTTGGTTTTTTATTATTTCAATTTTTTCCTTTTCTTTGGTAACATCTTGTAATATTTTATTTGTCTTGGTGAAATCTATTTTTGAATCTTTGAAGTAGGTTTGCAAAGTTCTTGATAATGCGACGTACAAAGATGGTGTTTCAAAATAGATAGCATATTTTATTCCTGGGGCTATCCATTCTTTAATGAATTCTTTTAGGTGCTCTTCCGTTTTTGTTGCGGGAATCTCTGCAATTATTCTTTGTTTGTCTTTGTGTAGTATCAGTGTTTTTACAGGGTTAGGTTTAATTTCAACAGTTTTTAGAATGATTTGATTCCTACTCATGTTCAAGATCTTTTCTGATATAGGAATTCCAATGAGGGGATTTTCTTCGGAGGAATGAATTGTATTTATGTCTTCTTCTTCGTTTGTAATGGGTATTGGTGGTGGTAAACATAACTCGGTTGAATCTTCGTCCAATTGTTGTGCAAAGTCATTGTAGTATTCTGCTATTGTTTCTGCTTCTAAAAATTGTTCGGTTAACTCCTGGTTTTCTGTTGGTTCTGTCAGCTCGTCATATCTTTCTTTAATTAGGTCGTCTAATTCTTGCATTGTTTCTGTATTATTCTGGGAGATGTCTGGTTGAGCTGCTGTTGACAAGTTGTCAAGTTCACGTCTTGTTTTTTCTATAAATTGTTGGATTGGATTCAATTCCTTGGTGTTTAGTTCGATGCGAGATAGTGCATCGGCATTGGAGTTCTGTGTTCCTTTCTTATACACAATGTTGTATGTGTACTCTTCAAGTTTCAATCTCCATCTGGTTAACTTGGAACTTGGGTCTTTTACGGAAAATAGCCATTGCAATGGCTTGTGATCGGTTACAATTACAAACCGTCTTCCATATAGGTAGGGCCTAAAGTGTTTCACTGCCCATACTATTGCGAGTAGTTCCTTTTCGGTTGTACTGTAGTTTCTTTCATGATCGTTTAATGTTCGGCTTGCAAATGCTACAGGTTTGTCCTTTCCTATAGGTCCTTGGGATAATATGGCACCTATTGCTACATTGCTAGCATCTGTTGTGAGATTGAAAGGTCTAGAAAAATCAGGATACTGTAATACGGGTTCCTCAGTCAACAATTTTTTACATTTTTCAAAGCACTCCTTATATTCGAGATTATTTATGTCAATAATTGCGTCCTTTTTTAAGCATTTGGTCATTGGTTTAGTTATCTTGGCAAAATCTTTAATGAACTTTCTATAATATCCAAGGAGACCTAAGAATCCTTTGATCTGCTTGGTAGTCTTTGGGATGGGGTACGCTTTGATGGCTTCTATCTTTTTTGGGTTAGGTTTTACTCCATCAGTTGTTACAAGGTGACCTAAGTACTCTACTTCCTTACGCAAGAATTCAGACTTATCTAGTTGTATTTTTAAGTTTGATTCCTTGATTCTGTCAAACACTTTTCTGACATTGTCCAAGTGGTGTTCTAGTGATGACCCAAAGATTATAATGTCATCTAAATATACAAGACAGCATTCATTTACAAGTCCTCTGAGGACATTGTCCATTACTCTTTGAAAAGTAGATGGAGAGTTTTTTAGTCCCATGGGCATTCTGACATATTCATAATGTCCATGTTCTGCATTGAAAGCGGTCTTTGGTATGCTTTCTTCGTCCATCTCGACCTGGTAAAAACCACTTGCTAGATCGAGAGTTGTAAAATATTGGCATCTGCCCAACTTATCAAGTAAATCCGTGATGTTCGGTAGCGGATACTTGTCATCAATGGTTTTTTCATTCAGTTTTCGGTAATCGATAACGATTCTCCATTTCTTTTGCCCGGAGGCATCCATTTTTTTCGGCACTACCCAGATGGGTGAGGACCATGGTGAGTAGGAAGGGCGGATAATTCCTTCCTCCAGCATTTTGGTAATCTGCTTCTGTACTTCTTTTCTATGCACCTCTGGATAGCGATAAGACTTGGTGTAAATAGGTGTTTCGTCATGCGTTCTGATTACATGCCTGATTTGGTTGGTAAAGCTGAGATGTTGTCCTTCTAGGTGAAATATTCCATTGTATTCTTCTAAGAGAGCTTCTAATTTAAACTTTTCTTCTTCATTGAGGTGATCACTACGGATGAGACTAAAACTAAATTTTTGAGAAGTGGTAAGGTTATTTAAGCATGATCCAGTTGTATAATTCTCGGTAAACTCTTCCATGAATGTTGGTTTGGTGTACAAGTCGAATTTTTGTTGTGTTGGATTATGTATTGTGCAGAGAGTTCTACCATTTTGTACTCTTGAAATGCCTTCTTGGATGGTGCAGTTTCCTAGTTTTTTCTCTGGAATAAGTACTTCTCCGTTCTCTATGTTTTTCACTCTGAGTTCGATGACTTGTTCACACTCAGGATAAATCTCGATCTTGTAGACTTCTTGTTCTGTATTTTTCATTTCTAGTTTGATTTTGATGTGATTGTTGCTCAAAGTATTTTCATTTAAATTTACACATAATTTTAGTTTTTGCAAGGTGTCTATTCCTATTAAACAGTCAAAATAATCATGGAAGTCGAACAGATGAAATTTCAACTTCTCGTTGGATTTGAACATTGGAAAGGCAGGAATGGTGATGCTATATTTTTCTCGACTTTTGCCATGTGCTGTTCTGATTTCATAGGGGTCATTACGTATGAAATTATTAAAATATTTCTTGGCCTTGGTTGGCTTGATGAATGATTTCGTACTTCCCGTGTCTACTAAGACTCGAAGGTGGTAATCTGGTGTTGTGAAGTACGGCAGGTGGTTGTCTTGATTGGTGAGGTTCATTAGTGTTGATCTTCCGAGGCGTCGAGGTGAAAATCCTCCTCAGTTTCGTTTTTGTCTGGGAAGAACTCCTCTGGTTCCTGTTCATAGTCTTCGGGCGGTATTTCTTCAGACTCTATGTTGTGCATGTTATAGTTGTTTCTTATGGTTTGTGCACTCATTGGAGTTGGTTTGGTAATTTGACCTGTCGGCTTATTCCAGACGTTTTGTTTAGGACCGTTGTTTTGTTGTGAATTATTTGAAGTCAACGGGTTATAATTATTGGGTTTGGTTTGATAGTTAGAGAAACGATTAAAGGTGTTGGGTTGATAGTTTTTGTTATTCTGATTATTTCCACTGAACTTATTTCTAAAAGCTGGTGGGATATAACGGTTCGAATTCGAGTTTTGGTTAAATTGTTTACTTTGAGAATAATTGTTATTTTTGTTAACACTGCTGGTGGTCGCGTTCGCGTTCGCGTCGATTTGAAAATCGTTTGTTAATACGCTTAGAGCCTCATTTAAGCTCTTAGGGTCCTTTGTTCTCATCAAAGAACCTAGAGGTTCTCGGAGACCTTTCAAGAAAGTCCTCAAACCTAGTTTTTCAACGTACTTGTTGACATCGGCTTTGCCGGTTACATCATTGTGAGTGGCAATATAGCTGCCATGTAGATTTATTTGTGTTTGAATTCTGGTAAAGAAGGCAAATGGTGTTTCATTGCCGTATTGCCGCATATTGCATAGTTCAATAGTCAATGTATAACAGTCCCTCTTGTCACTGTAAGTGTCTAAGAGAGCTGTTTTCAAATCTGCCCAAGTTTGGATGGAGTGGGAGCTCAAATTTAATTTGGCCTCTCCTTTAATTTTATTTTTAATTGAATTCAATAAGAAAAAGTTTTGAAAATTGTTAGGATTGTTTTTGTCATGAAAATAATTAACAAGGCTTTCGGCCACTGTTAAGAAATCTGGGAGCAATGGCACTTCGCCACTAAACTCCGGGATCATCTTCAAGTGATCCATTTTTAGTTCTGGTACACTCATTTTGATTTGACTTTCGTCAATTGAAAAATTAGAAAATAAATTTAAAAGTGATGATTCTATTTCAGAGTCGTATGAATGTTCGAGTTCTGAATCACTTCCACTGTTCGAATCAACCGGTTCTGAATCAGAATCCGTTTTGAATAATGAAAATAAACAATAAAATAAATAAAGATTTTGATAAAATTTAATTTACAACATTTAATTTTTTTTCTTGTGAAGTCTTTAAAAATAATGCAGTGCACACTTACAGTATCAGGATGACTCGATGCATCAGGTCTGGGGATTGGAAGACTTCACACTGGAAAATAATGATAGGGACGCTCCCGCTGCGATTGGTAGCTAGGTAGGTCGGCTGAAGTAGGTAGACAGGCTGGTTGAGGTAGCTCAGCAACTGACAGGAAAATTCTCCGGTGGTACGGGTGATCCGTTGGGGTAATGAGGTAGAGGTGAGATAAAGATGTATTCAGTAGAAAATTTTAAAGATGAGGTAGATCCCCCTTTGCAGAGGAAAATTTTCGCTTTTCTTGCAAAGGATCCTGTTCCGATTGCGCCAGTTAAAGGTGTCGCGGTTGCGATTGCCTTTTTAAAAAGTTTATTTTTTATTTCACCAAAAATTTTATAAGTTCAAAATAGGCTTAAATCAAAGAAAATAAAAAGAATGTCTTATAATAAAAATGGATACAGCAAATTGGTATTCAAAATGCTTAGAATTCAATGATAAATCGTTTATTAAAATAATAAGTTTAAGAATAAGAACTTTAAAAGGAAAAGTTGGACTTAGCCAAATTAATAATAAAAAGATCGATAAAAATGAAATCAAAAGATCGAGAGACACAGACCCTGTCCGATACAGGTGATAATCTTGACTGACTACGTGCTGATCGAGATTGGCTCAGCGGATGCAAGATATGAGATGGGGGCTGCTGAATCAGCAAGACAGCGGTACATAACTTACATCTAATACAACTTCTCACTTTTATATTTATACTAAATATACTGATTACTTATGTAAATATGTACGAGTATACTTTAAAAAAATGTTATCATGCTCCTACAAATAACTACTCATTATTCCTCAAGAGGTATTGGTCGAATCGATATCCAAAGTACAGAGTAATTTTTTTTTCTACTCAGCCGAAATTCGAACCCGGGTCTCACGCGATCACGCCTAGTTCCTCGGACACGGTGACTGCTTTCCCTAATGGGTTTTCTACTCCGGTACCCAAGTTAATCCTGCGTTCCAGGGAGGAAACACAGATGGGATATCTCTGCCCATTTCTGGTCTGGTAGACACGGGTATATCTCGAATAGGTAGTTTATGGCAACTTGGGTAATGGAACGTCTAGAGTCTAGACTTAGCTTCTGTTTTGCGTGGAATTATCTTTCAAGGGCGCAGGTAAAGAGATAGAGGAAATCAAGGAAATGAGATAGGAGAGAGAGAAATAGGGAGATAGAGGAAGAGGAGGAGAGAAAGATACAGAGAGAGAGAGAGAGAGAGAGAGAGAGAGAGAGAGAGAGAGAGAGGAGAATTAGAGAGAGGGAAAGGGTTAGGAAATGTAGAAGGAAATGAGATTGGAGAGAGATGGTGAGAGAGGGAGAGAGATAGGAAGAAAGAGAGAGGGAGGAAAGGGTTATTATATACAGGGTGATCGAAACCACCCAGCCACTATCTTTTTCTCGAGCACGGTTTGAGTTAGGATCTTGAAACAAAAAATTGGTCCCCAATTTGAAGTCTGAAGTTTCATGGGAAAATATTTTGAACCTCCGCCCACCGCCCCTAAGGGCGTTTTCAGGGGGGCACATGTCCGTTTCTCCCGAATTTTAAATGGAATGCATATTTTTTTATTTTACATTCAAAACATGCAAAGCAAGTTAATAACACTAGTAAAAAGAAAAAAAATATTCCTTGGTTCGAGTCCCGAAAAAACACGGTTTTTAGAAGAAAATAGACCCAGGTTCCGGAAGTCATTACGGGCACCTGGTAAACGTTGTAAAAAAACAAAAAATGTCAAAAAATAGGTAAAGTTCTCTTCTTTAATTTAATGTACTTACTTTTATTCTTCAAGTAAGTCATAGGTCCTTAAATTGGTCATAAACTTTTTTCAGGTTCAAAAGACCAAAAGTCCAGAAATTTAAATTCGACCCCCTATTTTTTTTTCTTTAACATAAAAGTAGAAATTAAGTAGCATACAATGCAAAAAAAATTAACTCTCTGCGATTTTTTTCCTTAAAATTGCAGACGAATAACCTCTGAAAAGCGTTCATTTCCGTGCGCGTGAGTCATGTCACGAGTCCGTGCCTGAAGTTTGTATGTACGATGTAGGCAACTCACCTCTACAGATGTTCAAAAACACCAACCTCTCCTGCAATACTTTTCCTGAGTCTGCCAGGATAGGTGGCATGAATTCTCTCTAGCTCCTCAGGTGTAATGTTGCGGCAGATCTGAATGATGCGCAGCTTCATATTTTCGACATCTGTTGGCCTGGTTCCGTATGCTAGATCTTTCACCTTTTCCCACAGGTAAAGATCCATGTCGGTGAGGTCTAGGGTGTCAGGGGGATAAGGGTTTGGTCCTCCTTTGCCGATCCATCTTTGAGGGAACAAGCGATCAAGTTGTTCTAGCACCCTCAGATAAAAATGAGGTCTAATTTAATCTATGTACTTGATCCTTGGCAGATAGCTGTTGATGCAGAGAAAATAATGAATATGACTCTCCTTTAGAATTTGCTCAACGCACGTGTAAAGAATGGCCGAATCTCTTGCTATACCTATCTCGGATGCTGACTTCATGGTTTACAATAACCACAGAACAAACATTAATAATATTATCATCAGTTGTCGTTCTTTTTCTAATTTTGTAGAGGTGAGTTACCTACATCGTACATACAAACTTCAGGCATGGACTCGTGTCATGACTCACGCGCATGGAAGTGAACACATTTCAGAGGTTATCGCAGAAAGTTTATTTTTTTCCTCTACCCGCACCCTGGACCTAACCGATTTTCACCTGTGGGGAAAGGTGAAAGATCTAGCATACCGAACCAGGCCAACAGATGTGGAAAATAGGAAGCTGCGCATCATTGAGATCTGCCGCAACATTACACCTGAGGAGCTAGAGAGAATTCATGCCACCTATCCTGGCAGACTCAGGTAGTTACCAAGTTTCGATCAGGTGTGATCGAAACTTGGTAACTACTAACAAATCCAGAGGGGGTGGGGTTATGATTTTAACTAGATGTCACGTAAAATCAAGACTCATTTCAATAAACACACCTACTACATCCCTTGACCATGTTTTTGTTTTAGTTGAATGCCGTGATGACACATTCCTGATTGGCTGTACTTACATCCCTCCTTCTTCGTCTGTGGAGGTTTATCTGGAACATTGCCATGTGGTTGAAGAGCTTCGATATAGGTTTCCACGGGCTAGCTTGATTCTTCTGGGTGATTATAACCTGACCTCAGCTGTGTGGAGTACACTTGATGAGGTTGGTATGGTTGTTGATTATTCGGCGAGCGATGCACCCGCATTCCGTGTTTGTGAATCCTTTAATGGCCTTGGTCTTACTCAGGCAAACGCTTTACCAAATGACCATGGTAGATTTCTTGATTTACTTTTTACAGATATTCCTGACATTGTAACTTATACTGCTATTGACAATCTATTGGAAAACAATTTTCACCATAACGCATTTTGTTTTGATGTTCCATTGAAAAAACCTCTTGAATTTATGTCCAATGACTTTGAAATGTACGACTATTCAAAGTGTAATTTACAAGAATTGAAAAAATATTTAGCCAATGTTAACCGGTTATCCATTTTATCTCATGAGAACATTAATGTGAATGTTTCTGCTTTTAATGATGTTTTACTTTCTGGAATCGCCTTGTCTACTCCTTTAAAAATTATTCGACCAAGTAATTTCCCAAGATGGTTTTCTCATGATTTGAAACGCCTTACCTTTGAGAAGAAGAAAGCTCACTTGCAGTTTAAACGCAGTGGACTGAATTCAGATTACCAGCACTTTTCTACACTCCGAGCACAATGTAAGTTCATCAGTGGTCAATGCTACAAGGCCTACTTGGAGAGGACCAGTCATCACTTGAAATGCAATCCTCGATATTTCTGGAAGTTCTCTGAGGAGTCAAGAAAAGTCAATGGATTTCCCAAGGGTATGTTTTTTAATGGTGCTACCTGTTCTTCTTTGCAGGATACAGCAGATCTTTTTTGTCAAAGTTTTTCTGATGCTTACAGGGATTCCAATCAACCTGTACCTGAATATCTCCATAATGACTACATTGACTTTAATGTTTGTAATTTTTCTGAGTTTGAAGTCTTCCGTGCATTATCTTCTATTAAATGTAAATTTTCATCAGGTCCTGATAACATTCCATCATTTATCTTACAACGTTGTCCATCATTTCTTGCTCAGCCATTGTCTTTCCTTTTCAACAGATCTTTGTCTTTGGGCGTTTTTCCTGCTGCCTGGAAGATCAGCTATGTCATCCCTATCTTCAAGTCCGGTGACAGGTGTAATGTAGCCAACTATCGTGGTGTGTGTATCCAGTCCTGTATTCCTAAACTACTGGATAAACTCATAGCTGAGAAGTTGGCTTTTGCATCCAAAAACTTCATCTCGGATCAGCAGCATGGCTTTATGTCCCACAGGTCAACTATAACTAATCTCTTAAGTTATCAATACGATATTCTTGAATCTTTTAAGAGAGGCAATGCTGTTCATTCGGTGTATACCGACGTTTCAAAGGCCTTTGATAGGGTCAATGTTTCCTTTCTGATTGCTAAATTGAGATCCTATGGTATCGGCGAGTCATTTCTCACTTGGCTCTCTGACTATCTCAGTGAGAGATCACAACTTGTGCGAGTGGGTAATTGTATCTCTTCTCCCATCAATGTTCTCTCCGGAGTAGGTCAGGGCAGTCATAGTGGGCCTCTACTCTTCAGTCTTTTTTTCAATGACTTACCTCAATTTATTCGAAACTCATCCATATTGATGTTTGCGGATGACGTAAAAATTTACAAATGTATTTCTGCGTACTTTTACAAGGTGATCTTGATGTATTCTCGGAATGGTTAGGTACAAATGGGTTGGAGCTATCGGTTCATAAGTGTGCTATTATGGAGTTCTGTCGCTCTAAAAGCCCGCCTTCATTTACTTATCAAATTAATAACATTCCTCTTCCATATGTAAGTCACATTAAGGACTTGGGCATTTATCTTGACAGGACTCTTTCTTTTTCATTCCATGTTGATAAAGCTTCTTTGAGCTGCCATCGTGTCCTTGGCTATGTCTTCAGAAATTCTAAAGGACTCTCTTCTGATGCTTTTTGCACACTCTTCAAGGCACTTGTTCGCTCTCTATTAGAGTATGCTTGTATAGTCTGGTCCCCGCACTATGACATCCAATCTTATACACTTGAAAGAGTACAGAAGAAGTTCTTGAGGTTCTATAGTTTTCGTTTTGGACGTGAGATCTCAATAGATAGTCTTTCTGTAAGACGTGAAAATCACGATCTTCGATTTTTTGACAAACTGGTCAAGGGAGAAGTTGATTGTACAAAACTTCTTCAACTCGTAAACTTTGATTGTAGTCGCCGTGTTAGACATACAAAAACTTATTTTATTGAAAAATGTGAGACTAACTATTTGTTTTATGCCCCCATCAACCGAATGATGCGTGCGGCAAACAATATGTGATACTAGTATTACTGTGTACCTGTTACCAATGTTATTATTTATTTATTTTATCTAGTCACTAAATGTTTTATATGTTTTAATTAATCTATGTTTTTTTCATTGTGATACATGTATTTATGTTTGATTTTACACTGGGCTTGACCCGTAAATATACAATTACAATTACAATTACAAAAAAAAAAGTATTGCAGGAGAGGTTGGTGTTTTGGTGTTTTTGAACATCTGTAGAGGTGAGTTGCCTACATCGTACATACAAACTTCAGGCACGGACTCGTGACATGACTCACGCGCACGGAAATGAACGCTTTTCAGAGGTTATTCGTCTGCAATTTTAAGGAAAAAAATCGCAGAGAGTTAATTTTTTTTGCATTGTATGCTACTTAATTTCTACTTTTATGTTAAAGAAAAAAAAATAGGGGGTCGAATTTAAATTTCTGGACTTTTGGTCTTTTGAACCTGAAAAAAGTTTATGACCAATTTAAGGACCTATGACTTACTTGAAGAATAAAAGTACGTACATTAAATTAAAGAAGAGAACTTTACCTATTTTTTGACATTTTTTGTTTTTTTACAACGTTTACCGGGTGCTCGCTCGCAATGACTTCCGGAACCTGGGTCTATTTTCTTCTAAAAACCGTTTTTTTTCGGGACTCGAACCAAGGAATATTTTTTTTCTTCTTTTTACTAGTGTTATAAATGGCTAATGGGACGCTACTCTCCACTTCCCATCGAGAATAAACTTTTACTGTACAACCAGGTCCTGAAACCAGTTTGGACCTATGGTATCCAGCTTTGGGGCTGTACTAGCGCATCAAACAGACTCATTATAGAGAGATTTCAGAACAAAGTGCTAAGGGACATTGTCAATGCCCCATGGTACATTAGGAACAACTTACTGCACCGCGACTTGGGTGTTGAGTCAGTTAGCCCTTATCTTGGCAGAGAATTTCAATTTTCAATTTATTATTGGATGGTTGGATGGAAGCGGAGCTCTAGAGCTCCATCCTGCCACTTTAAATAAAGCGTTTAAAAATTGAAATAATTTTAAATGTTCTGTGGAAGAAAAAATGCTTTAGGATTAATTTTTGGCCAATAGAGTAAAAAAAACTGATGGTATCCAAATATACACATTGCCAAGATAAGGGTTAAAGAAACAATGCAAATTTATGCCTCAACACATCAACAGAGGCTAGAGGTACAAGTTATGTACCGCTGTCTTGCTGATTCAGCAGCCCCCATCTCATATCTTGCATCCGCTGAGCCAATCTCGATCAGCACGTAGTCAGTCCAGATTATCACCTGTATCGGACAGGGTCTGTGTCTCTCGATCTTTTGATTTCATTTTTATCGATCTTTTTATTATTAATTTGGCTAAGTCCAACTTTTCCTTTTAAAGTTCTTATTTTTAAACTTATTATTTTAATAAACGATTTATCATTGAATTCTAAGCATTTTGAATACCAATTTGCTGTATCCATTTTTATTATAAGACATTCTTTTTATTTTCTTTGATTTAAGCCTATTTTGAACTTATAAAATTTTTGGTGAAATAAAAAATAAACTTTTTAAAAAGGCAATCGCAACCGCGACACCTTTAACTGGCGCAATCGGAACAGGATCCTTTGCAAGAAAAGCGAAAATTTTCCTCTGCAAAGTGGGATCTACCTCATCTTTAAAATTTTCTACTGAATACATCTTTATCTCACCTCTACCTCATTACCCCAACGGATCACCCGTACCACCGGAGAATTTTCCTGTCAGTTGCTGAGCTACCTCAACGAGCCTGTCTACCTACTTCAGCCGACCTACCTAGCTACCAATCGCAGCGGGAGCGTCCCTATCATTATTTTCCAGTGTGAAGTCTTCCAATCCCAGACCTGATGCATCGAGTCATCCTGATACTGTAAGTGTGCACTGCATTATTTTTAAAGACTTCACAAGAAAAAAAAAATTAAATGTTGTAAATTAAATTTTATCAAAATCTTTATTTATTTTATTGTTTATTTTTATTATTCAAAACGGATTCTGATTCAGAACCGGTTGATTCGAACAGTGGAAGTGATTCAGAACTCGAACATTCATACGACTCTGAAATAGAATCATCACTTTTAAATTTATTTTCTAATTTTTCAATTGACGAAAGTCAAATCAAAATGAGTGTACCAGAACTAAAAATGGATCACTTGAAGATGATCCCGGAGTTTAGTGGCGAAGTGCCATTGCTCCCAGATTTCTTAACAGTGGCCGAAAGCCTTGTTAATTATTTTCATGACAAAAACAATCCTAACAATTTTCAAAACTTTTTCTTATTGAATTCAATTAAAAATAAAATTAAAGGAGAGGCCAAATTAAATTTGAGCTCCCACTCCATCCAAACTTGGGCAGATTTGAAAACAGCTCTCTTAGACACTTACAGTGACAAGAGGGACTGTTATACATTGACTATTGAACTATGCAATATGCGGCAATACGGCAATGAAACACCATTTGCCTTCCATACCAGAATTCAAACACAAATAAATCTACATGGCAGCTATATTGCCACTCACAATGATGTAACCGGCAAAGCCGATGTCAACAAGTACGTTGAAAAACTAGGTTTGAGGACTTTCTTGAAAGGTCTCCGAGAACCTCTAGGTTCTTTGATGAGAACAAAGGACCCTAAGAGCTTAAATGAGGCTCTAAGCATATTAACAAACGATTTTCAAATCGACGCGAACGCGAGCGCGACCACCAGCAGTGTTAACAAAAATAACAATTATTCTCAAAGTAAACAATTTAACCAAAACTCGAATTCGAACCGTTATATCCCACCAGCTTTTAGAAATAAGTTCAGTGGAAATAATCAGAATAACAAAAACTATCAACCCAACACCTTTAATCGTTTCTCTAACTATCAAACCAAACCCAATAATAATAACCCGTTGACTTCAAATAATTCACAACAAAACAACGGTCCTAAACAAAACGTCTGGAATAAGCCGACAGGTCAAATTACCAAACCAACTCCAATGAGTGCACAAACTATAAGAAACAACTATAACATGCACAACATAGAGTCTGAAGAAATACCGCCCGAAGACTATGAACAGGAACCAGAGGAGTTCTTCCCAGACGAAAACGAAACGGAAGAGGATTTTCACCTCGACGCCTCGGAAGATCAACACTAATGAACCTCACCAATCAAGACAACCACCTGCCGTACTTCACAACACCAGATTACCACCTTCGAGTCTTAGTAGACACGGGAAGTACGAAATCATTCATCAAGCCAACCAAGGCCAAGAAATATTTTAATAATTTCATACGTAATGACCCCTATGAAATCAGAACAGCACATGGCAAAAGTCGAGAAAAATATAGCATCACCATTCCTGCCTTTCCAATGTTCAAATCCAACGAGAAGTTGAAATTTCATCTGTTCGACTTCCATGATTATTTTGACTGTTTAATAGGAATAGACACCTTGCAAAAACTAAAATTATGTGTAAATTTAAATGAAAATACTTTGAGCAACAATCACATCAAAATCAAACTAGAAATGAAAAATACAGAACAAGAAGTCTACAAGATCGAGATTTATCCTGAGTGTGAACAAGTCATCGAACTCAGAGTGAAAAACATAGAGAACGGAGAAGTACTTATTCCAGAGAAAAAACTAGGAAACTGCACCATCCAAGAAGGCATTTCAAGAGTACAAAATGGTAGAACTCTCTGCACAATACATAATCCAACACAACAAAAATTCGACTTGTACACCAAACCAACATTCATGGAAGAGTTTACCGAGAATTATACAACTGGATCATGCTTAAATAACCTTACCACCTCTCAAAAATTTAGTTTTAATCTCATCCGTAGTGATCACCTCAATGAAGAAGAAAAGTTTAAACTAGAAGCTCTCTTAGAAGAATACAATGGAATATTTCACCTAGAAGGACAACATCTCAGCTTTACCAACCAAATCAGGCATGTAATCAGAACGCATGACGAAACACCCATTTACACCAAGTCCTATCGATATCCAGAGGTGCATAGAAAAGAAGTACAGAAGCAGATTACCAAAATGCTGGAGGAAGGAATTATCCGCCCTTCCTACTCACCATGGTCCTCACCCATCTGGGTAGTGCCGAAAAAAATGGATGCCTCCGGGCAAAAGAAATGGAGAATCGTTATCGATTACCGAAAACTGAATGAAAAAACCATTGATGACAAGTATCCGCTACCGAACATCACGGATTTACTTGATAAGTTGGGCAGATGCCAATATTTTACAACTCTCGATCTAGCAAGTGGTTTTTACCAGGTCGAGATGGACGAAGAAAGCATACCAAAGACCGCTTTCAATGCAGAACATGGACATTATGAATATGTCAGAATGCCCATGGGACTAAAAAACTCTCCATCTACTTTTCAAAGAGTAATGGACAATGTCCTCAGAGGACTTGTAAATGAATGCTGTCTTGTATATTTAGATGACATTATAATCTTTGGGTCATCACTAGAACACCACTTGGACAATGTCAGAAAGGTGTTTGACAGAATCAAGGAATCAAACTTAAAAATACAACTAGATAAGTCTGAATTCTTGCGTAAGGAAGTAGAGTACTTAGGTCACCTTGTAACAACTGATGGAGTAAAACCTAACCCAAAAAAGATAGAAGCCATCAAAGCGTACCCCATCCCAAAGACTACCAAGCAGATCAAAGGATTCTTAGGTCTCCTTGGATATTATAGAAAGTTCATTAAAGATTTTGCCAAGATAACTAAACCAATGACCAAATGTTTAAAAAAGGACGCAATTATTGACATAAATAATCTCGAATATAAGGAGTGCTTTGAAAAATGTAAAAAATTGTTGACTGAGGAACCCGTATTACAGTATCCTGATTTTTCTAGACCTTTCAATCTCACAACAGATGCTAGCAATGTAGCAATAGGTGCCATATTATCCCAAGGACCTATAGGAAAGGACAAACCTGTAGCATTTGCAAGCCGAACATTAAACGATCATGAAAGAAACTACAGTACAACCGAAAAGGAACTACTCGCAATAGTATGGGCAGTGAAACACTTTAGGCCCTACCTATATGGAAGACGGTTTGTAATTGTAACCGATCACAAGCCATTGCAATGGCTATTTTCCGTAAAAGACCCAAGTTCCAAGTTAACCAGATGGAGATTGAAACTTGAAGAGTACACATACAACATTGTGTATAAGAAAGGAACACAGAACTCCAATGCCGATGCACTATCTCGCATCGAACTAAACACCAAGGAATTGAATCCAATCCAACAATTTATAGAAAAAACAAGACGTGAACTTGACAACTTGTCAACAGCAGCTCAACCAGACATCTCCCAGAATAATACAGAAACAATGCAAGAATTAGACGACCTAATTAAAGAAAGATATGACGAGCTGACAGAACCAACAGAAAACCAGGAGTTAACCGAACAATTTTTAGAAGCAGAAACAATAGCAGAATACTACAATGACTTTGCACAACAATTGGACGAAGATTCAACCGAGTTATGTTTACCACCACCAATACCCATTACAAACGAAGAAGAAGACATAAATACAATTCATTCCTCCGAAGAAAATCCCCTCATTGGAATTCCTATATCAGAAAAGATCTTGAACATGAGTAGGAATCAAATCATTCTAAAAACTGTTGAAATTAAACCTAACCCTGTAAAAACACTGATACTACACAAAGACAAACAAAGAATAATTGCAGAGATTCCCGCAACAAAAACGGAAGAGCACCTAAAAGAATTCATTAAAGAATGGATAGCCCCAGGAATAAAATATGCTATCTATTTTGAAACACCATCTTTGTACGTCGCATTATCAAGAACTTTGCAAACCTACTTCAAAGATTCAAAAATAGATTTCACCAAGACAAATAAAATATTACAAGATGTTACCAAAGAAAAGGAAAAAATTGAAATAATAAAAAACCAACATGAAGGTTTGACAAACCACCGAGGTATACAAGAAACCTATAACGAACTTAAGGAAACCTACTATTGGCCAGATATGGTCGGAACAGTTCAGAAGTACATAAACAACTGTGAAGAATGTCAAACAACTAAATATGATAGGAAACCTTTAAAACCATTCTACAACAAAACACCAACAGCTACAAAACCTTTTGAAATAATACATATTGACACTATAAGTATTGAAAAAACCAAATTTTTAAGTATAATCGATTCCTTCTCAAAGTTTGCACAAGTATACCCTCTTCAATCGGCACAAGCCATCGATGTGACAGAAAAACTTTTAGACTCATTCTCTCACCATGGACTTCCATCCCTAATAATAGCAGACAATGGAACCGAATTCAAGAATTCAACAGTACAAGAGCTACTTGCATTCCACAAAGTAAAACTTCATTTCAACTCTTCGCAACACCCTGAGTCAAATGGGCAAGTAGAACGTTTCCACTCATCTTTAATTGAACATGTAAGACTTTTTAACACCAGGGAAGAATTTAAAATGGAACCAATCTACATCAAGGTAAAATATGCAGTACTAGCTTATAACCATACAATACATTCCGTGACTGAACTGAGACCTATACAATTAATTAACGGGCATTTTGAAAAAGAAGATGCTATAACTGCAGATCTTGAGCAAAAGCTTACTTCAAATTATCTTTGCTCTCACAAAGAGAAAATGAAACTTCTATATGAAATCATCCAAAATAGAATTGAAGATCGTAAACAAAAGGTCATTGATAAAGCAAATACCAAAAGAGAACCCCTACCGGATAAAATACCAGACAAGGTATTTGTTGTAAATAAACAAAAACAATCTAAAACAAAACCAAAGTACAAGGCGGAACAAATCTCCAACATCAATAAGCAGCTGAAGACCGCAAACATTACAAAATCTCATGGAAACACCTCCGAGAGGATTCATTTTTCCAATATTAAACGACCTCATCAACCTGTTTCAGGTTTCTCCAAGGAAACTACGACAAGGTAATAAAATACCTCCAGGAAAAAATTAATGACAAGTTAGGTAGTGTATACTATCCAAAACCAAAAAGATCAAAAAGAGGCCTGTTTAATGGATTAGGAACACTCGCAAAAGCTATCACAGGAAACTTAGATAACAACGATGGACTACATTTTGATAAAATTATAGGACAAATCCAAAATAACCAAGATAATGTAGAGAAACAAATCGAAATGCAATATACAATAAACAAGAACATCATCTTGGAATTCAATAATACTCTTAAAAATATTGCACACAATGAACAATTAATTAATAACAGAATTAATGAACTTGTAGATATAATTGAGGATGACTTTGAAACATCTGAAACCCTAGTAACCAAAGACTTGTTTAATCAATTAATTATTTTGTATAGCACCATTTTAAACATTCTCCAAGAGATAGAAAACTCTCTCACTTTTTGTCACCTTAAAACTTACCACCCAAGTATTTTAAGTATAACTGATCTATACAAAGAATTAGAGAAGGTATCAGAACATTATGGAAGACGACTTCCTTTAGAACTTAAGTTAGAAAACATGCCAAATTTCCAAAGATTACTATCCGTAGATTGCAAAATAGAAAATACAAAAATTATTTATTTTATATCCATCCCTATAAATTTTGATATAGATTTTGAATTATGTTACTTACTTCCTATACCTTCCAAAACTGAAGAAGGTTATGTTACTATTTTGCCAAATAATAAATACTTCCTTAAATCTAACAATCTTGTGAAGTCTTTGGATAATCCGTGCATACGAGACAGTGTGTATCAATGTCCAACTCAAGCATTGAACAATAACGCAGATGAATGCGAAATCAAATTACTTCAAAACGAAGACACCAAATTATGTCAGTACATAAACCTGGAGATTCCACATAATCATTTAGAAATCATTCCAGAGATAAATCAAATTTTAGTTGTATTTCCACAGGAGGACGTGGTTAAATTCCAATGTCCTAATGATATTGAAAATAAAAGAATAGAAGGTATATTTTTAATTGAACAGAATGAATGTAATGTCATTTACAGAAATGAAAAGGTAGAGTTCGAACAAAAATCATATGGTAAACCATTGTTCATTGACAATCTAAACGTTGCTAACTATAATATTTCTCTCCCTAAATCTAAGATCGTCCTACGAAATCTCAAGTTAAATGAAATAACTCTTAATCAATTGCAGCCTTTGGAAGTTGAGACCAGTATTGTACATATTATTATTATTATTTCCTCATTTTTCAGTTCTTTTACTTTAATTGGGTACTTTTTATTTTTAGGTTTAAGAAAATTCAAGAGTTTGAGATCAACACAGAATCCTATTGAGGAAGCTTCGAAGGCTTACCCTGACTTGGAAGTTTTTAAGTCAAATGTGTCAAAATAAATTTTTCCCCATTTTCCTTCTTAAGGAGGGAGGAGTTATGTACCGCTGTCTTGCTGATTCAGCAGCCCCCATCTCATATCTTGCATCCGCTGAGCCAATCTCGATCAGCACGTAGTCAGTCCAGATTATCACCTGTATCGGACAGGGTCTGTGTCTCTCGATCTTTTGATTTAATTTTTATCGATCTTTTTATTATTAATTTGGCTAAGTCCAACTTTTCCTTTTAAAGTTCTTATTTTTAAACTTATTATTTTAATAAACGATTTATCATTGAATTCTAAGCATTTTGAATACCAATTTGCTGTATCCATTTTTATTATAAGACATTCTTTTTATTTTCTTTGATTTAAGCCTATTTTGAACTTATAAAATTTTTGGTGAAATAAAAAATAAACTTTTTAAAAAGGCAATCGCAACCGCGACACCTTTAACTTACATGAAAATATTGAGGCCGTTCATCTTCTCAATGTTTCAGACCTTGTTAGAAGATTAAAGAGGAACAAACCATTTGAACTAGTATAAATTACTTACTTTTATACTTCGTAACGGTACAGCGCAAAATGTAACCACCTCAACTAGAATTAAGAATATTTATGTTTATGTACATATATTTTACTTTTTACTATAACCTTTTTAGAATAAAATTGCTTATTAGATTTAATCTAGATTGTAATGTATATCAATAAATGCCCAAAGTGGGATTTATATTGAAAAAAAAAAAAATAATAATAAAAAAAATAGTGTTATTAACTTGCTTTGCATGTTTTGAATGTAAAATAAAAAATCTGGTGTAAACATCACACGACTTTCCTTATCCCCCAAAAAGGATTCGAATTCCGCAACTGGTGACTCAACGGTAACAGATAACTAAAAACCAATACCAAATTCGTAATCAGCACTTTAAAATCATTGAATTTGATATGTCACAACCCCCATCTAGGATGAATAATAAAAAAGTTAATCAAAGCGGGTCTCCCCAAATTACCGGTAAATTGGAGTCGAGGTCCAAAAAGTTCAAGGTATCAAAAAAATTATCAGAATAGACCGCTATTATTTTTTTAATATAATAAAATGTTGTTCTTCAACTTTTTTTGTATCTTTAACCAATTCAAAGAAGCGGCGCTTGCGGCTAATATTTGCGGCCCTGCGGCCGAGGGATGCGGCCGATTTTAACCAAAAGTTTCGTGGTTCGTCTGGTGTATAAAATTAATTTCCACACCAAATTTCAAGTCTCTAGCTTTTACCGTTCTCGAGATATCCTGTTCACAGACACACACACACACACAGACGCACGGACCAATGGCCGAAAACAACTTTTTTGGTATCCTGAGGCTATGATTCGTCCAGAAATGTGAAAAACTGGGTAGGTCAAATTTTTGACGAATACAATACTTTCCTTATTATAAGATAAGGAAAGTAAAAAATATGCATTCCATTTAAAATTCGGGAGAAACGGACATGTGCCCCCCTGAAAACGCCCTTAGGGGCGGTGGGCGGAGGTTCAAAATATTTTCCCATGAAACTTCAGACTTCATATTGGGGACCAATTTTTTGTTTCAAGATCCTAACTCAAACCGTGCTCGAGAAAAAGATAGTGGCTGGGTGGTTTCGATCACCCTGTATAGAAGGAAATGAAGGTAAGAGTAAATAAGGGTAAGGGGAATTTTCGGCCCTACCCAGGCTGGGTAAGGCAAATGTGGGTAGCTGGTACGCTTCCCAGCGAATGGAGGGTAAAACCCCCGTCCTAATCCAGGACGATAAATCAAATAGAATCATTGGCGTTAGGAGGAGCATCCAGTTGAAAAAAAATGTGCCAAGACGAATCAACCTCAACCATGATGAGGTTGAACAACGTCGACCCTGCTTGAGCGGTATAAGACAGAGTAAAAGAAGAAGAAGGAGAAGAGGGTTAGAGGAAAAAGAAGGGAGAAATTGGGCGAAATAAGAAAAGGGAAATAACAAAGATATTAATATATAAGAGGGAGAGAGATTTAAAGACATTAAGATAGAACATCAGAAGATAATTTTTTACTAATTACAAAAATAATTGGTGACCTGAGCAAGGTTCGCGAAGGGCATTCAGTCGTAAAAGAGTTACAGAACATACTGAATCATGAGGAAAAGTTTGAACAATGTGGACCCCAAGTTAGTAGGCCTGGGAGAGGGAAAGTAAAAGAAGAAGAACAAGGGGTGAAGATAGTGGAAAATTGAGGATTGAGAAATAAAAATGAAAACACTAGAGAGAGAGAGAGAGAGGGATAGGTAAAGAAAAGTTAGAGAAGGGAGAGAAAAATAAAAACAGAAAAGGGAGGGAAAGATAGAGAGAGAGGAGGGAGAGAAACATAGAGAGAGAGGAGGGAGAGTAACATAGAGAGAGAAGGAAGAGGTAGAGAAACACAGAGAAAGAGGAGGGAGAGATACATAGAGAGAGGAGTTAGAGGAAGATAGAGAAAAAGAAGAGAAAGAGAAAGATATAGAGATGACGGAGAAAAAGATAGAGAGCACGAAGAGATATATACAGAGAGAAAGGAAAGAAAGATATAGAAAAGAGGGAAAGAAAAATACAGAGAGAAGAAAGAGAAAAATAGAGAAAGGAAGGAGAGAAGAGAAACAGTAAAATAGAGAGAAGAGGGAGACAAAAATATAGAAATACGAAAGTATAGATACAGAGAGAGAGGAAAGAAAGATGAAGAAAAGAGGGAGAAAAAAATACAGAGAGAAGGAAGAGAAAAATAGAAAAAGGAGGGAGAGAAAGGTAGAGAGAGAAGAGAAAGATAAAAATAGAGAGAGGAGAGAGAGACAGAAAGATAGAGAGACGTAGAAGTCAAGAGATTTCATTGTTTGTGAGGCACTCTACGCGTTCAAGTAATTTAAGTTGAAGTTTCGAAGTCTTCAACGGTAAATAATGGCATTTTATTGTTGCAATGAAAAGCTTTTATTGATAAGAATTGAATGGTCTTCCTACAACTAAAATGGACAACACGATGCATCGCACAGATTGATATATTATTAGTGTTACCTACCGACAGGACCTTTATTATTGTTTATAGATTTTTAGATTTAGATACAATACCTAAAAAAAAATCTACGAGATGTATTAATTTATACGCTAGATTACAAACAATACGAGTATTCTGATTTGCATATTCGGTAATAAATAATACGTGTAGAAATATTTTTTTTAAATGTAAAATAAATCATGAGAACGGAGAATTCACAACATTTGGATTTTTAAATAATATTCATTCATACAAACAAAATAATAATGTATAAATAATATGAAAATTATTACTAAGTGCCTAAATCTATCAAATAACTCATAAAAGCAAATGTTTCTTCACAAAGAATAAGTGCATCCAACGTACAGATTAGAAAATTGGAAAATCTGTCAGAAATCTGCGTGAAAACCGATGGAGCTACCCAGATACATAGTTTGCAGCGTGTTCGTTGCACGCTTACTGGTGCGTGTTCCATTCAATCTTTCAGCAAGGCTTGCAAGAGCAAGGAAATAATCTTAGAAATAATCCCGTCCTTTGGGATTTATGTAAATAAATAAATTTTACTTTCCAGCTGCCGCATAAGACATTATGTGGAAATTTCGAGACATTTTTTCCCAGTAGGTTAGAAAAACAAAATGAGAATCAATTTCCATGTATTTTATAGCAATGGTACTATTTTCAGATTCCAAGAACCTACTGACAATTCAGAAGCTGTGGGCAGTGAGTTTTTTTGACAATTTTCAATGGTTAAATTTAAAGCCTCTAAGATTAACATGAAAGGTTTTGTGTTCGATTCCAGGTTGTGTCAGAAAAAAATAACACAATGTTTTTTTTTTCCTTTCCAGTAGTCACCGTGGCTGAGTGAGTTAGCGCGCTAGGCATTGCACGCACGGTGACCTGGGTTCGATCCCTAGCGGGGCAGGGTTTCTTCTGCTCTGTACTTGAGTGTTTGAGGTCCACTCATACCTCGTGAGGAAAAATGAGTAGCTGTTTTAATGCTAACATTAAAGCGACCAGTGGCGGAATTATAGGCAAAAATAAGATATTGGGATACTAAAGATCCGGAAAAGTCCTATAATGCTGCGCTACCCACTAGAATTGTGACATAAGAACACAAAAAAACACATAATTATTATTTTTCTTTCCTTTAAGGTTGTTATTTTGCCTAGGAACCGCTTTCGCATTACTTCAGAGAATTTACCTTTACACGAATGCTAGTCCGGAAACGGAAAAACTCTGACAGAATTTTTCCGGATGGGCAGCTGGCACAGTAAGAAAGTAGCCAACTTGAATTTTCATGCTCTAGGCCCTCCTTACAATGTCACAGAATATAAACTGTAGGCAGTGTAGGCCCTAGAAACCTGAAAACAGAAATATTGAATTCTTCGTTTAATAACAATGGATGCAAATTGATTATCAATGAATGAACAACCAGAGAAAAAAGAAATTAATGTAATAGATTTTGAAAAGTGAAGGAGGCTCTTAGTAAGTCGTGTTATCCACAAAAATTGTTAAGACGCCTTGACAGCTTCACCACAAATAAAATCCTACATACAACATTGATTATCTTTTTGTTTTTTCAAACCCCTGGGAAAAATTACCACACAAAATGTAGGTAGGTACACGTAATATCCTATGGGATCCGGAAAAAACAAGTAAAAAAAATCCGGTATACAACATACAGGAATTGTCATCAAGATAAAAAAACTTTACGTTTTATTATACGAGATAGCACAGAATAATCTTAGTCGTAGTCATTTTGTTAGACACACAGACTTTATCCCATTTCTCTAGGGACATATTTCACACCCGAAATTTAATGTTCTTCTCGCACCAGTGCCCTTTCTTTTCAAACACCATGATAAGTTTATTACTTTTACTTTACATGATAAAAACTGGATCGTCCTATAGTAGCAGCACTTTTCCTATCTACCTTTTTTATAATAGTAGGTACTCTTTAGTTGAATTTTATTATGTCTAGAAGTAAAAAGTTGGGACGATGAGCGACGCCGACATTTGATTGAAGTAACAGGCGACATCAAGTCAGCATTTCATTTCAAACAGAGACTCGCTATGGCCGTCCAAAGAGGCAATGCGGCGGCCAAACTTGGTACATTGCTTGTCAACCAAGGGCTCGATGAGGCTTTTGTACTGTGCTTTAAAAAAATATAATATAGTTTACTCTGTGATTTGAAAAGTTACATCAGTAATATTTTTATGTATTTACAAGTTCCTCGTATCTGATCGATTGAAGTTCTGTTAAAAAATCTGGTGTAAACATCACACGACTTTCCTTATCCACCAAAAAGAAGTCCAATTCCGTCACTGGTGGGTGACTGGTAGGTAACAGGTAGCTAACATCAATAAAAAAATTGTAATCAGCACTTCAAAATCATTGAATTGAATATGTCACAACCCCCACCTAGGATGAATAATTGGGGCCAAGGATCAACAAGTTCAAGATATCAAAAAAATGATGAGAATAGACCCCTGTTATTTCTCTATAAGAGAATGTTGTTCTTCAACTTTTTTTGTATTTTTAACCAATTCAAAGAAGCGGCGCTTGCGGCTAATATTAATTGCAGCCCTGCGGCAGTAGAATGTGGCCGATTTCAACCAAAGATTTTGTAGTTTTTCTGGTGTATAAAATTAATTTCCACACCAAATTTCAAGTCTTTAGCTCTTATCGGTCTCGAGATATCCTGTTCACACACACAGACGAACGCACGGACCAATAGCTGAAAACCAATGGCTTTTTTGGTATCCTGAGGCTATGATTCGTCCAGAAATGTGAAAAACTGGGTAGGTCAAATTTTCGACGAATGCAACACTTTCCTTATTTTAGGATAAATAAAGTAAAAGAGGATCTGAGCCTCCTTGGCTTGACAGTTGAGACTACTGTTCGTATAGTCCAAAAATGCCGCGTGTTCGATCCCCTTGGGGCAGACTTTTCGAAGAAAAAAGCTGGCATTTCCTGCACTACCCAGGCTGGGTGAGGATAATGTTGGTAGATGGTACGATTTCCAGCAAATGAAGGGTAAAACCCCGTCCTGACTATCTATCTCAATCACTACGTTCAAACCAAATAGAATCAACTGGTCACAATAGATCTAATTAGGTCGCAGTGTTAATTATTGTAAGGGTTTCATCGAAAACCCTGCAAACAAGGTCAGATAATAATAACTGAAGTGTTTTGAGAAGTGCTTAGGGTTTTGTATATTTCTATTACAAAAGATACGTATGACATAACAAATGATATGACTGTTTGCGCTGTAAAAAAAAAATTCTCCTTTTTTTGTAATCCCCAAGTTGAAATCTCTTGTGGTGTTGTTTATTTTTAAGAAAAATAGTAACTGTCAGATTATGTAACACAGAAGATTAAACAACACTGTGGAATAACTTTTCTTCGAGTTGCAGTAACAGAATGAACGCAGCATGCAAATATTGTTGTTAGACACTTAGAATGGAAATGAGTGTTTAAAAAGACCAAGAAAAAGTGTTTACTGCTTTTTTACAATATATTTTTCCTGAAGCTTTTTTCTCCAACTTTTCTCCATATAATATCATATTCAAAACTTACATAAGTTGTAGTTTATCATACAGAAATTAGCAAGATATCATACTACAAAAAGAAGAAATTGTTTGTTTAATACTAAAGCACTTCCGAGACGCAGATCTTGAGCCTCACTGAAACCTCAAAAATCTGATGCATAATTATGTTTATTGCATATTAATTAACCTCATCCAGCCTGGTTTGGGCCAAGTCCTGATTTGGCTGTTCGTTGCTATAATGAAGCTTTTTAGTCAAACGCAACGTTTCTCCATATAATATCATATTCACAACTGACTGTTTACTATACAAAAATTAGCATGATATCATACAACAAAAAGACGAAAACGTTTTTTTTTTATTTATATACCACAACTTCATTCACTGAATCCGCAAAGATCTGATGAATAATACATAATATATATTATATTTTAATTAACCTCATCCAGCCTGGTTTGGGCCAAGTCCTGATTTGGCTATTTGTTTCTATACCTCAGGGATCTTACCAGGCGTATTTAACGAGCCAATAACTGTTTCATAAAATTATAATATTTAAATAAGTTAGGACTAGCTCGGTATACCTAATTTATTGTACGTATTTGGTTTATTGTAAAAAAATATTAGGTCATAGATTATTAGAACTGAGAAGCTCACAAAAAAATAGCTCAGTGGTTAAGCACTCGCTTGCCATGAGGAAGGTCCCGGTTTCGAACCCCCGGGACCTTCCGCATGGCGAAAAAGGGCCGACAAAACTTTGTATACAAAATTTGGGTACAGGTTGTTTGTAAGGGATACCTTCCGGTGTGTTCGTATTGACCACCTAAATGGGAAGTATTGTGTCACTTTTTGCCTATAAAACAGGAGGCATAAAAGAGGGGATGAGCAGGCTATAAGACAGACCACAAGCGTCTACATAAAAAAGTCCGTGAAACACTCCTAAAAAAAACATCTGTACAAATGGGATACAAATTTATAAGATAGAAAATAAGCTACCTTGAATTATTTTAGTCATCAAATTAATGAGAATTCTACCCTCAGGTAAATCCACCGTTTATAATTTGAACATATAGAGAATGACTAACTCCCATATTTCTCTTTGAATAGAAGCTTTGAAACACCCTGTATTTCTCTTTGCTTTCTCTGGAAGACAAATGTATTTTTTATTCAAAACGTGTTGGGTGTCTTTTTTAAAGCAAAGAAAAAGAGATTTTAATTAAAGTTAGCATTATATAATTATAAAGTGTATTAATATAAATTATAGTAGGTACAGTAATAAAATGTTGTGAAGTGTAAACATTACACAACTTTCGTGTTGTTAAAGTACACAAACAGTTTTTTTTGGGACAATTTTTCATATATTTGTTTTTTTTTGATATCGCTAACTTTTTAGCCAAATCCTTTAAAAAAGGTATACTTTTGACCTGAGTACCAAATTTAAGATCTGTAATATTTATTTTTCGTGAGATATTTTGTTTACAGACTACATTACATTCATTACTTTTTTTTGGGTGATTTTACTTTCCTTTTTATAAGACGAGGATAGTAAAGAGATATGCATTATACATTATACATAGATACATAATATCTTCATATTGTACATAATAACATATAAAAAATATTATTATATGACGTATAAATAGTTGAATAAACTAAACATACCTATAGTATACTAAGACTAGTATAATAAAAAATAGTATTATACCTTCATGTAAGTCTTGTAGTAGCTATATATTTTATGCTTTCAATTCTGTAGCTTGATCTTGACTTTGTCAGCCTCCGTGGCGTAATGGTTATGACTACTGCCCGTAGTCCAGAGATCCTGAGTTCAATTCCCGGTTGGAGGAGACTTTTCGCATAGAAAATTCTGTTCCTCCGAACACGTGAGGCTGGCAATTCCTACCCTACCCAAGCTGGGTGAGGTTAATGTGGGTAGCTGGTCCAATTCCCAGCGAATGGAGGGTAAAACCATATAGAATCAATAGATATGAAAGGAGCCTAGATATTGTATCTGGGAGTCCATATAATCCTCTCACCACCGTGATTTAGGTATTTGTCCCCCTATCTCACAGACACGGAATTATTATTATTACTATCGATAAGACGTCGGACTTGTAACTTGGAGGTCCAAAGTTCAGCAAAATATTTAATAAAGTGAGTTTGAGTAGTTCTGACATCACGAAAACTTACTTTGAATTCTGCTTCTTTGTTATGCTCACATTTTCCTTATCTTTCTCTACTTTTAGTAACTCGAATTTTGTAAAGTAAATAATGAAAATATTGCTTCAATAATAATTATCAGGTACTTATTAAGATAAATTTTCAATTGCAGTTCGTAATGAATTATTTATTAATTTATAAAATAACTTTTGAAACAAAACAAGTGCTGTTCTGTTTCTGTTGGTCCTATCATCCTCTCTGTAGCATATATACTATGTATATAAGCGTTTTGATGTTGCTAGATTTTAGTCTAGCTTGAATTTCGGGGCGCGGCACCTGTCGAGACTTATCCTATGTATAATGGGTTTTCTTGTTTCAAACTAAAAGTCCAGGTGAATGAAGAACTACTTACCTATGGGTAATCATACCTTGTAACTTTGTTCAGGTTCTGTTGTCATGCGCAGGTTCGAACATTGGATCCCAAGCATTGTGTTTTCAATAATTTATTTCGTAGGTAATTTGATCACACACCTACAATTTTTGGTTTATAGGAAATCTTTGGTTTATGTTAGATAGTATAAATTAATAAGGTAGTTTATTCAATGGTTTGTTTGTCTATTTCTAAACGGAGAAACTGTAGCTGATAGAGTGTGTTTATCAATGATATGATAAAATAATGACCTTTGAAAGTTAACCGGTTACTAAAAATTTTCAAGCATTGAATAAATAAAATCTATAAGAGTGACAATTTGGTAAACGCATTCATTGTTCTCTTACTTTATTCTCATTTACAATAATAGATAATACCCATATTAAAAAATAATAATGCCCTGCATGTTTTTTTTTCCAGATGATCAAGATGATGGTTCTGGTGGTCATCGTGTATACTGTCTGCTGGCTCCCTCTCAATATTGTCCAGGTACTAACGGAATTACAACACATACAAAGTATAGGTACATCAGGTACCTTTATACATATGCATAATTGTGCATACATACATAGAAGTACCTACCTAATTTATCTGTACTATGTGTATACTAATTTGTGTGTTAACAACAATGTCTTGAAAAACATATTATTATTATTTTATTTTTTTTCAACAGTGTCAATGTCCCGTTGAATACACCAGCACCTGCAAGGTGTTTATTTATGTAGCTGGTTGGTTGGTTGGCAGTAATTTTACAGCGAATTGAAAGGGGGGGGGGGGAATATCAAGTTTCTTGCGCATTGCATACTCAATAGCTACACGGCGTTCATAGAAATATTTAAAAAATATGTTGGTGGTAGGTCGTTTAATATTTTTATTTCACAACAGGTTTCAACGTAAAATATTCCTGTGACGACAAATAGTTGACCATGTATTTTATAAATAAATAAATAATAATAATAATACCGTTAGGTATTGTATATTTTACGGTACATAACCAATTTACAATATTAACAAAATATAAGATAAGATTTTTTTTCTTTGTTCTACAGACACAAACACAAACGAAATACATAATATGTCAAGATTAAAATAGGAGGAAAAAATAATAATTAAAAAGTGACTAGATAATAATAAATTAATAATAATAATAAGTTATAGAATATCACAGTTACATATCACAGATTTTAGATCGATGTTTAAAACAGTCATTCAAATATAATAAATATACTATTTTTAAATTAAATATTATTTTTTATAATTCATTTAGGTGTTAGTTGTCATTACACCTAAAGTAATAAATATTGCATTCAATATAACCTATGTTACTTATCATATTTTACAGAAATTATGGGTTTGATGGCAGATATTGCCTCAGGCAATAATCACGCCCTTTGTCAATATTATTCTTGTCAATAAAGAGTTATTATTATTATTATCATTATATATTTCTTTTATTTTTTCGCAGATTATTGCTGATTGGTTCACCAACCTGCAGCAGCTCAAGTGGTTCCCAGTCTTGTACTTCCTGGTTCACTGGTTGGCCATGTCTCACCCCTGCTACAACCCCATCATCTACTGCTGGATGAACTCTCGCTTTCGGGTGGGCTTCTATGCCGTGATAAGAAATGTGAGTTTAATTTCTCTGTCTTTCTCTGATTTCTCGTGTGTCCGAGGTCCTCTCAAACCTCGTGGGGCAAATGAGTATCTCTTTGTATAGATAGCGACCAATGACTGTACTACCAGAAAAAATAATAATAATAATATCGCCTAATTTATACTGCCCGATAAGGAGGACTATTAAAGTCCCATTATTCCAGTAGTAAGCCCAAGACATGTTATTATGTGGTAAAAATCCCAAATGGGAGGATAACTTGTCATGTCCCGGCTGGGTTTCGAACCCACGACCTCTGGAACCTGTGGATTCACAGAGTGCCGCCTTTGTCACTGAGCTACCGGGACATAGTGAGGGAAATGATTATCTCTTTGTATAGATAGCGACCAGTGACTGTACAACCAGAAGGAATAGGAATATTGAAGGATAATGATGAAATTAGGAGATTCGTACACATTAAAACCACATATAGATTACTTTTTTGTGGAAGCATACAAATTTTATGACTCCTACTAGTCACAAGGTCAACCTATTAAAATTAATGAGGAAAAACCCAAAAAATGGGTTGGATCCGAGCCACGGATCTATGTGCTAGATTAATAAAATTACATTACAAGTCTAGGGAACTAATCATGTGACATATCAACTACCAATGCCTGGTTGTAAGTTTAGATAGAGTCTGTCCCGGTAGCTCGTTGTTTTAGTCATCCTGAGGTCATGGGTTCAAAACCTAGCCGGGGCATTTGGAATTCGAACCTTAATACGTCTAGGACTTACTGCTGGAAGAATGGGACTTATTAGTTTTAGTCCAGGAGTATAAATTTAATAAGTATAAGTATAAGTAGTGCTTTATTTAGACTGTCAGCGCAAGACAGGTAGACCCATTATGCCAACAGTTTAACACAGCACCTCTTTATTTATTTATTTGAGTTATAAGGTGACATTATTGTAAGTACCTACTGTAGAGTATGAGTATTTCTTATTGAAACACTTTTATAAGTCTAGTATTCGAATCCTAAACATATAAGAGTGTTTCAATAATAAATTCACATTAGCATGTCTAATATAAACACCATAATTATTCAAAATACCTACATGAGTTATAATAAAACTTGATCCAACATGTTTATGTTTAATAATAATAATAATAATAAAGGAAGAGAATGCCGTTGGCATTAGTACCGCCCTTGATCAAGTTTTGTTTTCTTAATTTCAATATCTATGTATATTTATATTTTATGTCATTTGTAAATAAAACTTGATCCAACATGTTTATTAATGAGTAGGTATTTCCTGACAGTTTTCATTCCTTCGCCACAGGTTCCAGTGCTGAAGAAACTGGTGCGGAAGTATGACAAGTCCAACCTTGTGATCTCGCAGGCAGTGCTCAGTGATCACGTGCCCTGCCGACACAACACGAGGTCGATACGACGGAGCTCGAGAAGACCCGAAGTCGATTCGGACGATCTCGAGTGCCACGAGTCTCTTTCCAAGTCCACCCGAAGCAATCAGCTGTTGTCTGTAGAGCGCACACTTTGAATAAATCCTTCGTAAAAGAAATTAGGAAAATAATAATAATTGAATGGGTGAGTAGAAGAACATGCTATGTCGAAATTCTATTTTTTTGCGAAATAACATGTAATGTACTCTTTTCTATCTTCACGTTGAATATGAAGAAGAAATACCCCTTATAACTATGAAGAAAAAAAATCTGGTGTAAACATCACACGACTTTCCTTATCCCCCAAAAAGAAGTCGAATTCCGCCACTGGTGACTAAACGGTAACCGATAGTTGAAAATCATTGCCTAATTCGCAATCAGCACCTCAAAACCTTTTGTCGATATGTCGCAACCCCCATCTAGGGTGAATAATAAAAAAGTTAGTCCAAGCGGGTCCCCCCAAAATACCGGTAAATTGGAGCCGGGTTCCAAAAAGTTCAAGATATCAATAAAATGATCGAAGTAAACCCCTATTATTTTTTTAATAAAAAAAAATGTTGTTCTCTAACTTTTTTTGTAACTTTAACCAATTCAAAGAAGCGGCGCTTGCGGCCAATATTTGCGGCCCTGCGGCCGCAGAGTGCGGCCGATTTAAACCAAAAGTTTCGTGGTTCGTCTGGTGTATAAAATTAATTTGCATACCAAATTTCAAGTCTCTAGCTCTTACCGTTCGAGAGATATCCTGTTTACACACACACACACACACAGACAGACAGACGCACGGACCAATGGCTGAAAACAACTTTTTTGGTATCCTGAGGCTATGATTCGTCCAGAAATGTGAAAAACTGGGTAGGTCAAATTTTTGACGAATACAATACTTTCCTTATTATAGGATAAGGAAAGTAAAAAATTTAGAGTGGAGGAAACCGATAGCATCTACATTCTACAGCATTGTAATGCAGTATCCCCCAAAAAATATCACTTCGTGACATAAAAAAGTCCCGCCAAGTCGTTCCCCAAAAATATTTCAGTTTTCCAAATTCATCCCTCCCTCCCTTCCCAAAAAATATATAAGTTATTTGTGACCTCCCCAAAAAAATTATTGAAATCAATTTATGGCCCCGCCTTTTATTCATTCACCTAAGTGCAACAGTATACTTATTAATAGCCTCCCCTCTCTCTTTCTTCTAATGTCCTCTTTCTTTTGTTCCTTATTGCATGTTGGAATGTTTCCTTTACAAACTCAGAACTTAAGTCTTATTTCCTTGCTCCTTTCACCGACTTGGGCTCTTGGCGGAGTACCACTAACTGGGAATATTTTTTTTTTTAATCTAATAGACAGTGCTATTTTAAAAGAATTAAAAAGAGATAATTTAACATAATGGTTCTTATGGAGAACAGGAAATGAGAAGTCTAGCCGACCGCGACCCAAGGATGCATTATCTGTATCTAAGTCGCAAAATATCTGCCACCAACGAAAATTGGACCATCAGAACAAGTCACGATTCCGGCTCATTTCCAAGGAACACATGTTTACATATGTCTACATTTATATATAATCTTAGAAAAAAACCAAGACATCAGTTCCTTTGGCTAAGAACGGACCTGCTTGGTGGTACTCCGCCAAGAGCCCAAGTCGGTGAAAGGAGCAAGGAAATAAGACTTAAGTTCTGAGTTTGTAAAGGAAACATTCCAACATGCAATAAGGAACAAAAGAAAGAGGACATTAGAAGAAAGAGAGAGGGGAGGCTATTAATAAGTATACTGTTGCACTTAGGTGAATGAATAAAAGGCGGGGCCATAAATTGATTTCAATAATTTTTTTGGGGAGGTCACAAATAACTTATATATTTTTTGGGAAGGGAGGGAGGGATGAATTTGGAAAACTGAAATATTTTTGGGGAACGACTTGGCGGGACTTTTTTATGTCACGAAGTGATATTTTTTGGGGGATCTTATAACTTTTTGTAGTGGCCCTGTATAGGTGTGGGGTGAATGATACATGTTGTTTCAATATAAAACTATTTAACATATTAAATAATGACTTTAAAGGAACAAATTTTGATAAATGAAACAGTTTGATTGTGAAGATAAAGATTTTAGTTTGATATTCATACCTAAGCACAGTATCCTGCTCCAAATTATTCTTTCACCTAAAAAGTAGGTATGCGACTTTTGACTCATCTGGGAGAGTGATAATATACTAGATACTGAATATCTATACACCAACTTTTTTCTGAGCTCTGAAAATGATCCTTTTCCCAATTAAAGGCCAAATGTACCTTTTAGGATAATAGAACAATAAAAAAGCACACCTACCACTCACGAGAAAAAAATTTGCCATCGTTTGTGAGAATCGGTCAAGTAGTTTTGGCTGTAGAGCGGTCAACGTGAAAGAAGAATCAGAAAATGATGAAAAAAAATGACGTTTTTAAAGTTTGGTTTTCTCCAACCTAACTCAAACGATTTTGATGGTTCTTTTTTCAAAGCTTGTCTTTATCGTGCCCCAATCTATATTTATTTATAGTCCGAGTTCCTTCATCACTTGTACTTTTTTTCCTACAACTACAAGAATAGTGCTAATTTTGCTCTGGCGTATAACCTCACTTAGTGAGTTCGTTCTCACTGTGTTCGGTTAATTATGTTTAAAAGAAGGTAAGATAACAAGCGAGACCCTCCCTCAAGTCGAAGAACGATTAGAGAGATAGTCCGGGTTATTCTAAAATTAATCCCGTTTCATAAATTGGCACTGTGTCACAGATTTTTACAAGGATGCTGTGTGGTGCCATTCATTTTATCCAGATGGGCCCCTCAACTGGTTCAAATAGTGGGTACACCCTGAACATATTTCCTTAATTTATGTCAGATATAATAATAAAGACTTTTAAGTCCCATTATTCCAGCAGTATGCCCAAGATGTATTATTATGAGGTAAAAATCCCAAATGGGAGGATAACTATGTATTTTTACAATTAATTTCTGTGAAAGAATACTGAGAACGAAGCTTATTGTGTTGAGTAATAAATGTATAAATATATTTTTTTAACTGTTAATTTTTTATTTTATATTATAAATGAGGTACAACACAACCCACAACAAAAAGGTTAATAGTACCTCATAAACTCACTAAATTTAATGTAAATTATGTAAAACTAAAACAAGTAAAGAGTATTTTGTTTTTAAAAAAAAATCACATGTCTCAGCTCGAACCCGCGGACCTCTAGCATCTCTAGCTCTACTCAGTGCCGCCTTAACCACTGAGCTAACTGGACTGTTGACATACTGCCGTGGTGTTTGCAACATATAAAAGCTTCAATTTATTTTACTTTGTATAATAATATTTTTAGCGGCCAGTGAAAGAAATATTTACAAGAGAGAATTGGATAGGGAGGAAAAAGCCTTTCACTTCCTATGTACCTAACATTCCTAATTAGGAATAGGTATTAGGTAGTGTAGGGGCTTTTACAAAGTTTTCTATGAAACTTCTACATTTCCCACTTAAAAAGGTCCCCAAATATTTATGACATTCATGTTACACATACATTATGTAACATTGGGTACTAGAGATTTTTTTTACATTTTTGAACCTAATATACCTAACCAACATTTTAGAAGAAAAAAAAAATCTTGTCTTTTTCACTCCTTGGGCATTACAGGTTTATTATAGCTATGTGTATGTATGAAATTATTTGTGGTCAAGCACAAGGCCTCTTCACAAATTTTGTGGGTAGTGCAGCATTACTAAGAGCCTCCTTTACTTTTCAAATTCTATTACATTAATTTATTTTAACTCTGGTAATGCCGTCACTGGTCGTTACTTATTCAGTAACTACTCATTTTTCCTCACGAGGTATGAGTGGACCCCAAACACCCAAGTAAAGTGCAGAAAAATTCCTGCCCAGCTGGGGATCGAATACAGGCCACCATGCGTGGTAAGCTTAGCGCGCTAACTCACTCAGCACCGGCGACTATTTATGGGTTAGTATATCTTTATACAATTTCACATCGGGACATGTGGATTGAAAGGTTTGTGAATGAATAGGTATATACATAATAAACTAGATTAAATATCTATAGTGCAATGTTATTCTGAGCTCTGAAAATGATCCTTTTCCTAATTAACGGCCAAATGGTAGCTTTTGGGATAATAAAACCATAAAAAGGCACACCTACCACCCAGAAGAAAAAAAATGAGCCATCGTTCATGAAAATCGGTCCAGTAGTTTTGGCTGTAGAGCGGTCAACGTCAAAGAAGAAGCAGAATTTTTTGAAAAAAAATGACGTTTTTACAGTGTGTTTTTGACCAACTTAACTCAAACGATTTCGATGTTTCTTTTTTAAAAGCTTGTCTATTATCGTGCCCCAATCTGTATATGTAGTTCAATTTCCTCCATCACTTGTACTTTTTCTCCTACAACTACACGAAATGTGCTACTTATGCTGTCGCGTATAGTATACTCTTGGTAGCGCGCGAACTATTTCGATTGACTTGGCGGGTCGGAGCGCTACCGCGCTCCTTAATTATTGCTCTCCTGAAAAGTCTATTTTTAACATTATTCTACACACACATTTCCAGACTCCGTGGCGTAATGGTTGTGGGTTGAGACTACTGCCCGTAGTTCGATCTCTGCCTGAGTTCGATCCCCGGTTGGAGCAGACTTTTCGGAGAAAATTCTGTTCCCTCTAAACACGTGAGGCTGGCATTTCCGGCCCTACCCAGGCTGGGTGAGGTTAATGTGGGTAGCTGGTACGATTCCCAAGGAATGGAGGGTACAACCCCCGTCTTGACTACTTCAAATCAGGACGTTAAAATCAAATAGAATCGTTGGCGTTAGGAAGGGCATCCAGCCATAAAAAAACGTGCTCCACCCTACCAACCTCAACCATGAGGTTGAACAATGCCGACCTCAAAAGCAACGTAAGCTAATATGGGATAAAGGCAAGGGAGATATATATTCTACTCACCCATTTAATTGTTCTGTAGCATTTTCTACCACCTACCTAGCCGGCAGAGTAGAGTTATTATGTGGTCATATACCTACTCAAATAAATAGGGAAAATTCAATAAAAAAGTATATGTTGGGCCAACGTGTATTTATTACACACACGTATTATCAATTTTTTTTGGATATTCGCCAGAAATTTTCTTTCATGAGAAAAACATACAGTAATAGATGTTCAAGTTAGTTTGTCCTTTTTTTTTTCAGATGGGTCTTAATATAAAATGTATTTTTTGTGTAACCGACCTCACTAGCTTGATCGATAAGGCGACGGACTTGTAACCTGGAGGTCGGTGGTTCAAGTCCCGGTTTCAGCGTAGATTTTTTTTAAATGAACATTTATTTAAAGAGAGGTCTATAACAATCAAAGTCCTTCCCCTGCATAGATCTAGTAAAGCGAATTTGAGTAGTTGTGATATCATGAAAGTGATTAACACAATAGTGATAACAATCTAAAAAACTGTTTATTGTGTAAAATCAACGAAAAATATCGTTCATAAGGTTCATAATATTTATGAAACTATTTTTATACTTACATTACTGACTATAATAATATAATATTAGACTAGGATTTGTTATCTGGATAATCTGGACAATTATCATAATCACAAAAATGAAAACTAGGTCTGTACGAATAAATAATATAGGTATAATTTTGAATAAATAATTTTGATAGCAATTTATAGACCTTTATGAAAATTTACAGAATATATGAGATTTTAATGAATGAATACGGTTTTTATGTGAACAAGTGTATCATACCTAACCTACTTATTTCGAGACAAGGGAAAACAAAATACAGACTAATGTCACAATATTTATTTTTATCAGCAGAAAAGAAGGATAGTAAACAAGATTTATAATAGAATCAGCACCTCATCACGTAATATACATTTTTATTTATATCTGAGACATTTTTTATAATATATTTTGCGAAATACCTAGAACAGTGGTTGTCAAATTTCAATGTGCACTTTCAATCGAGCCAAAATTGTGGGGCCGCGGACGGATGAACCAAATTTTAGGAGAGAAATCGAAGTTATTTATGAATGATATTATGATACAGTGAACTTTTGTTCTATATATCATATATCAATCCATACTTTTATTACTGTAAAGTATGTGCTTTCAATTTAAGTAACCTACATTAAAGAAAATAAATGTTACACCTATATCGTTGATTAATTAAAAAAAAAAAAAAAAAATTGAATGACAATAATTGAACGAAGCAATGCCGTCAGCTGTCAGATTTTTTAACACTGTGGCTGCACGCATCAATTTTAGGCAGAGAAGTTTTATGGTCGTTGAAAAATGTATAAAAAGATACTAATTTATTTATTATGATGCATTAAATTCACGTTATTTTTTTACTCAAAAACAATTCCACGAGCGTATGGTTGCTCACCACTCACATAGAATCTAGGTAGATATGTTACACGGAAAAAAAGCTTTATTCACATTGTTGTTTAATGCTTGGAAATGTGAAGGAATTCTCTCAGCCTACGCTCCTCAGCATTTCTTTCATATTTTCCATACACCTTTCCGTCTTCACAGGAACAAGTTTCTTACTCCCGTACAGTACATGCCTAATGCCTATACTACTTATGGGTGAAGTTTACTGTGAGAAATTCAGGCACCTAAAGATCAACAAGTTCCACATCTAATTTGAAACATATTTTATATCAATAATATGAGACTAGGGGCGGAATTAACAGACGTTTTTGTAATACGTCTGTGGTGCTAAGTCACGTATTGCGTACTGTGTAAGATAGGGAAAACCGACGCTTAGCAATGACTTGTGATACATAATTTGTCTATTGATTCCGCCCTAAATATAGACAAGTCAAGCTTTTGATCTAGTGGCTATGAGTTTGTCCAGTTGGATTTCTTTCAGAGGATTTCTTTGGCGATCCAACGAGGTGGTAATGCTACCTGCATGTTAGGTACATTGCCTCATGCAAGTGGGATGGATCAAGTCTATCACCTGTGATTTTAATATGAATTGCCTTGTAAATAAAAATAAAATATATTTATTGGTGAATGGCCGTATGTATGAGGAAAAAAATTGTAACAAGGCCCAGTGGCCCATCTCGTGAGATCGCTGAAGTTAGCAACGTCCAAGAGGTTGAAGACATGGTTTGGTGACCATTCTTGTTTAGAATCGTTACATGTTCATCATGGAAGTCCACTGCTGCTGCTATTTCTGGCTCTACTCAGGCTGAGTGAGGTTAATTTGAGTAGCGAGGTTGCTTGCCCATCAAATGGTGGGTAAAACTACCGTAGTAATATGACTATGTCGTTGAAAATAACGTTAAACACAAGTAAATACTTAAAAAGAGAAACTATTTACGGTCCAATTGGGGCGCGGCCAAAAAAAAAGTTCCTTTTCGCCGCGCCGCAAGAAGCCCAATGACGTAAGCATAGCTGATGACTATAAAAAAATAACATTATTTTCTTATAATTAAAACAATTTGATGGTATTTTTACTCAAATGAATGTTGATTTTATTTGTACATAACAATTATTATTTTGTAAAAATATAAAAATACAGTATTTTTGATGTTCTCATTTTATGTTTTGAATAACAAGGGCGTTTTCTTTTTCTCCAAAAATTCAAAGATATTTTTCTTTCGGCCTCGACAATCCTTTCTCAAGAAATTTAAGCTGGGAGACGTTTCCCATTTTGTACACAAAAAAAAGGTTGGTACCAGTATTTCTTGTTTGCTGTGACTTTCCTTTAAAGTTTTTCCTAAGAATAGCACAAAAGTCAGAATCCATGTTTACTTTCTATTACCACTGTTTACTTACAAAAAAGTGGTTCCTATCTAATGGTCGGAATGTAAGTATGTCAACCCTCTACTGCTGTGTTTTCATTCATATAATATTCATAATAATACATTGCATTGTTTGTTTTATGAACTCCGTAGAAATCGAGAGAGAAAAAATCTTCGCTTGTTCTACACAATGCATATTTGCATATCTGCTGCAGTTGTAATCATAATATTTATGGCGATAAAACGTTTCATCAATAGAAATTTAAATTTAGGCAACATACTCCCCTGACACAGGTAATATTGCTTTTTGAATATTTTTTGTAATGTGTTCAATAAAAATAGCATAATTTTATTATTATTCAGCGCGTATTATAAATACCTAAGATAATTTAATTCTAATATCTAAAGTAATTTTCATAATGAAAAGAATACGACAGAGAATTAGAAGAAAAACGTCAGAATACACAAGCTATGAAAAAGCAGAGGTGATGAATAATTAAAATGTTGAAATTAGAAAGAATAAATCGTAACAAAAATTCAAAACGTTTACATAAATATATATAAAAAAAAAACAAAATGAAAACTAAATATTATTATAAAAATAAAATTTAATTCATAAGATAACACAATAGGTACATGATAATATACAATTCTATTACTAAAGGTAAGTCTAATTATTTTATACGTGTAATTGACAAAAAAAATTTAATTACCTATCTGACCTAGTGATAGGGTTTTATACAATTAAGATCCAAGTGCATAGTGACTAATGAATAGAATTATCAACTTTATACATAATCAAATGACTTAATCAGGCTGTTAGTGACACTGCTCTCCACCACTAGTCTGGGATCCAATGAGTTCTATTCTGATCTCGATGATATACAGGGCCCGACAAAAAAAAGGAGCCACTCGAAATATCTAGAGAACGTATTTAAATTTTGAGAAAAGCTAAAACAGAAATGTATCACAAATTGGGTGGTTCCATTTAAGATTCCAAAGTTGACCTCCCCTGGGGCCGCCCCTGTTAATGATGAAAAATCAAAACCTAGTAGAAAAAAATATTTCCCCCTCGATATTATGGTACACATGTTATAGCATTTTTTGAAAATTTTAATCCGTTCTCTAGATGTTTCGAGTGCGGCTCCTTTTTTTATGGCGGACCCTGTATACTTACTTTGCCGGTGGCTGCAGCTTCAGGAGCATTATTTCTCGTATGCCTATTCTGAGTGCTGAAACCTTGTTCTTACAAATATAACCATCTTTATAAATGAGTTATAGTTTAACAATAACAATAATAACAATTCTCCTTTCAGTCTGTCCTGCTACAGCCGTTACATAAAGAAGATCCTTTATACAACATCACCTTTACAAGACCGCTGAATATCATCTCCATCCAAAGACCTTTGTTCTCTTCTATCTACGAAACATTCTACTTGAAAGAGATGACAATATAGGAGCCCAAACCTTTTGCGTCTCAATACGTCTTTGTGTCTTTTGCGTGTTTGTATGTATCTTTTGGTTTTTTTAGCCGGGCGGACTTTATAGTTGATTCAATTTTCTGGGCTCATCCGGCTCACACTCAACTACCTATAATAATAATAACACTCTTACGTGGAAGGTAACCACCAGGCGAGGTTTTTTCAAATTATTTTCTACCACCTAACCCTCAAGAGTCTTATTATTAGATATGTGGTCACAAACTCAAATTAATGAGGAAAAATTCATGCACTGGGTGGGATTCGAACCAACGGATCCCTACGCTACCTGGATTACCAGACTAGCGCGTTAACCACATGACTACCAGTGCTTGATATACATTTTATCACTAAATGTGGAATGCTCTTTTTTGTTAGAAATACCTACCAGTTCTCAAAAGTTATTTTAATTTTAAATTCAAGCGGAAAGACTTGGCGAAATCAACAGGTGAGATGAAATTTAACAAACGCTAATTTAAGCCTCACTTACCACACACCACACATCTTGCTTGAAATGCCTAAGACTTTCGAGGCGCGACGCTAAAAATAACATTATTCGTGGGTGTTGTGGTGTAGTCTTTAGTCGATGTGACGTGAGTTCGATCGCCAGGTTGTGTACGAGTATAATTTTGTTAGAAAATATAATATTCCATACCTTCAATAGATGTGTTATATTAAACAATTAAAAATGAGGAAGTATTTTTACAGTATATAAAAATAAGAAGAAATAAAATATTCTGTCACCAACCGAGTGGGTGGTTGGTAAGATACCAAGCGAATGGATGGTAAATGATCTGTTCTAATAATATTAATTCAATTATTACTTCCGAGAAATTTCTAATATTAGAAATCGGAAGTATTGTGTTCGTTTTTGTAAAAAAAAATATTTTTTTGCTCCGATTTCAATTTTTTTCATATTTCTGGACGTTTCATAACCTCCTGAGCAAATTTGGTTTTGTGTCTGTCTGTCGGTCCGTCGGTCTGTCGGTCTGTCGGTCTGTCGGTCTGTCTGTCGGTCTGTCTGTCGGTCTGTTAAAACGATTCCTTGTAACGCGCAAATCTCGGAAACTACTCTACCGATTTTGATGAAATTTTGCACACATCTAGGAGACATTCTGCAGATGGTCCCATTTTAAATTCATCGAATTCGTACTAGCGGTTCTTGGTGAAAGAGACCATGCGCCTGACCACTAACTTTTTACTTAAACGCTGATATCTCGTGAACGGTACACTCGATTTTGATGAAATTTTGTATGGTTATGCATATTATTATTTAACATAGGCTTTTTATATTTATTTTTAAATTAATAATGATTTGACTCTGATATTTAAGAAAATCCGAAATTTTGGACAAAGAAGTCAAAAAATAAGGATCACGACTTGCCGATACAGAATTTTTTGTAGAATCTAGAATGTATAAAAAACAATATTCTACCATATAAAACAAATTTGAAGAAAATCGGTTGAGCCGTTTTAGAGATACAAGTAATTTTCTAAAAAAATCTCAAATTTGGCACGTGTTTACAATGTGAAGCAATCACGAGGAAGTATTGTGTCCATAATTGGCAGTGTTTTTTTATCTTTTTTTAAAAATATACAATACAATAAATACAACAACAGTAATACTAATTAAAATTAGAGAGATAAAAAGATATTACCATGATGGTAAATAATAGAACTGTCACATAATATGTAAATCATAATCTTGATCTCACAATTACTCAAACGCGTCTCAGTTAATAATAAAATTGTCATACCTGGGACTCGAACCAACGACCTCCAGCTTATGAGTCCGCCGCCTTATCGATCGAGCTATATAAATCAAATTATTGGACATAGAAGGAGCCTAGAGATTGTTTTAGTCTTGAAGCACACCATTCTATTCGTCCAGCTCCAAGAAAAACACTTGGTCTTCTTTTGCACACAAGTTACTAATCTTATTTTCTCACGAGCTATGAGAGGACCAAAATATAAAGAATACTATTTATTTTACCCAGCCAATAAACGAACCCGGGTCACCTGCATTGTCCAAACCACTTGGCAGAGCCGTAGGAAGGGGGTTGGACAAAGACAAACCCCTCTTTCCCCCAAATTTGACGTTCGACGTAATCTCGCCCCGAGCGAGTATCGAAACCTTCACCCTTAGGTCAAGAGGTGACATCGAAACTTATCTTGAAGTTTATAGTATCTCTGAGGTTTATTATAGGTTATAGGTAATTTCCAATTTTACATCTATCTACCCTTAATAAAATTGTAAAACCGGCCTATTTGTACCACTGGCCATCCGAAGCTCTTCAGTGGCAATGGTTTAAATAGTCTAAAAATTATATACTCGCAACACATCCATAAATAAAAATCTGGTGTAAACATCACACGACTTTCCTTATCATATTAGGAATGGAAACGGGAGCAAAAGCCACTGGTGACTCAAAGGTAACATTTACCTAAAAATAAACATCAAATTCGTAATCAGCACCTTAAAATCATTGGATTTGATATGTCACAACTCCCATCTAGGCTGTATAATTAAAAAGTTAGTCCAAGCGGGTCCCCCCCAAAATACCGGTAAATTGGGGCCGAGTTCAAAAAAGTTCAAGATATCAAAAAAATGATCAGAATAGACTCCTATTGTTTTTTAATCTAAGAAAATGTTGTCCTCTAACTTTTTTTGTATCTTTAACCAATTCATAGAAACGGCGCTTGCGGCCAATATTTGCGGCCCTGCGGCCGCATTCTGCGGCCGATTGCAACCAAAAGTTTCGTGGTTCGTCTGGTGTATAAAATTAATTTCCATACCAAATTTCAAGTCTCTAGCTCTTACCGTTCTTGAGATATCCTGTTCACACACAGACACACAGACAGACAGACAGACAGACAGATGCACGGACCAATGGCTGAAAACAACTTTTTTGGTATCCTGAGGCTATGATTCGTCCAGAAATGTGAAAAACTCGGTAGGTCAAATTTTCGACGAATACAATACTTTCCTTATTATAGGATAAGGAAAGTAAAAATTTACGTTCTTATGCCAACAAAAAAAAATCATCGTAAATTCATTCAAAATTATCCAACGAAGAAGGAATTTTAAAGTCTTCCACTGCGCGCCCTCGACCGCTCTGTCCATGACCCCCCCCCCCCCCCCCCCTTTATATCTTCCTACGTCCCTGTGGTTCGGCTACGGTGAATACCTACTCTGCCTACTCAGACATGCAAATACAATAATTTCCCTTGTAACTAAAGCTGGATTCATCCTTCCTATGTTCGTGTGTGTGCTGTGTATGGGACTATAGTATGAATATGCAATAGTATGCATGTATGAAGGTATGTATGTATGTAGCTACATACCTATCACTGAAAATGAATCTATTTTCGAAAGTCTGAAACTTACACTCAGAGTTGAAAGCCCGGGATATTATCGTACGTGCGTGGGATATGAAACACTCATAATAATATTAAATGCAATGCGCAAATTTGCACAGAACTGCACACAAGTGAAGTTTTATTACTAAATCGTTTACATGAGACATTCGTTTGTAACTATATTTTTCACAAACTACCTTTGTATTTTTTTATTCAAGTTTTGTTCATGTATCTAATAACTTTGTTTGTGAATTCAATGTGAGCTCTGGAATTTTCGAAATTTTCTTTGATGTCCGGAATTAATTTTCGCAACTCCATGATAGGTTTCAAATGAACCTAACAGGTCGCACACAAAGAGTTGGGTGGAAGAGATTGCCATAGGCAATAACCCCGCCCTTTAGTTAGGCCATATGTTTATATAATTATATACTTTTCTATTCTTTTTCCTTTTTATTGTATAATTGTTTCCATTTTTTAATTGTTATATTAATTATTTGTACTGTACATATGTGACTTTGAAGTATAAGAAAAACGTCTATTAATTCCGTCCTTAGCCGGCAATTCACTGAGTCTGGCTGAGCGATAATAAGACAGAAATATAACTTGGTTTTTTTTTTCGCGTCCTTAGGGTTGTGGTTGTTATAATGGTTTCAGCTTTGTTATAATCTAGAAGCTACAGTGATGATGTAGACAAGATGGCGCTTAACCTCTTTTTTACGGAACTCTTTTTTTTTCATCAGGATTTTTTCTTGAATGATTTACCTAACAATTCATTGTCGACGGTGAAAAAAATGCACCAATGGTTTTGCCCATTCGGTTTTGGATATCGGAAAGATAAAATAATAAAAATAATATCGCCTTATTTATACTGCCCGATAAGGACTATTAAAGTCCCATTATTCCAGCAGTAAGCCCAAGACATATTATTATGTGGTAAAAATCCCAAATGGGAGCATCACTTGTCATGTTCCGGCTGGGTTTCGAACCCACGACCTCTGGAACCTCTGGATTCACAGAGTGCTGCCTTTACCAGTGAGCTACCGGGACAGACGGGACATAAAATGATCGGGACCGGAAAAAAATCGTTGCTTGCTAGTGGGAACGGAGAATAACGCCCATCTTTACGCTTGAGTTACTGAGATTAGTACTCAAACCATGGAGGAATAACTAATGGAGAACTCATAAGGTACGTCTATCTCGTGAGTAATGAACATGTCTCATAAAATCGGCCATTTTGGATAGTTGGAACACAGAGAAAATCACAACAGTATCAAATGCATTCTTCTTCTTTTCATACACATGAAGGTAATATTAAAAATCGGCCATTTTGGATAGTTGGAACACAGAAGAAATCACAACAGTATCAAATTCATTCTTCTTGTTTTCTTACATTTGAAGGTAATAACGGTAACCATATTGGATAGTTTCTTAAGTGACAGAGGAATTACGAGTTTTAACATTTTTTTTTTTTTAAACATTTTATTTATTTATTAACAATATTGGATATTTACAAAGGTTCTTTTCCTAAGCTAATGATAAAAGCTTCTAAGAAATAAAAGCTTCTAAGTTCTCCATTGCTTATTCCTCCATGATTCAAACTCATTTCATTTTCACACCTGATTGGTTGTGATTGGCGGTGGTGATCCTATTTCTGATTAGGTCTGATTAGAGAATTACAGCCGTATTTGTGAACAGAAAACGCCTTTTGAGCATGGTCTGAAGCATGATTTCCTTTAATATTATTGGCCTTAACCTTGCTTGAGACTGTGCTGAGACAAAATTCGCTGTTCATAAATACGGGTGTTAGACCCCGCCCATCGACAAGGCGAGGGGTTCCGGTACGTCGCCGTTCCGTCGGGCTGCGCTGTCGTCAACGGAACTGTGCTGCGTCACGGCGCACAGACAGCAGGACGGGATCCTGAAGTTGTCGTTGTCGAGGGTCTCCGTCTTGCTATCGAAAGCCACCAGCTTGCGGTACATATACTTCTGGACGCACTTGGTGGAGAGGTTCGGCGGGAAATGTTCGGCGTGGTTGCACGCCTTGTGTTTCTGACTGAAAAAAATAAATATAATAATAAAAATATCTAGTAATAATAATAATAATAATAAGAATATCAAGTAATATAATGCTTTTTCTTTGTGTTATTATCTCACAATTTTAGTGGGTAGCGCAGAATCATACGACTTTACCACTTTAATTTACAATATCTTGTATTAATTTTGCCTATGATTCTGCCACTGGTCGCTGCTTCACATTTAAGCAGCTACTCATTTTTCCTCACGAGGTAGGAGTGGACCCCGAAATCCAAGTACAGAGCAGAAAAAATCCTCCCCCGCTGGGAATCGAACCCAGGTCACCATGTGTGCAATGCCTAGCGCGCTAACTCACTCTGCCATAGTGACTACTTAAATATAATAATAATAAGATATCGCCTTATTTATACTGTCGATTAGGACTAATGATTCCCATTATTCCAGCAGTAAGTCCAGGATGTATTATTATGTAGTTAAAATCTCAAACGGAGGATAACTTGTCATGCCCCGGCTGGGTTTCGAACCCGCGACCTCTGGATCACCAGACGGACGCCTAAAGAGCTACTGCAGCAGTGATTTTTCAGTGTGAGCTAAAAGGTAAGTGTTAGCTTTCCTTCATGGGTGAAAGAAAAGAATGTCAACCGCTTGAGCGAATTTCATGGTGATGAAATCCTGCGGCTTGTATACAAGTGTACACAACTTCAGAGCGTTGCAAGTAAGCAACCGAAACAAAGTCATAGAATCATTTTACTTGTGTTCGTTTTTTTAACACGTTGAGCGCCGCAGGACCCCATGGGGGCTTTTTCTATACTATCAACTGGTACCTAAACCCACATGGGGGCTTTAAAATATGACTTCAGTTTATGTACACTAAGCCCCTATGGGGGTGTTTTATCAATGTATTTCTTATAAAGGAATTATTTCCGTGGAACAGAGCTATAACGTTATGGTCTTGTTTTGAGCAATCTTATTTTTTAGCTGAGATAGGTGATTTTGAAAATTGACCAATTTTTGCTTGGAACAGACAAAAGTTTACCTCAAAATCATGCGGCGCTCAACGTGTTAATGATGATCTTTTTAATAACTTAATTAAATTTTCATATCAAAAAAATTTCTGTAAAAAGTAATCTAAAACCGATATTTTTGCCGTGATATAGATATTTGTTTCATAAGTTTTGCGATTTTTCTGTAACTGTATGAGAATCCTCTTATATATTATATCTAAATTTATGTACAAAAATCATTTACTTAAAAACACATTCAACCACTAGTACCATAGACTTACCTACATACATCAACCAAGACTCCCTGGTTAAAGTTATTCACATTCACAATGTACTTCCACACTCCGTCTCTAGTCTCGCCATATTGCGGGAAAATGACCTTTGGCTGAAATTAAAATCAGTCGTTTAATTTTTTAGCATACATCACGGGTCCAGATGGGGGTGAAATGTTAGTACGCCTCCTCGTGGTTCACCCTGGGCAACGCATTGACATGCGGCTAAAGAAGAGATTGCCATAGGCAATAACCCCGCCTTTTAGTTAGGACATAATTATGTACATATTTTTTTTTTAATTTTTTCTTGTTTTTACCTAATATTTGTCAATTTTATATTTAATTTTTACCATTATTTGTCTGTACATATGTTCTACTAATAAAGAGTTTCAAAAAAAAGTACTGACAGTTTTGGCGACCAAACAATCACTGCCATCAGATTTTCTTATCAAGTTTATTACATATTTCTTCTTACTTAGATATGTGTAATAAAGACATATTATTATAAATAAATAAATCACGAGACCATAACACCCCATCTAGGGGCACGGGCCTCTGGCCTCTCCTAGAGCTGTCCATTGTTTACCAGATAAAAATAGAACAGCGAGTTCTTTTCACCTCCATGGGGTCAACAATAGCTGATATTAAACTTTAAAAGGTAATTATGTTGCAGATAAAATCCGCAGATTAATCGACAATACGATACATGTACGGAATCGGAAGGGTATAAAGGTTTGATGGAAGAAACTGCCATAGGCGATAACCCCGCCCTTTAGTTAGGACATCTGTATTGTATTTTATCTATGTTGTTAATCTTTTTCTTGTTTGTCAATTTTGTAATTAAATTTTCATCATCATTTGTTTGTTCCATAATTATGTCCTGTTAATAAAGAATTTAATAATAATCTAAACAAACATAGACTCGTATGGAAAAGGTATATAAATGCTGGCCCAACTCGAGGTGAATTCTAGGAGAAGTTAAAAACCTGCCTACCATAATTACCTTTTCCAACAGTCTAAATAAAGACGAAAACGTCGCGTCGCCGTTGTATAACTATCATATCCTGAAGCTTTCGCGAGGAAATGTTTGAAGCTGGGAAAAGTTTTCGACATTAAATGAAATTTTGTTAACTCCTTTGTCGACATATCTTTGTAAAGTTTACGGAAATCTCGTTCAAGAGAAACAGACAATGAGAGAAGGTAGCTGACAGCAGAGAGTCAAACAAGTGAAGGAGGCTTCTGTGCAAACATTCCTGATAATAATTTTGTAGAATGGGTAGAATGTAAATATTTAGGTGAAAGGCAGAGAAAAGGAGAGAAAATGGGAGAAAAGGAGAGGAAGGTATAAAGAGAGAAAGATGAGAGACAGGGAGGGAGATAATGGAGATAAATGTAGAAGATTGAGAAGGAGAGAAAAAAAGAAAAATGTAGGTACTGAGATACCTAAATAAGAGAGAGAGAGAGATAAAAAGAAAGAAAAAGGGAGAGGAGAGTAAGAAAGTGTTTGAAAGATGTCAATGATAATTATAATAGAGTTATAGAAATAGTAGTGATACATAAATATAAGATAGAGAGCAAGATAAAGATATGGTGAATATTATGGAGAGAAATAAAGTGTTTGAGAAAGAAAGCTGAAAAATACAAGAAGGTACCCTGTTCATCCTGAAAGAATAAGACATGCAGAGTACTCTTACTCTCACTGAAAAGAAGAGAGCTAGAGCGATTTTATATGTATGTACAACTGTGCATAAATATGTAAAAGAGAGGGGGGCAAGATATTGTTTGAGAGAAAGAAAAAGGGAGAGCAAGTGAAAGGAAGAAACTTACAATACAATTTATTATAATTGGAACTCTTTCCATACTGTGCAAAAATAGGACTTTGAGGCTTGAGTGGTTTACCCACAGAAGAAATGAGCGAAAAAGACAAAGGAGAGAGAGGGAGAGAAAGACAGAAAAAGAGAGAGAGAGAGAGTTATATAAATAAATATAGGAGAGGAGGGGATGAAAGAGTTTAAGAGAGGAAAAGCTAGGCTGGGAGAGAAATACAATTTTGTATTGTCTTTTTTACATTCAAGATGTGAGAGAGAAAATTTTAATAAAAGGAAAAAGAGGTAAAAGAAAATTTGGCGTGAGAGAGTGTAAGAAAGCAAAAAAGATAGGATGATTTTATTACAATAAAAAATAATTCCACAGAAGCTTGTGACACTTGTGCAACTTTCTTGAACAAGATTTTCATGATCTTTTCAAAGATGATGACATAAGGGTTAACAAAATTTCATTTACTTTTCTCTAATTAAAAATTCCCTAGTTATTTTGGTTTATTTATTTTATATTAAAATAAGATGATTTCATCCTTAGAAAGAAACATATCCACGAATGTAAACCTTTTCATGAGAGTTCGTTTCTACTGATGGATTAAAAAACACTTACCGTGGATTGACAAAGGAACTCGTCAACGCTGCCCAGTCTATTCGTTATACCGGTAGGACCATCTAGCTGGAAGAAAAAATAACAGAAATTGTTATGTACATAATATTTGGTTTCTTGTGTTTTAATGTCACAACAGTGGCTAGCTCAGCGTTACGAAACTCCAAATATCAACATTTTTCCATACCCATATAATATCCCTTATGTCCGCCACTGGTCGCTATCCATAAAGATAGCGAGACAGTTTTCCTCTTGATGTCTACTCGGCTGGGATCGAACCCAGGACACCGTACGTGTGAGCATAGTGCGCTCTTCCACTCGGCAACGGTGACTATATGAGAAATTGTTATGCCAGTATCACTTTTTGCATGGGAAAATGGACAAAATTATACTGGTAGAACCGTATCTATTTAAGAAAAATTGTATTAAAAAACTGCAATACCGCCATTACCACCTTCAAACTGAAAGAGAAATTATCAAAAATCGATATGCCAGTATCACACTTTTCTGCGAAAAATTAACAGAAAATGTCATGCCGGTATCATTATTTATCTGGGAAAAATTAACACACATTTTTATACTTGGTAGAACAATATATCTGAAACATAAAAAACAAGGAAATGAAATTGCTAATCCTCTGAGAAAGATGCAGAAATCCAAGAAAATTGATAAGGATCAAAAAGAAATCTGGATTGATTTCTTTTTGATTGATTTCTTTTCATATTCAACGTTGGACATTTCAGAAAATTCTTTGGGTGTTTATTTGTGTTTAACGTCGCGTCGTATTCAATTGCATGGTCTTATCAAGACGTAGGATTTTACCTTCTATTTGCTGACCAAACAAATTAGGTACTCAAATTAACCTCAATCACATTGAGAAGGGCCGGAAATAATCAGCAAATATGGATTTTCAGGACATCCACAGTGGACGTTACTTAACTTCAGTAATTAAACGAGAACTGGCAAATTCAACGTCCCATTTCCGCTGACTTAAATTTCTTTGTATTGAAATCGCAGAGATTTAGGGCGGAATTAATAGACGTTCTTGTAATACCTCTGTGGCGCTAAGTCACGGATTGCGTACTGTGTAAGATAGGGAAAATCGACACTTAAGTTATTGATGTTGTCTATTAATTCGGCCCTTAACCCTTATCTTGGCAGAGATCTTCAATTTTAAATTTTTCATTTATTTTTTAAAAAAGTTAAAGAGTATGATAATTGGATGGTTGGATAGAACTCCATCCTGCCACTTTAAATAAAGCATTAAAAAAAAATAAAAAATATTCTGTGGAACAAAAAGTGCTTTAGGATTAATTTTGGGCCAATAAAGTACAAAAAAAACTGATGGTATACATAATTATGGACACATTGCCAAGATAAGGGTTTAGGAGAAATTATTAATTTTTTTGAGGGAAACATTTCGAGTTGAACAGAGTTCCGTTTATTAAATAATGTGTTGTTTTCACCAATCTTGTTAGAGGGTATCGATCCTTTCATGAAAAGTTGGAATTTGGTATACAATACATAAATATGTACTTAGCCTATACGAGTATTTTCCAGAAAAAGGTGATTCTTGAGATCTTCGAAGAACTTATTGTTCTATCTATGGCTATGGAATATTAAATGTCAAATATGTGGCAGAAAATTAAACAAATGCGTATTTTAACAACGACCTTTTCTTTTTCTCCACCGTACTGGGCAATAAAAGTTATTGGAGTAGTGATGATGGCGATTTCAATAACAAAGATGCTGAATGCTTTGTTATTGAACAAATGGATTCAAAATATTATAGCGAGTAGGTACATTAAAAGCTTATAGAACAGTTAAAATAACAAAGCACATAGGTATACATAATACATCTTTATAATAACATAGATAGGTAAAAAGCAAATCAAAAACAGGGGCCGCTCCCCCAAAAAAGCTAGATAAACCTCAACTATAGCAACAGTGAACTTGCAATTATTTGCTACAAAGATAATAGGTAAAAATATTCACCTCAGTAGAACGATCGATAAAGCGACGAACTTAAAATCTAGAATTCTTAAGGTAAAAAAAATCTGGAGGTCGAGTCCCGAGTTAAGCAAAAATTTAGTAAAGCAAGAATGATGATTCAAAATAAGAGATGGCCAAAATATTAGAGTGTAGCAAAAAACATAAAACAAAGCGATTCATATAAACATAACGTATATGGCTATTTTATAAAATACATAACCAAGCTTGTGTACAACGAAGTAAACTACCAAAGCGAGCACAGGGATTAAAAAAGGAGAGCAATTTACAAATAAAATTACAAACAAAGCAGTGGTAAGCATTTCATTCAACCCTTTTCTATGTCGTACTTGATGAGGTCGTAAAGCGTAACAGAAGGATTTGATACCGCTCAAATCCAAACATTTACATAGAAAACTCATTACAATATTGGGAACAAATGATTTGACTCAAGTTTATTTGGTTTCGTACGCAGCATACAACGAAGAATAGTAAATAAAATATATATTAAAATTATGTATTAAGAGATTAATGGAATTCATGCTGACAATGATGATTTGACATCATGACAGCGTGAATTTTTTTTATCTAATCCTAGAGGGAAGCATGAATGAGTAAAGTGCTAATATTTGCTATTAATTTAATGATTTGCTAAGTAGATGGCATGGTTAGGGCAGACCGCCACACAATTCTTCCGTATAGTCGAAGATAGTCTCTCTATAAAAATTCAGAAAAATGAAAAGTCGAAGATAAAGTCAGAATAGCCATGATGACTCATACGAGAAGCAATGGAATGCTGATAGATGAATTATTATAGTATATTTTGAAATTTAATATTTGTCATACAAAGAAACCTTTTAAAATTTACGACAGAGCATAAAACCAGGACAAGTTACAGAAAATGTTTTTAATATTTTGAAACTCAAAATAAAGTATAAAAGTAAAAGCATTCCATGTGAAATTTGTGGCAACAAGAGCTGTTAGAAAACAATAAAGCAAAATTGAGAACTTTTACTTCTAGGGCTCTTATAAATTTAGCCACAAAAGTACATGTTCGGCCACAAAGCATTACGTTTTCAGTTTTCATTCATGCCTAGGTATTGTTTCCAAGTCTGCAAAATAGGGTAAGATAATGGCTGAACCTTTTACGAAATCCGCTTTTTTATTATTTCAAAATGAATCTTTTACAACCATTATTCATGCAATACATGGTACTTTATGTGCTTGTGGTCTGTGTTGAAACTTGCCCATGCCTGTAGTATGCCTGCCCTCTGATCGGTAAAAAGACAATATTTCTCATGTAGATGTTGTGTCAGTACGAGTCAACTAGAAGGTGTCCCTTACAAACATTTGTAATGAAATTATGATAACTAAATTTTAATCAAATTAAGACATTTATTTTGTAATCAAATTAAAAAAGGGGAAAATTGTGATGACATAACAAAATTAGTGTACAGAGAATTCAGTAAAAGCAACAGCAAAAAAAAAAAAAAAAAAAAAAAAAAAAAAAAAAAACAAGCAAAAATTGTGATGAGATGGCAAAACTGGTGTGAAGAAAAAGATGTTTAAAATGAACAGGGTGTTACTATTTCGAAATAGCTGCCAAGATCATTATGTTGTGATATTCGTGTTCATTCAGTAAAATATTTATATTTTTATTGTGAGTGAAGTATTTACAAAATTATAATCAAACTATTGCATTCAAATTAGGTTTTAAAAACTAATTCTAGTCTAATAGAGTGTATTCTATTTATAAATTAAAAACAGATTTTCTGTTTCCTGAAATATAACGAATGAATAAAATGACGAGGAGACAAAACAGTATGAGCGAAACGACAAGTCAAGATGTAGAAATACCTACTCGTTTTAATTTGTGGCGATTTAATTATTCAAATTGAAAAAAAAGTATTCCACTAATTTCACTAAAACTGCAGAACAAGCAGATGCAACCAAACAAATAAAGCTCACACAAAAAAACACTCTACAAACATGAAAACACCTTTAAAAAGAAACACCCATAGGCTTCAACTGTTCCCAACCAGGATGGACAAAGGTCCTTTACCTTATCCACCGCAAAACTCAGAACTTGTGCGGACCCGGGTGTCGGCCTGTTAGATTTACCGCTAGATTTCGGTGATGGTTTGAATTGGGAGTGGAACCTAAACCCGATACCCGGCTCACCGGAAAGATCACCAGGCTCACCGGAAAGGTCGTTGATATGGGTACGATGGTGATGGTTGTGAGGGATAAGTACAGTGTGGCCTTCCTGTTGAGAATTTCATGTTTCATACAATGGATAACTAAGTATTTGAGAACTCGTAATGGCTCAAACCTGTCCTTCAAATTCAGCTATCTTTAATAATAATAATAATAACACTCTTTAGTGGAAGGTAACCACCAAGCGAGGTTAATGCTCAAAGCATTTTCTACCACCTAACCCTCAGAGTCTTATTATTATGTGGTCACAAACTCAAATTAAAGAGGAAAAATTCATGCATTGGGTGGTGTTCGAACCAACGGATCCCTTCGCTACCTGGATTACCAGACTAGCGCGTTAACCACTTGGCTAACACTTAGTTTTTGTTAGTTTTAACACAGAAAAAATCACAACAGTAAAAAAAAAACATTTTTTCTCCTTACATTATTTTGAAAGTAATAATAGATAGTCTGTAAGGGGACAGATTTATTACTCATGAGATATAAGTTGTGACCTCTTCAGTATTTCTCCACATATACCTATCTCCCTTGCCTTTATTCCATATTAGCTTATGTTGCTATTGGGGTCGACATTGTTCAATCTCATGGTTGAGGTTGTTAATGTGGAGCACGTTTTCTAATGGCTGGATGCCCTCCCGAACGCCTTTATTACTTATTTCTCCATGTGTGATACAATTCAAAATTGATAAAATTTGCTGAACAGTGTGGGCACAGTAAGGGTCGCAGTCGAAAGCGAATTTTGAATCGAAGAAGTATAGGAGCTAGTTTTATAATAAAAGGGTTGGGTGGAAGAGATTGCCACAGGCAATAACCCCGCCTTATAGATAGGACATTAGCTTTATTCTCTCTTTTGTTCTTGTTTCTTTGTTCAATACCTATATATATTATATTTTTTCGTTATAATTTTATTGTATTGTACTGTAAATATTGTTCTTTGCCTATACCTAATAAAGCGTAAGATAATAATAATATAATAAAGAGTTTCAAGATATTAAGCTTAGGAACTCGTTGGTTCACATTCCACACAATGCATGAATTTCCATTATAATATTAAAGCACCTGACCTCATTATAATGGCACCAAAGCTACTGCAGTAATAGACTCTAGCTTTTTGGATTAGTTTTAGTGTTTTTAATATATTTACACATTTGCTTAACGTTGCGTTGGATGAAGACTGTAGAGGGGTTTGGGCTGTGAAAGCTTTATTATGTTATTTTCTAGTGGTTTAAGTCTCTTTCAACTACTAAGTTCATACTAATACGATTTACCCTCCATTCGGTGGAAACTTACCATCCTATTACCCACAATAATATGACCCAGCCTAGATTTGGCCGAGAATAGCAAGCTCCACACGAGAGTTCAAATTTAGATGAACGTAGCTTAAAGTGACAGAACTGGTGTATTCAACATTGCATACAGTCTGTCTAAATGTTAGAACAGAGGAACTCTTAAGAGCAGTAACAAAATGCTTCTGATTTTCTACATACAAGGTGTATCAAAAGGTCATGTACAAAAAGAAACCACGTATAGTAGAGCTCAATAAAAGGCCATTTTGCTCAATCCCCTATACGGAAATGGACCCTAAGGTAGCTAGAGCCACCACAATTTGGCACTTAAAAATCAAAAAATAATTTTAAAAAATCGAATTATTTTGCGATTGACTTCCTTTTTGCATGACGTCTCCGATTGTTATCATGCTTCTTATTTGGCACTTTTTCCCCGATCAGGGGCGGAGTTATGGGGGGGGGGTCATGAAATATACCCGAGCGACCTCAGGGTCCATTTCCGTACAGGGGTTTATTAAGTAAAGTGGCGTTTATTTGAGTGCTACTATAAGTGGTTTCTTTTTGTACATGACCTTACCTTTTGATACACCCTGTATGATCAAGACACTATAATTATGTAATTTAAAAAAAAATCTTCTCGTAAATCACGATATTGCCTAAGAATTTCGCCTAAGCAATTTTACAGAAAATGAGAAAGAAATTGAGCAATTTACCAAGCATTTTTATCATATTTTTGAAATACCGATACATAAATTTGATGCTATTTTTAGCTAAAAAAAGGATTTTACTTTTCACTTACCACATCAACAGTTGCTTGAAATGATTTTCCTATGGAGCGTGTTAAAATCTTCGTCAGTTGTTCTCTGAAATTGCAAATTTTGACAAGTTGACATTAATTTTCTATTAAAATAAACTTTCTGTAGCATCAGTAATATGGCAATTCACAGCATGCTACAATTTTATCATTACTACAAGTATTGGTAGTTTAATGGCCTTCAACTACTCTGGTCAAATAGTAAGAATCCCAATTCCGTAAGTTTAAGTTAAGATTAAATCTATAACTATAACTCAATTTTTTCCTACGATCATTAAAGAAAGTCATCACAAAATAGCACTGTCCTAATAGTGACTAGAGGGTATAAAAATGCTTCTCACTAACTAACCTAGCTTAGATGTTACCTCCTAACGTTGGCAGATTTTCTAAACACAGAGAGAGAAATAAATTCACAACAGCGATATTTCAACTAACTAACAGCGATATCTCAACTAACTACCAGCGATATTTCAACTAACTTATCAACAGCGATATCTTCAACTAAAAATGACTCTCACTCACTAACCTAGCTTAAATGTTACCTTCTAACGTCGGCAGATTTTCTAAACACAAAAAGCAAAACAAAAAAAAACCTTCACAATAGCGGTGTCTCAACTAACTCATATTCAAAAGTAAACAATGCATTGTGTACGAGCTCCTACTTTATAATACTATCTACAGTCTAAAAGAATTATACGAGTACTATACATTTCCGACAATAGCTCAAGAGATCATTGCACATTGCATACCTAAAACATTAACGGCGTGCATACAAAATAATCTGATAAATTAACCGGTAGGTATGAATTTTTTTTTAGAACCAAGCCACTGAACAAGGTGTTGTAGCGAACTGAACTTGCAGGCAAGGTGACATGGGTTCGAATTCTTGCTTGGTAAAATTTCTCCTCTTTACGTTTGTGAGGAATAAAGCTCTCGTTAAGAGCATCGCGCCAGCCGGCCTATAAGCCCATAACTGCACAAAGTGTCCAATGTGTCCATATGGACATATGGAAACCTTGGGCAGTTATGGGTTAACACTTCTGGGCAATTCTGGCCAGTTATGGGTTAACCCTTTATAAGGCAGACGAATCTGAGAATAGTACAGATGAAAAAAGTGGGTTGTATTATTGTATAAGGACTTTTATTTAAGGTTTTCTAAAAAAAATATGTGAAAATTGTGACCTTTGGCGCCTTTGACGGGGTGGCAATATACATGCCACTGCCTTATAACATACCCCATGGGGTGGCAACATATTGTCACCGCCTAAAAAGAAAAACAATTTTTTTTGTTCAGACACAATTTGCTTTTTTTATTTATTTCAAAAATCTAGGATGTCTATAGGAAAATATACGAAGAGTCAAGTACCTAAGTGGTCTTATGGAACATATAAAAGCATGGTACAATGCACAGTGCTACTTGGCACTTTTCACATGCCACTTTAGAACGTTTGTTATTGTTTTTGCCACTACAATACTTGCATCTCTTGTATTCATCAATAGCAACTGGCATGTGAACTCCAACACCAGTGTATCTGACTTCAGTTGAAACACCATTATCCTTGTGCACATTGATTTCAGACTTCTTCTTGCTACAGATATTGAGGAATTCTGTGGCAGGACGTTTCCTACATGTGTAATTTCCAACAAGGCTCCTTGCAACACTCTGTCTAAAATCTATCTGTAACTTTGGATTACGATGGGTTGTTTGATATAAGATGTAACTATTTACAATTGCTGCATCCAGTTGGAAGTAGAATAGCCTCATCCAGAACTTTCGAGATTTTCTTCCTGTATCGTATGTGCTTCGTTTTTGATCAAAACGGTCAACACCTCCCATGCGTTTGGTGTACTGCAGGATGCTGTTAGGAAGGTTGACATCCAGTCGTTCTCCAGTTCGTTGTGTTCTTTTGGCTGTTGCACCATCTTTTGGGTTGAATGCAGTAGACACAACGTGAACAAGTCTTGTGTCCTGCCACTGTACATATCCCACATGATCCTTCACTAACCATTTACTTTGATGTTTGGGTAGTTTCTTGTTATCCTTACAAATAGCAGGAAGTCCAACCCTGTTGGTCCGAATAGTTCCAGTTGCATAAATATTTCTGTCATACAACTTTTCCAACAAGTTGACCGATGTGAAGAAATTATCAAATGTGAGATGAGTTTGCGATCCTTCTAACGATTCCGCCAAGTTCATCACAACCTTCTCTCCCAATCCACATTCTTGTCCACCATCTTGTTTTCCGGTATACACCTCATACTGGTACAAGTACCCAGTTTCAGAATCGCACCGCGCCCACACTTTGTAGCCTCGTTTGGTTGGCTTCAGCGGCATGTACTGCTTCATGGTTGAACGTCCTTTGAATAATACCATACATTCATCAATTGACTGAGAGCTAGAAATTTCAGCTTCTTTTTGAAAAGATTCATTGAGGTACAAAATCAAAGGTCTCAATTTATACAATTTATCATAGTCTGGGTCATTTCTCTGTGGCATGTTATTGTTATCATTGAGGTGAAAAGCTTGTAATAACTTTTTGAACCGTTTTGCTGGCATAACTTCTGCTACCGCTGCAACGCGCCACAATGAATCTGATGACCAATACAAATCAATGGATGGTAAGCTATGTAGTCCCATCATAATAATCATACCAATGAATGCATTTAGTTCATTCTCATTGGTATCTGTCCAGAATTTCATATTCTTGTCTCTGGCATAACGGTTTGTCTCCTGTACAAGCAAGTCCATTACACTTTTATTGAAAAATCTTTGGAAGTAAACAATAGGGGGATTAATGCTTGTAAAAGAATGTGTTGGACGAATAGGTTTCTCAAATTTTTCTTTGATATCTTCAATTTGTACAAAGGTGAAAGGTCCTTTCTTTTTCCAACCATCAGTACTTGCATTTGTCTCTTCATTGTCATCACTTTCATCATCTGAATCAGTTTCTATGTCTAACAGTTGATCCAACAATGTAGGCTCATTGGAGACTTGCTCTCTCAGGGGCCGACTGGTAGATAGATCATGGGATGTGGATGGAACATCTATAAAAAGTAGAGAAAAACCGAAATTAGAAAAAAAATAGGTAGGTACCTACATAGCAACCACATTTCAATATTGGTACAATTGGCAATAAGATTACTAGCAGTCAGTGAGTGAATGAGTGAGTCATCATTTTGACATTTATATATAGAGATATAATTATCTGGTGTTGATTATTATAAAAATTGAGAAAAACATAGGTAGGTAGGTAAATATTACCTTGTGGAAGTGTTGGCAAGGCATTTGACTCTAAAGTTGGCTGATTGGCTGGTTCAGTTGGCTGGATTCCGGACCCTGAAGTTGGCTGATTGGCTGGTTCAGTTGGCTGGATTCCGGACCCTGAAGTTGGCTGATTGGCTGGTTCAGTTGGCTGGATTCCGGACCCTGAAGTTGGCTGATTGGCTGGTTCAGTTGGCTGGATTCCGGACCCTGAAGTTGGCTGATTGGCTGGTTCAGTTGGCTGGATTCCGGACCCTGAAGTTGGCTGAATGGCTGGTTCAGTTGAGTGGGTAACGGACACTGAATCTGTAGATATGAACTCTGCACACGATGTAGATGGAACATCTATAAAAAGTAGAGAAAAACAGAAAATTAGAAAAAATAGGTAGGTAATTACTTAGCAACCACATTTCAATATTGGCTCTCCTTGTATAAGATTATAATTATCTGGTGTTGATTATTATAAAAATTGAGAAAAACATAGGTAGGTAGGTAAATATTACCACTTACCTTGTGGAAGTGTTGGCAAGGCATTTGACTCTAAAGTTGGCTGATTGGCTGGTTCAGTTGGCTGGGTACTGGGCTGTAGGACAGGCTGACGTGTGACTTCCAAATCATCTTCAGATCCTGATAAATCATCTTCAGATCCTGATAAAACAGGGATGTCAAGGTACTCTATGACTTCCTTGGCTGATAGTTTACGATTGCTACTCATCTGTAATACAATAAAATGAAAAACCTAAAATCTCACTTCAATTTAGAGCTTTTGGATATATCATATAGGTATGTACACTTTACAATTATACATGTCTTCTAAAGTAAATGGGTACCTACGTCCTACATTATAACTGTAAAAATCGTTCTGGGCAAGGATCGAACCCTAAACCTTTCATGTAGAAGACAAAAAATAGTATTCTGAAGAAAACAACCAATAACCAATACTTCTGCAGGTCACTATAGGATGATGGAAAAACCCTGACAATGTGCTAAAATGAGTATCGTTATAAGGCAGTGGCATGTATATGGCCACCCACTTTCAACGCCTATAGCACAAAAAGAAAATTAAAATTAATTGAAAATTTTAATGAAACACTTCTAGTAAATATCTAAAAATAATATAAAACAAAAAAAATACTTACATTTTTATTCCATGCGCGGTAATAATTAAAAATGCACAAAAACACTTAAAAACAATGACTCTGAAACCAAACTTTTTGTCACAATGAAGTAAAAACATGTAGAACAGGGAAAGAGAAAAATAAATACGAGAGAGGGGGTATTCGTTTTGTTCCGTATGTTCTTCCGAAGCTTCCCGAACTTCAACATTAGTCATAGAGGGTGGCAAAAAAATCTCACTGCCTTATAAGTGAATCAAAACCGGGGTGGCAATATGCATGCCACTGCCTTATAAAGGGTTAACATAGACTTGTACCTATGAGGATTTGAGGAACAATACAAAAAAGTGAAATAATTCAAAAAGTAACAAATGAGATGCCAGCTTCTGTGGCGTGACGGTTGTGACTACTGCCCGTAGTCCAGAGATGCTGAGTTTGATCTCCGGTTGGGGCAGACTTTTCGAAGGAAATTATGTTCCCTTCAAACACGTGAGGCTGCCATTTCCGGCCCTACCCAGGCTGGGTGAGGTTAATGTGGGTAGCTGGTATGATTCCCAGATAATGGAGGGTAAAACCCCCGTCCTGACTATCTATCTTAATGAGAACGTTAAAACCAAATAGAATCAACTGGTCACAATAGATCTTATTAGGTCCCAGTGTTAATTGTAAGGGTTTCACCGAAAACCCTGCAATTAGGTCAGATAAACAAAAAACCAATGAGAATATTAGTAATGCTGCGCTACTCACAAAATTGCGAAGAGACGTTGGTCTTCGGATACTAACACCTAAATCATAATTATTATTTTTAATTATTTCACTTTATTAAGTATTCTTTTTCAAACAAAAGTGTTGAACATACGTACGTGGGATATCCATCCACCTGATCACAAATAGTGCTATCCTTGGCGCACTTTTTCATCAAATTCAGTTCAGACCGTTTCGATGGTTTGATGGATCCTCGGACCTCCAGGTCTTCACTGTCATCCGCAGGAAATATGATGGGCACCTGTTCTGTGTTCTTCATGTAGTCACCTTTCGCTGCAAAAGAGACGGTATGGCTAAATTTACAAAATCACGGGAAATGAAAAAGAGTTTTAATGCTACCTATTTTTTTTTGTGTTAATCATGAGATGATATCAATCACTGGGCAACATTAATGTGGATAACAGGAGGTAAAATTATTCAAACTAGCTTTATAAAATCGCTGCTGACCTTGGTACTTGAACCACTGACCTCTGGTTACGGTTGCGCCGCCTTATCAATTGAGCTACTGTTTTTGAGTTACAGTAATAGCTCGGATTCGAAGTATCACGAGTTCAATCAAGTTTTTTAATTTTTTGTTTAACGTCGCATTCATCTGCATGGTCATATCACGACGGGGGTGTTACTCTCCATTCGCAGGAAACCTGCTACCTACATTAATCTCACCCAGCCTGGGAATGCCAGCATTACGAAGTTTTCACCTCACTGGACCTACTGGACCTTGTTTGACTTCAGTAATCCTACGAGAACCGGTGCATTCTACGCGCCATCGAGAGGCTAGAGGACCTTTGCTTTGGCAATCAATCAAACCACAGTCGTCGATTTTTTATTTATATTTTTAAGTGATTCGTGTATTTTTTTAAATGGATCGATGCTGGCCAAGTTTTACATGAGATAAGTTACTCGTAAATGTGTTCATTTATAAAGACAAGGAGGCGACGCACAAGTAAACCACGCTGCTGGGTATCGAACTCAGATGAACATCAAACGCAAGAGCTTGGTAGCCACAGGCATTGTCACGAACATTAGCGTGCAGAATATTGAAAACGCTGCTAGCTGTCGGATGTCGAACCTTAGGTAACTGCGTGCAAGCCAATGCGCTACTCCTTTTGGCCATAGTGACTACTTACCACGGTACTTACCTCTGTGAGAATGAGGACGAGGAGAGGTGGCGAACGAGAATGTCCTGAAAAACAGCCAGGAATTGTAAGTTCATTAGAGAACATGGCATTTAAAAAAATATATTCATTGTTAGAATAAAATATATTCTGAGAAGCCTTAGCTTAAGAAAAACACCTTTGTATATGTTATCTTGTTATTAAATGAACAAATAACATTAAGCGGCCTAAATGTGTTTATTGGCCACTTAAACTTGCCATGTACTTAATTTTTATTTTATTAATAAGTTTTTTTTTACATTTAAATTTTATTCTTGAAGATGAAAGAATTTGTTGAATAAAAAATAATCTTTTGAAATTACTAAAAAAAAAAGAGTTTAAAAAAAATTCCGATTGGGGAAAACGGAATTTAACCAGATAGGGTCTATTTCAGAAAATTAAATGAAAGGGACGTTCAGCAAAAAATCAGTTTCTTAGCCGATGGATGAAGTGCCGTATTTTTCTTTCTAACCAAAGTTAACCAAACGGGAATAAAATGAACCAAACTGGAAGCAAGTCATTTTTCTTTTGGAAGAGGAAAAATTTCCACTTCCAAAGTTAACCAAAGTGGAAGTAGAAAATTCTTGCTTCCAGTTCTATTATAGGTTAAGTCTATTGTTTATCTTTGAAAGTAACCAAACGCATTTTTCTTTCACGAATGACCTTGGAATAAAACGGAAATATTTGGAAAAAACCTAACCAGGAATTTTTTTTAGTTAGAAAGAAAAATACGACTCAGGTTGAGGTCTCACAACAGGTATGGAGGTACCAGCCATGTCAGACCAAATCATTGGCGTCCTTAACAAGGTTGACAAGAGGAAGGACATCCGGCCGTAAAATGGGGCAGTAGAAGTGCAAGAAACAACCAACCTTAACTATGAGGAAAAGGTTGAACAATACCGACCCACTGGGAAAAGACAAAGTAAAAGGAAAAGAAGAATAATATTTTTAAAAAATATTTCACTCACTTCGCTCTGATTGGTGATGACGTCACATTATCTGCAACCGGTGACTTGAGCGCTGAGTCTACGAAACATGTGCGGTGGGAGAACTGAAACAGAAATTGGGGGCGGGGTTCTTTGAACAATTATATGATAATGTTTATACGAGTATTATTATGTTATTAATAACTATTTTTTTAAAACTAAATAATTATATCTGGCTGGGGGACTATAAACAGGAAGTAGACCAGCAGTCTGGCTGAGGGACTATAAACATGGAGTACACCAGCATTGACTTGGTTCTGGGGGCCCTTGTCAATTATTAGCCTCCTTGTAAAGACAGTGGTAAAAGTGCTGAGCCATTCCTCCACTCTGGCTACCATCGCTCACGATGATACCACCCTGTGATGATGAGTCACATTATTTTCAGAAGCAGCTTTTTTTGTTTGTTTTTTTTTTTAATTTGGTTTTAACGTCCCTTTCTACTTTCATTTCCAGAATACCTCTCTTGTATTCAAAATTTGGTTACAGATTTTTTAAGGGATACCTCCCGTGGGATCGTGTTGACCAAGCACCTAAAAGGGAAGTATTCTGTCACTTCTCGCACATCAGAGGGGAGGCATACTGCGGGATGGGCAAGGCCACAACCGTCTACAGTAGTTCCTGTTTCATGGCTAAGAAATAAAAACAGCTGTGAAAAACTCATTTAAAAAAAAAACCTTGACCACTAGATTATTTCAATGACCACCAATATAGAAACAGAAAAATAAATATTAATTAATATAAGACTCTGAGGGTTAGGTGGTAGAAAATGCTTTAAGTATTAACCTTGCACTAAACAGTGTTATTATTATTATTAATATTTGACCATAATCCTATTTGCTTTTTTCATCTTCTTCTAGTACTTTATCCTTCTTCTTTCACTCTAAATTTTCCCAATCCTATTTATAGGTACGCACATGGGCTCAGCGTTGTTCTCTTCTTGTTTCTGTCTGCACCAGTGCACCACAGACGTCGTATTATTATAAATCTGTGGTCCAGACTCTCTAGAGCTAAGTCCAACCTTTCTCTCTCAAATCTTGCAGTCCTCCCCATTCCACCCCTTCCCTCTCAAATCTTCCAGTCCTCCCTATTCCACCCCTTCTCTCTCAAATCTTCCAGTCCTCCCTATTCCACCCCTTCTCTCTCAAATCTTGCAGTCCTCCCTATTCCACCCCTTCTCTCTCAAATCTTCCAGTCCTCCCTATTCCACCCCTTCTCTCTCAAATCTTGCAGTCCTCCCTATTCCACCCCTTCTCTCTCAAATCTTCCAGTCCTCCCTATTCCACCCCTTCTCTCTCAAATCTTCCAGTCCTCCCTATTCCACCCCTTCTCTCTCAAATCTTCCAGTCCTCCCTATTCCACCCCTTCTCTCTCAAATCTTCCAGTCCTCCCTATTCCACCCCTTCTCTCTCAAATTTTCCAGTCCTCCCTATTCCACCCCTTCTCTCTCAAATCTTCCAGTCCTCCCTATTCCACCCCTTCTCTCTCAAATCTTCCAGTCCTCCCTATTCCACCCTTCTCTCTCAAATCTTCCAGTCCTCCCTATTCCACCCCTTCTCTCTCAAATCTTCCAGTCCTCCCTATTCCATCCCTTCTCTCTCAAATCTTCCAGTCCTCTCTATTCCACTCCTTCCCTCTCAAATGTTCCAGTCCTCCCTATTCCATCCCTTCTCTCTCAAATCTTCCAGTCCTCCTATTCCACTCCTTCCCTCTCAAATCTTCCAGTCCTCCTATTCCACCCTTCTTCTCTCAATCTTCCAGTCCTCCTATTCCACCCTTCTCTCTCAAATCTTCCAGTCCTCCTATTCCAACCTTCTTTCATATCTTCCAGTCCTCTCTATTCCACCCTTCTCTCTGAAATCTTCCAGTCCCCCTATTCCACCCCTTCTCTCTCAAATCTTCCAGTCCTCCCTATTCCACCTGTTCTCTCTCAAATCTTCTGGTTCCTCCCTATTCCACTCCTTCTCTCTCAAATCTTCTAGTCCTCCCTATTCCACCCCTTCTCTCTCAAATCTTCCAGTCCTCTCTATTTCATCCCTTCTCTCTCAAATCTTCCAGTCCTCCCTATTCCACCCCTTCTCTCTCAAATCTTCCAGTCCTCCCTATTCCACCTGTTCTCTCTCAAATCTTCTGGTCCTCCCTATTCCACTCCTTCTCTCTCAAATCTTCTAGTCCTCCCTATTCCACCTGTTCTCTCTCAAATCTTCCAGTCCTCCCTATTCCACCCCTTCTCTCTCAAATCTTCCAGTCCTCTCTATTTCATCCCTTCTCTCTCAAATCTTCCAGTCCTCCCTATTCCACCCCTTCTCTCTCAAATCTTCCTCTATACTTTGTCTCACCAAAGCTTACACCTTCCTCTTTTCCTCCTTCCCCCAACCCTGTTTTCTCAATTTTCCTGCTCACATAGTCATCTCTTTTTTTAATGTGTTTAATTAATTTGCGTCTAATTTCTTGGCATTTTCTTCCTAAAGTTTTTCTCATTATATTTTCTTCTAATATCAGATAACTATCACACAGTCATATCCCATCTCAACATTTTCAATGATATATTTTACTTCCGAAGATTTCAGAAATATTAGAAATCGGAAGTACAGTGTTTTTTTCTTCTTTTTTTCTCATCTTAACATCTCATTGACATATTTAGGTCATTACAGACGGGGGTTACTCTCCATTCGCTGGAGACATACAAAACAGCTACCTACATTAACCTCACCTAGCCTGAGTTGAGCCGGGAAACAGCCAGCATCACGAGAGTTTCAATTTGAATAGTCACTCATCCAAGTCCTTACCTCACTGTACGTTGGTTAACATAAAATGACTGAACGATAACGGTGGTATTCAACGCACTATCAACGCTGGCTGATGAATTATTATTATTGGTCTAATAATAGTAAGAAGAAAATTATTTTAATCAACCATCATTGATGGAGTCTGAATAGAATGAATCAGCGACAAATCAATTATATCTATGATTGCCAATATTCATTATCAGTGCCGGATGAATGTACGAATTTCTTTGTGGTGAAGCACAAGGCCTCTTCACAATTTTTGTGGGTAGCGCAGCATTACTAAGAGCCTCCTTTACATTTCGAATTATTCTATTACATCAATTTCTTTTTACTCTGTTAATGCCGCCACTGGTCGTTACTCATACAAGTAACTACTCATTTTTCCTCACGAGGTATGAGTGGACCCCGAACATCCAAGTACAGAGCAGAAAAAATCCTCCCCCGCTGGGAATCGAACCCAGGTCACCATGTGTGCAATGCCTAGCGCGCTAACTCGCTCTGCCACTGTGACTACTTATCAGTGCCGGATGAATGAATCAATGAACTACTAATGTCCAACTCGTGGTGTCGCGTTTGTTGGCCTGAACACCTCTTGCATACTGATGAACTCCAGGGAAGTCACACGTATACTACGCAGGGACCAGGGCTGGGGCTAAGAGGCTTCGACGGGGCATGACCAAGGGGTCAGGTTTCTTGGAATAATAATATCGCCTTATTTATGCTGCCCGATTAGAACTATTAAAGTCCCATTATTCCAGCTGTAAGCCCAAGACAAATTATTATGTGGTGAAAATCCCGAATGGGAAGATAACTTGTCATGTCCCGGCTGGGTTTCGAAACCGCGACCTCTGGAATCGCTGGATTCACAGAGTGTCGCCTTTAGCACTGAGCTACCGGGACAGACCTCTTCCCAGACTTAGTCGGTCTTAAGTACTATCAGACCAATAATAATAAACAAAGTAATGTCTTTTAGCCTTAAATCTTTGATTCTAGGGTAGTCATTTCTTTCTTGCGATGCGGAAGGTTCCGGTTCGAACCCCTGAGCCGACAAATTTGTAATTAAAATTTGGTTACATTTATTTGTAAGGGATACCTTCCGGTGCGCTCGTGTAGACCAAGCACCTAAAAGAAAAATGTTGTGTCACTTCTCGCCCATCAGAGAGGAGGCATACTACGGGATGGCAAAGCTGGGAGTACAACACAGGCATACAGTAGCTCCTGTTTTGTGGCTACGAAATAAAAAATGGCTGTGAAACTCTCAAATTTAAGAAGCATTACTTCAAGCTAGGAAATCCTACAGTAATGAGTAATGCTTTTTTGGTGGCAGAAATTTCATATACGAGAAATTCACTCGAGTCGCAATTTGAACCCGCAACCTTTGGATCAAGAAGTAGAGCCTCTTCACCACGGACATTGGCTGAGGTCCCTGTGTAACTATGCAAGTAAAGTTGTTTAATATTAATAATTCCTATTGTCAAAATTTTCAAATTTGGAAGTAGGTAATTGTAGTTATTGAACTAGCTTCGGAACTTCTTTCATTCAACAGGGGAGAAATAATAATAATATCGCCTTATTAATACTACCCGATTAGGACTATTACGTCCCCTTATTCAACCAGTAAGCCCAAGACATATTATTATGTTGTAAAAATCCCAAATGGGAGGAAAACTTGTCATCACCTTTACCACTGAGCTACCGGGACAGACATAAGAGCGATATTAAACCCAAATAAACAAAGAAAATAATAATAATTATCATAGATAAAATAAATAAAGGTACATATAGTAGATAATATTATTAATGTAGATATTTACCTAATAATTTATTTAAATAAAAAGTAAGTTATTAACACGTCGCATATATGACGATATTGTGTCTGGTCAATGATTTACCGGTATTACCTAGGTCAGTCTCAAGATTCTAGAAGAGAGTAAATGGAATTATTGTTGTGGCAAGCATAGTAATTGTGGACGGGTTTTCCTAGCACACATTTGACAAACAACCTCAGTAGCTCCATTGATAAGTCAGCGGGCTCTTAACATAAACAATAAATATGTACACAATTACACATACATAGTAAGTTTGAATGGGTTTCCTGAACACACATTCGACAAACGACCTCAAGAGATCCATTGATGAGGCGACGTGCTCTCAATAGTCATTTTCGACGGGTTTTCCTAACACACATTTGACCAGGTGTTTATTTTTTCCATTACCGCGACCGCCAGGTATTTGTTCGTCACAGAACTATCTCAGAAGCTTAATCAATGAGACAGTAGACTAGACACCTAGGGGTCAGTGATTCGAGTAGCATGCATCTGCAAGCACGGAGATGATTCGGTTTCAGATGTGTACGCATACGGGACTCGTGCATGCAAACGCGTTCCCCTCTCACGCCGAGTTCTCCCCAGTCCTCTTCTTTCCCCTCCCTCGCCTACCTCCCTCAACCGTATCTCATTCTCTAACGGAGGTTTTACCCCCTAATCGCTGGGAATCTTACTAGCAACATTAACCTCACTGAGTCTCTGTTGGTTCTTTACTTGATATCAGGCGCGGCCAGTGGGAAAATGATTTGGGAGTGCTGTCACATAAACTGGACTGAAATGGGATTTATAGAGTCGCTGCTCTTTCGGTATCTAAAGAGTCTGATTTTGTTTTGTTTAATTTTGCATTAATTCAAGAAATGTGTTATAATTTTCACTGTGTACGAGCAAGAACTTGAGAAAATCCTCTCTTTTTTAGTCTGGGGGTGCTGCAGTCCCGCAGCTCCTTAGCACCGGCCGCGCCTGCTTAATACGTGTAAATTTTTGCCGTACTTGAGGTAACGAGTCCACTGCTTTTTCCATCAAGCAACTGAGGTTGGTCAAAAGGGAAACAGGAAGAAGAATAAGGAAATAAAAAAGAAGTTAGATGTTCTTTTTTAATAGTTCAGGGTTTTAATAGTGGCTGCCCAAGTGCCCAACCCAACGTGATGCCTGCTGCTTTGCAACAGTTCATTTTAAGACGTTTAACTCGGCTTCAGTAAAGCGGCTTTTTTTATTTATGAGCTAAGTGACCCCTACTTCAATAAGATAGATAAAAGGTACCCATAAAGATAGATACACTTGCATTGCTTCTGGCCATAAAAGAAATTTATTATTTCCAAACAAAAATTCTTGACACTAGTCTAGACAATACTTTTCTATTTTGTTTTATCTTTTACGCACAGAAAAAATTGGCGTGGTATCAAAATTTCCAGAGATCATCGTACGAAGCAACCTGGGTACCAACTAGCGGAAAATATCTACTATATTTATAGGTTATAATAATTAATAATAACACTCTTTAGTGGAAGATAACCACCAGACGAGGTTCATGCTCAAAGCATTTTCTACCACCCAAGCCTCAGAGTCTTATTATTTTGTGGTCACAAACTCAAATTAATGAGGATAAATTTATGCACTGGGTGGGATTCGACACAACAGATCCCTATGCTACCTGGATTTCCAGACTAGCGCGTTAACCACTTGACTACCAGTACCTAGATCATTAGTTTAAAGAAAATGAAAAACCAAGATGTCGATTCAAATTTTCCCATTCATTTCTGATGGGTAAAACCTTTATAACATTACTTTTTAAGTGTACACCTACACAAGTATTAGAAATTGCACTATCATCATGGCATGGTTATTCAAGATTATTCATTATCTGAACCGACCTCAGTAGCTTGATCGATAAGGTGGCGTACTTGTACTGGGGGGAAGGGGGGGGGGGGCCTGTTCACAACAAGTGTTCGGCCCAAAAAAGGTCTGAAATCATTTTTGAGTCCCGTTCATCTTCAGTCTGCTACCTACCTGGAGCAATCTCATAGAAATAGGTAATATAAATCTTCATTGTTTCCCTTAACGAGGCCCAACCGAAAAGTTCAAACCACTGTACGTGACTGTCCAAGTATGTACTGATATTCATGTAAGTATTAGGTGTAATCCAAACAACTTCTCACTTATTCTGTTTTTACTGCATTGTACTGATTTATGCTGTACCTAGTAACGATAATCCCACCCAGCTGTAAATAAATCCTCATATTTATTGATTTAATGTGGCCGCGGTTTATGAGTAAACTAAACCGTAAAAAGATAGATAAGTAAATTAATTTATTTGATTGTTTATGAGTAAACCGTAAGAAGATAAAAGACCACAATAGTTTCCATCCGCGGTTTTATGGATGTTAGGTTAATTATTGCAACCTATGTAATTATTACATAGGTATTACGATGTAATAATTACTAACCTATAAATAATATTATACTCTTATAAAACGACTAGCTATATCCCGGCACTTTGTCTCCGTTAAGGTTATTGCCCGTGGCTGGCGTCCTATTTGAATCATTATTATTTTTAATAACATATTCACAACTGAAGTTGTACATAGTTTTATTTTACAAAAATATATACATACAAAGAAGGAATACAATGTACAGAAGAAATAAAATGTAAAATATTACATTTCAAAATGTAAAATATTTACTAAGGCTTTTGATGGCATCTCTTAAACATCAAGGTCATTCGATACGGGGGTTTTACTCTCCCATCCATTTTCTAGAAACTCACCCACGAACTACACTAATTAACCTCGTCCAGCCTGGGTTGGCCCGAGAATAGAAAGCATCACAAAAAGTCAGATCAGAATGGTCATAAAATACAAGCATAAAAGGTGATAGGTCGGATCAATAAAAGACCTTTTTATCGCAAAGCACAAGGAAAATAGGAATAAATGGTACAGTATTGCGTTGTGGTTAATAAAATGAATCTATTTGAATGACGTTTTTGGACGAACTATAGGTATTTTTCTTTTTTGTCAGTACATCAGAGGAAACATTACTATTCCTGACAAGCATCAGTAAAACATCAGGTTCTTGGAAGTGGTTTATGATTTATACATTCAAACGTATGTACGTTTGTATATGTATAGTATATGTATACACTGAAGTTATACAATCCCAAAAACGAGCAAAAGTAGAGCTCAAGTCCGCTTACTTTGTGTATTGAGGTATGTAAAGCTCAATATAATGACGTATAAGGGTTGGGTGGAAGAGATTTCCACAGGCAATAATCCGACCCTTAAGGTTGGACATAAGCTTTATCCTCTTTTCTGTTCTTGTTTTTTGGTTCAGTCAATATATTTTTTTCTTTACAAACCTCAGTAGCTTGATCGATAAGGCGGCGGACTTGTAACCTGGAGGTCGGTGGTTCAAGTCCGGGTTTCAGCGTAGATTTAGTAAAGCGAGTTTGAGTAGTTGTGACATCACGAAAGTGATCAACACAAATATGATAACTCTTTTTCTTCTTTATAATTTCATTGTATTGTACTGTAAATATTGTACTTTGTACTAATAATAATGAGGATAAAGGAGAAATCTTCTATGTTATGCTAAGTCGGTTTTATCAGAAATACTGAAACCAACCTCACTAAAATTCGTTTATTCAGACTCGAACCATTGACCTTAAGGGCTACAAATCTCGAGTAAGAGTTCACAGTCATAATATGACTGCAACATCTTCCACTCTTTAATTATTTAATCAGTCCTAGTTTTAACATTTTAAAGTCATGAATAACTCTTACAGGACGTTAAAATAGAGTCATTGATCATAGCAGGAGCCTAGAAATTGGATCTGAGCGTCCATATTATGCTTCCACCACCACCGTGAGATTTCTGTGCCTATCTTACGGACACGGAATTATAACGAAACCGTAATAAGATATCACAAGAATATATCCAGTCTCCCATCTATCCCAACAAAATACAGGGTCCGTCAGAAAGCGGGCAAGTAGTTAACGCGCTAGTCTAGTAATCCAGGTAGCGTAGGGATCCGTTGGTTCGAATCCCACACAGTGCATGAATTTTTCCTCATTAATTTGTACTATGTACACATGTTGGTTTAGCAAAGTAGCTACGCCAACATACAATAAGTCACAAGAGATGGATAAACAGTACATATACAGATACAAATTCATAATTCAATTTACTTCATCGTGCAGGGTTATTTTAAATCCATGTTTCTGACGGACCCTGTATAAGTCCTTGAGATGGCATACGTCTTTACCTACTAGCCGAGAATCCATGGTTTCTTTGCATCGGTATGTTTTTTTTTTTTTTTTTTTTTTTTTTGCTCAATGTCTCAGAGCATGTAATTATCCGACGTGGAAATCGCGATTATGCGTGGAAACTCCTTTCATTTTCCCTTGGTGGACTCAGCTGAATATCATGAGCAGAACAATACTTCATTATTTTTTAATCTGTGATTAGGAGTCACCGTGGCTGAGCGCACTCGTCTTGCGAGCAAGATGACCTGGGTTCGAATCCCAGGGGAGTCGAAATTTGGTTGTTACGCGGTTCACTCAAAATCGAGTGAAAAAGTGAGCAGCGACCAGTGGCGGAATGATGGGCAAAATAAGATATTAGGATATTAAAGGACAAAGAAAAAGTCCTGTGATTCTGAGCTACCCACTAAAATTGTGATAAAATAGAACAAAGAAAAACATGTATTTATTTATCATGTAACTATAAAAAGTATTATTATGTGACTACAGTCTGTCCCGGTAGCTCATGCACTGGTAAAGGCGGCACTCAGTGAATCAAGAGATTCTAGAGGTCGTAGGTTCGAAACCCAGCCGGGATATGGCAAGTTATCCTCTATTTGGCGTTTTTACCACATAATAATTTGTCTTGGGCTGGCTGCTTGATTTATGGGATTTTAATAGTCCTAATCGGGCGGTATAAATAAGGCGATATTATTATTATCTCAGGGACACGGAATTCTTTTTTAACAATAAATTCGGTATTGGTATTCACCGGTTTTGTTTGCTTGACGCGTTGCATTGCTATGGATGGATAGGTCTATTATTAAGTGCATTTAGTGTTTATTACTCGTATTACCGTTATAGTGATGAGGCTGTCCAGGTCTGCGACTGCATAGTTATCAGGGAATACTTCTTGTAGTCTATACCCATCGTATATAGAATAAGTTATAAAACACTTATTATGATATTATACACATGCCTGGTCATTTGGTGCCTTTAAATAATGAAGTATTAATTAAATTAAAATGATTAAATAGAGAGGTTCGGGGAAAGAAATACTGAACTCATAATAAAAGTAGGTAACATATTAACTGCTAAATTACAGACGCTTATAAATGAAGTCCTATTTGGGACAGTATCAAATAATAATATTATGTTCATTATAAATTAAAGCTATTTATATTTATTTTTGTTTTCATGAAGTTAAATTTCAGCAAAACAACAGAAATCTGACTAAGGCGCCCTTTGAACTCGTGCGGGCGAACGTATAAGTATGCACTGTATGCAGTTATTCGCGATGAGGCGGGCAGAAATGAAATAAAAAATCTGGTGTAAATATCACACGACTGTCCTTATCATATTAGGAATGGAAACAGCACCAAAAGCCACTGGTTCTCTAATTTTCTTTGTAGCCTTAACCAATCCAAAGGAAGGGAATCAGCCGCAGAGTGATTTCAACCAAAAGTTTCGTGGTTTGGGTGGTATACATATAAGATCTACTTTCATACCAAATTTCAAGTCTCTAGCTCTTACCGTTCTTGAGATATCTTGTTCAGAGACGAAAAAACAGACGGACGGACGAACGGACAAATAGCCAAAAAGAACTTTTTTGGTATCCTGAGGCTATATAATTCGTCCAGAAATGTGAAAAACTGGGTAGGTCAAATTTTCGACGAATAGAATACTATCCTTATTATAGGATAAGGAATTGTGACCACATAATAATAAGACTCTGATGGTTAGGTGGTAGAAAATGCTTTGAGCATTAACCTCGTCTGGTGGTTACCTTCAACTAAATAGTGATGTTATTATTATTCTGGAGGTATCTATGCCTTTCTATGCGGCCACAACGAGGACCCTGGCCTGTACCCTACACCCTGGTACCTACAGCTTGATATAGACAATATTTTCGGGACTCCGTTGTGGTCGCTTACATTCATTAGCATGGTTGGATTACTTACGAGGTACTGGCTCTACCCCAGGGTTCAGGGTATAGGCCTCCGTTGTGTCCGCGCACTATCTATGTCCTGGTAGCTCAGTGGTAAAGGCGGCACTCTGTGAATCCAGAGATTCCAGAGGTCCTGGGTTCGAAACCCAGCCGGGACATGACAAGTTATCCTTCCATTTGGTATTTTTACCACATAGTAATATGTCTTGGGCTTACTGCTGGAATAATGGGACTTTAATAGTCCTAATCGGACGGTATAAATATGGCGATATTATTATTATTATTATCTCAGGGACACGGAATTCTCATCATCATAACACCAGAACACACGCCTCCCCATGATCCAGTCCCTGTGGTCGTGGTACCACCAATACAACTTTCCCTTTCGAGACATTGATGAGTTCCGAACCAATACTAACCATAGACTCACTGAGAGTACCGATTATATGCAATTTACCTACCTCTTCAACTTCATGTTATGTACTGTCAATACTTTCAGGTAATCGTTCATTACTACAGGGTGTCACGGAAGAACTATCTCTTGTACTATCATGCACTACTGTCGGGTAATAGTTCATTACTACAGGGTGACCCGGAAGAACTATCTCTTACTGTAGGTACCTGTATTACGGACTCAATAAATGAATCGAGAGGGCTCGTAACATAGAGTTCGATGGTTCAAGTCTCCAGCATGGCGAATATTAGTAAGGCGGAATTAAAAAAGTATCTACATATTATATTATTGTAAGTGTTTCATTATTATTATTATTATTGAATACTTTATTAGCAGGACAAATACAAACAAATGAATTACAAAATATGGAATAATTAAAAGAAGAAAAAATATAGATGTCCTAACTAAAGGGCGGGGTTATTGCTTACGGCGATCTCTTCCACCCAACCCTTGATAGCTTCATTCCAGCCTCCGTATTCATAATATGAAACAATATTAAATATCTTGGATTTGTTAATCCAAGCCACTATCATTTAACAGCTGATATAAGTGCGCTGTGAATATTTGAAATTTCCACCAGAGGGTGTGTTAGGGGATAGTGTAGGATTAGTTAATCTAATCCTGTTTCATAATTGGGGCCTAGAAAAAGCTTCTTGTTATTTAATATCCGTCATCAGTTGGGCTTAGCTGTTAGGTAATTAATATTTTTTACCGCGCTGAGGTATCTAAACTGAGACTTGGGGCGGGATTTTAAAACAGGATTAAGTTTAAGGTAAGCCAGCCAGACCCTCCCTCAAGTCAGAGTTTCAACCAATCACAGCACACTATAGCTCAACTTAAGGGATAGTCCGGTATATCTTGAATCTTGAATGAATCCTGTTTTTTTATAAAATGCAGCCCTTAACCTTTGTTTTTTGTGCTACATTCCTGAGGCACTCCCTATCGTAGAGGCATGTCCGCACGTCTCAAATCCATGTACTAATAACTCGAGAACCGGAGAACTGTCCACTCGGAAACAATGAAAAGAAAAAGTGTTACATCACTGAACTATAACGTGACATAATGAGAACATCTCAATATAAATGAGGTGGACCTCACGGTACCCAACCTCTAGTGCACCTTGCAAGGTGACTGTGAAATAGTTGGGTTACTGACCGACCTCAGTAGCTTGATCAATAAGGCGGCGGACTCGTAACCTGCAGGTCGGTGATTCAAGTCCCTGATTCAGCGTAGATTTAGTAAAGATTTAGATTTAGTAAAGATTTAGTAATGATGATGATAAGTAAATTTATTTTTTGTGTAATTTCCATTGCACTTTTTCATTTTCAGGCAAGTAACTCAAGGAGGAACAGGTCACTCTTATGGTGGATGGTGGACCTGCATGTAAGAGATAACAGACTTCCAGTTTCAATGTCGGTGGTCAGATAACCCGACTATTGCATCATAGTCTAGCATTATCTGTCACTGAAACTACGTCATTTGATGACGAAATCTCAGGCCCTTAGAGGCCATAAGAAGAGATATAATGAGGCTAAAATTAGTTCTACATTATACTCATTATTATAGGTACCTAGTACAATACATAATATGTATTTATTATTTCAGAATCTTATAAAATTCGAAGAAATAATGTAAAACCAGCACGCGAAATAAAACATTGTAAAAATTAAAAATTAGTTCTACATTTTATAGTTATACAACTTACTATATTTACAATAAATAATTCATTCATTCACATCCCCAATAAACAGGTAAATACAAAGACTTATGTTGATAGGTATCAATAGTTATATCTTTTCGATCCTCTTAGCAAGGGTATTACACTTAATGTATCTGTTCCTTGTTCTCGAGAGGAAAAAGTGACTATACAATCACATATATATGTAAGTACCATACCTTCTTCTTCACAGAAAAGGAATTCGTCTTTAAACTAGTTCCGCCCCCAGCACTTGGTATATCAATGTACATAAATATAATAGTAGGAGTAATTTCAAACCAGATTGTCCTGACGTATGAGTTCTCAATTAAAACCAAGAATAATGATAATTTTTTCAGACTCCTTCCGAATGATCCATCAGGCTGATAGGAAAAAATCTTATTTTGATTTGGAAGAGAGGATTTTTTTTTCTCACAGTTTAATATAAATATTCATTTTTTATTTTTTAAATATAAAAAAAACTTATTAGTGAGTTTCTAAGTATAGCCTCAAGCCCCAAATTTCAAATAGTATAAAAAGGAGCACTTTTATTGTAGTCCGCTGCATTAACTAAGTAAAAATTACGTGAATTGGATGGGATTCGAACTCCTACGAATGAGAGGCTCATAAAAATTTACCCACCTATATGAGTAGGTATATTAAAAAAAATATCTCTTATCTCGTGAACATTAACCTCTCAACATCAGCTTCAAGTTGTCTGCTGATACCGCAGCTGATAGCGAGGTGTCATTAACTCTGGCATAAAATAAAGTATCGGGTTATTCGTTTTCAATTTTAATGATGGGTAATCTGAGAACATAAAGTTCTTGGTTGTTTTTTAAAAATCAGAAAAAGACTAAATTTAGAATAACTATATTTTGTTTTTAAAATTATGGAAACAACATATAAATTTATACCGGGTGTTCAGAAAAAAAACCGAACACTTTTGTTTTTTTTTTTTTTTTTAATAACTTAAAAACTGTTTAAGACCTGGAAATTTGTTTCAGGATATAAGCATGTTCTCAGCAATATTTTAGATGTTTCCACCAAATTTGATAAAAAATATTATGAACGGTGTACAAATGAACAGCTTCCCAAAAGTAAATGTTTAAAAAAACCATTTAAAATTAAAAAAAAACCATTTAGAAATATTTTTTTAAAACATTTCTTTCTTCCTGAAAAACAAAAAACTTTTCTTGTAGTTGAAAAAACAAAAGTGTCCGGTTTTTTTTCTGAACACCCGGTATACACCTAAAGTACAGATTAGTTCTGGCCTTAAAGCTTTAGTTATGCTTTGCGCTCATTAGATTTACTATTATTATTAATCAAAGTGACAGTGGCTGATTTTTTTTCCGAAGAATGAAAAGAAGATAAATAAAAATCAAATTTTAATGTTATCATTTTTGTCAAAAATGGTTCGAAATTTTTTGCTTACTTTGATTGACGTCACCCTCGAATTTAAATTTTACCAAGATTTTTCCTATACTTTCGTTACCATAAGATATTTTATTTTGTTACCCAATATGGTGTTGGGAAAGCTGAGAGGGGTGGGTCCCTGTGAATAATTGCACGCGCGAGACCTGGGTTCGATTTCCGATAGGGTAGAAATTATTCTACGCTGTATTTTAGATGAGGAAAAATGAGTAGATACTTGTATTAGTAATGATCTAATGACTAGACCGCCAGTGGCGAGATTAACACAAACAGTGTGTAAATAAAATAATAATAATATTATCGCCTTATTTATACTTCCCGATTAGGACTATAAAGTTCCATTATTCCAGCAGTAAGCCCAATACATATTATTATGTGGTAAAAATCCCAAATGGGAGGATAACTTGTCCCGGCTGGGTTTCGAACCCGCGACCTCTGGGATCTCTGGATTCACAGAGTGCCGCCTTTACCACCGAGCTACCGGGACCAGGAAAATAATAAAAATGATTTAGAATAGTAATGGAGACTCTTAGTAATACTGTACTACCCACAAATATTGTGTAGAGGCTCTTGGTTCACCACAAAATCCACACAAAAAATCTAACTGATGAACTCTTAACTTTCGTAAATCAACAGACATTAAAAACCCTTGGGTACATAGTGTCCGCATGTTTTATGTACTTATCCTATTTACAAAGAAAAAGGCGTAGGCTTTCTGATCAAAAAAAAAGAAAAGGGAGAAAAAAAAAAAAAATAGTCGAGGAATGCTTTCACCCATGTGCTTTCAGTGAAATGGTTTTAGGGCATTAGAACTGAGAATGAAGGAGGCTTTGTTCTTATACGGAAGAGCTTTGGCTTACAAGAGGCGAACATAATTACAGGCTTTTAAACACAAAATTTATTATCAAGTTCAAAAAGAAATTCGTGGTATGAAGAGCGTTCAGAAAATGACCCCCTGAGGGCGTGCTAAATCGTCATGGGTATATTGGAGGTCGAGTGGTTAATCTGGTGGAGCAGTAGGCGTGGACAGTCATTAGTTCGAGTCCCAACTAATGCAAAGATTTTTCCTCATTCATTAGTTCGAATCCAAACTAATTTCACGGATTATTCCTCATACACTAGTTTGAATACAAAGTAATGCACGGAATTTCCTCATTCATTAGTTCGTATCCAAACTAATTTCACGGATTTTTCCTCATTCATTAGTTCGAATCGCATTTAATGCACAAATGTTACGAATTAATTTTGTAATTTCAGTATGGAATTAAAAAAAAAGAACAATTATTCTGGATGAAAGGGAATTATAAACAAATAACAATGATAATAATAATAATAATGTCTGAAGAACGGTTAGATTTAATGTGACAAGAAAACAAGGAACTTTATGGCCATCGTCGGCGTCAATGGCTCGTTGGATTCCTACACCAGTTCTCTTTGTCACTGAAGTTAAGCAACGTCCAGCGAGGTTAGGACTTAATTGGGTGACCATTCAAATTCGAACCCTCGTGATGCTGGCTGGGTGAGTTTAATTTGAGTAGCGAGTTTGTGAGTTTCCAGTTAATGGAGAATAAACCCCCGTCGTGATATAACCATGCACTTGAAAGCCACGTTAAAGGCCAAAAAAAGTTTAGGGCAAAATTAATAGACGTTTTTGTAATACCTATGTGGCGCTTAGTCACGGATTGCGTACTGTGTAAGGTAAGGAAAACCAACGCTAAGCAATGACTTAAGTTATCGATGTAATTTCACCCTTGGTTTTTCTCACTAGGTTATGAGTGCACCCGGGACATCCAACGTACAGAATAGACAACTTTCTACCCAGTCGGGGTTCGAACCCTGGTGACCTGTCTGTGAGCTGAGTGCGCTACCCACTCGGCCACGGTGACTACTCCATATACTGAAATACTCTCAGAGAGAAAGAGAGAGAGAGAGTTCAGAAAGTGTTGAGATAAGGAGAAAAAATTGGAGTCACTCCAAAATTCAGAAAAGCTCAATGCCCTGGAGATGAATGGAGTCAAATCGGGCACTGTGCAAAGTTCAGGGTAATTAATTCAATTTAATGGGACCACCTGACTAATTTATCTTACTTTAATAACTTTAAACCCTAACGCCTCTTTAATTTGAGGTCAGTCTTTTCGGGGTTTAATCTACTCAAGTCTATTAACAGGCATATTTTTCATTTTAATTTCTTATTTTTTATTATATTATTTCGCAAACATTTTTGCCTTTTATTAATAAAAAACTCAGTTTTTATCCACTCATCTCCTTATTGAGCTTTTCCTTGAAACGCCTTCTTTGGATCTCATCATCTCATGTCTTCCTAGAATTTTGACTTGAAATTTTGATGCTTAAAATTTTAGCAGGATTTTATGCTGCCATACCGGCGCGTGCCTGGCTAGATTTTGTGATATGATTTTAATTTTTTCAGTAGAAGATTTTTTTTTTTTTTTAAGTGGGGTTTTAACGTCGCTTTCAACTGCCATGGTCATATCACGACGGGGGTTTTACCCTCCATTCGCAGGAAACTCACAAACCTGCTACTCACATTGACCTCACCCAGCCTGAGTGGGGCCGGGAAAAGCCAGCGTCACGAGAATTAGAATTTGAATGGTCACCCATCCAAGTCTTAACCTCGCTGGATGTCGCTTAACTTCGGTGTTCTGAAGGGAACCGGTGTATTCAACATGCCATCGACGCTGGCTAGTAGAAGATTACTTACCTATATCTTAGGAAGTTGAGTAAATACGCTTCTTTCTCGTCAATGACAAGATGTTTGATGTTAAATATAGCTTCGAGTCATATGTATAAATAATATATTATACCGATGATGAAAATCAAAATATTAATAAATCTGAATATAGTTAAGATCTCATTTGATCAATTTTCTTCGATTTTTACTTAGAACTGTTTGATAGAATTTTCTCACTCGGACCCTAAACATACAATCCCTATCCCGTTAAAAGAAAATCAAATGAAATGAAAAATGACTGGTATTAATGCGTAATTACCTACTTTTGTTCTTAATAAAATTAATTAATGTAGTTTGGATGCAGTAAATTTATTATTTCGAATATCACTGAAAGATACTTATAGATAGTAAAATTAAGAGGAAATAACTAAAAATCAGACTCACCAAACAAAGGAAGAGACATACGTGAATCAAATAGACTGCGAGACACAGCACCATACTTCCTCCTTGTAGAGCCATGTCTCGACTTCTCTCAGTCCTCTCTCAGGTGAAGTAATGCCTCGGATATTGAAACGGATTTCTGGTTAAATTGTGATGTAAAAACTCGTTCAGCTCGACTTCATTCACTAGAGTTACACATTTTATCGTAGTTTTTTGAGTGTTGCTTAAGGTTTGTTTGTTTTGCCATTATTGTGCGTTAACGGGCTAATAGAAAACGTCTTGAGATTGAACAAGCAAAATAGAGGTAATTTAGATACGAATGAATTTTATGAATTACTTGAATATTTATTAATGATTTATGATAGGGATGGATATTTAAAATTTGCATTTACGTAGGTACTAGACAGCCTCCGTGGCGTAACGGTTGTGACTACTGCCCGTAGTCCAGGGATCCTGAGTTCGATTCCCGGTTGAAGCAGAGTTTTCGCACAGAAAATTCTGTTCCCTCCGAATATGTGAGGCTGGCAATTCCGGCCTTACCCAGGCTGGGAGAGGTTAATGTGGTAGCTGGTACGATTCCCAGCGAATGGAGGGTAAAACCCCCGTCCTGTCTACCTCAAGTCAGGACGTTAAAACCAAATAGAATATGGACATGAAAGGAGCCTAGACATTGGATCTGGGCGTCCATATAATCCTCTCACCAGCGTAACAACCTCTGATAATAAAGTTCGTGCACTCAAGCTGCAAAACTGTCAGCGCATTATTTTTTCAACTATAAACAGTACCAGGTACCACCTACCTATTTTTTTAACGTGGCTATCAACTGCATTCAAGAACATTTCTCGAAAAAATTAACTCTCATATTTTGATTAACATGTACCTATTGTGTTCTGATCCTGTATTTAAATCAGGTTAATCCTTCGTAGTTAAATTCACCAATCCTTGTTCTGTCAATGAAGTTAAGAAACGTCCAGCGAGGTTAGGACTTTCAGCCCCAGTATGTCCGGGTGAGGTTAATTTGAGTGGCTGGTTTGTGTGTTTCCTGCGAATGGAGGGTAAAACCGCCGCGCCGTCGTGATATGATCATGCAGTTGAAAGCAACGTTATACCCCAAAAAATATATAGGAGATCGCGCAAGACCCTTTTGTGTTGTACGGAAATGTTAATAAAATAGTTGCGAAAACCCCCACCACTAGGATTCAAACTGAGAGCTCTTGAATCAAGAGGCGGTGGTGATGTCGGGTGATAATGATAACCTCCATGACCCAGGTTATCAGACTTATCTATCTCTACTATTCAGTGATTAAATTACGAGTAACTACCTATTTTCCAATGAGACTTCGACTCGCTACCTGGAGGTCGCTGGTTCGAAAACCAAGCATGGCCAATACTAGTAAGGCGGACCGACCTCAGTAGCTTGAGCGGTGGACATGTGATCGGAGATTGATGGTTCAAGTCCTAAGTTAAGCAAATTTTATTAAAGCAAGTTTGAGTAGTTAACAAAAATACGAGTCTGATAGCTTAAATTTTATTAGTTAGTTGGGTTGGAATGATTGTGACCGTTTTGTCCGCTCTCAAAAGCTCGATTGTTATGGCAGTGGGCTTGTTATCCGAAGGTCGGCAGTTCGCGTTCAAAGCATGATGAATTTTAGTAAGGCCATTGTTTTGTAAGGGAGAGTGGCGTTTGCATACATATTAATTATAAATACTAAAATATTTAATAATAAATAATTGCTTCTACAGTCCTGAATATTTATTCAGTTATAGGTTCATAATTTATTTACTACAAAAAATCGTTGGTATTAGGTACTTACTTGGACACTATGAATATCTATTACAAGAGATATTTATTGGAAACCTCAGTAAGTTCATTTTTAGACTTGAAAAAATATTAGGTGAGGTTTTGTTTTATAAAATGAGAAGGTCAAAAATTGAGGTACCTATACAGGGCAATTATTTGTTAGTTGCTAATACTTAATCCCCCAAAAAATATAAGGAATACGGGTTTTTTGCGTTTTTTGAATCGTTTTCGAGAAGCCTTTATGGAAGCCCTGTATATTTATTTTTCTATCGTTCTATTTTTGTTGGTTTAACTTACCTAGTTTAATAACGAGTAACATTTTTAAATAAGACGCAACATTGAGGAACATTTTTATACAGGTACAAACATGTTACAAAGAAATAGCACTATTTGGATTAAGAGACACACTTACAACAAAAAAATAAATATTCATCCAGTCCCCCCACTTTGCTTTAATAAATTATCTATTTTAGGATTTTCAACGCCTTTTCCCAATATTTTAATTAAATATTTATTTACTAAGAATTTATTTATTTACACAATAAACTTCTCGGATCCAACTGGATTTGCGACAGTCACAGAGCTCAAGTCGACTGTTTGACTATCTAATAATGACTAGATTGAGTAGTGCTAAGGTCCGAGTGATTCTAAACTCATCACTACTTCTCTTGTTTTGATTTGACTTAGCCACAGAAATATGTACCTATGTTTAGTTAATGTATGGTTAAAATGTATTTATCTAGCAGGCATAATATTATATGTATTTCTTGACTTACATTTGAATGTAGCGGGTGTTCAAAGTAAATCCGAACACTTCTGTTTTTATAATACAATTAAAACTAGGTACTTAAGATAAAAATTAAACTGGAATTTACGCAAAGTATTAGATATCCATTTAATAATAATATTTAAAGATAATGCTAAAAGAAAAGATAGTTCTTCTTCCTTCTTTTCTTCTTATCCCTTCTTTTCTTCTTCCTCCTTCTTTTCTTTTCTTCTTCTGTTTCCTCACCTGATATAATATATTATATTCTCTCCTTTATATATACCTATATTTATACATATTTTTTTAATTTTAATATATGATAAAAGATCAGTAACACTTTACTTGTCGATATCAAATAAGTGGTAACCATATGGGTTTGATGGCAGAGATTGCCTCAGGCAATAATCACGCCCTTTGTCAATATTATTCTTGTCAATAAAGAGTTATTATTATTATAAAATTATTATCTTAAAGAAAACTATTGAGCTCTTTAGAAATAGCAGCTTGTGGTCAGCTCCGTTTACAGGGTAGGACGACCTGGGCTGGGCCCAGGTAACCTGAAGAACCCCAAAGGTGAAAAATTGGGGTCCGGTATAGTGGCCAACCATATGGGGCACGACAAATCAGTGCAGTTGTGCTACAAAAGTAAAGAAAAGTAGTATTTGAACCAATAAACTTTTTCTTCTTCAAGCTCTGCCAAATTTTAAAAAGGCCCGATGTGACCAAAATATTGTTTTATATTTCCTGTAAAAATTTCGGCATTCTACAGTGAGTAGTTTTAAAGTTATAAAAAAAAGTGTCCGATATTATTTTAAACACCCGGTATGTGCTCGTATGTTTGGATAATGGATGGTTAAGTTATGTATGTGAGGTAATGTATATTGTGTGTTAGGTAATGTATGTTACCTGGCAGTATGTAACGAATAGGCACAACTGTTCATCTCTGCATTGATGAATCTCGAGGAACTGCAAGAATCTATTTACATTAGGCTGCGGCTGGTGCGAATTCATGAGGGGATTTTGGGGTGGGATTTATTTACACTAGCTTGATGCGAATTCATGAGGGGATTTTGGGGTGGGATTTATTTACACTAGCTTGATGCGAATTCATGAGGGGATTTTGGGGTGGATTTATTTACACTAGCTTGATGCTAATTCATAAGAGGGTTTTGGGGTGGGATTTATTTACACTAGCTTGGTGCGAATTCATCAGGGGATTTTGGGGTGGGATTTATTTACACTTGGTTGATGCAAATTATTGAGGGATTTTTGGGGTGGGGTTTATTTACACTAGCTCAATGCGAATTCATGAGGGCATTTTGGGGTGGGATTTTTTTTTTTTTTTTTTTTTTTTTTTTTTTTTTAAAGATGAGTGTTTCACAGCCTTTTTTGTTTCGTAGCCATGAAACAGGAGCTACTGTAGACACTTGTGGTCTGTGTTGTAGCCTGCCCATCCCGTAGTATGCCTCCCCTCTGATGGGCGAGAAGTGACACAATACTTCCCATTTAGGTGCTGGGTCAACACGAGCGCACCGGAAGGTATCCCTTACAAACAACTGTAACCAAATTTTGAATACAAATTTTTGTCGGCGCGGGGGTTCGAACCCGGGACCTTCCGCATGGCAAGCGAGTGCTTAACCACTGAGCTATTCGATTTATTTACACTAGCTTGATGCTAATTCATTTGGAGTTTTTGGGGTGGGATTTATTTACACTAGCTTGATGCGAATTCATTTGGGGATTTTGGGGTGGGATTTATTTACACTAGCTTGATGCGAATTTATGAGGGGATTTTGGATTTACACTAGCTTGATGCGAATTTATGAGGGGATTTTGAGGTGGGATTTATTTACAGTAGCTTGATGCGATTTTATGAGGGTACTTTGAGATTTATTTCCGTCAGTTATTAACATACAATAAATCACATAATAATAGAACTTAGAGGGTTAGTTGGGAGAAAATGCTTTGGGCATTAACCTCGCCAGGTGGTTGCCTTTCACTAAAGATTATTATTATATCATGGCCATTTGAGGGGGCATCTCCCATTGATGAGTGTCTTGATATCTACCTCTAATCATCTAGTCAGAAGTTTTTTTTTATTTTAATATTCAAATTGCACCAGAAATTAGACTTTTTTTAGACTATGAGAGTAAATAAAAGATAAAAGGACTATCAGTCTCATTTTTGCAAGATAAACAGAAAATTATATTGTACGGTGAATTGTAAGTACCTAGATTATAACTATCTAGATTGGAAAGTCCTGAGAATAACTTGGTCTTATCTCAACCACTTTACTCACTCACTGAGAGTCACAATTAATAATCAGTATTCTTCACTCATTGATTAGTTATCTCACTCGATGACTCTATTCTATTTAACTCACTCATTGATGATTCGCTGATTAATTAGTTCATTAATCAACCGAATGTATTTAAAACATTCAGATACACTGATGATTTCACTACCTTTGACAGACTATTAAATTTGCATATTTGGTTAAAAAAAGAGGGGGAAAAAAATAAATAAAAAGACGAGACCACAAAATTATTTTAATATTTTATGGTTGGTTCTTTTTTAAAAATTATTTTACTTCAGAGAAATTTACTTCAGAAATAAATAGACACATCAAAAGTATTGTGTTCAAGATGTAAACCATAGGTAGAAGAGGAAGTATTATGTCCATATGTAGGTAAGTCCGAAATTTGCACAGTGTTTTTCATATTCTGCGGTCTTCATATTTGCCATACTAGGGTCTCGAACCACAGACCTCCAGGTTACAAGTCCGGCGCTGGTCGCCTTATCGATCGAGAAACATAGGTAGGTATTTTGTTTAATAAGTTATCATGGCAGTTTGAACTAATAATTTATTTCTTTTCTGACAGAGTTCATTGATTTCATTTATCTTCTTTATCTCTGTTTTATTTATCACGATGATGTTTTCAAATTCTTGAAATGTTGAGCTCATGGAATAACGAACATATTTCTTTCTGATAAAGATTAGAATGAGAAATGGAAAACATTTTTCCGAGGCAGGTAATACTTAAGGAGGTAAATCGCCTGTGCTTATGCTTATAGGTAATGCGACTTTCCTCCTTTTCGAACATTTTTCTTTAAGAGACCTAACAGATACAGCTCCCCCGAACAAAAAAAACGAAGCTATCATATTTGTGTTGAAGACCGTGATATCACTCGCATCTACTATTGATGACGTGATTAGTTAGTTGTGTTCACTCTCATGATATCAGAACTACTCAAACTCGCTTTACTAAATCTACGCTGAATCCGGAACTTGAACCACCGACCTCCTGGTTCAAAGTCCGCCGCCTTATCGATGAAGCTAATGAGGTCGTTAGCACCCCGGAACTATATTTTATATTACCTCGGTTAAACCAAACCTTTACATCATTCAAAAACATATTAGACATTCATAATATATGTATAATATTAGGTACCTTATTCATGTAAATATGTAGAGTTAGAAAAGTGAAAACATACCCAGAAGTCAAAATAATATTGATGCGAGTTTATGTTTTATGGTTAACCTGCCCTTCATCTTGCAAGGTCACATCAAGAAGGATGTTTTATAATAATAATACTCTTTAGTGGAAGGTAACCAGGCAACGTTAATGGCCAAATCATTTTCTACCACCTACCCCTCAGAGTCTTGTTATTACGTGGTCACAAACTCAAATAAATGACGAAAAATTGATGTACTGGATTACCAGACTAGCGCCTTAACCACTCGACTAGCGTCTTGCGGCTAGGCCTGAGGAGAAGGTGATTTTACAGAGGCATGGCCGACGTGTAATTTAATAATAGAATAAGTAGTTTTAATTTTCCATAGTAGAAGAATAAGATATTGTTAAATTGAATAATAATGTACTGTAATATTTCTGGGCAAATCCAATTAATACAGTCCCTCGATCGCATGTATAAATGACCTATTATATGATCGATTATTGCATAAGTATAATAGATTCTGTAAGAAAAATGAACAGAAGAGAGGGTACCTATATTCAAAAATGTCATCTGTTTAAGAAAAAAATCATCTAAATTGTGAAATAATAATCACGATATTAGTGGTTAGCGCAGAATTATGTCCATGTCTGAGTCCCACACTTTTCGGCATGATCTTTCCCTCAAAAAAAGCGCAGAAATATAGGACTTTTTCCTTAAATATCCTAATATCTCATTCTTACCCATGATTCCACTGCGGCTCACATTAAAGCAGCTACTCATTTTTCTTCACGAGGTACAAGTGGACCCCGTATCATCCAGAGTACAGAGCCGAAAAATTTCGACTCCGCTGGGATTCGAACAGAAGTTACCGTGCGTGCAAACTTAGCGCTACCCACTCGTCCACGTTTTATCATTGCAGAAAAATGTATGTCTCACAAGTACCTATACTGTAATACCTATATCGACCGACAGACGGTTCACTATTTTTAACAAATCTCTCTCAAGGGACACACAAAAACATCCCCCTAGAACGCACTTTTGTTGAAACTACTCTAAAACTGTCCATGACACACCTGAGCAAAAAAAAAAATGTCAAGGGACACAATTTGACCATATCGATTCTGAAAATAATGGCACCACAAGCCCTTTGTTAAGCCTTCCATCATCCCTGAATAAGTAAATGAAAACCATTTAAGTATATGGACTTGGTATTTTTACTTTCTTCTTCTTTTACTTTGTCTTATTCCGCTTGAGCAGGGTCGACGTTGTTCAACCTCATGGTTGAAGTTGGTTTTGGCACACTTCCTAACGCCAACGATTCTATTTGATTTAACGTCCTGGATTAGGACGGGGGTTTTACCCTCCATTCGCTGGGAATCGTATCAGCTACCCACATTAATCTCACCCAGCCTGAGTATGGCCCCAATTAGTCTCCTTGCATAAGGAGACATGGTATTTTTTTAAAAAAAATCGAGTATTTTTACTTTCTATTACATTAAAATCTATGGACTTTACTTTCTATTACGTATAAGGTATAGAAAGTATTGTATTCTTTTGTTTTTTTAACTTTCCTTATCCTATAGAAAGGAAAGTAATGGAATCACCCAAAATTTTCGATAGTCAGTTTTCAGTGCCAAAACACGTTTTTTTTCTTTTGTGGAATAAAATTAAGTTGTGACCCACTCCATCATAAGCTTCTAAAATTTGGAATTGATTGGATGCTATTAGTCACCGAGATAAGAATTACCGAACAAGACAGTAAACTTTTGGGAACGGAAACTTCAAAATTATTTAATTCTGTATTTTGTGAATTAATCTCGTGGATTCATCTCGAAGATATCTATCAAACTGTTGTTATTATTATTTTCGCAAATAGCTTGAAATTAAATTTATAGAAAGTGCTCCTTTTGTGTGAAAAAAATATTCAATTCTATATTATAATTACACTCTTTAGTATAAGGTAACCACCAGGCAAGTTTAATGCTCAAAGCTTTTTCTACCACTTAATATTCAGAGTCTTATTATTATGTGGTCACAAACTCACGAGGAAAAATTCATGCATTGGGAGGGATTCGAACCAACGGATCCCTACGCTACGTGGATTAATATTCTAGCGCCTTAATCACTTTACTAAAAATGCAAATTCACAATCCGTGTAGATTAATTATTATTCCCGAAGTTTTATTTCGATATAATTGATCAGACTAGTATTATTATTTTCAGGGAGAGCTTCATGATACGCGGAAAATACTTTCTACGGGGTTTTTTAACTACAAAAAAGAAAGTAAACAAGGTCTCTTTATGAAATCAACAAAACTGTACATTTTATTAAAACAAATTTAACTCAAATTAAAATACCTAGGTACTAGTGGGTACTACACATACGTTGGTTTATTTATATTGTGGTAGTCATTAAAAAATCAGGGTTTCAGTCTAAGAAAAGTCTTAAAAAATATATATATAAAAATAAGAATACTAGTTTAAGGACGAGCAAACTATGAAGGACCATCACAACCCTTCCTTTCGCTGTAGTAAAAAAAAGACCACATGCCAAGGAAAACTGAACCATGTTAGATGCGGAGCATAATATGAAATTAGCGATTGATTTTATTGTACTATTTTACTTAATATTGTTTTTTTTTATTAATGTGTCACGGCCTTTTTTATTTCGTAGCCATGAAACAGGAGCTACTGTAGACTTGTGGTCTGTGTTGTAGCCTGCCCTTCCCGTAGTATGCTCGTAGTTTTTCTTCTGGACACACCCCCAAACATAAAAAATGGGATTTTCTAGAGTATTTTCTGATCAGTACTTATTACTTAGATGGAATTTTAGCCACTGCCAAGTGACATTGCGGTGTTTATTTGATTTGATGTAATTCCGAAATTATTGTTACACACTGTAAATAACAGAAACAGTCGAACCTGGATATGAGAGAACAATTTCCAGCTCAAATTTACCTCTGTGTAGGGTACAATAACCTCTTTATAAGATTTAAGAGAGAAAAATTCCGGTCCCTTAAGTTTTATTATAATCAGGAGGTAATATCCAGTTCTCATAATATACAGGGTGTATCAAAAGGTCACGTACAAAAGCAAACTACGAATAGTAGGGCTCAAATAAAGGCCACTTCCCATGATAAACGCCTATACGGAAATAGACCCTAAGGTCGATAGGGCCACCGCAAGTTGGCACTTAAAAAACGAAAAATAATTATTAAAAATCAAATTGTTTTGCGATTGACTTCTTTTTTGCATGACGTCTCCGATTGTTATCATGCTTCTTTGGTGAGTATTTGACACTTTTTCCCCGATCAGGGGCGGAGTTATGGGGGGGGGGGTCATGAAATGGACCCTAAGGTGCATTTCCGTTATCATGCTTCTTTGGTGAGTATTTGGAGTTATGGGGGGGGGGGGGGGGGGGGGGGGCATTCTTATCTTATCTTAGGGTCTATTTCCGTATAGGGGTTTACAAAGCAAAGTGACCTTTATTTGAGCTCTACTATACGTGAGTTCTTTTTGAACCTGACCTTTTGATACACCCTGTATTCAAGCTCGAATTTATTATTGAAATGAGGAAAATTAAAAAGAAAAAAGAAAAAAAAACACCGGTTACCTATGTCCTGAAGAAAATAACGTCATCGGCCTATCTTATCTTAGGGGTTTATTTCCGTATAGGGGTTTATTAAACAAAGGGGCCTTTATTTGAGCTCTACTATACGTGAGTTCTATTACATGACCTTTTGATACACCCTGTATTCAAGCTCGAATTTATTATTGAAATGAGGAAAATTTACAAAAAAAAAAAAAAAAAAAAAACCGGTTACGTCCTGAAGAAAATAACGTCGTAGGCCACAATGGAGAGCTCTATTATACGCGAGTTCTTTTTGTACCTGACCTTTTGATACACCCTTATTCAAATTTATTATTGAAATGAGGAAAATTTACAAAAAAAAAAAACCGGTTATGTCCTGAAGAAAATAACGTCGTCGGCCACAATGGACGCGGTGGGCCTCGTCTGTCCCTGGCTGTCGACCACCTCCCCATACGTCAGCTTACCTAGGAACATAGGGAATATTATTTTTCAATAAGTTACCGGAAAATGTAAGGGACATGCCTGAAAAAACAGTATAAAGCAGCACTTCTGAGTCACTTTAAAAAGAGTGCATACTATTCTTCGGCTGAGTTTTTGTCCTCTGATTTAGGTTTAGAATTGTATTTTTTTTTTTTTTTTTTTTTTTCTTATGATTTTTTTTCCCCCCCAAGACACAAAAATTGGTATTCTCTCCCTTTTCTTTTTTCTGATTATGTTGAGTTGGATTAGGTTCTACATATTTATTTCTTATCTCTATGTTTCTTTTTTTTTTTAACTTTATTTTGACTTGTGTTAACAATTTGTGTAAATTGATAAACATTAATAAAAACTTTGATTTGATTTGATTACCGGTAACATGCACCCGCTGTCCCTTCTGGGCGTAGGAGTACACTGTCTCGCGGAGGCCTGGCTTGAACACGCAGATGCGGTGCCACTCGGTCTTCTGGGTCAAGGTCCCTGTGAAAATAACAGTACAAGATATTTTTTTTTTTTTTTTTTTTTCCTTCTTTTTCTGGCATTGGTAGGCAAGGCCATTCCATACAGCCAGTATTCCGTACTGAAAAGGGTTGGGTGGAAGAGATTGCCTAAGGCAATAACCCCGCCCTTTAGTTAGGACATATATTATGTATATATTTATTTATTTTTTCTTTATTTTTTTCTTCTATTATATTGTATATTGTATTTTCATTTGTAATTATTTGTATTGTATATAATAATAATATGTCCTATTACCTAATAAAGTGTAAATAAATAAAAGCATTGTAGTCACCGTGGCCGAGTGAGTTAGCGCGCTAGGGCATTGCACGCATGGTGACCTGGGTTCGATCCCCGGCGGGGCAGGATTTTTTCTGCTCTGTATTTGGGTGTTCGGGGTTCACTCATGCCTCGTAAGGAAAAATGAGTAGCTGCTTTAATGTGAGCAGCGACCAGTGGCGGAATTATAGGCTAAAAAAAGATATTAGAATAACAAAGATACGATAAGGTCCTATAATTCTGTGCTACCCACTAAAATTGTGATATAATAACACAAAGAAACACATTTTTATTTATTTAAAAGAGCATTGGATATAAGACAAACCTGGATATAAGAGAAAAAAATCTGGTATCTTTCTAGTTCTAAATATCTAGTTCTCTTTCTCTTATAGGTTTGACTGTAATATTTATAACTAGCGGGCTGTCGCCCGCTTTGTGGGCAGAGGCATGGCCCGCAAAGCAAAAAATCTTTTTTCGCCAATGGCAGGTGTTGTAGTGAGAATTTCGAAAAATCCCGTCTTATTGCACTATGAGACAAAGCTACCTACCAAATTTCAGCTCGCTAGGTATTACGGTTTGGGCTGTAGAGCGATGATCAGTCAGTCAGTGATCAGTCAGTGACTTTGACATTTATATATTAAGATAGGCCACAATAAGCTAAAGAGGTGAATTTGTTTTACACAAAAATCACGGGTTACTCTAATTTTTACTTTTAAAAATGATAGATTCTCAGGACGGTGGTTTTACACTCCACTCGCTAAACTGTACCAGTTATCCTCATTAAACTCAGCCAGCCTGGGTTGGGCCGGAAAAATGTCAGCCTCACGGGTTCGGTAGAAAATTCTGCCCCGACCGGGAATCTAACTCAGGATCCTGGACTACAGGCAGTAGTCACAACCGTTATGCCATGGATGCTGGTTTTTCAGTATATTTTAGTAGCTACTCTATTAAATATTGGTGTTCGAAAAAGGTTACTGCTCATTTTCAAACAGCTACTCATTTTTCCTCATGAGGTAATCTCGTAACAGCAACAAAAAAAAGCTGAGCCCGTTATGAATCGAACCCATTTGGCCACGGGGACAACTGTTCTTGTGAGAGGAATACAGAAGAATAAGGAAAATGAGGCTAAACCAGTTTGTAACTTGATTAATAAACACATCAGACACGCGATGTAGATGTAATCTTTTATGTGCCTTGTCTTTTAAGTTTAAAAATTGTTACTTTGTACATGCAGTCTCAAAATACAAGCTCATACATACATTATTATGACGTCGTAAGCTTATTTATGAGAAGTAAGTTGTACTGGGTGTTCGCAGACCAAACAATGAATAAAACATGGGGGTTAATCCCGTTAACATGTAAAAAAAATAAAGAAAGTTCAAGTATGTACCTATGTATGATTTTATTTGTGGTGAAGCACAAGGCCTCTTCACAATTTTTGTGGGTAGCGCAGAATTACTAAGAGCCTTCTGTAATTTTCGAATTCTATTACATTTATTTCTTTTTACTCTGGTAATGCCGCCACTGGTCGTTACTCATACAAGTAACTACTCATTTTTCCTCACAAGGTATGAGTGGACCCCGAACGTCCAAGTACAGAGCACAAAATTCCTGCCCCGCTGGGAATCGAACCCAGGTCACCATGCGTGCAATGCCTAGCGCGCTAACTCACTCTGCCACAGTGACTACTAAATAAAAAAAGTTTCCAGTACGATTTTTGGTGGTAAAGCTCAAGGTCTCTACACAAATATTGTGCATAGCATATCTAAGAGCCTACGTGGACCACCCCGTACATACAAGTACAGAACAGAAAAGTTCTACCCTGCTGGGGATCGAACCCAGAGGTCACAGGACACCGTGCGTCTAAGCCAATTTGCTACTACACTCGGTTACGGTAACTACAATTTCTATTTTTAAGTTTTTTTAAAGCAACTAAGCAACAAAAATCGACTTTATATTCCTTAAGTTGCTATATCGAAATTTTAAATATTTTTTTAAATGAAACAGGGTTTTTTAAAAAATGGTTATAGTATTTCGTGTAATAATTATTATTTTTTTGTTTTTCTGAAGTTATTAGCAAAACAAAATTTAAAGGGAGTTTTTTTTTTTCTTCTTCTTTTCTTTATCATTTTAGCCTGTCACCGGATACTCGAGTTTATATTTTGGTGAAAATATTGACAGCTTTAAGGTATGTATATAAGGGAGTCCTAAGGTATATAAGGGAGTCATTTCCCGACTGGTCATCTAGTAAGGAGTGTTTAGAGAGACTCGTTGATGATGAAGGTCAGGGCAAGTCGTGATGTGTAGGACGGATAGGGATAACAATGAGAAAGTTGACCAGGCATACATGGATTCGACAGCGAACAGTGGCATTACAGGAGAACGAATAGCCAGTGGTAAGATACTTGCTAGCGGAAGGTCCCGGGGTCGAAGTCAAACGCCGGAGCCAGAAAAAATTGTTTTCCAATTTTGTTTACAGTTATTTGTAAAGAACAGCGTCGGGTGAGTTCGTGTTGACCCAGTACCTCAATGGAAAGTATTGTGTCAGATGATCAGTTCTTGCCCATCGGAGGGGGGTCATACTACGAGATTTGTAAGCTACAACACAGAGCACAAGCGTCTACAGTAGATACTGTTTCATGGCTACAAAATATCGAAGAACAATTTATTCGAAGCACACATTTAGTTAGAAGAATTTATGATTTTCTTACTAGGAGGTCTAGGAGGTAAACCCCAGTAAAAAGTTTAGCTAAGCTGTATGACATAAAGGCAAGAGAGATAGTGTATGTTATTAGTTATTATGTTTATTACGCCATTCTCCGATGCTTAACGGTTGTGACTACTGCCCGTTACTCAGGGATCCTGCGTTCAATTCCCGGTCGGAGCAGACTTTTCACACAAAAAAAAAGTCTGTTCCCTATGAACAAGTGAGGCTGACATTCCCGACCATACCCAGGGTGGGTGATGTTCTGGGTAACTGGAACGATTTCCAGCGAATGTAGGGTAAAACCCCCGTCCTAATCAGGACGTTATATCAAATAGAATCGTTGGTGATACGAAGAGCATCCAGCCGTAAAAAAATGTGCCAAACAATGCTTCTTTACGTAGGTATGGGAAAAGGCAAAGTGAAAGAAGACGTTATTTTGTATATTGTAAGAAGTTCATTGTTGTTCATGTTGAACATACTAGCTCACAGAACAAACTACTCTAAACAGCCAGGGGGACCCCACTGAGTGCAACATTTTGCTTCGGATTTTGAATGGGAAATGTATGTATGGTTTTATTTGTGGTGAAGCACAAGGCCTCTTCACAATTTTTGTGGGTAGCGCAGCATTACTAAGAGCCTCCTTTTCTTATCGAATTATTCCATTACATTAATTACTTTCTACTCTGGTAATGCCGCCACTGGTCGTTACTCATACAAGTAACTACTCATTTTTCCTCACGAGGTATGAGTGGACCCCGAACATCCAAGTACAGAGCAGAAAAATGCCTAGCGCGCTAACTCACTCTGCCACGGTGAATGGGAAATGTTGCGAGGCATTCTGTCAGTCAATGGGATTCGAACTCATTTGATCCTAAAGGCAGAGCGGAGACAAATGGTATGTTGTGCAAGCCACTAATTTTTTGACATCATGACACATAGAAACAAGTCACTATGCTTGTTAGGGCTTGGTTGGTGCAACAAGTGAGTATTTTAATCTTCCAGATAGGCTTGTTTATGTGTATAGTCTTAAAACAAGAAGAGGGCATTAGATTTAAGTTTAAAGTTGGGTAAAACCCTCGCCCCGTTGTGATACAACATGCAGTTCAAAGTGGCCATACAGTTATTACTAAATAAATAAAATATATTATATTGTATAGACATTAAACTTTTTTTTAAACCTCACAAACATTAAAATTAAAAGTCGTATTTTTTTTAATGACATATTATTATTACTTTGTTACTCAAATAAGCTTTCTTGTTTTCTACTACTTTTTCATAGTTTGGATTTAATATAAAATATATATATTTTTTTGACTAATTTTTAACTGAGATTTAACGTAATCATGTGATACATATGGATAACTAGCAGGCTGTCGCCCGCTTCGCGGGCCGAGGCATGGCCATAAAGCAAAAAATCCTTTTTCGCCAATGGCAGGTGTTGTAGTGGGAATTTCGAAAAACCCCGTCTTATTGCACATCTAGACTATAAGACAAAGCTACCTACCAAATTTCAGCTTCCTAGGACTTACCAGTTCGGAGAAACAGTGATGAATCAGTGAGTGAGTCAGTCAGTCAGTCAGTGTGTGAAACTCTCTTTTATAAGAATAGATATAAACCCATTATTTTACGTAGATACTATACATACACAATACACACATACCTAAATTGACTTTTCTACGAGTGTCTGTAGTTTTAAGTATGGGCCTTCAAAAATAAGTGGCACAAATTTTCAAAATTGCCAAAGGCAATAACCCCGCCCTTTAGTTAGGACATTATATTATGTATACAGGGTGATTCAGAAAAGTACCGTCAAACGTTAACCACATATTCTATGGGCTAGTTAAGGAGGGGTCAACTCTATTAAAGAAAGTGCGCAAATGCCTCCTAACGGAGGTACACGCCCCTTAAGGTGTTTTTAAACAATCGAAATTTTCATTTTACGGCTTACCTATTTGGGATATCGCAATGTGGTAAAAAAATCACTCTCAATACTAGATAGCACCTTTAAAACCGCATTAAGTTTTGAAACCTATGCAACTAGCAGACAATTTTAGAACAAGAATTTTCAGCCAATTCATTATTTAACAAAGAAATACACCTGGAATATTTGAACGTGTTCGTCAATCTTTTCGAAGGCGTATGGAGGTCTGCATTGAAGCCAGAGGAGCCCATGTGGAACATTTGCTGTAAATCTTATTTCGGCTTAAGCCCTTCAATTTCGATTTTCAAGCGTTTGTGTTGGTTTGAGAAAAAAAATATTCAGAACATTTTTGTAGACAATGACAGACGTTTTAATAGGGTGAAAACCAAATTCAATTACAAGCAACGACTAAAAAGTTAGAACCTTTTTTCTACCATCTGACCCTCCTGAGACCGCCCCTGACATTGGAATGGTGTTAAATTTTGTGCCAAAAGAAAGGTGCTATCTAGTATTGAGAGTGATTTTTTTACCACATTGCGATATCCCAAATAGGTAAGCCGTTAAAATGAAAATTTCGATTGTTTAAAAACACCTTAAGGGGCGTGTACCTCCGTTAGGAGGCATTTGCGCACTTTCTTTAATAGAGTTGACCCCTCCTTAACTAGCCCATAGAATATGTGGTTAACGTTTGACGGTACTTTTCTGAATCACCCTGTATATATTTTTTTTTTTTTTCTTTATTTTCTTCTTCTATTATATTGTATTTTAATTTGTAATTATTTGTGTAGTACATAATATGTCCTATTAATAAAGTGTAAATAAATAAATTACATAGTATTAGACAAAATATATGCTAAAAAGAAAGGAAAACAAAATTTGATCAAGGATGGTGGCGTTCTCATACCAAAGTTCTTACCTTTATCTTTGTCTGATCTAAAGTTGACATGTGTTGCTAGAGAGAATATAACAACTGGATGTTCTTCTGATCCTCTCTTCTGCGGGTCTGCTCCTACTCTCCCTAGCAGGGTCACCTGATTGATGGCTGAAATAAAATAGATAGATAGATATAGTTGTAGGTATTTATTCTAAAATAAAATGTTACAACGAGGTTGGCAATAATAAAAGATACAGGTTAAAAATAAATAAATGATAAATTAAACTTCTTACAGAACAATATTTCAATAATTATAATAATAATAATAATAATGTGTTTTATTGTACATTTCTTTTACATTACATAGTTACATATAAGATATAGCACATAGGAAAAGAAATATTAAAGTGAAAATGTAGGTATGTTTTACACAGACTTGTCACACTAAGAGACCCAGTATAGTATGGGTCTCTTGTTTTTGTGACTAACTAATTTTCTAATTTTTTCACAAACTTAATTCATTAAGGAACTAATACATTTTTTTCTTTGATATGGGCGGCTGAAATAAAATAGCATGAATAATTTATGTTTAAAAAAATAGCAGGTTTTATTTTTATTGAGAGTTTCAACTAGGTAATAATGTAAAATTTTACCAAGTTGGAAGAGGGAAGTAATAATAATAATAAAGCACAGATGAACGCCAGCCTCCGTGGCGTAATGGTTGTGACTACTGCCCGTAGTCCAGAGTTCCCGAGATCAACTCACGGCTGGGGCAGACTTTTCGAAGAAAATTCTGTTCCATCCAAACACGTGAGGCTGACATTTCCGGCCCTACCCAGGCTGGGTGAGGTTAATGTGGGTAGCTGGTACGATTCCCAGCGAATGGAGGGTAAAACCCCCGTCCTAATCCAGGACGTTAAATCAAATAGAGTCGTTGGCGTTAGGAAGGGCATCCAGCCGTAAAAAAAAAAATGTGCCAAAACCAATCAACCTCAACCATGAGGTTGAACAACGTCGACCCTGCTTGAGCGGGATAAGACAGAGTAAAAGAAGAAGAAGAAGAAGAAGATGAACTAAAAGAAATTTGCTTACATTGGTTAAAGGACTTTTTGACTGCTGGAGTAAAGTGACTGGGCAGTGTAAACAGGGTATATTCTATTCTAAGCAAGGTATCTTAATATATAAAATCCAAATAAATGCACATTCAACAGGACGAAAAGGCTGGAAAAAATTACTCCCAATTTGGCAGAGTCTCGTTTTGGTATTTGGGTGTGTACAAAGAAAGGATTATTAAAAAATCCAGATAAGATGCCAGCCATGAACAAAAACTGCAAAGCAACAAAGTGTTGGGTTTTAGCAAGTGTTCTATGTAGGAACTAATGTTTTGTTTGAAATATTTACACCTGAGTTAGAGCAATATAGAGTATAGATGACAGACCTAACAAGGCTGACAGATATAATTATTTGACAGTAAGTGATAATTATTTGTCTTAATATTTATTTATTATCAACAATTTTAAAAATTAAAAAGTGCTTGCTATCAGAAATTTTTACTAATTTCTAAAATACATACTTCTTTCTAAAGTTCCTGGCAAGGCTTCTTCAGTGGGATAAGTGCCTTCACTTCTGACCAGTGGGGCAATTTGTGCAATGCTGGTTCGGCCTTGTGGACTAGTCCTCAGAATGTTTGAAGCAACCTGAAACAGCAATGTTACTTTTGTCATTGAAATTTTCATTTTGCTTGATTAATAGTGCTAGGATTATAAAATAATACTATAAAACCCCTTGGGTACCTTTTCTGCTTATTAATTTCTAAATAATGTATAATCTTTCCAAAAGTGAAAAAAGAATCAGGTTAAGGTAGAAAATTTTGTCTGTGCAATCTTTTTCCCCATTTATTTTTACAAAATGAGTTTGTAAATATTCAAACCTCTGAATGTTCAACATCTTGGTCAACAGACATTTCCAATGGTGAACTATTATTGATTTCTGACTCATCATTAGTTGCAGGGTGAGAGCTACAGGTAGGAATCTGTTGACTGACTGAAACTGCCTCATTACTGGATTCTTGGGGGGTTTTATGTAATCCAGTGAAATTGATAGCTTCAACATTCCAGGGAGAGATTCCACACTTTTGAAAACCATTGAATAAAACAGAGTGGGTGATTGAATTCCTGATTGCTCTATCTAAGATGGGAGCAAAATCTTTTCTCTTGACTTCATTTCCAACATTACTTTTTTCTTTCTTCCATTTGTTCACTTCCTCTATCCATGCTGTTTCCAGTAAAGGAAACACTGCTACATCCATGGGCTGGACAATGTGCAAACCATTTGGACAGAGGCCCACAAGAATTATGCCAATATCTTTACAGAGATTACTTGTATGTAAACTTAGATAAGGTGAGTGACCATCAAGAAGGAGAACAATAGGGAGCTTAACTTCTTCTTTGACCAACCAGGGATGAAATATGTTTCCAAGATATCCGTAAAAGACTTCTTTGGTTGTCCATCCAAGTTTGGACCTACCAATACCCCACTCAGAAGGCACTTTTAATCCAATATCAACAGGAATGTTTTCATAGGGATAGATAATTGTTGGAGGGCATATCTTGCCACTTGCACATCCTGTTATCATAACAGTCAGACAGTCTCTTGTGTTTGTCTTTATAGAAGAATAATATTTTTCACTACGAGATATCAGAACTTTATTTTCCTTAGGGTTAAGGAAAAAAGCAGCTTCTTCAACATTGAAAATTCTACTTGGATCCAGCATTATATTTGTGTAGTCATTGTTCCAAAAGTATTCTGTAATTTTTTGATGCCATTCTCTTAGATTAGATTCAGTAAGATTATTCCTAGATGCTGTCAATAATTTAGAGGTTCTAATTGTTATTTCACTGTGTCTCCTGAGGAATGCCTCGTACCAATGCCTATCTGGTGTACCATGAATAAATTTTCCATCTGGACTCCTTGTCTTAATGATGGATACTAAATTGATAGCACCTTCCAAAAGATCTTGTTTTGAAATTGTAATTCCAGACCTTTCTGTTGTTAAAATCCACTGAACCAATTCATCTTCTTCTTCAGGAGTGAATGCCATGTTTTTGGGACTTTGATTCATCTCAAGAAATTTTGTTATGAAATTAATTTTTCTTTTCTTGGTAGTTTTTTTTTTTTTTTTTTTTTTTTTTTTTTTGTTCTCAAAACTTAGACAGAGTAGAAATATCCTTGGTCCTCAATATTTACTTATCCTGCAACAACAGTAATTAGGTGGTAGAAAATGCTTCCAGAATTAACTTCACCTAGGTAGTGGTTACTTTTCACAGGGTCTATTTTTATCAACAAACTAAAAAAACAAACCCAATACTTCCAATTTCTAATATTAGAAATTTCTCGGAAGTAATATTGTATTTATGTACAAATCATAGCTCCATTTAATTACCTTTCTCAGTAGAAAAGACATGGTGTTTGTGGTGAATCTTCGAAGTCAAAAACACTCAAGATACAAATATAATTAATATATTTTATAAAGTGTTAATTTAACTGATGATATTTTGAATATTCTTTTTGAGTACTTTCAAGCCTGCTTTAAATTCTCAAGAGATCAATATTTTAGTTCCAAAGGTTTTCTATAAAATTCACTGATCTAGCTAGAGGTAGGTAAGATGATGCCACAGTAAATAATATATTCAGTTATTTAATTTTAATCCTCCTTTTTCAATTTTTATCTTATCTACTTTTTAAACCATAATTTAAAAGAATGTATCCAGCATTTTTTTTTCAATGAAGATTTTAATTTAAATTTAGGCGCTAACGCGGTCATACCCACGTGCACATAATCTACTACATATTGCCTAGCAGAAATAGGTAGGCGTTTTTGAACCAAAATGATAAAATAATTTTTATTATAATGTAGTTATGTACTTATGTGTACTAACAGGCCTAACAGCTCGCTATGGACGCTATCATAATAATTATATAAATATATAACCAAGGGTTTGACTGTACGTGTGTTTTATAATTTTGGAACACAGAAGGCTATACAGTAGTATACAGCCTTAGCAAAATTACAAAAATTTGTATACCTACAGTTGTGCTTAGCAAAATTACAAAATCTCGTAAATAAATCATAAATTTCGTTTGGGATTTTTGCCTAGGAAGTCAAATCAATTAATTTTTTGACATAGAGTCCATTTCTGCAATAAAAGTTGCAAATATTGAAATTCATGTTGAACCTTTCGCTTGGTGAAAGTACATGAAATGCGTGAGAACTGCGCGTACGTTTTACGTTACCTTACACTCTACCGCGCTCTCTCATTTTTGTCAAGGTGATAGATTTCGAAAAAAAAAGTTACCTAAAAAACGGATAGGTATTTTATTTTACCATAATAATAATAATTTATCAATGAGATGCGTCAAAATGGCTAACCAAAATGATAAGAAAACTCTGGGAAAATTATTGACGTTCTAAATATACCCCTACCTAACTAGAGTGATTTTTGAGATGCCTTAATTTTAGTACGAACGTATATTTTATATTTTAATATAAATCCCAGTAGTGATAGAAATTAAAAACATCGCAAACATCAAAATTTTAGTTAGCATAACGCTCCTTGAAGTTATGCAATTCGCATTTATTTTCATAAAGCAAACTTGCAACACTGCTTTTGCTTGGCAACTACGTAAGTACTCGAAAAGTAAACAAACAAATTCTTATCAACGAAATTTTGAAATTTCTGATTTTCTGCTTTTTCTCTCTGCAGTCATGTCATTTTTGGTGAGGTCCAAATTACCCAAATTAGCTTCCAAAATCATCAACCCCTCTTATAATAGTGTATTTTTGAACAAGAGTAAAATACTATGCCTTCACACCACTAATCTCTTAAATGGTAAGTGCTTATACTTCTACAGCATTAGCTATCACCTCAATGACCCTAGCCAGGTCATTACATCAAGAACATTTTAATGATTTTAACTTGGTAAAAGTTACTATCCTTTGGGGTAGCTAGGTTTCTCCTACACGAGATCTTGACAATCTTTAGTTTAGTAGAAAATGTTTTGCAGGACATACAAAAGTTATATTCAATAATGATCCTGTAACCAGTTGATTTAGGTTCTGTTCCAAGGTTAGGTAGGATTAAATAAATATATATCCCTCTCTTTTATCCTATATTAGCTTATGTTACAATTGGGGTTGACATTTTTCAACCTCACAGTTGAGGTTGGTTAGGTCTAGTAATTTTTTTTACTGCTGGATGCCCTTCCTAATGTTTAATTTGGTTTATTGTGCTGATCCAGAACCAAATAGAAACTCTCATACTATAATTTGTGAGTTTCTATTATTAGCTATATCTACCTGCATAAACCTCACCAAGCCTGGGTTGAGAGAGGATTAGCCAGTAACACAAAAGGTTGGATTTCGGTCATTGGTCACACATCCAAGTGCTAAGAACATTGTGGAATGGTCATGACTCATGACCTGTAGTTCAAGATGTCAAGTAAAATATACACAAATCAATAAGTGTCTGAATTTATATGTTCTTTCAGCACAACAAGAGGTCAAAATGCCCTCCCTGTCCCCCACCATGACAGAGGGCACCATTGTGAAGTGGCTCAAGAAAGAAGGAGACACTGTGGCTCCGGGGGATGTTCTATGTGAGATACAAACAGACAAGGCTGTCATGGCCTTTGAGACGGAAGAGGAAGGAATACTCGCCAAAATATTGGTGTGTGTGTGAAGATTGAAAAAAAAATATTTTGTATCACAATGCCAAGTTATAAATTCATAAATTGTCATGGCACTAAAAATGTCAAAACTTGAAAGCAGATCCTTCTTATAACTATCCTTCTTTTCTATACAACATGGGTACAAATTATCAAATGTAATTTCAGAACAGCTATATTTTATTTAATCTTCAGTTTTTTTTTAACCTGGCTTTTTATGTATTAAGAGGAAAAAATATGTCATTCTTAAAAACAACTTTTATGGGAACTTTGTAAGACCTATTTTCTTTTTGTAAGACCCTTATTTTGTTTCTCAAAAGTAAATAGTTTTTCTAGCTCACAACAATTTCCTGAACAAGTATGAAAATAATGTTACTTGTGACTAAAATTACAAAATTATATTACCATCAGTAAATAAAATTACATTTTATATCAATTTCCTAACAGATCCCAGAAAACACAAGTGATGTGAAGGTGGGTACTCTCATTGCTGTAATGGTGGAGGAAGGAGATGACTGGAAGAACATCAGTGTATCGACTGCCTCATCTTCTTCTCCTCCACCCCCCTCTACTTCTGCGCCTGCTGCAGCCGTAGCCTCTGGAGGGAGTGGTAAGTTTTTGAACACAAGATTTTAAACTAAATACATATTTGGAGGGTACCAATTATTTTGGAGCAAAGAAATAATAACCTGTGTTGTTTCTTTCATGTAGGTTTCCAACAAGTTATAGTTTCAGAAAAAGTTCAGTGAAAGAAGGAATTGGTAGTATTGGACCATAAAAGTATGTCTAGTGGTTTAACACTAACACCATTTGAGTTCAATATTTTCGAAAACTGTCACTTTTTTTAAATAAACTTACCCAAATTTTTTTTCTCGAATAACATAGATTTACCAGCAGGCCTTTAGATGTTATTTTCTTTTGGAGAAAGCGTTTTAGGCAGAATTTTTATTGTGAATTTTTTTTGGCCATTACTAATTCAGGATTACAATGTATCAAATCAGTAGTGATTCAGCTAACTACCTGTATGTGCTCTTTCTTAAAAACGTGTCCATTTCAAATAGAAACATCTTTTTTGTTCAATTTTATAGTTTTAGCAAATGTGCAACTTGTGAAAAATATTTTTTGTTGTTACAGTCCCAGGCCAGGAAATCAACATGCCCTCCCTGTCCCCCACCATGACAGAGGGCACCATAGTGAAGTGGCTCAAGAAAGAAGGAGACACTGTGGCTCCAGGGGATGTTCTATGTGAGATACAAACAGACAAGGCTGTCATGGCCTTTGAGACTGAAGAGGAAGGAATACTCGCCAAAATATTGGTAAAAAAATGCGTGAAAATATTTTCTTATATTATAAAATTAAACTTAACCATCTACCTTGCCGAAATATTGATGAGTAAAAATTGAAAATATCTTATTTGTGTATCACACTGCCTAGGTCTTAAACTCATAATCAACATGGCACAAAATATGTTAAAACTTGAAAGCAGATCCTTACTATAGCTACCTACCTTTCTCTCTTCTCTAATTTCTGCAAACCATTTGTCTGATTTAAATTATATTTTGTAAAGTAAACACTAGAAGTGAAGACAGTATTGTTTCCAGTCAAGTAAAACCTTCATTATTTTGTTATTATTATTTTATGTTTTCCAAGGGACTGACCTCAGTAGCTTGATCAATAAGGTGCTGGACTTGTGACCTGTAGGTAGGTGGTTCGAGTCCTAAGTCCAGTAAGAATTTAGCAGTGTGAGTTTGAGTACTTGTGACATTACGAAAATGATTAACACAAATATGATAACTCAACGTTTGCCAAGTGCAGTTTTACTTATTTTCCATGGTTTTCAGGTTCCGGAAAACACCAAGGATGTGAAGGTGGGGACGCTGATAGCTCTGATGGTGGGTGAGGGAGAGGATTGGAAGGATGTGTCTGTCCCAGGGGCGGCCCCGCGCCCAGCAGCAGTAGTGCCCAGGTGGCTATCCCGCCATCTGGTGGAAATGGTAAGAACCAATACCAATTTCTAGGTACCGTCATAATTACGTCCGCTATAATAATAATAATACGCTTTAGTGGAAGGTAACCACCAGGCGAGGTTAATGCTCAAAGCATTTTCTATCACCTAACCCTCAGAGTCTTATTTTTATGTGGTCACAAACTCAAATTAATGAGGAAAAATTCATTCGAATGTGTGGGATTCGAACCAACGGATCCCTACGCTATTAATATGATGTTGAACTACAGAAACCATATTAATATGAGAATGCGCGGCCACAACAGAGCCCCATACCCTAGACCCTGGTACCTACACCTTGATATAGACGTTTTTCTGAACTCCGTTGAGGCCGCTTACATTTAAAAACCCGGTTAGATTCTTTTACATGGTAACAGCGCTACCTTAGGGTCTAGTACTCTAGGCCCTAGTTATATGGTCTTATTTAGCAATATTAAATGGTTGAGTTTAATCACAAAGGTAATATCACAATTACTCAAACAAGCCCTACTAAATATTTGCCATGCACGGGACTCGAACGTACCTCAAGGTTACAACTCCGCCACCTTATCCATCGGGCTACTGAGGTCGGTGTATTTCTTAATTTTTAAATCAATATTACGCTTGTTTTTCATTGAATTGTTTTTCAAAATCATTGAATTTTTAACAATATGAATAAGATATAATTTTTTTAGCAGATATTTATTTTAGCTTTATTTATGAAACTTGAGAAATAAATAAAATAAACAAAAATTAGGTACAATTAAAAAATATCGAGTCCTTAATTGAATGCCAAATTTTTTGTGTGTTTTTTTTTTATGAATATTTCATTGGATTTTACCAATGGCAGTGCTCTTAAGGCTTTTGATATATGAAATATGATGCTAAGATTATATTTCCTTGTTATTTATCTGAAAAAATAAATAAAAAATAAAAAAAATCTTGAGACTCAAAATACCACCTCCACGAAACAACAAACATATTAAAGTTGGTAGATAAAGTCCAGAGAGGGATTGGGAGGAAAAGTCCCAAGAATACTGGATGCATTCCCTCTCTGGATCGCCAAGGACAGGGATTGGTAGGGGTAGGTCTTGGATATAAATTCACTGCATTCAAGTCTTTTCTCCCCAATAGTCTCATGAATTAATTCTAACCCGATCTCTTTCAGTCCCAGGGCAGGAAATCAACATGCCCTCCCTGTCCCCACCATGACAGAGGGCACCATAGTGAAGTGGCTCAAGAAAGAAGGAGACACTGTGGCTCCGGGGGATGTTCTATGTGAGATACAAACAGACAAGGCCGTCATGGCCTTTGAGACTGAGGAGGAAGGAATACTCGCCAAAATATTGGTGAGTACATTCGTTTGTATCTCGATTGATAATCTCACGGGCTCGAAACGTGGAGGTGGTATTTTGAGTCTCAAGATTTTTTTTATTTTTTATTTATTTTTTCAGATAAATAACAAGGAAATATAATCTTAGCATCATATTTCATATATCAAAAGCCTTAAGAGCACTGCCATTGGTAAAATCCAATGAAATATTCATAAAAAAAAAACACACAAAAAATTTGGCATTCAATTAAGGACTCGATATTTTTTAATTGTACCTAATTTTTGTTTATTTTATTTATTTCTCAATTTTCTTCAAATTTGTTGAACATTGTGGTTTTGAGCTAGGTATTTCTTGAGTATACTTTGAGCTTGGACTTAGTGATTTTTGGATTTTCTTTTGGGCGTTCCTCATTTTGATCTGGTGATTTTGGGCTGTATATTTTTTTCTTTCACTTGTTGGTTTCGGGCTGGGTACTAATGGTTCTTGATACTTGTATTTAATTTGAGATTTTTCTGTCCTGTTAAGTGTCAGATTGTAATTAGTGAGATATCTTGAACTACTTGTGTTGTGAATTATGATTTTACTCGAAATTTTCAAAATATAACGGAAAAAGAGTATAGAAAAATAAATATGAACTGAAACACTCAACGAAAAATGACAGGAAAAGATGAAAACAAAACCAGAACAGGAACACTACACAATAACAGAAACGAATTTTTTAAAGAACTGAAGACGGTGGAGGAAATTTAGATGTGTGGAAAAACAATAATTTACTCTATTATTACTTTTGTGCAAATGATTTATTTATTTTCAATTCTATTTTTAATTTTATAATGTGTAAAACGAACTGGCTCGTTTTTTCTTTAATTTAAATAATGAAAATGAAACAAATATGGCCAGTTTTTGTTTGTTAATAATCGTACAGAGTTGATAGAATCCAGTTTTTCAAGAATGTTTGAATACCTAGTTCATTCCATTTTCTGTATCCTTATTATTTTTATTCATTTCATCATTATGTAGTAAGAAGTAAGACAAGAAGAAATAAAATAAATCAAATAAAACCTAGACGTATTACTATGTGGTTTCGAACCCGCGACCTCTGGATTACCAGACTGATGCCTTGACCACTAAACTACCGGGACAGACCCACTTACTATTAGATATAATTCCAGTTGGGGACGTCTCTGATCATCATTTATACCTAAGGTCTGTGCGAGTTCTCCCCTCAAGGTGTACTGAAACGCGGTTTTTACCCTCCATTTGCTGGAAACTCTCAAATTTGGTAAACCGCATCCAAAGTGGGGCCGGACCTATAAGGAGGTATTGTGTTCATTTTTGTAAAATACTACCGATTCCCGTAGCTCAGTGGTAAAGGCGGCACTCTGTGAATCCAAAGATCCCAGAGGTCGTGGGTTCGAAACCCAGCCGGGGACATGACATGTTATCCTCCCAATTGGGATTTTTACCACATAATAATATGTGTTGGGCTTACTGCTGGAACAATGGGACTTTTATAGTCCTAATCGGGCAGTATAAATAAGGCGATATTATTATTATTATTATATTATTATTGTGTTCATTTTTGTAAAATACTACCGATTCCTCTCCCGCAGGTTCCCGCCGACTCGCTGGTGCAGGTGGGCAAGCTCATAGCCCTGATGGTCAATGAGGGAGAAGACTGGCAAGATGTGGCTGTGCCGGGTTCGAGCCCCGCTGTGGCTGCCCCCTCAGCCCCCGCTAGTACGCCCAAGCCCGCCCCTGCTACCTCCGCCGCCCCTGTACATCATCCGCCCAAACCCCAGTGAGTTCTTTCTTTACGTTACTTGACACCTACACCCGTATTTATGAACAGCGAATTTTGTCTGAGCACTGTCTCAAGCAAGGTATTGGCCAATAATATTAAAGGAAATCATGCTCCAGAAAATGCTCAAACGGCGTTTTCTGTTCATAAATACGGCTGCTAGTCTCGAATTAATGAACGACGCTAGAGCGGATACTGTTACCATACTGTTGTTGTTACCATGGTAAGAGACAATCACATAACTGAAATCAGATACTATAGTTCGCAGTGTCCATCACAGCAGTGGTAATCAATTCGGGCCTTAGACCGAGTTCCAGAAAGCATTCTCGCTCTCAATACAATACAATACAATACAATACTCCGTTTATCATGCGAAAATGAGACAATAGAGTCCCTTTACTCTAACAAGTCATTTCTATGGCTACCGATCACTTGCGACAATTTATCTTAAAAAATCCGACATTTGCGACAAAAAAAAAGGTATTCACTGTAACGTTTGCGACAATATCAGACAGACAAAGGAACAGGTTAACTCCTTTGTTCATTTCGGCATTTCCAAATAAATACCGGGTCGACTAAAATATTGATGGCCTTTCCAAATAAAATGTTGATGGTTTGATAAAAAAAAGTGTACCTAATAAATGTTGTGTTTCGTTAGCCGGCTAGGATAGCTTGGGTGAGGGGCTTAGGTTAGGGTTAGACCGGATCGCTGTGCGACCCGGCCTAACCGCCTGCGCTAATTTCAACCGAACCTAAGCCCCTCACCCAACCATCCTACCCGACAAACTGAAGTCAGTGATCTACCGTGCAATCTCACCTTGTTAACTTTACCTAACCCTACCTAACTACAAAATTCCTCTAACAAAAAATTCACTTACGCATCAATTTCCAATCAAACAAAATCAAAGGTACCTACCAGTACGAACTAAAATTTGATTCACACTGTATGAAACATTGAAATCTATATCTGCAATATATTGGCGCAAATGTATGGTTTGAAACCTTTTTTCATTGTAGCAAATGATCGGTTGTAAACGGGAGGCACCGTTTTCCGTCCCATTTACCTTTTTTTCACCTTATTCCGTCCCGTCAATATTTTAACACCCGATTCCGTCCGGTCATCGTAAGGGTTCAATACCCGATTCCGTCCCATATGTTCCGTCCTATATACATAAATAAATACATAAATTATAAATGCAACATTTTTCATCAGTTTATTTTCAATCACGTAAAATAAAATAGGTAAAATACAATGACGGCCATGCCTTGGGTTTATAGTAGGGTTAGGTAAAATACAATGAAGGCCATGCCTTGAGTTTATAGTAGGGTTAGGTAAAATACAATGACGGCCATGCCTTGGGTTTATAGTAGGGTTAGGTAAAATACAATGACGGCCATGCCTTGGGTTTATAGTAGGGTTAGGTAAAATACAATGAAGGCCATGCCTTGGGTTTATAGTAGGGTTAGGTAAAATACAATATAGGCCATGCCTCGATTTATTAATTGAAGGCCATGCCTATAAGGAAAAAATACTATAATTACCTGATCATCAGGGCAAGTACCAGGGCACCGAACTTGTACATAGCCTAATACATAATATCAGGTACTTATGTACATAGTACATAGGTGCATAAGATAAGTGACGGGACGGAATTCAGTGATTGATCTGAGAGGTTCGGGACGGAATAAAGTATCGACTACCTGAGAGAAAAAACTCGCGGGACGGAATCAGGTGTCGTCCGTTGTAAACAAAAGATTTCCGCAAGTGTCGAATAGGGATTTCTATTGTAAGTTAGTTTCCTTGTTATAGGATAAGGATCGAACTCAGTAGCTTGATCGATAAGGCGGTGGACTTGAAACCTGGAGATCGGTGGTTCAAATCCCGGTTTCAACGTAGATTTAGTAAAGCTAGTTATCATATTTGTAATATCACGAAAGTGATTTACACAAAATAATAATTATGATAGTAAAAAAAAATATTTTTTTATATTTATAGGATAAGTAAGGAAAGTACAAAATCGGTGGTTCAAAGGTCGTCCCTTGCATGGTACATTTGAGTAAGGCGGGTTAAGTATGTATCATCATAGGGTGGCGTCATCGTGAACGATGGTAGCCAGACAGTGGAGTAATGACTCAGCACTTCTACCACTGTCTTTACAAGGAGGCTAATAATTGACAAGGGCCCCCAGACTCAAGCCAATGCTGGTTCGTGCTGTTTCTCTCAGATTGAGAGGGACAAGATACAAGCTGAGGAAGTATGAAGTTGAAGATGGATGTGGTGTGTTGAAGATGGATGTGGAAGATTGAAGATGGATTTAGACGGAGTTGGCTTTGAAGATGGAATTGAATGTTCTTATTTTTAATAAATTATAATTTCCTTGTTTAAAAAAAAAGCCAATGCTGGTCTACTCCCTGTTTAAAGTGCCCCAGCCAGACTGCTGGTCTACTCCCTTTTTATAGTCCCCCAGCCAGACTGCTGGTCTACTCCCTGTTTATAGTCCCCAGCCAGACTGCTGGTCTCATCCCTGTTTATAGTCCCCCAGCCAGACTGCTAGTCTACTCCCTATTTAAAGTCCCCCAGCCAGAATGCTGGTCTACTCTCTGTTTACAGTTCCCCAGCCAGACTGCTGGTCTACTCCCTGTTTATAGTCCCCCAGCCAGACTGCTGGTCTACTCCCTGTTTATAGTCCCCCAGCCAGACTGCTGGTCTACTCCCTGTTTATAGTCCCCCAGCCAGACAGCTGGTCTCCTCCCTGTTTATGTCCCCAACCAGACAGCTGGTCTACTCCCTGTTTTAAAGTCCCCAGCCAGAAGTATTTATTTATTTTATTTAGAAACTCTTTATTAGTAGGAAGAACATATATATACAGACAAATAATGGTAAATATAAAAATAGACAATAATAATAATATAAAAAAAAAACAACAAAATATATACATATGTCCTAACTAAAGGGCGGGGTTATTGCCTATGGCAATCTCTTCCACCCAACCCTTATTTATGGCTGTCCCATTCCAGTGAGTACGGGCCCGCGGTCCACCGCCTGCTGGAGCAGTACCAGCTGTCTGCCAAGGTCATTGCCCCCTCCGGCCGGAACAGCAAACTGCTCAAGTCCGACGTTCTCAAGTTCATCCAGGACAAGAAACTGCAGCCCCTACCCCCCTGCCCGGTGAGTCAAGATGGTCAAGTGGTTAAGGCGCTAGGCTGGTAATCCAGGTATCTTTGGAATCCGTTGGTTCGAATCCCACCCAATGCATGAATTTTTCCTCTTTTTTTTTTCAATTAAGGTGCTTTAACCTGTTTTTTGCAAGTCGTTCGCGCCGCTTTTTTCCCTCATTAATTTGAGTTTGTGACCACATAATAATAAGACTCTGAGTGTTAGGTGGTAGAAAATGCTTTGAGCATTAACTTCGCCTGGTGGTTCCACTAAAGTGTGTTGTTATTATTATTAATTGCATATCGACGGCATGGGCGGATATAGCCCTCTTGTACTGGGGGGGCACAATCGCACAATAAAGCTTACTAGCGGGTTGCACCCGCCGCTTCGCAAGCCTATCACACACACACACACACACACACATAAATGTCAATATTTTTCGTGTCACCCATCCATTTCTTGTCCTTACTGGAGCTCAAGAATGGCTCATTAGAATTTCGCGATCAATATGTCAAATGAAGAGTACAACTCTTGCAAAAAAATTCTCGCTTTGAGTTGATAGTTCGTCACGACATATTTCGAGAAAAAATGTCATTCAGGTCAAAAAACGTAAATACTTTTTGTTTACCTATCCATTTTATGTCCTTACTCAACGTAGCTCAAGAACGACTCATCAGAATTTCGTGATTGATATCTCAAATGAAAACTTGAACCCTTGCAAAACTTTCTCTTTTTGAGTTGATACGCCGCCGCCGTGGCGCCGTCATGACAAATTTTGAGAAAAAAAAATGTCATTACGGTCGAAAAATGTGATTTTTTTGTGTCACCCATCCATTTTTTGTCCTTACCCCGTGTAGCTGAACCCTAGAGATATATTCCCTGATCCAAATGGACCTAAAAGTAAAATTTCAGGTTTCTCGGATAAAGGTAAAATTTCAGGTTTCTCGGACAATCTGTGTGGATTTGACAACTTTATTATTTAGTTATTTCTTATTGGTCCTAGAATTATGAATGATTTTGGGTCCCGTGCACCCCTAACTTATTGAGATCTTTTTTTTACGGGATTAGTCTTACAATTGGGAATTATTTTGGGTCCCGTGCCCCCCTAACTTATTGAGATCTTTTTTTTTTACGGGATTAGTCTTCGAATTGGGAATTATTTTGGGGCCCGTGCCCCCCTAATTCATTAAGATATTTTTTTTACGGGATTAGGTATAATGAAATTTGAGAAACACTGCTTACCGAAAAAATCTGGGGGGGCACGTGCCCCCCGTGCCCCCCCCTATATCCGCGCATGATCGACGGTCCTACAACCAGATCAAATGATAAACATGTTAATTTATTAAGCTCTTAGAAAACCTTCAAAGCTTAGGAGAAGTACCTTTGTATAAATGTTTCTTTATAAACAAAATAAATAAAAGCCAGCGTCGATGGCATGTTGAATACACCGGTTCCCTTCAGAACACTGAAGTTAAGCGACATCCAGCGAGGTTAAGACTTGGATGGGTGACCATTCAAATTCTAATCCTCGTGACGCTGGCTTTTCCCGGCCCCACTCAGGCTGGGTGAGGTCAATGTGAGTAGCAGGTTTGTGAGTTTCCTGCGAATGGAGGGTAAAACCCCCGTCGTGATATGACCATGGCAGTTGAAAGCGACGTTAAACCCCACTTAAAAAATAAATAAATGAACTATTATTATTATTTCCTCACTAATTGAGTTTGTGACGATATAATAATATAAGACTCTGATGGTTACATGGTAGAAAATGCTTTGAGCATTAACCTCGCCTGGTGGATACCTTTCACTAAATATTATTATTTCTGTTACTTACATTTAAAGAAAACAAAAAAATAATTGAAAGTGATGCTAGATATTCCCGGCCCAACCCAGGGTGGGTGAAGTTAATTTGAGTAGGGAGCCTGTAAGTTCCAGTAAATTGAAGGTACCCCCGTTGTGATATGACCATTCAGTTGAAAACAACGTTAAACCTAAAAAAAAAAAAACTAAATAATAATAATAAAGGGATGCTAGCTATTCCCAGCTCTAGTGATGGCAAAAGCGCGAGGCGAGGCGAACTTTTTTATGCAAACAATGCAGAATCGTTCTTTAAAAAGGGATAATAAAATCTCTATTTTTTAACAATTCTTTTGATATCATATTTAATAATTTAATACAATAAATAATTTAAGATTGTACAGGGTGTATAAAAAATGGAGCCAGTCAAAATAACTCGTGTATGGAAGCGATTTTCAGAAAACCCTGAAACACGTGTCTCATTATATGGTGGGGGAATCTTTTTCAGGGGGTTTAAATTTTCATACTCTTAACAGGGGCAGCCCCAGGGGGATCAACTTTGGAATCTTAAATAGAACCACCCTATTTGTAATACATTTCTGAAAAGTAGTTACCATTGAAAGTATTTTTAGACAGGGCCGGAGACCAGTTAGGGGAGACCGCTGATGTTCGGGACACTGACATGTTAGGGACATGCTTGTTTCCTCTGGTTTGATGAGCACAGTAGGCCTGTGCGTCGAATTACACCATCACAATTCAACACCGCTTTATTTCCGGTTGAGATTCGAAGGATAGGGGTTCGGCTTTTTCAGGTAAGACATTTTTTATGTTTTCGATGGTGCAAAGTTTTTTTTTTGCATCCAAGTTTTTTATTTTTGTATTTTCTACTTTTATTCGCATGTGTTTAGAAACTTATAATATGAGTTTAATATATTCTTGTGGTGCTTTAGCGTATAGTGATTCATTTTAAAAGATATTTATTCAATACAAATATTGTTTTATGACGTGATGGGTAGTGAATCTATGTTAGGGACACTATGTTAGGGACAGCAAGGAAAGTGTCCCTAACATCTCCAATCGAAATTGAGCAGATGTTCTTGTCAAGTTTTTAATCACTTGATGGTTTTTATCCAAAAACTTTAATATTGTGTGTCTTTTCATCGTTTCAGATAGACATCATCAAAATGCCTAATCGCCGGTATAAGATGAAGACACAGAGGGTCTCAGTTTCTGTGGATGCATATTTGCATATATTATGTGTGTGATATCTGTTGTTAAACAGATCATATCTTGTTAAATTTTTGTTATTTTTTAAGAAAAATCAGAGATATTATTTTACCAATTGATCTCTTATTATTTTGTTTTAAATTACAACTTTTTTTGGAAAAAATAATTTTTGCCTTATCATTTATATTTCCTATCTAGAAGAACAGGTCCCTAACATCGTGGACGGTGTCCCTAACAACACAGCTCCTACGATGTTAGGGACAAAAAAGTTAATGAGGGAAAATGGAAAAATCTCTTTTTCACTTATAGTTAAATTATATATTGTGTTTCCTAAACGTGAAAAACTAAATTTTAGATCTATGGTATTTACTTTCAACAAGAAATCTTTGAAGGAAAAAATTATAAAAATCCTAAGAAAAAATCGTCCCTAACATCAGCGGTCTCCCCTACTCAACGTGGGTTTTAGAATTTTTCACATTAATTTGAAGTAAATCGGGCCCTGTTTTATTTTAAATTGAACAACATGAATCATTGCATAATTATATTTCTCACAAATTATACTCGAAAAAGGATGGTTTTTACAACATAAAGAAAAGTTGACCACTTGATATCTTCCCTGGTAAAGCTAATGGTATCAAAAAGGCAGGAAAGTTTCATCATTTGAATTGACCAACCAGTTTTTACAAAAATACAATTTATTTCCTATAAAAATTACTGAAACCTGTGAAATGAAATGTACGATATCTCCGGCACTATTTGATTAAAAATCTCATACTTGTCTAAAATACTTTTAATGTCAACTACTTTGCAGAAATGTATTACAAATAGGGGGGTTCCATTGAAAATTCAAAAGTTGACCCCCCTAGGGCCGCCCCTGTTAAGAGTATGAATTATTAAACCCCTGAAAAAGTTTTCCCTTTCATATAATGAGACACGCGTTTCAGAGTTTTCTGAAAATCGCTTCCATAGACGAGATATTTTGACTTGGCTCCTTTCTTTATATACACCCTGTATAATGATAAGTTATAAGTACTGTAATTTTTGCATTTGAATATACTATAACGACCTATGATAATATTTATTACGAAATTATAATTATCATGTAATAATGGTCATCAGTGTGGAGCGGAAACAAGTAAATTTAACCACCCCACCTCATGGTATCTAACGCGAAAATCTCTTGAGTTTAAAGTATTTACAAACTGCGACTCTATAAATCCCATGTTAGTCCAGTTTATGTGGCAGCACCGGAAAAACATTTTCCAAACGGCCCATCCTGTTTAAAATTAAAGTACTTTTCAAAACAACCCACTTGGTATTTTTATTCCAATCAAATGATCTATTAAAACGTTACTATTGCAAAAGGTTCCCCATGGGATTAACATAGTATTCAGCGCGAACTGCGATCCGCTCGCGCGAACTAGTTCGCCTCGCCTCGCAGAAATGACGGTTCGCGCTCGCGCGGGGCGAGTTTTTTAACAGTTCGCCTCGCGCGAACTTTTTTAGGTGCGAGGCGAGTTTTTGCCCAACTCGCGCTCGCAGTTCGCGCGAACAGTTCGCCTCGCCTCGCAGCTCGCGGCCATCACTACCCAGCTCAACCCAGGGTGGGTGGTTAATGTAATGTAGGTTTCCAGAAAATGAAGCAAAAACCCCCTTCTCAATATGACTGTAGCAGTTAAAAGAAATGTTAAACCTCTAAACATAAAATGCTAATCTCAGTTTAATTTGTATCCGTAATGGTAATAATGTTCTATTGGTCACAGTACCTCTGCCAGCGGTGTCCAAAGTTTCGGCCCCTCCTCCACCGCCCCCACTCAGGCCGCTACTGCACCTCCCAGCAAACCCCTGTCTGGATACACGGACATTGAAGTGTCTTCCATGCGGAGAACCATTGCTAAGCGCCTCACTGAATCCAAGGTAAGTCCAGAGGTTTTTCAACCTGAGGAAACATTTATCAACCGTGCTTGCTGGAACTTGGCCTGGCGCACTGCCGTGCGATCAGATTATGTACGCATACATTGAATTATGTACGTTTACAGTCTAGCTGGGGGACTATAAACAGGGATAGACCAGCAGTCTGGCTGGGGGACTTTAAACAGGGAGTAGACCAGCAGTCTGGCGGGGGGACTATAAACAGGGAGTAGACCAGCATTGGCTTGGTTCTGGGGGCCCTTGTCAATTATTTGCCTCCTTGTAAAGACAGTGGTAGAAGTGCAGAGTCATTCCTCCACTGTCTATCGGTTAAGCAGTTTTGGAGATACAAGTGATTTAGTATAAAATCTCAAAATTGCCACATGTATACAATATGAACCAATCATGAGGAAGTAGTATTGTGTCCATAATTGGCTGTGTATTTTATTTTTTCAGACCCAAATCCCTCACATGTACAGCTCAGTTGAGAGTGATATAGACAAGACGATGGCTCTGAGAGCCCAGCTGAAATCTGCTGGCATCAATGTGTCCGTGAACGACTTTGTCATCAAAGCTGTGTCCCTAGCCCTGCGACAATGCCCCCTGGTCAATTGTTTGTACAGCAAAGATGAGGTAATCTATAGTAAAGTATTTATTATTATATATATATTTTTTTTTTCATTATTTTTTATAACCCATGGGGTTTGGTGGAAGAGAAAGCCACAGGCTTTAAAATCGCCCCTTGGTTAACTACATATTCTTTTTTGTTTTTTTTGTTTTTATTTTTTTATCATGTCCTATTTTGTTGAATGTATGTAGTTGACCAATAAAGACTTAAATAATAATAATAAAGTTAAAATATTTTTTTTTTTAAAATCTATAGTTAAATTTTTTTTTGGCATTGGTAGGTAAGGCCATTCCATACAGCCAAAGTATAGTTAAGTTAAAAAATGCTTTTATTCTGCTCTCTTAGTACTGAGTTGTTTTTCCCCCTCAGGTTTTTACACAATAATAAATGTTAATTAAAAAAAGTACTGAGTTCTCTTATTAATTCCATCAGTTGTTTTGGCACCAAAATTAATAAAGCGACTTAATTAGATCTATTGTGACCAGTTGATTCTATTGGGTTTTAACGTCCTGATTGGGAATCGTACCAGCTACCCACAATGAACTCACCCAGCCTGGTTAGGGCCGGAAATGCCAGCCTCACGTGTTTGGAAGGAACAGGGATCGAACTCGGGATCTCTAGACTACGGGCAGTAGTCTCAACCGTCACGCCACGGAAGCTGGCTGTAGAAGGATGTTATCATCTCTATTATATTATAATATAATATAATAAGGGGCATATTATGCCCCTTATTATTATTATTATTATTATTATTGCCAACCTCCGTGGCGTAACAGTTGTGACTACTGCCCGTAGTCCAGAGATCCCGAGTTCGATTCCCGGTTGGAGCAGACTTTTCGCACAGAAACTTCTGTTCCCTCCGAAGATGTAAGGCTGCCAAATTCCGGCCCTACCCAGGCCGGGTGAGGTTAATGTGGGTAGCTGGTACGATTCCCAGCGAATGGAGGGTAAAACCCCCGTCCTGTCTACCTCAAGTCAGGACGTTAAAACCAAATAGAATCAATGCACATGAAAGGAGCCTAGACATTGGATCTGGGCGTCCATATAATCCTCTCACCACCGTGATTTAGGTATCAATACCTATCTCACGGACACGGAATTATTATTATTATTCTATTACATCCACAGGTCGTGCTGCACCCGAGAGTTGACATATCGGTTGCCGTGGCAACGGACAACGGGCTTATCACGCCCATAGTGAAGTCAGCTGATGCTAAGTCCATCGATGCAATCAGTGCGGAGGTCAGAGAACTCGCCACCAAGGCCCGACAGAACAAACTGCAGCTGCATGAGTTCCAGGGAGGATCATTCACGTGAGATTTATTTATTTTTAATTTTACGAACTTCGTGTCCATTTATACAAAACGCGATTTTATATGTTAAAAAAGAAAAGAAAAAAAACTTATGAATAACCTTAAACTCAAAGTAGACCTACATAGAATTCAGCAAATTAATGCTTGAAATGTCAAACAAATCAAGCTCATCATCACCGGCTCTGTTCCCCATGGATTGAACCCTTTGCATTGGGGAGACTTCGCCCACGTTAGAATTTTTATACATTTAAGGGTTTCATCGACCTCTTGAACTAGATTCATGAATCGGTGTACTACTGTAGGTACTTGTAATCTAGAGGTCAGTGGTTCGAGAGTCCCAAGTATGACAAATATTTAGCAAGACCAGTTCGAGGTATTGTGATGAACACGTGTGTGATAACTTTAAGACGAATTAAATATTAAAAAAAAAATATTGAACCAATTGGCCATTTATTATTACAATATAGGTACTTAAATCTAATGAGTAATTTACGTAAAACATAATATTAATAATACCGAAAATACTAACTTACGTGCAGACAGCAGAACATATGCAGACTGGTGTGTGGTTGCCAAACTGTGGGAACCTTTTTTTTTTTTAAAAAAAAAAAAAAAAAAAAAAAAAGAAGAAGAAAAATATGCCAAAACCAACCAACCTCAACCATGAGGTTGAACAACGTCGACCCTGCTTAAGCGGGATAAGACAGAGTAAAAGAAGAAGTGAATAATATTAATCTTCTTTCATATATTTCAGAATCTCCAACCTGGGAATGTTTGGAATTTCCGAGTTCAGCGCTATCATCAATCCTCCCCAATGTGCTATCCTGGCCGTTGGTGGTGGTCAACCCTTCATTGGTAAGTAACACCCTACATTGGTAAGTAGAAAGTTCCTACATTGGTAAGTAAAACAGTCTACCCTATATTGGTAAGTAACAGCCTACATTGTTTGAAGGATACATTAACACAATTGAACATTTATTGAATCTATCCATCCAGTTAGATCAATTTCAGTTTTTGGTCAATAGAGGTTGTATTTTTTAATTTATTGACAGGACTTTTTTTTATAAACTAATGGAAATCTCATTTCAATTTGATAACGAATTTAATTTCAGCAACTTAGTGTAGTTTTTGATATTATAATTAACTCTTTTCAGCTAAAGAAATATGATCCTAATATTTCTCTCTTACTTCTCCCAGGTATCAAAGATAACACCAAATACCCCCACCCCCCCTTCACATATTCCTAATCCTTTGTATTTCTCGCCAGATATCAAATATAATAATATCCTCTGCTTTCTCCCCCAGATATCAAAGATAACACCAAATACCCCCACCCCCCCTTCACATATTCCTAATCCTTTGTATTTCTCGCCAGATATCAAATATAATAATATCATCTGCTTCCCCCCACATAACAAAGATAACACCAAATACCCCCCCTTCAAATATTCCTAATCCTCTGTATTTCTCGCCAGATATCAAATATGTATAATAATATCCTCTGCTTCCCCCCAAATATCAAAGATAACACCAAATACCCCCACATATTCCTAATCCTCTGTATTTCTCACCAGATATCAAATATAATAATGTCCTCTGCTTCCTCCCCCAGATATCAAAGGTAACCCCGTGACGCGCATGACAGCACAACTCTCCTACGATGCCCGAGCCATCAGTGAATCCGCCGCGGCTGAATTCCTTCAGGTGCTGAAACTCTACCTGGAAAACCCCGCGGCCCTCGTGATATCCGCCCCTGGTACTCAGGTCAAAACTCAGGCCTATGCTAACTGATTATGTTAACTCAGGCCTATGCTATCTGATTCTCCTATGGTGAAACCCCGAAACACAGGTCCAAAATCAACAATCCTTTGGATCTACATCTATCCTAGGGGTCTATATCGGACCCTGTGACCAAAAGGTCAAAACTTAAGCCAATTCGAACTAGTTAGCAAATATTGTTTTTTAATATGTTTTTTTTCTGGTGAATATGTTTGAATTGTTTATCCTGTAAAATCTACAAACAAGAGGGACCTTAGAGAGTAATATCAAGGTATAATTTTTTCATTAGAACTTAAGGACCCTTAAGGTTGCTTATTACGTCATTTCGATCTATCTGGGTCCCTCGCACACATATTAAACCATGGTAGACCAATGGCCGATAGACCCGGACCTTTGACCTCATTAGGTACAGATTGATAGAAACGAATTTTAGGTTTCTGTTGAGATCGCTTACATTAACAAGGATAAATTATTTTTCTTGGTACCGGAGTCGGCGCTTCCCTACTCCCTAGGGTCTAGGGATACGTAGCCTTACGTTGTTTACGCGCTTTTGGACTCACGAGCGTTCAAACGTGTTTTACTGAACATAAACTATACTGTCCTTTCCTTTTAAAAAAGGTAAAGCAAGGGCGAAATTAATAGGCGTTTTTGTAATACATCTGTACCGCTAAGTTTCAATTTGCGTACTGTCTTGGATGGGGAAAACCAGTGCTCAGTTGTTAATACTTCAGAATTCGATTTAGTCCATTTATTTCGCCAAAACTGTGTTAACAGATAGTCTCTAAGTATTAAGTTGGTGTTTTCATTAAACGATGGAGAGGTTAGTATAAATTTTCCGTCAAGAAAAGGACTTTTTGTAAATCAAGTCTTAGTTTAACACGTAAAGAATTTTTCCATTCTTGTTCTTTTTTAAATTCTCGTGTGATTTGAGTTGCTAACTTTGTACTATTGATCAGACGAGGTTAAATTACTTATAATCGGGGATTAATTTCAATTTTCTGGCTGAGAGTCAACCCCTTTTGCCTCAGTCCATCAGCCTTACGAACAATAATCACTCACTATAACGTTGAAGTTGTAACATTTTCATTTCTTAGGAGGGTTAGGTGGTAGAAATTTCTTTGAGCATTAACCTCTCCTGGTGGGGTTACCTTCACTAAAGTGTTATTATTATTTGAAATTATTATCAGAAATCTCGCCTAACGTATATTCCATCTTTGCTGGGGTTTCTTGGAAATTTCGGAGGGCAGTTTTGTCCGCAAACCCCCACCCCCCTGTTTCACTGACTTTTTTTTAAAGGGAATTAAATGCAATTTATTACATACCTAAATCGGAAGTTGATTTGACTAATTTAAAGTAACTGTCCAATGTTTAACTTTCAAACTACTTTACCTCCTCTTACACCCTTTCTCTAGTTTCCTCATGCTTTGGTGCTAGATATGATTTTGCAATAGAAGGAATAGATGTCACGGTGTACCTCGTATTGGTACAAGTATACTTTACAAATATTTGTTTACTTTTAACGTTTAAAAATATTTAGATAGCAAATTTAATTAAGCTAAAGCTTTTATTGTTTTAAAACACTTGTCTAATAAGTCATTCCAATCTATTTGTTACCTATTTCTGTAAATAATTGTTATCTTATAATCTTACTGTTGACTTTAATAGATGTGAATCCCACAATAGAATTTTATTGGCGTATTGTTATAAAATTATTCTCATATTTTGTGTTTCTCTTTAACTCCAATTCTGTATTACAGCTAGTGAGAAGGCAAGTCACCATGCTCCTATTGTTATATTCAGTTGGTTTTGAGCCATGTGAAACAGGGAAAAGATCAGTTTCTAGCTATCTACAGCCATGAACTGATCACAAACTAGCCAACCCTAAAAGTAAAAGCCCTTGAGCCAGCGTCGATGGCATGTTGAATACACCGGTTCCCTTCAGAACACCGAAGTTAAGCGACATCCAGCGAGGTTAAGACTTGGATGGGTGACCATTCAAATTCTAATTCTCGTGACGCTGGCTTTTCCCGGCCCCACTCAGGCTGGGTGAGGTCAATGTGAGTAGCAGATTTGTGAGTTTCCTGCGAATGGAGGGTAAAACCCCCGTCGTGATATGACCATGGCAGTTGAAAGCGACGTTAAACCCCACTTAAAAAAAAAAAAAAAAAAAAAAGCCCTTGGCTTGACGGTTAAACGTTGGTACAAAAAGCATTAAATTCTGAAGCCAGCTTTGATGGCGCGTTGAATGCATTCGTTAACGTCCAACGAGGTGAAGACTTCGTAATGCTGGCATTCCCGCCCAACCCGGGCTGGGTGAGGTTAATTTGGGTAGCAGGTTTGTGAGCTTCCTGCGAATGGTTGGTAACAACCCCGTATCAAGATGACCGTTCACTAAAGCGACGTTGAGAACTTAAAAAAAAAAAAAAATCATTGAGAAGTTTGACCAACCGTCAGTATCACGTAACTTAGATCAAGCCAAGTACAATGAAGAATTTGACTCAGAACTTCTTACACAGATCAACTGAAAACTTGTCCTCTCTTGTAGAGAAATAAATTCACTGAAATTACCTTCATCTCTCTAGCCTGGTTCGATTTCATTTCCATATCTAAACCTTTACAAGCCCCACCAATATTTCTGGTCTTATACAATCAAACCTGGATATGAGAAAAAATTCCAGGTTCAATTCACCTGTAAGCTAGAAGGGAACCTTTTTCTAAGAGAAACCTGGATAAAAGAAAAAAAGTCCAGTTCCTCCTTTAGTATCTAGATTCGACTGTAGCAGAATAATTTCCATAAATTTACCCTAACACCCTGCGAAAGAAAATGAGTAAATAAATACACAACACATCAATATATAATAGTAACAAAAACCACTTGTATTGACAAAAAATCATCAATACAACACCAAGCTTCCACGACACAGCTCCCGTTACTCTCTCGCACGCGAAAGAGCAACTCACAATCGATGACGCGCGAGAAGCACACTGCTTACTCTTCGTCTTCTTCGGCCGGGGCCGCAGCAGTTGAGGCCTTGCGCAGGTTCTTCCTCTTGACACGGCCGGCGCCGCCACCTCCAAACGGAGACTTGAGGGAGAAGTCGATGTGCTTCTGACTGTCTAGACGCACCACGAAACTGGGGATGTTCACCACTTGCTTGCGCACCCTGGAGACACAAAGAGTGAAAGGGTTGATGGTATTAGTTCGTTATTTTGACCACCATAATGAAAAAGTACAGTCTTTCTTATAACATCAGGCAAAAGTTTAGGGGGAGGAACAGAGGAGGGGGGGCAATTATAGGGTATTATTTCGATAATAGGCAAAAGTTATAGTTAGGTAGCGTAATGTTGGTCAGAAAGTGGGGAGAAAATAACATTAACACTTATAAAAAATACCTCAGAATAATAATAGTTGATCAGAAAAGATTAAGCCAATTGTGAGACATCACTCAAAATCAGTCTTACAATTTTCATCATCATATCACACTATTTACACTAACTAAAGAGCATACCAAGGAAACTAACAAGTATAAATTATTAAGCAAAAAAAAAAGGAGAGAAATTGATCAGAAAAGATTAAGCCAATTTGAAACATCACTGGATGTCAGACTTGAGATTTTTCATCATGTCAGATACTGATTCACAAAAAAAAACTTAAAACTATCCATTTATTGAAAATACTTCCCATTTCTCATGATAGAAATTTAACAGAATAGTGTAGAAAAACAAAGATAAAAAAAATTTCATGGTCCACTCAGACAGCAACTTAGTTGCCAGATAGTCAGGCCTGTAAGTTTGACATCCCGGTAGGTTCTGTCATTTCTGACGCCAGGATGTTGGACCAAACTTATCCGACGTGTTAGGGTTTCATCATCATAGACCAGAATGTTTTTTAGAAAGTAACATTGGTATTTAATATAGAACTCATGAAAGGGGTAGGGAAATATCATCTATTATACCAAAAAAAAAAAAAAAAAATTAAAACCTTGAAGACAAAAAACCTTATTATCAAACTTTTTTTGTAAGCAGAAAATAAAAACTTCACGTGAACATACTACTCAGACAGCAACATAGTTGCCAGATAGTCAGGCCTGTAAGTTTGACATCCCGGTAGGTTCTGTCATTTCTGACGCCAGGATGTTGCACCAAACTTATCCGACGTGTTAGGGTTTCATCATTGTAGGCAAACAGGATTATACCATAGGCAAAAGAGAGATTTATTTCACATTTTATGACAGCTTACAAAAAAAAAAAAAAATACAACCAAAAACCCTTACTAACCCTGAGAAACAAATTAAGGGGAACACTGAAGATAACAATAATTTGTAACTTATCCATGAATCAAAAAGATCACGTTGAGTTTGATCGGTCTGGGATTAACGATAAGAATTACTGTTGCCTTGCAAGATTAAAGAAGAAATGACTGAATATGTCATCTTCTTTTGCCCAGTATGCAAAGGCTTAAAAAAAATAATAATATTTGGAATAACAGAACAGGGTGAAATAATAGTATTGTAACTGACAAATTGGCTAGGATCGTGCGAACTTAATTGATTGTTACAGGCAATAACCTGCCTTTTAGTCAGGACATAATTATTTTCTTCTTCGTTATTTATTTATGTCATGACCTATTTTATTTTTTTCTCTTTTTTACTCTAAATATTGTACAAAACTTTGTCGTAATAATAGATTTATATAATAATATTTAATGTACTACGCTTTTCTGTCTTTCTATCTCACTATTTGTTTCATCTGTATCTCATCCATGAATCAAAAAGATCACGTTGAGTTTGATCAGTCTGGGATTAACGATAAGAATTACTGTTGCCTTGCAAGATTAAAGAATAAAAACTGAAAATGTTGTCTTCTTTTGCCCAGTATGCAAAGGCGTAAATTGAACTTAATAACATCATAAAAACTCGAACATTTACTTCATGGAATGAAATGGTTGATATCTAGTTTTTTTGTCCAATTAAAAAAAAAAATGTACCAACTTTTCCATCATATTGGGATCTCAGTCCTGGACAATATGTATCAGATATTTTGTAAGCAGCAAATAAAATCACTGAGACTCATATGAGGTGTCGGAAATAAGTTTGCTGAGTATGAATCATCATGTACATTCTCACATTCTCCTGGACATAAAAAAAAACTACTCATGTAATGTTTGTAATGCACCACTAAGAGATTTTTCTTTACTTAGCAAAATTTATAGTTTTCAAATAAAAATTGCATTGCATATCTAAGTTTCGTACTTTTCTTATTTCATAAAAATGTATCTTATCCATGAATCAAAAAGATCACGTATTGAGTTTGATCAGTCTGGGATTAACGATAAGAGTTACTGTTGCCTTGCAAGATTAAAGCAGAATGGACAGGAATTGCCATCTTCTTTTGCCCAGTATGCAAAGGCTTAAAATAATTGATCATACATTATAGAGTTAAGTTAAATCGGGAGTTTGTTTCTATACAATAATGATACACATAGCTGTCATTGCATTCTATATTATTGTTTGTAGCACCAGGAAAACTTTCAGCATTGGTTAAAATCACCACTCATTTGAGATGTCAGAAAAGTAATGCTTTACAACACATGCATTTATCCAGTTTGAAAAAAAACTAACAGCATTACACTGATCTCTATTACTGATTGATAACACAAAACTTCTCTATAAAATCAAGTTTAAGAACTTAATGATCAGTGTATCAGATATTTTGTAAGCAGCAAATAAAATCACTGAGACTCATATGAGGTGTCGGAAATAAGTTTGCTGAGTATGAATCATCATGTACTCTTCTATTAAGTCTATTAAGAGTATACATATATGTCAACTTGTCTGTTGACATATTCCTGATGGGTAATTAACCAACTATCATATTTGGTCCTGGACAATATGTATCAGATATTTTGTAAGCAGCAAATAAAATCACTGAGACTCATATGAGGTGTCGGAAATAAGTTTGCTGAGAATGAATCATCATGTACATATTCTCCTGGACACAACAAACCACTATTGTAATACACCACTAACAAGATTTCTCATTACTGAGCTAAATTTGTATAAAAATTCAACGAAATATTATTACCTGTCCTAAATGGGATACTAATGGACAAGTAACATTATGGGCGTGTATGAACTCTTTAGTGTACTAAATATCATGTGATTGGTTTTGAATTTAGTATGTGGAAAAATTCACTGAATTTCATGTACCTCAGAAGACTAAACAATTTACACAACTAGGGCTAATGTAAACTGAAATTTCCTGCTATAAAACCTGAGGGAAGAACTAGTAAGCTTAACTACTAGCAAAAAATATTTTGTTTTTTTTTTTTTAATTCTGGCTTCTATATTGTAAGAACTTTTTAGTGTACTAAATATCATGTGATTGGTTTGAATTTAGTATGTGGAAAAATTCACTGAATTTCATGTGCCTCAGAAGACTCAACAATTTACACAACAAAATGTAAACTGAAAATTCCTGCTATAAAACCTGAGGGAAAACATTTCTACTTATAACTAACTACATGAGAAATTTTAAGTTCCTTTGAATTCAGTTTTAAACAATTTTATTATACTATCTATTTATTATACAAGATTTTTCTACTTATAAGATATTTCTGGGAAATTGCATGTAAATGTGAGAACTTTTTAGTGTACTAAATATCATGGTTTGTTTTGAATTTAGTATGTGGAAAAATTCTCATAATATTCTGTACCTCAGAGGACTCAAACAGCTCACACAAGGTTGTATATGAACTGAAATTTCCTGCATATAACCTGAGGATAATTTTAATTAAAACCAAACATATCTCTCTAATTACTAAGCTTATTATCTTTATAGTACACTTGTGTTTAGGTAACAAGATTTGTAAAATACTTTGAATTGAAAAATATTAGGAGTATTGTATTAACTGCTCATAATGATAAAATTTCATTCACAAAAATGGTCAGTCGGGAAAAGAAGACCAAATATTTATCATAACATAATCACAGCAGATATTTTGAATGCTTAATAAGTAGGTGGCTAAGAATTATTGTGCTGGGATGATCATAAAAAAGTTTATTTACTTTTTTTTAATTATAAAAAGTGGTTGCTCAGTATGATAAAGTTTCAATCACAAAACTGGATCAGTCGGGAAAAGAAGACCAAATATTTATCATGAAATTTAATCATTGCAACATAAAATAAATATAATTTTTATTCATACATGTGACAGTGAATTATTAATCCATACTGTGGATACTGACTGTACTTAAAATAATAATATTACTATCAATTATGATCTTTACTTGTTTGAAACACAACTTTTGCTAAAGCTATTAGATTTGAAGCCAGAACAAAATGGATGTTTCAAATACATTCACTGTGTCCTCGCATGTTATACAGTGTAGTGCTGAATATCTACACCATATCTTTGAACAGAGGACAATGGTTAAGCATTGGAAAACTAATAAAACAACATCCTATTGTTTATATCTGACTTGATGTTTTTCTTACAGACATACTATCTAAAAACACATTACTCAAAATTACCTTTGTGAGATTTTCTTCTTGATAACATTAACAAAGAAAAGACGTTGAGCATGAGTCATTCAAACTCATTCCCAAGTGGTCTTTGAGACATGGTACAGAGATAATTCATCTGACATTGAGCATGGCCAAGGCTCATACTCAAGTGGTCAGTTAGAACAGGGAGGGTAGATTACAACACATGAAAGACGGAGGTGTAGGTAATGTGCCCACCGCACATACCAAGTGACCTCAGAGAACTTAACAAGTGCACCGGGATTATAGTGAAAGAGAACAGACATTGAGTTCATCTCAATTGGTCTGGTAAGAAATTCCTTGCAGCACAGTAGCACTTACTTCACCTGGACAAAAAATAAGAAATAGTTAAGACATTTAATTACAATGAGACCAAGAGATAAATAAAACAAGCTGGGACTTGGGAGCAATTATATCTAAGTAGTGCAATGATGACTTTCATACTTACACCCTTAGATTTGATCAAAATTTATTAATTAATGTGCTTCCACTAGTCTAAATCCAGGCAAATAGGATGGTCTTCTTACCTGATATGCCTTTGTCTGATTAGAACTCTGGCATGATGAATAGATTTGGCCAGTCCAAGCTTGAATACCTGTAAAAAGAATAAGATAAAATAATAAGTGACTGACAAAATCAAGTATTAACAATCAAAAACACTGCAACTTCCTGGACAAATTGTGTGAAGAGATACTGAGCTTATTTTTTTTTTTTTTTTATCAAAAGCTGTAAGAAAATAACTTCAATATTTGGTAAGGAAAATTTAATTCAAGACATAGCATCACATTCAGATAAAACTAATGTTTTCAAGTCTCCTCACTTTTGTTTCAGTCAAGAGGTGTCGATTTGTTTTATTTCATCATACAAGTAAATGCTATAGCTTGATTACAAGATGGGTAGTATTAATCTGAATCGAATATTCATTAATTTATACTTCTCTTTATACTGATTAAAAAAGAGAGGTTAGGTGATGACATGGATATTCAGAACTATTACCTGCTGATGAGAGCAAATAAGCTCAAACAGCTGTCCAGGTATGTTCTGATATTCATGTACCTCTAATACAATTTCTCACTTTTCTCTTTATACTGATACTGATTTATTATTCTTCTTGAAAAATCTCATTTCAAGACATATATGTACATTTAATACCACTTCTCACCTCTTTATAATGATTAAAATTGAGGTTAGTAGATGGCATGGTGACTCTGAGCCATTACCTGCTGATGGGAGCAAATAAGATTTAAACAGCTGTCTGAGTGTGTTTGATATTCATGCAAATTTAATCCAACTTTTCACTTTACTATTCCTATGTTCTGATACAGAGCATCACTTTCAGATATAACTTATGTTTTCAAGTCTCCTCACTTTTGTTTCAGTCAAGAGGTGTCGATTTGTTTTATATCATCATACAAGTAAATGCTCATGATTAATCCCATGATGGGTACTTCAAAGACTAAGTGAACAGATGACTAATGACTTTGCATAATCAGGCTGTTAGTGTCTATGCACTCTACCATAGCATGAACAAAATCTAAATTTATTTTAATGATCAATGAATGTTCAAAATATCATTTAATCCTGGTAGTGAACAAGACACGACCAAGATTGTAGCATAGTGAAGTTTCAAATTGATATACCTCAGGTATTTTACAATATACAGCAGAGAGGCTGTATTTTGTCTGTATCATAGAGGCAATGGCAGTATAATAATAATTTTAAAAACAACTTTGAAGTACCCCTTTACTAATACCATTTTTTTTTTCATTAGATTTAGGTACATATTAACATCTGATAATGTCTTGGATGTCAACAGTTTATTGTAGAAAACAAATCAAAGGAAACCTACTTGAATGCATTCTAGAAGAGAAGAGTGGGCTTCACTATGATATGTATTTGGCTGAGTTCAATTGTATCAATTTATCAATATTGATAGCTTGTAATTTTATAAAACACCCCACCATTATTAGTTCTTGAATCTCGGTTGGCTCTTAATCTGATATACAGCAACACTTACTTGTGTCTGGAGACGTCTCTCCAAGAAATCTTCAATTTTCAAACCAAGAACGTAATCAAGCTTCATTCTGCTCTCATCAAGTACTCCAATTCTGACCAATCTCCTCAGAAGTGCATTACCTAAAGAGCAATAAGAATAAAAGAAAAATTAACAATATTTCTGTTAAGCTGACATTAGCTATTTTATATCCAATATTAAGTAGCATAAGCTTTTCCAAATCACAAGATCAATACAGCTGTAAAAACAAGATATATCTCACAGTACAGAAGGGGTCTGACTGTCCCAGTTGAGAAAACATCTTGTCTTAGTCTCAAACAAAGTTACAAATATTGAAGTGGCTTTTCAGAGAGGGCAAGAAATCAGCATGGAATGGTTCTGTATAGCGTATAATATTTTAAATCATCATTAAAGCCAAATATGTGGAACCTGTAATAAAGTTGGGTCTTGCCTCAACTCAAACACAAGTCAAAAGAACCTTACTATCTATAGTAAAATTATTTTTTATTATAAGTCTCACCTTCAAAAAGTCTACGCTGTTCCTTTTCTTCCAGGGTCAGCAGTTCTCGGGCAGCCTTACGGATTTTAGCAAGGGCATACTTGACTCTCCACACCTCTCTCTTGTTTCTCAGACCATACTCTCCAATGATTTTCAACTCCTGGTCAAGACGTGCCTTCTCATAGGGACGTCTGGGGGTGACATAGGTTTTACTATGCACCGAGGGAACTCGGTTGTTTACCATTGTAACTGATTTATATACCTACCTGTAAAACAAACAAATATTTAATAGAAATAACACAAAATCTCTCTAATACTTAAAATGTTTTTCTTGTTGATAAATTACTTAACTCTTTGACTGCCATGGCACAACTTCAGTTGTGCCAGTACACTTTCCCCCCTGGCCATAGCACAACTCGAGTTGTGCTGAAAATAAAATATTTAGGTCAATGTCACAACTAGAGTTGTGTCACTACAGATATCTTTTTAGTATAATATCCAGAAAGCCTGTGTCTGAAGGATTCCAGAACTGTTTTTAAATCTATTTTGTCAAATACCATTAGTTTTGCCATTGCCTGTGAGGAAGCAAACTTACAAAACAGACACCTCCAGGGCCACAGCACAACTCAAGTTGTGTCAGACTAGATTACATTTGGCCGGTGGGGAAATGTACACGTAATTAGCTTGGCCGGGTAGGGAACATGTCAAGATTAGCTCTGGCAGTCAAAGAGTTAATTCTACCCATGACCTGAGAATGTGCAGTATCACAACACATCATGATATTTTGACACATCATAATACCAAGTGATCTTGAGTAACAAGTATTTCATTCTACTACTGTGGCTTTTCAGAGAGGGCAAGAAATCAGCATGGAATGGTTCTGTATAGCGTATAATAATTTAAATCATCATTAAAGCCACAGTAGGACAATTTCATATCAAAATATTGAACAAGGAATAAAGTGATTTACATTGAATCAAAGTTTGAGGTAATTACTCCAGTTAGTACCTATTTGTTTTCTGATGTAAAGCTTTTCCTTCTTAAGAAGTAATTGGTGCTTTGTTGAAATGACTAAGTTGTCCATTTCATTTTAATTATAGCTGTCCCAACTTAATCATGGAGCAGTTACTTCTGAGCAAGGGCAAATGCCTACATTTAAAGACAAAGTGGTTTTGAATAAGAACATGCTTTAATTTACTTGAGATCTTTTGATTTTACTTCTAGTTGATGCTCACGAGCAAATACTTAAATGGATAGCCTATTTAAAGTAAGGTATATCCCATATGATTATTACAAAACTTCAATGTAGGTATCAACACAAATAATTCTCCTCAGGACCTCTATTGACAGGTGAGTGGGGTTTCAACATCCTCGCCATTGAATTGGATGGGAATACGCAATTCCACCGAATGTTCATAACCTTCAAGTACCACAGCCCATACCACATGCATATCTAACAGGCCTTCAACATCAATCGAACATCATGTCTACTATTACTAGCATGGAATTTACATTCTACGAACATCTTCAACTGTTGAAATAGTCTAAACTTAAGAAAATATGAAGGATTACCAGGATAACCGGGGATAAAGGATCGCTTATAGTACTAGGTAGAAGAGCTTACGCTAATCAAGGCAAATGGTCACACTGGGATTCAAGTAAAGTTCGGGGTATTGTTGGATACGCCTCTCACTACTGACTACCATTCAATTTATTTATTTACAATGGATGGCTATAGGGAGAAGAGAATGAAAGGAAGTTACCAATAGTATCCTAACAACTTACCAACTCGGCGAAGAGTGTCCTGAGACTGTAGTGTCTGCAATTCGACCTCTTCGGATGATGACAAATTTTGCAATGGACGAAAATAACTTTTGTTTTGCTATTTTGCAAAATCTGAAAGTGCGCATGCGTCGTGGAATTCGCAATTCCAAAGAGATTTCGTTTGAATTTGAGCGTTCAAAAATCTTTCCTCGTGTGCATTTTTTTCAACAGATTTCTGGAGAATGTTTGGCCAATATTTGTTTTTGTAAAATTTGCTTGAATACCTTACCTGTGCCTGGTTGATAATTATTATAAATTTATTTAATAATAATGTATAGGTAATTCCTTTCCTTTTGGGTCTCTCTTGTTTTAATACTCATGAGACCACTGATTTTTACGTTTTTATAAATCAACGGATAAACATCAGCTTCAATTTTATTAAAGAAAATTGCATTCACTTTAGAGTACCTCCATGAGAATATCGCGGGAAATATTTTCAGTTAGAAATTTTTCGAAATAGAAATGAGGCGAGGGATAATTCAAAATATTTTTGTAATATCGAAATAAATGAAAAAAAAAAAAAAAAATGTAGTTACCAATAGAGTTGCCGCGATTAGTTCAAATCTCGATAATCGATTATCGATTAATCGGACTCGTTGGTAATCGATTAATCGATTAATCGACACTCAAATAATCGATTAATCGATTATTTGACGATTATCTGAAATTAACCAAAAATTGACTTTGACTAATTTTTACTTTTTTTTTGTCGCGACGACATATTATTTTTATTTCATATTATCATTTCTCATATCTTTTCCTTTAATTAGATACTAATTGAGCCAATTTTGACCTCTACTGGATCTATAGTGCCCACTCTGAAAAAAAAAAAAAAATACCAATTTTTTCACCTAACTAGATTTTATTAATATTTTTTTTCTTTTTATATAGTTTGTCACGACGGCATATATTTTATCAATTTAAAAAACAAGTTGTCATAGTTTGACATGTTGAATGTCACAGGTTGAATAAAAAAAAAACGACACCTGGCAATGGGTGATTTGTTTTCTGTTATGTTTAGAGTTATAGTTATCTGAAATTAACCAATATAGTTATATAGTTCACTTGACACTTAAATAAGATATATAGTTATATATATAAGATATATAGTTCACTTGACACTTAAATTTATTAGATTTATTGTTCTTTTGTTCTTTGATTAGGTATGTTAGAAGGAAAATGATCAAAATGACAAATATGGCAATATTGACAATGACAGAATTGAGAATGACACTTTTAGTTTTTAAAATTTTAATGTTAGGTTATTTAAAAAATGCCGTGATTTCCGCCTTTTATAACCAGTAACCAGTGTTGCCAGAAAAAATTAAAAAAAATCCCCCAATTTTTACTTTTTTTTCCCCCAATCCCAAGGTGCTTGCTAGATCTAGATAACTATAAGTACTATATTAACTAGATAGTAGATAGTCCAAAATAATCGATTAATCGACATGAAAATAATCGATTAATCGATTATCTGACTAGTCACTAATCGTTAATCGATTATCAAATAATCGATTATTAATAATCGATTAATCGATTAGTTCGATTAATCGCGGCAACTCTAGTTACCAATCTATTTTTTTTTGAAGCAAAGCATAATTATAACAAAAACTAGGGTAAATTTTTATTTACCTGATTCAAAAATAAGTCTTGAATTTTGCGTATTGTTTTAAATGGGAAAATGCGAACTGACTCGACTTGATGTGAATCCGATTTTGTCTTTTAAAATCTTTTAAAATATAATAAGAAGACTTCGACTTCTTATTACAAAACGAACGAAAACGAAAGGACATGTAGATATAGGTACCAATGAATTCATCCTAGTAAAAGATTTTATACATGTAGATGACTAAAAAATACAACACGCAACTATTAGGTAACTTAAAATATCCATGAAAGAAAAAAAGAAAGTTTGTTATTCCTTTTACTCATTTCAATGTTGATCATTCAAAGGTAAACCATGGATCTCACTTTGGAACAATTTAAATAAAAATTTAGAGAGGGCCTGGATATAGCCTGTATGCAGTGACCCTCAAACCTGTTTACTTAATTGCAGCATTATTGCTGCTTGTAAACAGTTTTAAAAAAAAACCTAGTTCCTAAAATAATAATACATCATAATATATACCAATATACCTGCCTAAACACGTTTTATAATAATTTTGTAGGTATACCTGTTACTTTCCTGTTTAGTATGGAAGTAAAGTTGTTCCTGAAAATGACGTGGAGTTAATGTCTAGGTAAGTATAATAATTTATTATTAATCAGAGTTGATCTTGTTCACCTTGAAATTTGGGAACTCAAAATTGTTGAGAATCAATTAAATAATCTCTATATATAAATGAGAAATATGGACGGACTTTGTATGTATGTTTGTGTGCAGGAATTGTTTAGGCGAAACGGTAAGAGATAGCAAAAAATTGATGGGAGACGACCCCAAGTAAAACTGCCGAAAAACACCAGGAAAACTATCAAAAGTCCGAAATTCCAAACCGTCCTTGAGTTATGACCTTCCTTAAGTATTTCCTTGAGGAAGGGTCCGATTTTAAGACAGTCTTTGCCCTGGAACTTGAAATCTATCGCGAGGACCTATATTTTTTATTATTTAATAACACATTAGACAAAATTAGCTTTAATTTAATTTATTTTAGGCCACATTCTGACGTACCGTTCTGGAGATATAAGCCAAAATGTTCGAAATTTCGACCTTTTTTTCAGACTTTTCACGTTTTTTAGCAGATTCCAGCGCGGAACTTAAAATTTGTCGCGAGGACCTATATTTTTTATTATTTAATAACACATTAGACAAAACTAGCTTTCATTTAATTCATATTAAGACACATTCTGACGTACCGTTCTCGAGATAGAAGCCAGAATGTTCGAAATTTCGACCATTTTTTCAGACTTTTCACGTTTTTTTTTACAGATTCCAGCACGGAACTTAAAAGTTATCGCGAGGACCTATATTTTTATTGTAAAAACTGTCTGAGAACATCACATGATTTTATTTGAGTCCTTTGTTGCCATATTCTGACAAACCGTTCTCGAAATATGGGCCAGTTTGCTATATTATCAATATCCGCTATGATAGATTTGGCTCGGGATTTTGAAATTTACAGCGATGATGATTGCGTGTGTGTGTGTGTGTGTGTGTGTGTGTGTGTGTGTGTGTGTGTATGTGTGTGATGTGTGTGATTGTGTTGTGTGTGTGTGTTTGGGTGGGTGTGTGTGTGGATGTGGATGTGTGTGTGTGTATGGATGGGTGTGTGTGTTGATGTGTGTGTGTGTGAGGTGTGTGTATGTGTTGTGTGAGTGTGGTTTGTGATGTATGGGTGGTGTGTGTGTGATGGCTTGGCGAAGCGGGTGCAGCCCGCTAGTTAATAAAATAAATCGAACGCTGTTTCAAATACCATGCCCCCCCAGGTCCCAAAATAAAAGTATGCAAAGCGAACTTGATTATTTTTCTTTTTAAAAACATTTCATCTGTTATCTGTACATTTAAATTATATAAATAAAACATGATTAAATATTTAGGTTGATAATAGATATTGTACCTACTCTTGTATTTAATTTATCTAAATATAAGTAGGTACCTAATAGGTAGTTGTAATGCAGTGAGTACTACTAGTCCGAATATTTACTGATCAGCATGCAATTTTTGTTAAGTAAAAACACTCGCTCATTCTTGACTGACTGACTGATCTTTTTGAAACTTTCATATCTCTAAAAGCTGAAATTTATAAATACTATTATGTTCCCAACAATGTAGTGCAGATGAGTATTTAGAAGGTTTTTTTCATCTCCAAACATGTCAGCATTGAGCATTAAAAGTTACTCGGACAAAATGCATGGTTTGAGCTATGGTTTGGATAGGTAATAGGAGCCTTATAGGTAAGTACCTATAGGTGTTATGAAAGCTATTATTTCCAACTTACTAAAAATCAGTGAATGAAGTTTTTGGTTCGATTCTAACCCAAAGTCATAAAAAACAAGCAAGTATAATAGTATTTTATAAAGACTTCAGTCACTAACCTTTGATTCCTGAAGCCTTTATGAAATCCCGTCGCTCTACGATTTATATAATGCCACTATTTTTAATTAAAGTAAAAAATAAATAGATAATATAAATATTTCTGTCCTATCATAATACCTAAATCTAGTGGGTATAAAGTGATAAAAAAAACCCAGGCTTATCTAGACAGCATTGAACTATGGGAAGGTTAATAATAAAATTATTTATGGAAAATTTAAATACCCAGGTAATTATAACAGATTTTATGTAGCTCCATAATTACCTATAGGTACCAGATACTTGTAAACATTAATTTTTCTGTAAGTAACACGGACTTTGCCAGTGTTTAATATTACAATTTTTATGTCAAACAGGTAGGTCTACTGGGTACCTGTAATCAAGAAATCTGTATTGTTCACATGTAGACATGATGTTCAGCACCTACCCTACCTACATACAGCCTTAACAGCGACAGATCATGAAAAATTCAGAGCATTTTTACCTGAAAAAAAGAGATATTTTTTAAAAATATTTTTATTAATTGTTTATTGTTTAGGTGGATTGGGCTACTCTACTAGTATCTATAGAATCCAGTAGCACAAAATAATAATAAAAGTAGCAGATAAAGCGCGCGATTAGCTTAGTGGTTAAGCACTCGCTTGCCATGCGGAAGGTCCCGGGTTCGATCCCCCGTGCCGACAAAAATTTGTATTCTTAATTTGGTTACAATTGTTTGTAAGGGATACCTTCCGATGCGCTCGTGTTGACCCAGCACCTAATTGGGAAGTATTGTGTCACTTCTCACTTCTCGCCCATCAGAGGGGAGGCATACTACGGAATGGGCAGGCTACCCGTAGTATGACCAGAGTAGCTCCTGTTTCATGGCTACGAAATAAAAACGGCTGTGAAACACTCATCTTAAAAAAAAAAGACTTGAAAAATAATTTAAAAATGAGAGGAAGATTTTTTTCTATTTTGTTTTTTATTCTTCGTTATACTCGTACCGACTAAAGTAGTTACATAGGTACAATGGTACATAACTACTACAATACTAGGTACTGCATATTAGGTGTTGAATGTTGTTACATCGTCCCCGCGATACAATCACCTTGAACCCGCCGTAATTATCATTCTAATGTAAACACAGGGAATTTGATAAACCTGTCGTTATCATACGCGCCCTAACAACCCAATTATATAGAGAGACGAAAAAGTTTTTTTTTTTTCATAATTAAAAATGATAAATTAGTAAAGAAACTTTTCTTTTTAAAAACATTTTATACTCGTAGCTAATATTTTTAATTTACGATAAATTTTATTACAATTTGACTATTTTTTTTTTCTATTGATTTTCAGTAAATCATACAAAAATAACCCTTTCTGATTTTCCAAAAAAAATTAAATTTATATTAACAGGTAACACTCATTTGATTTTATATTTTTTTACCGAAGACTTTTTTTGTGCAAGTATTTTGAGGTAGGACATTAAGTATTACCAATAAGTTCCTAGGACATACATAGGAACCTATACTTTTTAGTTTGAGATTATTACTTCCAATAAATTTCTTATATTAGAAATCGGAACTAGGTACCTACCTATTGTGTTCGTTTTGTAAAAAAAATAAATATTTTTTTTGTTTCTATTTCAATTTTTTCACATTCCTGGACGTTTCATAACCTCCTGAGCGACTTTCGTTTTAAGCTGTCAGTTGGCCTGAATACATTCTCTGTAACGCGCAAATCTCAGAAAGTTCTGAACGGATTTCGACAAAATTTTCTAACTTATTTTTTTTTTTTTTATAGTGGGGTTTAACGTCGCTTTCAACTGCCATGGTCATATCACGACGGGGGTTTTACCCTCCATTTGCAGGAAACTCACAAACCTGCTACTCACATTGACCTAACCCAGCCTGAGTGGGGCCGGGAAAAGCCAGCGTCACGAGAATTAGAATTTGAATGGTCACCCATCCAAGTCTTAACCTCGCTGGATGTCGCTTAACTTCGGTGTTCTGAAGGGAACCGGTGTATTCAACATGCCATCGACGCTGGCTTTTCTAACTTATAGGAGAAGTATTGTAGCTGCTTTTTCATGGCAACAAATAAAAAGGCTTTAAAATATCTATCTTTTAAAAAATTATTTATAAAATAATATTACAATGCGCTAGACCTGTAAAACAAAAAAGGGGCTTAAAACACTCTCTTAAAAATACAATTTATTAAAATTGTATTTGTAAGAGCAGTGTCCCTAAGGTTGCGAGGAACTAGACAGAGGTTTAAATCAGCAATTATTGAAGATGGTGCAGGAGTAGACTATATTATAATATGTCAATAAATAAATAAATATATCAGTATTTCAAAAAAAAAAAAAACAAAAAAAAATTCAAATTCCATTCTTTATAGGACATTCAATTTTCTTGGAAAGGAAAGCCCCACTATAGTTAGAGCACAATGCCCCTGGAACTTTACTACTATGAAACAGCCCCCCCTTCGCGGGCGGTGGTTCTCCTCTGTAAAACCCTCAAGCTGCCCATCAACCTCAGGCGAGTTGACCTGTCGAAAGGTGAAAATCAATCGGCGGACTTTCTCAAGGTAAGAATTTCTTATCAGAGAAAAGTGTAACAGTTAGTAGTTGAATCCACTTGATGTAGGTTAGAAAATACATCAAAACAACAGTACTTAGAGAGCTTAGAGTAATTTTATCATGTAGGTACTTTTGAGGTAGATAAATAGTTATTAATGTTATTATAGTAGGTATTTATGCAAAAATCCCTTCAATCTCCGTTTTGAAGGGATTTTTGATAGAAGGTATTTTTTAAAAATAAAATATACTCAGGTGGCTATAATATTAGGCTGTATGGCTCAGGGTAAAATAATAATAGACACTTTTTGTACTCATTATATTGAGAGAAAAAAAACTCTTTAAAGAGACCTTTAGTCCAGCATTTGTATGGGCACCATCAGGGGTCAAATTCTCAAATCAAAGAGGATAAAATATAATCCAGCTATTGGGTGGGATTTGAACCAATGGTTACCGACGGTACTTGAATGACTAGACTAGCGCTGTGAACACTCGAACACCAATGCAAGTTGAAATGAAATGTGGATCGCAAAGAAAACTACTTTAGGAGTTGCTATTATTTTCATTACTTCTATTCAATTATCATTACCGAGGTCGGTACCGAGTAGATTGATCGACAAGGCGGCGGACTTGTAATCGGAGGTCGGTGGTTCAAGTCCCAAGTTCAGCAAAGATTTAGTAAAGCGAGTTTGATTAGTTGTGATACCACGATTATGATTAACACAAACACATAATGATTACTTTTTTTAAACTTCTATTCAAGAAGTTGTCTGACAGTGTTCCTCTAATTGATTCCAGATGAACCCCCTGAAGAAAGTCCCGGTTCTGAACGACAACGGGATCTATATCTCAGACAGCCACGCTATCCTGACCTATCTGAACTCGCAGTACGGCATGAACAGCAGCCACCTTTATCCCAGGGATCTGAAGAAGAGAGCTATCGTGGATTCTAGACTACACTTCGACAACGGTACCCTGTTCCCTGCCTTGGCCAATATCATTGTGAGTCATTCATTTTTTTTTTTTTTTTTTTTCAATACTCTTTATTTTATAATACAAAATACAGTTGCAGAAATAAATAAATATAGATAAAAGTAAAATAAAATAAAATATTTTTATACAATAAAGAAATTTATAAATTGAGTTATAGAAGAGTCCATGTGTGCTTAAAGCAAATAAAGCATGTGTTGGACTCCTCTGTTATAAAAAGTCCTCTATTTTTTCAATCATTATTCAGGACTCTGTTACTGAAGTTTAGTAACGACCAGCGATGTTATTCGAACCCTCGTGATGCTGGCTATTCCCGGCCCCACTCGGGCTGGGTAAGATTAATTTGAGTAGCTGGTCTGTGAGTTTACAGCGAATGGAGGGTAAAACCCCCCTCGTGATATGACCCGACGTTAAACCCAAATTAAAGAAATATAGCACTAACCAACTAACAAACCGACCCTCAAATACCTATTTACCTGTAGTTTATTTTCTTCTAACCTAACTTCTAACTAAATATATTTCTTCTAACCCTCCTCTACACATGAGGTATTTAACTAATATGTGTATTTCCATAACCAAACCCTACCATACACCCGAGACATGGCCCTACATGATTTTTCTAACTCTACTATACTACCTATACATCCAAGAAATGTCCCTATGTGTATTTTCCTAACTCTATATAAAACGTGAGACATGACCCTGTATATATTTCCCTAGCCCTACTTTACACCCGAAGCATGGCCATGAATTAAGGTAGGTAGCGGTGTTTTGGTATAAATAGCATACTACTAGTATTCATACTCAAATGATGCCCTAATTATCCTAATTTATGTACAGCTTTTTGCTTCCTAGTGTATCACCTATGGACATCGGAAATAGAGTTTTGTGTTCGTATATACCTACATGTACCTAATGGCAAAAATGGTATTTTGTTCTCCGCTTTTAATTTATTGAGCGCCGATCTGGGAGAAAATATTTTGACGTTAGTATTTTTTTTTTTTTTCAAACGGTGACCAAAACGTGAGACAGAGTTAAAAGTTTCTGAAACAATAAAAGGCTATAGTTTTTTTTATTAATAAAAAAGGAATAGTATAATAGGTATCCAGCTACAAGCTACATACTACAGGTAACCAGGCACCTTTTACCTGGGTTATCAGGCAAAATAGCACAAAATACCCATGTAAAAAAAAAAAAAAAAACATTACATTTTGAAGGTGGTGCTGCTGGCGAAATGGATCCTAACCAGGCACCTTGTTTAGTGATGCAAAATGAGTAAAGAAACGAACGGGATTCTCTCCAAGGTCACCCACCAAGGTGATAATTTTACGGTTAGCTATCGTAAAAAAAAACTGTTTGCTCATTCTAAATTGGGCGTAATTTATGTTGTGGGCATTGAAAACTGTACCTACCAATGTTATGTAGTATTTCAAGGACCGTCTGAGTTATATCTTTGTTGTAATTCTCCTTTATAATTCAGCCCTGATTGTGACTTGTTCACAAAACATGGGCTGACCCTTACATTACATCCTAAGTTCAGAGTAGAAAATTTGTACCTGTGTTAACAATTTATTAATCGATGCACATTAAATAAAAATAAAATAAAGATTCTTTTGCATAGTGCGAAGTATACCTACCATGCAAAATATACGCTCGAATTTATCAGTTAATGGTTATTATCTACGTGCAATTATCTTAAAGAATCCGACAGTAAGACTTGACACATATTATTTCGCATACATTGAATTTGCTCATGTAACTCAAGTTCACACATAGTATCACAATTAAAGCAGACGGATTTTGCATGAAAAGTGGTTTATCACAGCTGCTTATTGCAATGTATAAATCTTTTGTCAGGCAGTAAATTACCTACAGAAAACTCGTTTGATATAAAATGACTAATGTGAACTGTACGAATACTGCGTGCTAGATTTGCTGACATAAAATTTAGCTCGACTTGTTTGAAGGGTGCCGAAACCCACGTGCTTGTTAGGTGGATAAACGAGATTCCAATGGCAAGACCTGATGCAAAAAGGTGTAGTCGTTTCTTTTTTCGCAATTAAAGAAAAACTAAGCGGAAATATATCACACATCAGATGTTAATGAATCTACAAGCTACATTAGTAAGTTATGTAAGTTTGCCTTGCAGAGACCTTATGAGTTTACAAGTATTGGATATTTTATACCTAGATTGACAAGGGAGATAAAAAACGGGTCCTATCTTAGTAGGCAGAAGTTGAAAAGCGTGGTGTAACACTTTTACTTCCGATAAATTTCTAATATTAGAAATCGGAAGTATTTTACTGAACATGCATACGAGGTTCAACTGTCGAAATCGCTCAGAGAGCGAAAAAAACGATCAGTGATCGCGATTTGGTATCTTTCAAAAGCTCAAAACCCGATTACCAGTTCGGCAATATTCAGCCTATCATACACTCTATACTTATTAAAGAAAAGATCAAAAAAATTAACAGAGTTAATAAAAATATTTACAGAGACAGATCACAATAAGTTAGAGTATGATTTCTCTCTAGTTAAGCACAAAGGCACCTGGCCGCCTTAGAATTTGGTGGGTAGTGCAGCATTACTAAGAGCCTCCTTGGCTTTTCCAAATTATTTAACAACATTCTTTAACTCTGGTAATGCCGCCACTGGTCGTTACTCATATGTCATACAACGACTCATTTTTCCTTACAAGGTATGAGTTTCCACATTCCCTCGGAATTGAGATTATTTGTTAAAGATATAAAGGATGACTTCTCATCTCCAGACAGTGTCATGAGCCTTTTCCAAATCTCGTCCACAGTGTTTTTTGTTCACCACGGACCAAAGGTTTCCCCAGCTGAAGGTTTGAATGAGTATTTGTATAATGCTAGCAGCAGTACTGAAGTAATGTTATTAAACGGTTCCGGGTGCATCATCTTCTCCAGAGAGGTCTAGGTTTTTTAGTGGGTGGAAATCCCACTCCCCATAATTTCCGGGTGTCTTTTAAAGATTTTTCTCCTAAGCCTCTCAAAAAAAAAAAAGTACTAAACTCTCGCCCAGGCGTTCGGCATCGAGACCACCCGAGGCGAGCGACCGCGAGACGTACCCGAGACTCGCCTGGCCGAGGTGCACAAGTTCACTCTCGCGCTCGGCTGCCCTCGCCTAGCCTCGGCGAGAGTGTACTGCTAGCATAAAACATACATTTTTTTTTTAAGATGAGTGTTTCAAACCTTCACGGCCTTTTTAATTTCGTAGCCATGAAACAGGAGCTACAGACTGTAGACGCTTGTGGTCTGTGTAGTATACTGTTGCCCATCCCGTAGTAGACCTCCCCTCTGATGGGCGAGAAGTGACACAGTACTTCCCATTTAGGTGCTGGGTCAACACGAGCGCACCGGAAGGTATCTCTTTAAAACAAAACTTTAACATTATCCTATAAAATATATAGGACCTGTTTGACTGCTGGAGTAAAGAGACTTTTCAGTCTTACCTCGGCAGTATAAACAAGGGATATTCTATTCTATTCTAACCAAATTTTATTTTCCATTCTCATTCCAGCGACCTATGGCGTACGAGGGGCAGACCACCATCCCCCAGGATAAGAAGAAGGCGGCTCTGGATGCTCTGGACTATCTGGAGGGGCTGCTCAAGGAACACGAGTGGACGGCTGGGGACAAGATGACCGTGGCCGATTTCAGCCTGGTTGCCACGGTGACGAGTTTAGCGGTAAGTTTTGTTATTATTTGTTATTCTGTCCCGGTAGCTCAGTGGTAAAGGCGGCACTCTGTGAATCCAGAGGTCGTGGGTTCGAAACCCAGCCGGGACATGACAAGTTATCCTCACATTTGGGATTTTTACCACATAACAATATGTCTTGGGCTTACTGCTGGAATAATGGGACTTTAATAGTTTTAATCGGGCAGTATAAATAAGGCGATATTATTATTACTATTATTCAATGTTTTCTTTACAGTCGAACCATAGCGCGAACCTAGATATAGGACAGGGGTGCCCAACCTTTACAGAAGAAGATCCACTATAAAGTCTCAGATAATTTCAAAAATAAAGAGTGGCTGAATGGACTTATTTTGGTCCACTGCCAAAAAAAGGAAGAAAAAAAAAAAGTCTCAGATAATCAACGCGATCGAGTCCCATTCTTCCAGCAGTGAGCCCAATATAATTATGTGGTCAAAATACCAAGTGGGAGGATAACTTGTAGTATCCTGGCTGGGTTTCGAACCCGCGACCTCTGGATTACCAGTCAGACGCCTTGACCACTGAGCTACCGGGTCAGATATACAGGGTGTATAAGAAAATTGTGCCTTTATATTAACCTCGTGTTTAATGGACCATTTTAGGGGGGGGGTCAAGTCTATAACAAAAAGGACGAAAGTGCTTCAAAAGGGAGGTACACGCCTCTAAAAGTTAAGAGTTACACCTGTTAAGAATTATTGAACGCGGAAAAAATCGATTCCCAATACAAGATGACGCCGTTATTATGATGTGGAAATCGAGGTCATTGCACTCTCAGGGGCGGCCACAGAAGGGTCACTTTACCTCCCTTATGAAGCACTTTCGCCCTTTTTGTTATAGACTTGACCCCCCCCCCCTAAAATGGCCCATATAACACGTGGTTAAAATAAAGGCACACTTTTCTGAAACACCTTGTATACAACTTTAAGCACATGTTATTACTTTAAGCTAAAGGAAGAGAATGCCGTTGGCATTAGCTTGATCAAGTTTTGTTTTATTAATTTCATTTTCTATGTATGTAAACATACTATGTATGTACATATTCTATGTCATTTGTAAATAAAACTTGATCCAACATGTTTAATAATCTCCTTCCCCAGACCATCCTGCCAGAAGTGGACAGCTACTGGAAGATTCAAGCCTGGATCAGGCGCTGTGAGAAGAACATGATCTCATACGAGGAAATCCAGAAGCCTGGACTGGCCTCATTCAAGAATTTGCTGACGAGAAATTTAGAAAAATCCACCGACTGATAGCTGAGTGATAGCGTTCTCGACACGATGAGATATTCAAAATATTGCAAAGAGGAAGACTGATTTCTTTATTATTCTTCTTACATTTAAAGATACGGACAGTTTTAAAACAGCGCGGAGATTATGTCATTGCAAAACGGAAGAAATAGGACAGAATATAAATAATAATTATACTTTCTTTAAAATGCCGAAAGAGGACTTGTCAGTCTTTAATTGGATTAAACCACGTCAGCTAGCTACATATTATGTTCATATAAGGACGATGTTCAATTCTCGTATGGAGGCATGAATAGGTATAGCAGAGCCCAATGTTGGAAACTTGTTATCTGTGAACATTAGTCTGTTCATGGGGATTGAGTTTGTGTTTTGGGTTATTTGTATTTTGAAGTCTTAAATGTCTACATGTTAATCTTGGGACATTAATTTAATTTTTAATGCTTTTTCTTTGTGTTATTATGTCACAATTTTAGTGGGTAGCGCAGAATCATGGGACTTTACCACTTTAATTTATAATATCTTGTATTATTTTTTGCCTAAGATTCTGCCACTGGTCGCTGCTTCACATTAAAGCAGCTACTCATTTTTCCTCACGAGGTATGAGTGGACCCCGAACATCCAAGTACAGAGCAGAAAAAATCCTCCCCCGCTGGGAATCGAACCCAGGTCACCATGTGTGCAATGCCTAGCGCGCTAACTCGCTTTGCCACAGTGACTACAATCTTGGGACATTAATACTAGAGACTAACAGCCGTATTTATGAACAGAAAATGCAGTCTGAGTAATGTCTCAAGCATGATTTCCTATAATATTATTGACCAATAACTTGCTTGAGACATTGCTAAAACAAATTTCTCTGTTCATAAATACGGCTGTAAGAGTGAGCAGTCCTATTAGTAGTAACACGAGTGGTGTCACAAATATTCAAACCATACAAACCATAAATATACAAACACATGTTTGTAAGGCTTCTGTGGCCTGGACGATTGAGCTATTAAGATAGTTTCAATGAGTATACAATATTCTAAGTTAGTAGAGGCTTTATAGTTTATTTGCATACCTGGGTATTCTGGACAACCCCAGGTATTAAAAGCGTTTAAGTTAAAAATATGTATGAACAAAATTATACCAAGTTATTATGAAAACTAACACAAAAAGGTGTTTTTATTTTATTTTTCCATCATTATTTAATTATACATACAAGAATGAATCGAGAATTTATGTAATAACAAAAGAAATTATTCCATTTAAAAGCCAAATTTGCTTCTGCATGACAAATATACGAGAGTACATCATAATTAATTTTCTTTCAATTAAAACATCAGATGTTTTTCAAAATATTTTGGCAAATTCGCGATTGATAAAAAAATAAATAATATTTGTACTGCACAATCAGCAAATACATAGATGAATAAAACTCTATGAAAATACATTAAAATAAAATAAATTTCAGACCAAATTATACAACAGGATTCTGTCTAGGATTACCAAAACGAGTCCAGCTATTTCAAGGTTCTTTTTGATTTCAAACCCAACACATAAGACAAACAAATAATAGAGCATTTTGATTTAATCCGTGAGGTAAAATTATTGAATTTTGTCTGATGTTGAAATTGTCGAACTAGGAAAAAACGGACAAAGATATTCCAATAATCTTGCTATATAATTTGACCTTAGTGTTAATTCTGTAGTAGTATCTATGAATTTATGATTGGGCACCAAGTTCTTCAAGTTCTTTTAACTGAAGACAGCTGTTTTAGCCTTTATCTTGGTATTATTTGCCCTCTCATTCGCAGGGAACTTACAAACCTGCTACCCACATTGACCTCACCCAGCCTGGGTTGGGCCGGAATGCCAGCATCACGAAGTCTTCACCTCGCTGGACGTTGCTTAACTTCGGTGATCCTACGAGAACCGGTGCATTCAACGCGCCATCGACGCTGGCGTGTTAATTCTGAAACCGTTATCCCTATTTTAAATGTGTTCAGCTGACCACACCCGTACTTCATGCATGCATGCATGAGCAGGTGTGCCTGTCACATAAGCATAAGCTTGTTCATGCTGCCCGTTTCATGTTTACGCATGCAAGTATGTGTGTGGCTGGCTTTACAAAAGGCCACACAAAAAGGTAAAAAAATACATATTAGGAAATAAAATATAAATATTCAAAAATGTGATTTGCAGACAATACCCAAGTAGGTACTAGGAGTGCTATGTGTGGAATGGGTTCAATTTGCACAGATAAAAATTATGAATGAGGTGAACACAAGAAAACTATAAAACAAAGACTACTTGGAATATGATAGAATTATCTTAAAATACCTAGTCAAGACTTTTAAAGTATGCACTATTTCAGCAGTTTAAACAAGGTTCAAAATATGAGCAGAGAGAAGACATGAGAACTTGTGGTGAGACAAGATGGAAAAGATCTACATACATAAAAAAAGATCTGAGTAGGTAAATAGACTAACCTGAGCTAACAATTGAAAATGATTAAAACAGGAAGAACTGACACAAAACACTGACTCCACAGTAATGGAAAATTATGAAGGAATAGGGAGGTAGGATTTTCCAATCCCTCAATTTTATGATTTTCAGGTACAATGATACATTAAAAAGTTTCGAATTTTTTGGGATAAACTGCGTCTGTTAAGTTTAATCTCGTGACATACATGTGCCTCATAAACCTATAGTGATGGGACGAGTTAAGTGTTTTAATCGAGTTCTGTTTCACTCGATTCAACTCGAGTCCAAAAAAAATCCACTCGAGTCAATTGTTTTCGATTATCTATGCAATCGAATTTTAGGTTGGTATGCAGAGACGTTTTTTTTTTTATCCCTATAGGGTTCACTGTAGGGTGGTCCCGAGCTTGCTATAGGGAAAACTTCGACCTAGACAATTATTTTTTACCTCCTCATTTCTCGCATGGTTATTGATAATACAAAACAAATAGAAGCGTTCAAAAATCTCTTCTATCAAGAGATATCTGAATGCGCATGCGTTCAGGCGCTTCAAACAAACGTCTATGCACAACAAAATCAGCTGAAGGCAACTAATGACATCTAGTACAACTTGTCACCACCCTAGCTAGAGCGCCTCTACTGTTTCACTAGCCAAGACTGACTCGCGTCTCAATCATCACTTTCTCACTCGAGTGATGAAATTCTTGTGAGTCAGAGAACAGGGCGAATAAAAATCTCATGACGATAGAAGGGGTGATGTGAAGAGCGCCTCTCAAATGGTGCGACATTCATATTATAACTTCACTGAATAATGATTTTCAATTCGAGTCAGATAATCCAGTGAAAAATCGAGTGGATTTTTATCAAGTTGAGAATCTAAACTCGAGTCCCATCACTAATAGCATATGGTTCAACATGAAACCTGGTGCATTTTCTGTCTAGTAGAACTATTATACTAATTTACAAGAGAAATAACCTTCGTTATAATTATTATAAATAGTCACTTTGGCAGTCAAATGATCCATAGAGATCCAAACGTTATATCAACTGTCATAATTACTACAGTGACATCAGTATAGTCAAAATCTTGGGAGTCTAACCACCAACTTCCAGGAAGTCTGCTGTCTTGAGAATCAAGCTACTAAAGTTGGTTGGGCTCCAATGGATCCATAACTGCTCACGTACTTTCCTCTAGCTTCAGGTGACCATACTCCTCCAACACGTACTCAAATCCATCTGGAATGTTTCCCTCTGCTAGCTCATGACTCCACAGGTGCAGCTGTGAATTAGACAGGAGATTAGAAAGTACAATTTTAATATCTTAATAATCTTCTTCGTACAAAATAATGACTTGACTGATCTTAACTAATTTTTTAAATACACTCACCGGAAGAATTAACCGGACACTTCCTGTTTTCCCCTTTAACACCGTGTATTTCCATGCGGCTGCAAAAGGTTGTAACTTCTACTGTAGATAACATTTTCCGATGATTTTTGTTTTGTATAAAAGAGAACAGATTAAGGATTTAAGCTCATTATAAGAAAAAAAATCAGGAAAAATCATTGCAACTCATGGAAAGACAAATGTAAACTTGCAAAACACAGAATTTTAGAGGTGTTTTATTTAGAACACACTCAGTTCACTGTTTTATTTTTATCATTTGATTTTTCTTAAAAATACAAAAACCTAAAGATTTCAATTTCAACATGACCTACTAATACAAGGATTTAAAAAAAAAAACACAATTCATTGAGGATGTTTCAAAAATCTCAAAAATACGGTAAATTGAAATTTTAAATTTTTCTTTCCATGAGTTGCAATGATTTTTCCTGAATTTTTTCTTATAATGAGTGTAAATCCTTAATCTGTTTTCTTTTATACAAAACAAAAGTCATATAAAAAAGTTATCTACAGTAGAAGTTACAACCTTTTGCAGCCGCATGGAAATACACGGTGTTAAAGGGGAAAACAGGAAGTGTCCGGTTAATTCTTCCGGTGAGTGTATTATTGAAACAAAGAAGGTCTGTACTCCATGTGATTAAAAAATGATGTATGAGCCTCCCAGACCCTCTAACATTTAGGGCAAAATTATGAAACACAATTGACAACCTTAACACATCCTCTAGTGTAAATTATAACCAATCATAGCACACAATAGTCTAAGTTAAGTGATAGTGTCCACTTAGATTAAATTATATCAAACACCTCAGCTGAGGTGTGAGAATGGCCTATACAAAGAACAGATGTGTACTTGTAAGTAAAATAATATAATTTTCACAAAAATAATATTTTCTAGAGTTTTTTCAAAAATATAATAATAATTAAAGAAAAAAAAAAAATGCAGTGTAAATCTCACTTTCTCCAGTTCTTCCTTCAGAATGAAAACAGCTTTCTCTCTGTCAGACACAAGTTCTTCCAAGTACTGGTATCTCAGCTTCTTCCGAGCTCGGCATTCTCGAGCACTCTGTCTACTTCTTTCAGCTGGGAAAAGAATAAAACATGGATATATTTTTTTTTTTTAAGTTTAGATAGTCAAATAACAGACGACGGATATTAAATACTAGCGGGTTACACCCGCCGCTTCGCCAGCCCATCAAACACACACAACGCACACACATCACACCATACATACACTGACACATCACACACACCATACATACACTGACACATCACACACACCCACACACACCACACACACACACCCACTCACCCACCCACACCCACCCACCCACACACACCACACACACACACACCACACACACACACACCACACACACACACCACACACACACACACCACACACACACACAACCCCACCACACCACACACACACCACACCACACCACACACACACCACACCACACCACACACACACACACACACACACACACACACACACAAAATGTCATTTAGGTTTGAAAAAAAACCTGAAATTTTTTTGTCGCCCATCTATTTTCTGGTCTTCCCCGGCGTAGCTCAAGAATGGCTCATCAGAATTTCGCGATCAATATGTCAAATGAAAGCCTAAACCCTTACCTAAAACTTTCTCGCTCTGAGTTGATAGGTCGTCACTTCAAATTTCGAGAAAAAATGTCATTTAAGTCAAAAAACGTGAATATTTTACATGTTACCCATCCATTTTTTTACCTTACCCGGCGTAGCTCAAGAACGGCTCATCAGAAATTCGCGATCGACATGTCAATTGAAAGCTCAAACCCTTGCCTAAAACTTTCTCGCTTTGAGTTGATAGGTCGTCGCGACAAATTTCGAGAAAAAATGTCATTTATGTCAAAAAACGTGAATTTTTTTTGCGTCACCCATCCATTTTTATCCTTACTCATTGTAGCTTAATCTCAGGGAGATATAATCTAGCCTAGAAGAATTTCCTGATCCAAAAGGACCTATGTGCAAAATTTCAGGTTTCTCGGTCAAACGGTGTGGATTTGTATAAAGAACATACATACATACACACATACACACATACATACAGACAGCTTTCTTTTATAGATATAGATACATATCAACTTTTTTGCTATTCAATTTAATTTAAAATGATGTAGAACACCAAATGAAATGCTAGAAAATTGTGCTATGTCACTATAGATAATAGTACCGAACAAGTTTAAACAGCAAATGAGCTACTCGGAAATTGTGCTATGTCACTAAGGAAAAAAAACAAGGCTAAAACATTAGCACCAGGCAAATAAAAACCTCACTGGTCACATGAAGTACCAATTTTTTTAAGGTATCATATTTATGTTAATCTCAATTTTTCCTGAATTTTTCCTTAACTTGAGACTTCAACCACTGACCTCTAGGTTACAAGCCAATGTCTTATCATTATCAATTAGCTTATGAGGTTGGTTTAAGTACCTATGTAATTGACATGCAGGGCCTGAGCTTACTAGATCAATTCTCACACACATCGCTGAACTCTTTTATTGAAAATCTCTCTGTATTAATTCCCAATGTAAGTAAAACTTAACAACTTAGGGTCAATATTATTACATTTAAAAGCATCTCTTACCTAACTTAGCTTTGATGTCAACTTTGTCAGAAATAGATTTTCTGCCTGGTTTTCTTCCTCGTTTGTTTCCAGTTGTCTCTTTCACTTCCTGCGCAACTTCATGCTGAAAAAATAAGATGGTCAGTTAAAATAAAATGCTCATGATAGATGTTGGGAGTCTAAGAAATTATCATTTTATGATTATCTGCTAATAAAGTAATGAGTTCATTTTAACCCTGATAACAAGGTGAATTTTGACTTCAGGCAAGCGTCCTTCTGGAAGGATGTCAGCCTTATTTGAGTTAACTGAGGGATTTTTAAAATGTTGGGAATGGATAGTAAAACCACAAAATTAATTAATGATGCCAAAGGAGATTGTTACTATACTGTAGTTTTTACCATGATAACAGCAACCACATAACTGGTATCACATACTATGGTAACAGCAGGGTTGAGAGATCATAAATTGGGGATAAAATTTGACTGGATACCCAATACAAGCTTTCCTCTTGATCTAGCCATTCATTTCTCATTTTCTATAGTCTGCTAATAACATGATAAAAAGACCTGCAATAACATTAAGATAATATTGTCATATGGAGGCTCACACCAGAGATGATGGCACTGATGATGCCTATATGTCTAGTAATTCTGCATTGCATTATCAGTTAATAAATAATAATGTTTCTCATCACCTAAAAAAGTGGTTGTACACAATCTTTTTACTTACCAAAAAGTTCTCATCAAAATCCATGTTAAATTTTCATCAAATTCTGGGGCATGAGCTTTTTCATAATATTCACAGTAGAACTTCTGAGGACTGTCAAAACTTTCTCCTTCCTGGCCTATCTAGGTATTCACTATCTTCAGATTTAAGAATTCTTCAGATTCAGAAAAAAACCACAAGAAGTAAAGAATTCTGGTATTACCTACTTTTTTGTTTTTTCTTTTCCTTTCTTTTGTTTTCGTGATAAAAAAATTAAAAACAAATAATTGCGTCACTTCTGAAGACGCAATTCTCATGACGTCACAAAATTTGGTACTGGATCAACTGGATGTAGAAATCGCCACAGATATCCAAGATATAAAATTTGATGACACTTTCAGTGTGCCTTCTCTATCCCTCAACCTCCATGGTAATTTTACTTCCTCCTTTTACCGCTAATGATATCTCTGTGGAGGTGAGTTCTTCCAAAGATTTGTGGCCGGTTCTATCAATTCAGATAAATTGATAGCTTCATACTTAATAAAATTATACTTTTAGGTAGACTTCACCAGAGAGCAATTGAAGGAGAAAGAGGTTATTTTGGCCGTTGGTGGCTGATTTTGTATGAAAAACATACATGATATAATTATTATCATGTCGTTAGAACAGTTTCACAGCCAAGTTGGTCTTTCTATGATGCGCCGTTGAATTAAATAAGAGTATGCAATTTGAACAAAGGGGAAACCATCCACGTGGCTAACTGGCTAATGATGATCATCTCACTGAGTGAAACATTTTGTCTCACAACGTTTCATGTTCAGCTCTTTCTCTAGAATCAAGGGATCCATTCTCACCTCGAACCCATTTGCCAAAATGGACTTTAGGTCGATTTTCCCAAAGTCCACTTTAGAGATACTTCACCGTGACTCGGCTGATAGAATCATACCAATTGAAACATTGCTTTGCTACGCTTTGCAACATTTTCCATTCAAAATTCTTGGCAAAATATTGTATGCACTCAATGAGATCCCGGCATAAAACTGCTGAGACTTTTTTGATGTTGTTGAACGTACATCTATCTTAATATATAAATGTCAAAGTCACTGACTGACCACTGACTGATCACTGATCATCGCTCTACAGCCCAAACCGTAAGTCCTAGGAAGCTGAAATTTTGTAGGTAGCTTTGTCTTATAGTCTAGATGTGCAATAAGACGGGATTTTTCGAAATTCCCACTACAACACCTGCCATTGGCGAAAAAGGATTTTTTGCTTTCGCGGTCATGCCTCGGCCCGCAAAGCGGGCGACAGCCCGCTTGTCTTTAATAAACTTATCGATATTAGGCAAGACGGGGTTATCTTAATAATCTTAAAAAGATCGTGTGTAATATTGTGTAAGACTGTAAATTGTTTATTTTCCTGGATTGTAGTTACTTTATTGATTAAAATAAATAGGTAGTTCTCTCAACAAATTATTCGACTGTATTATTGGTTTTATTTTCAGCAACTTTAAGCCTTCATCGCATCTCGAGTGCTGATTCCAAAGTAATAGATTGACCAATTTCAGATACTCGTTCTTGTGGCTTACTTTAGTCTGAGAGAATCTCCTCTCTTCTCCTAACTGGTCTCAATACCACACGTCAATATAACATTAGAACATAGATATTGTGTTTTTTTTTAGCATACAACCTGGTTCCATGGGTGTTCAATGGTTCTTCGCGGTGCAGATATCAAGTGAAATTTCTCCACGGAAAGAGAAAGGTTGCTGATACACCTCTCTCCTCTTCTGTGAGGATATTTCTACTCTAATGAGCTCAGATCGAATAACTCAGAAACTGTGATCTCGAGTACCAATAAGATTCCGCGAGCTGAAATAATTTACGTAAAGAAATTTCTAAAGCTAAACACGTCTTTAGAAATCGCAGTTTATAATTATTCTGTTTTTGCAATTCATAATTTCTGTTAACATCTTCGGCGTTTCGAGAAAATTTGTCTTTAGTTTCTTGAAAAGTATTTCGAAAGTAGGTATTACTTACATTTTTCAAAAGTGGGGAAAATCGTGAAAGACACAGGAAAAAATGGAACAGTTGCAGGACTATTATTATTATTATTTCCATAGTGCTTTCATCTAAATTAGTGCTTTCCATCAGTATCAGTAAGCGGGACAAGGTGGAACATTCATTGTCGAAGCAGAACAGAGATAGCAACTACTTATCATCTTTTTATTCAGTCCGTGATGAAGTGAGTATATTCACCATTTTTAGAATAATTTTGGAAAGTTGGGTGAATTAGAATACTGGGGGCAATTAAAAGGCTAAGCAGGATTTGAAAAATGACCGAATTACTTCAGGATGTAAGATACATACGTATATCTATTAGTTATTATTATTTTTTTTTTTTCAATGAAAAAATATTGTGATGAATTTTGAATACTTTTTTTGTGGACGTGACAAAAGTTCCCAGTTTCAAAGCGTAGTTTCTACAGCAAAAAAACTTAAAAGTAGACGCCTTGAAGAAAAAACTTCACTTACACCAACAGCCAAGAGCAAGCCTGAGCAATCCATACAGTACAGTATTATGACATCCATACAGTATTATGACATGCGCCTCGTATACATTAAGATATTATTTGATTTCATACACATTTACACAATGCGTTTAGGGCTAGGCAAATTAGCCAGAGTTGGAAAAATAATAGGTAGGTAGTAGGTACCTAGGTGCCTGACACATAACAAACCTATGTCTGATACAGTGTACTAAACTTGTACCTATACATACCTATACACTTTGCGAGTAAAAACATATTCCTCATGAGAATAATAATAGCATTAATAATTCTATTGTAGGCTGAAGTTCGCGTCGGTATACCTAATTAGGTGGGTATTTATTCATCTGCCATCAAATCATCTGGCTCACAGTCTATTTTGCAAAGAAATTAATTTTTTTTTGCTCGTCCTATAAATAGGAACAGGGCCGGTCACAGAATAGACCAAGCGAGGATAAATGCCTCGGGCCTGGACTCTTGGTGGGGGCCTGGGCCCGTGGCATAAGCCTGTCGGCCCTGTATGGAAACTTAGATATTTGCTCAGGTAACTTAGGTATATTGCAAAATTGTGATTTTAGTTATGGAAAAAATTTAAATTTGAACTTGTAGTTTAAATTTTCAACTGACTTCTGAATATTGACATCGAAATTAAGAATCGTACATATGTAGGTATTCAAATTATTATAATAATAATAATTCCGTGTCCGTGAGGTAGGTATTGATACCTACTTCACGGTGGTGAGAGGATTATATGGACGCCCAGATCCAATTTCTAGGCTCCTTTCATGTCATTTGGTTCTATTTGGTTTTAACGTCGTGACTAGAGTTAGACAGAGTTACCCACATTACCCACATTAACCTCATCCAGCCTGGGTAGGGCCAGAATTGCCAGCCGGAATTGCCGGCGAGGTAAATTATTATAATAGGTAGGCACTCGTTACTCAGTAAGTAGTGGACAGATATATAATATATTATGTAAGTACATATTTTCAATGTTGCCAAAAAATATGCTTTACCTAAGCTATTTTTGTTTTTGAGACGTCGCCGTTGCGTTGGTCCTCGCCTATGTTGTAAACAAATCACTCCGTACATGAATTTTATATTATGTCAATGTAACGATGAGTTAGGCTACCAAGTTGTTATTTACTTTATTTTTTATGTTTTAAAAGTGGAGAAAGTTCTTGTTCTGAAAGTTTAGAAGTTGGAGAATCACGTGTTAAAGCTCTGAGGCTAAGGTCTAGTCAACCTAGTCTATCGTATCATACACTGAAGCGAGTTTAGTTATCATAATTATCATATCATACACTGGAGAATCTGAAGATACACCTATGCCTGATAGTTGGCTGAGTGCTCTGCAACACTCTCTTGTAATCTGGTAGTGTTATCATTCGGGAGGACACTAGGTACCAGAATTGTATGCCCGAACTTTATCCTTTTTTTGAGGACCTGAACACTTAAAATTGAGACTACCAGAATTTTATGCCCTAAATTATTTATCCTTTTTTGAGGACCTCAACTTTTAAAATTGACACTACCAGAATTTTATGCCCTAAACTTATCATTTTTTTGAGGACCGCAACTCTTAAAATTGACACTACCAGAATTTTATGCCCTAAATTTATCATTTTACTTTGAGGACCTCAGCACTAACTATGTTATCCAAACGAATTATTGAAATAAGATACAGGAGGTTCTCCTCAATTTTGGAGTCAATAATACAAGCCGTACAAGAAACGTTATGATACCACATGCCTCATGTAGATAATACCATCACTAACTTAGCATAACAAAAAATTACCATACACTCGAACCATAGTGTAAGCATTCAATATTTTGACAGTTGGACACTTGGTCAGTGTACCCACGCAATTGTAACTATGATAATTTATTTACCTACTATAATTCAAAATGAAATAGGTACATATTAAACCACCAACATACGGGTGGACTAATACCACTCGTATGACACAATAGCAACTATTGGTGGTCGTGCACTGATTGTCAAGATGGTTAACATTGATACTACCAGAATGCCGTTGGCATTAGCACCGCCCTTGATCAAGTTTTGTTTTATTCATTTCAAGATCTTTGTACGTATATTTATATTCTATGTCATTTGTAAATAAAACTTGATTCAACATGTTTAATAATAATAATAATAATAATAACACGCTAGTCTGAGAATCCAGGTAGCGTAGGAAGCCGTTGGTTCGAATCCCACCCAGTGCATGAATTTTTCCTCGTTAATTTCAGTTGTAACCACATAATAAGAAGACTCTAAGGGTTAGGTGGTAGAAAATGCTTTGAGCATTAACCTCGCCTGGTTACCTTCCACTAAAGAATGTTATTATTATTATTTCCGAAAACTGGACTTTGGTCTCTTCAATTATTACGAGTATACTCTAGTATATATTTGGTCATACAGCCACTTATGAGTATTCACCTATTTTCACGTCCCTTTCAATTGTCCAAGTTACATCAAGACGGGGGATTTACCCTATAATTGTCGGAAACTTACCAACACTAGCCAGCCACCCACATATTAACTTCACAAAGCCTGGGTTAACAACACCCAGCATCTCGCAGGTTTTAATTTGAATGGTCACCTATTCAAGTCTTAACCATGCTGGATGTTTCTTAACTTCAGTGTCAGAACGAGAGCTGATGTATTTAATGTAATGACGCTGCGGCCAATCACAGGAAGATGTCATAATTATTACTCAAACACGCCTTGATAATTTTAACTCTTGGAAATCGAACATCCGAATTTAATGTAATTTTCTCTTTTTCAGAATGCTGTCAAAGAATTTTCTATCCAAACTTCACAAAGCCAACACGAGTGCTCTCTTAGAAACCCACCGCCTTGCTTCCACAGTGACCGGCAATGTTGAATCTGCCTCCGATAGTTTGCCGGAACAGGCGAAACCTTTCACCCAGATGCCCGGACCTCGGCCCATTCCTCTGCTAGGAAACAACTGGAGGTTTCTGCCCTACATAGGTAGGTTTCACCTGTTCTACAACGAACTCATAGTAAAACAGTCGATATAGGAGAAAAATCTAAAAGTCCTAATTTACCTCACTGCAAATAAGGAATATGGGAATATAACATCTTTGTAAGAGAGAACTGTGAATATAATCTCTCCACAAATAAGGAAATATAACATCTTTTTAAGAGAGAACTGTGGATATAAAAGAAAAAAAAAATCCGGTTCTTGATTTCTCTTATATCCAGGTATCACTGTAATAGATATCTATTTATACTGGCAGATTAGGAATAAAAAGGTCCCAATATTCCAACGGTTGCATAAATTCCATTTATACATATTTGATCAAAGTCTCAAATAAATGATTGGTTTTTTTGTTGCATTTGTAGGAATTTGAACCAACGAGTCCTTACACCACATGAATCGCTTTCACCACTCAAACACCAAAGCATTTAGGGACTAGACATTAGATAGCGAATGGCCTAGGCATTATACATCACCATTGATCAAACTTTATCATTTTCTTGTATATATTTTGTATCTTACTAGCCGTTTGCCCGTGCTTTGCAACGGGACTAAATTTCAAATTTACTAAGGCATGGCCGTACTGCTGGACAGCAATGCCTTTTTAGAATTTTTTATAATTTTTCTGGACAAAACGATAATGGTTTTGGGGGGGTCAATTCTGAGACATTTTTCGCTATCTCTTACCGTTTTGGCTAAACAACTCCGGACAAACAAACATACAGGGTGGCCCATTTTAAATGACGCACCCGTTTTACTCGGCCCCTGTTGGAGATACAGAAAATTTATTCTGAGAACTTTTTCATAACTTGGAGGGGGAAATCTCGTCGTGACCTTGGATTTTTTCTCAAGGTCACCCTTCAAGGTCAGATCAAGGTCAACTTCATTTTCTTAAATGGAATGACCCATTTTTTATTTCATATTCGTAATCTACGTGAATTTCTACATTCACGTACCCCCATCGACCTCTAGACACATTTGAACGCGCCTCTCAAACTCCTCCACACTTTTCAACAACACAATCTCCGGTATTTGCTCACATGCTCTCTGGATTCTTTCCATCATGTCCTCGCGAGTAATTGGAGCTTCTTTATACACTAAATCTTTCAAATAACCCCAGAGGAAGAAATCACAAGACGTCATGTCAGGAGAATTTGCGGGCCAGTTATGCACACTCCCACGTCCAATCCAGCGGTTACCGTACTTTTCATTCAAATAGAATCTGCAAAAGTAGTGTACTGGCGCTCCGTCTAACTGTAGGTACATGCGTTGCCGGGTATGGAAGTCAATATTTTCGAGTAAAGGTGGAAGCTGAAGCTATTGATATTATTTTACATGATACTTACTACGTTGTAGCACATTTTCATTATTATTTCATTTTTTTTTCTTTTTTAATTGGCTATAGAGAGATAGCAAGTAAATAGTGTAATGAATGTAGAAATTCACGTAGATTACGAATATGAAATAAAAAATGGGTCATTCCATTTAAGAAAATGAAGTTGACCTTGATTTGACCTTGAAGGGTGACCTTGAGAAAAAATCCAAGGTCACCACGAGATTTCCCTCTCCGAGTTATGAAAAAGTCCTCAGAATAAATTTTCTGTATCTCCAACAGGGGCCGAGTAAAACGGGTGCGTCATTTAAAATGGGCCACCCTGTAGGTAGGTAGTCCTTTTTTCTGTTTTATATATACAGGGTGTAACAGACTAAATGTAAAATCTCTTAAGGGGTGGTAGTAAAGATTATTTCCAACCATTAATATTCTATAACACTTTTGATTTAACTCAGTGGTTCTCGAGATATTATTTTTTTGAATTATTTTTACAAGTCCCCTGCCGCTCGACAAAGAATGGCATCTAACTCCGTAAATACAGTAGATAAAGCAATAGATTTAACTTTTTCCATAAGATAACAATATTTCACTATTATTTAGACTAGATTTATTCTTAAAAAGTGCAAACGTACTGAAAAAAATCGGCAGCAGCGGAAAATTTATCGCGAACATGAAATCCACCTGAAACTTCAGCCGCCATTTTCTCAAAATACTGCCCTCATAAAGTATTGGTTTCATTTATGTAAAAATTTGCTTGAAGTCTTATCTTTCAGAAAATATGACACACTTGATATAAAACTTTAATTTTTTATTGAAACCAAGAGAAACTAAAAAAAAAGTCAGTCAGTACTACTAACTGTACCTACTAGGCTACCATCCTACTTTTACCTAGGGAACTAATTTTTTTCTTCAATTTGACAAATTATGGTTGCCACTTATTTTCCAACGGCCCAAAAGTTTGCCTCAGTAGACTCTGAACTTGGAGGTAACTGGTTCGAGTCTCAAGTGTGGCAAATTAGTATGTACTTATCCAATATCCATGTATGATACTTTTAGCTGTGGTGCTTCAGAAATCAATGTTAATCGTAATTGTTCATTTGTTCATAAGAGGGAAAGGGTCTCAATGATAAAATGGTTTGAATGAAATGAAACATAACAATGTACCTACATAGTTAACACCCACAGGTTAAGGTGGTACGGTAAATACTGAACATTCATAGGTTGGTACATAGAGGTACAAATTATTATGTTAGTAGGTACCGAATTTAATAAAACACATGGAATACTAAAATATTAAGGTCAATTAGTAGTCACCGTGGCAGAGTGAGTTAGCGTGCTAGGCGTTGCACGCATGGTGACCTGGGTTCGATCCCCAGCGGGACAGGAATTTTTCTGCTCTGTACTTGGATGTTCGGGGTCCACTCATACCTCGTGAGGAAAAATGAGTAGTTACTTGTATGAGTAATGACCAGTGGCGGCATTACCAGAGTAAAAAGAAATTAATGTAATAGAATAATTTGAAAAGTAAAGGAGGCTCTTAGTAATGCTGCGCTACCCACAAAAATTGTGAAGAGGCCTTGTGCTTCACCACAAATAAACCCATACATACATACTAAAATATTAAGGTCAATTAATCACGATCGTGGTGTCACAATAGCTCAAACTCGTCTTACTACATATTTGCCATACTTGAGACTCGAACAAGTGACCTCCAAGTTAAGAGTCCGCAGCCTTATCAATGAATCGACTGAGGCTAACTTTTAGGGTCGTTGGAAAGTAAATGACAACCATAATTTGTCAAATTGAAGAAAAAAATTAGTTCGCTAGGTAAAAGTAGGATGGTAGCCTAGTAGGTACAGTTAGTAGTACTGACTGACTTTTTTATTATTTCTCTTGGTTTCAATAAAAAATTAAAGTTTTATATCAAGTGTGTCATATTTTCTGAAAGATAAGACTTCAAGCAAGTTTTTACATAAATGAAACCAATACTTTATGAGGGCAGTATTTTGAGAAAATGGCGGCTGAAGTTTCAGGTGGATTTCATGTTCGCGATAAATTTTCCGCTGCTGCCGATTTTTTTCAGTACGTGTGCACTTTTTAAGAATAAATCTAGTCTAAATAATAGTGAAATATTGTTATCTTATGGAAAAAGTTAAATTTATTGCTTTATCTACTGTATTTACGGAGTTAGATGCCATTCTTTGTCGAGCGGCAGGGGACTTGTAAAAATAATTCAAAAAAATAATATCTCGAGAACCACTGAGTTAAATCAAAAGTGTTATAGAATATTAATGGTTGGAAATAATCTTTACTACCACCCCTTAAGAGATTTTACATTTAGTCTGTTACACCCTGTATAGAGATTGTATTTGATACTTTGTACATAAATGAATAATTATTAAACATGAGAATGTTGAATAAATAATAATAATAATTAATAAATTTATTTTCTGTCTAACCAATAAAAACGAACTCATTTCTCGCCCCCTCAGGGATGTACAAAATCGAGGAGATCGACAAAATGTCGGTCCGCCTACGGGCCCAGTACGGCGACATCGTCCGTATCGGGGGCCTCCTTGGACGGCCCGACATGGTGTTCCTGTACGATGCGGATGAGATAGAGAAGGTGTTCCGCACCGAGGAGCTGATGCCCTACCGGCCTTCCATGCCGTCGCTCAACTACTACAAGCACACGCTGAGGAGGGAGTTCTTCGGAGAGACGGCGGGGGTTATTGCCGTGTAGGTACAATGACCATACTTCATAGGTGTGGCCCTTAGTGTGAGATGACGACAGCCAAAAGAAACTATAAAAATATTATGAATTATGTAAGCTGTCATTGTTATATAATATATTTGAACCATTTACTTGTCATTTATTAAAAAAATAAAGGTTCCGGACCGAGGAACTTGCTTTCCATGTGGAAATTCCTGGGCTCGAACCAAAAATTTGTATTCATAATTTGTTCACTCATATCTTGTGGGGAAAAATGAGTAGCTGCTTTAATGTTAGCAGCGATCAGTGGCGGAATCATAGGACTTCTTCGGAGAGACGGCGGGGGTTATTGCCGTGTAGGTCCCGGACGGAGGAACTTGCGGAAGTTCCGGGGCTTGAACCAAAAATTTGTATACAAGCCAGCGTCGATGGCATGTTGAATACACCGGTTCCCTTCAGAACACCGAAGTTAAGCGACATCCAGCGAGGTTAAGACTTGGATGGGTGACCATTCAAATTCTAATTCTTGTGACGCTGGCTTTTCCCGGCCCCACTCAGGCTGGGTGAGGTCAATGTGAGTAGCAGGTTTGTGAGTTTCCTGCGAATGGAGGGTAAAACCCCCGTCGTGATATGACCATGGCAGTTGAAAGCGACGTTAAACCCCAATTAAAAAAAAAAAATTGTATTTATAATTTGTCCACTTATATCTCGTGAGGAAAAATGAGTAGCTGTTTTAATGTTAGATATTAGGAGGAAAAATAAGATATTAGGATATTAAAGATACGGAAAGTCCTATAATTCTGCGCTTCCTACCGGCATTGTGATATAATAACACATAGAAGCTTTCCATGTGAAAATTTCCGGGCTTGAACCAAAAATTTGTATTAATAATTTGTCCACTCATATCTCGTGAGGAAAAATGAGTAGCTGCTTTAATGTTAGCAGCGACCAGTGGCGGAATGATAGGCAAAGATTTTAGATTTTAGGATATTAAAGATACGGAATTGTGATATAATAACACAAAGAAACACATTTATTTATTTATTATTGATAATTTGGTTGAAAGTTATCATATTATTACAGTTAAACACAATCGTCATATCACAACTACTCAAACTCGCTCAAACTCGCGACATAGGCAATAAACCCGCCCTTTAGTCAGGACATCTCTATATATTTTATCTATGTTATTCATTTTTCTTTTCTTGTTTATATTGTTCTTATTTTTTATCATTACTTGATTGTACATAATATTATGTCCAATTAATACGGAATTTAATAATAATAATGATTCCGAAAAAATATCCCATTGATTTTGAAATATTTCTCTCTCGTTTTTATTTGCAGGCATGGCCAACAGTGGTATGACTTTCGGTCCAAGGTGCAACAGCCCATGCTGCAGCCTCGTGTGGCCAAACTCTATGTGAAACCCATCGAGGAGACAGCCGTCGCTTTTGTGGAGAGGTCAGTACATTGGTTCGTAAAATGGTTAAAAATAGTAAGTTCATGTATGATATCTTTATGGTGAAGCACAGGGCTGATTTATAATTTTATTTCCGATAATATTAGAAATTGGAAGTATTATTGTTTTCGTATTTGTAAAAAAAATATATAAATATTCTATTTTATTATTTTTTTTTTGTATGTAACACAGCATTATTTTCTTTTACTTTTAAAAACTATTTTAAATTACCTATTTCTTTATACTCCATAGTTCCGCCACTGGTCGTTACCCATTAGATACAAATAACCATTTACTCAATTTTCTTTTCGAGTTACGAGCGGACCCGAACATCCAAATACAGGCCAGAAAAATGCCTACCCTGCTGGCAATTGAACCCAGGTCACCGTGTGTTCAAACATGCAAGTCTAGTGCGTTACACCACTCTACCATGGTCACTAACTAATCAAATTAAAATAGTTGTTTTGATAAGTTGAATGAGTTCTCAGACTAATCTAAAACCTAAAGTGAGCGAAAATTTGGGTATGACAATCACGATCAAACACCTCGGCTGAGGTGTGAAGAACACCTATACAAAGAAAGAGACAGATCAACAGAGTGTGAGGTAACGGAAAACAAAGTTCCCATGCATTTCATGTACTTTCAGCCAGCAGAAATTTCAACATGAATTTCAAAAACTGCAATTTTTATTGCAGAAATGGACTCTACACTCTACGTCGAAAAAGAAATTGACTTGACTTTTTGTTTGACTTCCTAGGCCAACGGAAACCCTATTTTCGGGATAATGATTAACACAAACATGATAACTTTTTCTCTTTTCAAATTTCATTTGAAAATTGAAACTGAGAAGGAAAAAGGAGAACACCTGATGTATCTTTTATCTTAATATTTTCTGTTTCAGAATAAAATCAATTCGTGATGTAAATTTAGAAATGCCATCCGATTTTCTGAATGAAATTCACAAATGGTCTTTAGAATGTAAGTACACTTTTTCAAGTAAATAATAGTAAGTAGGTACAATACCTTTACTTTAGTATTTTATTTCTTTTTCTTTTTGCTCTTCTTCTTCTTTTACTTTGCGTTTTCCCCAAACCTTCTTGGGAATCTTGGGGTCGCCATTTGTTCCATGAATCTTTTCCTTCCATATCTTTCTATTAAGTGCGTCCTCTTTTCTCTAGTTATTCTCTATTAGGTCTTCTTCAACTTGGACGCTCCATCGCATCTTTGGTCTTCCTCTCTTTCTTTTACCGCTTATTTCAAGTTCTTGTATTCTCTTACTCACATAGTTTTCCTCTTAGCGTACTCTCTTGTATTTTCTTGGCCAGAGGTCCTTGTATGTATTTTCTTTGCCAGAGTGACTGTACCCATAGTACGCTCATTTCTCTACCTATATCTCTCCTTGTTATTCTTATGAAACAGTATTCAATTTAAGATGAGCTAGAATGCTAGACTATCCCTCAACTCGGGCTAGAGTGGTTGAAACCAAGTCTTGGGGCGGTAGCTGGTTTGTGATTTTCCAGCAAAATTAGTGTAAAACTCTGTTTTGAAGATGTTAGAGATATGTCAAGCAAAAAAGTCTGGCTGGGGGGCTATAAACAGAGAGGAGGCTTGGTTCTGGGGGCCCTTGTCAATTATTAGCCTCCTTGTAAAGACAGTGGTAGAAGTGCTGAGTCATTCCTCCACTGTCTGGCTACCTACCATCATTCACAATGACGACCCCCTATGATGAAGAAAAAAATAAGCAACACCATTTCAATTTTCGATAAACTCTTTCTTACTAGGCATCATTCCTAGAAGCTTTTCTCACTAGCTTTCTTAGAAGCTTTTATCATTAGCTTTCTTAGAAGCTTTTATCATTAGCTTTTTTCATTAGCTTTCTTAGAAGCTTTTATCATTAGCTCAGGAAAAGAACCTTTGTAAAAATACAATATTGTTAATAGGTAAATAAATGAAATGTTTAAAATGTTAAAAAAAAAAAAAATCTCTTTATTTCAGCCATTGCTCGTGTGGCGCTGGACGTTCGGCTTGGCTGCCTGGACGACAACGTAAGCCAGACGGAGACCCAAGTCCTGATAGACGCCGTCAACACCTTCTTCAGGGATGTCCTCATTCTGGAACTGAAGGTTCCCTTCTGGAAACTCTTCAGCACTCCCACCTGGCGGGAGTATATACAAGCTTTGGACACCATCCGGGGGTGAGTAGTGAGAGTTTGTAATCAGCACCCCCACCTGGCGAGAGTATATACAAGCTTTGGACACCATCCGGGGGTGAGTAGTGAGAGTTTGTAATCAGCACCCCCACCTGGCCGGAGTATATACAAGCTTTGGACACCATCCGGGGGTGAGTAGTGAGAGTTTGTAATCAGCACCCCCACCTAGCGGGAGTATATACAAGCTTTGGACACCATCCGGGGGTGAGTAGTGAGAGTTTGTAATCAGCACCCCCACCTAGCGGGAGTATATACAAGCTTTGGACACCATCCGGGGGTGAGTAGTGAGAGTTTGTAATCAGCACCCCCACCTGGCCGGAGTATATACAAGCTTTGGACACCATCCGGGGGTGAGTAGTGAGAGTTTGTAATCAGCACCCCCACCTAGCGGGAGTATATACAAGCTTTGGACACCATCCGGGGGTGAGTAGTGAGAGTTTGTAATCAGCACCCCCACCTGGCCGGAGTATATACAAGCTTTGGACACCATCCGGGGGTGAGTAGTGAGAGTTTGTAATCAGCACCCCCCCCCCTGGCGGGAGTATATACAAGCTTTGGACACCATCCGGGGGTGAGTAGTGAGAGTTTGTAATCAGCACCCCCACCTAGTGAGAGTATTACACAAGCTTTGGACACCATCCGGGGGTGAGTAGTGAGAGTTTGTAATCAGCACCCCCCCCCCTGGCGGGAGTATATACAAGCTTTGGACACCATCCGGGGGTGAGTAGTGAGAGTTTGTAATCAGCACCCCCCCCCCCTGGCGGGAGTATATACAAGCTTTGGACACCATCCGGGGGTGAGTAGTGAGAGTTTGTAATCAGCACCCCCCCCCCCCTGGCGGGAGTATATACAAGCTTTGGACACCATCCGGGGGTGAGTAGTGAGAGTTTGTAATCAGCACCCCCCCCCCCTGGCGGGAGTATATACAAGCTTTGGACACCATCCGGGGGTGAGTAGTGAGAGTTTGTAATCAGCACCCCCCCCCCCCTGGCGGGAGTATATACAAGCTTTGGACACCATCCGGGGGTGAGTAGTGAGAGTTTGTAATCAGCACCCCCCCCCCTGGCGGGAGTATATACAAGCTTTGGACACCATCCGGGGGTGAGTAGTGAGAGTTTGTAATCAGCACCCCCACCTAGTGAGAGTATTACACAAGCTTTGGACACCATCCGAGGGTGAGTAGTGAGAATTTTCCCCTTGGTGGTGCCATCATTCATCTGATGAGAAAACACTTTTGGGGACTTGAAATAGTTTTAAACGGCAACTTTTGCACATTGTGAACTTACCGACAGGGATAAGAGAGGGTGTTTCTCTCTGTTCCTGTCAAGACTGACTTCAGTAGCTTGATCGATAAGGCGACGGACTTGTAACCTAAAGGTGGGTGGTTCAAGTCCCGGTTTCAGCATAGTTTTAGCAAAGCGAGTTTGATTAGTTGTGATATCACGAAAGTGATTAACACAAATAAGATAACTAACTAACTGTTCCTGTTGAGAGATAACTAACTTACTGTTCCTGTTGAGAGATAACTAACTTACTGTTCCTGTTGAGAGCCCTTAGTAGCCTTTTACGACAGGCAAGGATGGAATGCCTTGGGATTATTCTTCTATTATCTTTCCCCTGCCGCAGGAGATTCCTTCTCCCACAGGAAATTTATTATTATGTTATCTAGCTCCTCTTCTCATTTCCAGCATCACCATGAAGCACATCATGACAACACTGGAGAGACTGCAAGCTCAAGATAGTCTAGAGTGTACTCACGAGTCATCCCTACTCCAGCGAGTATTAGCCCTTCATCCTGAGAACCCTAAGTTCGCCTGCATTCTTGCCTTGGACATGTTCATAGTCGGGATTGATACGGTAAGTTTAGTATCCTGACGTACTTTGCAACATCAGAAATATTGTAGACGAGTGGTTTGCTTCACAAAATGCGTTAGAGGGGGACCAACGCATGTAATACATTGTAAAATAATATCTTCTTGTCCCAGTAATTCAGGTCAAGGGGCTCTTCTGGTAATCTAGAGGTCACTGGTTGAAAAATTAACCGGGATATGATAAGGTATCCTCCCAATTGGCATTTTGACCACATAATAATAAGCCTTGGACTTACGGCTGGAATAATGGGACTTATTAGTCCTAGTTGGTTAGTATAAATAAAGCGAGCATAATTTTTCATTTTTTGGAACATTGAAGTTTTTCAAACGAAAAGCAAATCTAGGTATGTATGTAGGTATTTAGGTAGCGTAAGTCTCATTACGCTAAGGTATATGTACTTAGCTAACGAGATTGAATCCATCATTAATTTGGATCTTACCTCATTTTGCTTGATATTCTTACCAGTATGTATTTAGTTGTACATGTAATAGGCTGAAACAGCTATCTGAGGATGTAGACAACTGTTCTAAAACTTGCCTTGAAAGAATAGTTCAGTTTTTTAAGATTATGTATTTTTCATAAATAATAATAATGGTTTACATCGAAGGATGTCAAATTTGAGTTTGCCAATGGTTTTATTGGTAAGGATTAGGTTTTTTTTTAGTTTGGTTAAGATTTTATGATTTGCTTCTTTAAATAATCTAACATAATGTAAGAAAGTCATAGCTTACCAATTAATTTTGAGTGTTGCTTTTTGAGTAGATTCGTTTCAATTTGGAGTCACTTTGAATTTTTCTGGATACTTTTTGATTGGAGTCACTGTGAGTTTTCCTGCATACGATTTTAATTTGGAGTCACTTAGAATTTTTCTGGATACTTTTTGATTTCGAGTCACTTAGAATTTTTCGGGATACTTTTTGATTTGGAGTCACTGTGAATTTTGCTGCATTCGATTTTAATTTGGAGTCACTTTGAATTTTGCTGCATTCGATTTTAATTTGGAGTCACTTTGAATTTTTTTGCATACGATTTTAATTTGGAGCCACTTAGAATTTTTCTGGATACTTTTTGATTTGGAGTCACTGTGAATTTTGCTGCATACGATTTTAATTTGGAGTCACTTTGAATTTTGCAGGATACTTTTTGATTTGGAGTGACTTTGAATTTTACTGGATACGTTTTGATTTGGAGAGAATTTGAATTTTGCTGGAAACTTTTTGATTTGGAGTGACTTTCAATTTTGCTGGATACGTTTTGATTTGGAGAGACTTTGAATTTTGCAGGATACTTTTTGATTTGGAGTGACTTTGAATTTTGCAGGATACTTTTTGATTTGGAGAGACTTTGAATTTTACTGGATACTTTTTGATTTGGAGAGACTCTGAATTTTGCTGGAAACTTTTTGATTTGGAGTGACTTTCAATTTTGCTGGATACGTTTTGATTTGGAGAGACTTTGAATTTTGCAGGATACTTTTTGATTTGGAGTGACTTTGAATTTTGCAGGATACTTTTTGATTTGGAGAGACTTTGAATTTTACTGGATACTTTTTGATTTGGAGAGACTTTGAATTTTGCTGGAAACTTTTTGATTTGGAGTGACTTTCAATTTTGCTGGATACGTTTTGATTTGGAGAGACTTTGAATTTTGCTGGAAACTTTTTGATTTGGAGTGACTTTCAATTTTGCTGGATACGTTTTGATTTGGAGTGACTTTCAATTTTGCTGGATACGTTTTGATTTGGAGAGACTTTGAATTTTGCTGGAAACTTTTTGATTTGGAGTGACTTTCAATTTTGCTGGATACGTTTTGATTTGGAGAGACTTTGAATTTTGCAGGATACTTTTTGATTTGGAGTGACTTTGAATTTTGCAGGATACTTTTTGATTTGGAGAGACTTTGAATTTTACTGGATACTTTTTGATTTGGAGTGACTTTCAATTTTGGTGGATACGTTTTGATTTGGAGAGACTTTGAATTTGGGTGGATACGTTTTGATTTGAATACCTGCAAAATAATAACAGCATTCACTTGAAAATCATAATAATTGTTGTACAAATTTCGATGGACAAAGGGAGACAATCTTTTAATCTATATATATTTTTTAGAAGCAAATCATAAAAAATCAACTACCTATAAACAAGTGCTTATCTGCTCATACTAAGAAAAGAATTCATAATTATGAAGAATGGATGTAAACCATCAAACCATTGGCGGAGTAATTTGGTTAAGGAAGATAGAATTTCGAAAAAAAGGAACAATAATAAAGGCACCTTTATTTAGTAACAAATTTGTTTATTTATTTTCACATAATTCATTTATAGGCATATCAATTTTTGATGTCAATGTAGAAAATAAGTACGAAAATGGAGAAACTTAACTGAAAAAAAAAATCAAATATTAGATAATATTTATTATAAAACAAGTTGTACATTGATGTATAAATAAATAAAATAAGCTGGTAGGTACTATTACTACTATCTGTTTATGTTAAACCTCAAGGCCTCTTCACATTTTTGTGGTTACTGCAACATTATCATGAGCCTCCTTTGTTTTTAAATTCATTAACATTATTTTCTTTATGTTCTGGTAATGTCCGTTACTCACACAAGTAACTGCTCATTATTCCTCACAAGTTAAGAACACAACTTTTTCAATTGTATTCAAAATTTGGTTACAGCTCTTCGTAAGGTGAAACTTCTGCTATTAACCCAGCACTAATTGGGAACTGTATAGACCTTTTTTCATCCATTTGCAGTGGCGTAGCCAGGCGGGGGTTTTTGGGACAAAACCTACCCCGAAATTTCCAAGAAACCCCAGTAAAGATGGAATATACGTTAGGCGAGATTTCTAAACCCCCCTCAACCCCCCCCCTCGGGGGGCACAATTACCTTTTTTCACGATGAAAAAGTCCAAGTAATTTGAGGTTATTCGACACTTCGACAGTCCAAGTTTCGAATAACCTCAAGTATTAATAAAGTACCGAGTCCCGCTTCAAATGATTAAGGAAAAAAACGATAATATGAGAAAATAGTTGACTATTTCTACAAAATGACCAACCTCAGCAGCTTGATCGATAAAGCGGCGGATTTTTAACGTAGAGTTCGGTGGTCAGAGTCCCAAGTTCGGTGAAAATTTATCACGATAACAAATAATTATGATAACTTTTATTTCTAAGAACTGATGAAATAGCAATGGAGACAAAATTCTCTCAAATAGTAAACCAATCAAATCATGTTCGAAACTTTCGAACTTAATGGCATAGCGTTATTATAACAATCCGTTTGGTCCTGGGACCTGACAGTTATTTTCCAGTTGTGGAAGGATTAAATAGACGCCCAGATACAATTTCTAGACTCTTGCCAATTCCAATGATTCTATTTTGGTCTTAAGGTCCGTATAATTTAAAAGTTATATTGTTCAAAACTTTGGCACTCCAATCGCTGGGAATCGTATAAGGTACCCGCTTAGTGGTTACGTTTCACTAAAGGACTAAAGAGTGTATTTATTATTATTATTATCTTTTGCGTGGGTATTTTGCCCGGGTTGGACCGAAAAAACCCTCATATATTCGCTGGAAATCGGAATTTTTGAAAAATTCTTTCCAAACCAAGGATCAAACTGAACACCAGGAGTCATAACCATTATACCACGGAGTTTCGTAAAGTTGCATGCATACGTTGCTATGGCAACTACATGAACAAAACAATAATAGTAAGATAAAGAAATCTATGTTATTATTTCACACAAAAAAATTGTGGGTAGCATCAACATTACGAGAACTAATGCTAATGCATCATAATAATATCTCCATCCAACCATCATATTCCAATATCAATCTCGTAATGCCGTCACTTGTCGTTGCCCACTCTACAACTACCCCAATTGTCCTCACGAGACCAGTGTTGGCCCCGACACCCAAAATATAGAGCCGAAAAAATGCCGCCCCGCCATTCTACCGCTGAGCATTCTACCACTAGGCCAAGCTGACTACAACAATAATGAGAATATCGCGTTGATTTTACTGCCTGATTAAAACTAATGAGTGTCAGTGGTCAAAAGCTCAAATGGGAAAATATCTTGTCAAGTCCTGGCGGGTATCGAACCTGCGATCTCTAGATTACCAGACACAAGATAATTACAACTTAAATTAAACAATAGGACAAATAAATAATTTTATCATATGGCTTGGCTGGGATTTGAACCCAGGCCCTACGGTTTACCGGTTGACAGAATCCGCTGATTTCATCGCTGACTTCTGATCAAAGGACTGCAGGTTCGATGCCAGCTTTCTCCATTGCGTCACTGCATCCTTGTCTGGCTGTAGTGGCTTTGGGCGTTCGTCTCTACTAGAATTTTAAACTTGAAATTTTGAAGAGAACCGTATTGATTAATTTTGCCTGTGTTATTTTATTTTATGTTAATAAATACAATAAATAATGTGGCCATGATCAAATTAAGTTGATTTCAATAAAATTATTGTTCAGGCTAAAAATTTCATAAGTTGAAAGATTTTTTTTGTTTAGGGTTTACAGTCGCTTTCAACTATAACGTGACCATTGACCATATCACGAAAGGGATTTACCCACCGTTCGCTGAACAAACAAAAAAATTAATCTCACCCAGCCTAAGTGTGATCGGCAGGAGTCAGCAGAGCCGGGAGGAGCCAGCTTTCGTAACCATCTAGAACGATCACCAACAGTTAACATCACGCTAGAATGTAAAGGGTTGGGTGGAAGAGATTGCCATAGGCAATAACCCCGCCCTTTAGTTAGGACAAATGTATATATTTTGTTTATTTTTTTCCTGTTTATATTTACATTGTCAATTTTGTATTTTAATTTTTACCATTATTTGTTTGTATATAACATGTTCTTCTAATAAAGTGTTTCATAATAATACTAACTTTAGTGATCAGAAGAAAACTGGTTTATTCATCGTGCCATCGACGCTGGCTCTTAAGGTGAAAGTGAAATCCTAATTAAAATAATTGAACATTAAATAAGTTTTCTTTAATGTGTTTAAATGAAAGGTCCTTGCTCAAAACCTTGTTGGGGAATGAAAATGGAATTGATCATTGGAAAAGAGAGTAGTGATTGTGGAAGACGTTTCAATTATGCTTTAAATATCATTAGGAACCATACCAAATTTCAGCTCAATCGGACTTGTACTTCGGGAGATATGCGCGAGATATGCTAGTATTTCAATAATCTCATTTAAAAGCTCAACTTTCAAAAAGTAGACTTTTTGGATAGCGCATAACGCTAATGAGCTTGTCATTGGTAACTATGCAAAATTTTACCTCATTCCGTCTTGTGATTCTCGAGTTTTATGAGAACAAACATACACACACACATACACACAAACGAATTGTTTTATAATATAAGATTTTATTTCATTTTCAGACATCCGGAGCCATAGCGTCTATCCTGTATCAGCTGAGTACCCACCCGGACAAAGAAGAACAACTTTACCAGGAGGTTCAGACCATGCTTCCAACTAAGGACACGCCCATCACGGCAGAAATCCTGGAGGATATGCAGTACCTGAAAGCTTGCATCAAGGAAACTTTGAGGTAAAGATATAAACCAAACTACACCCACGGGTTCGAACCCCCGTGCCGACAGAAATTTGTATTCTTAATTTGGTTACAATTGTTTGTAAGGGATACCTTCCGGTGCGCTCGTGTTGACCCAGCACCTAATTGGGAAGTATTGTGTCTGTTCTCGCCCATCAGAGGGGAGGCATACTACGGGATGGGCAGGCTACAACACAGACCACAAGCGTCTACAGTAGCTCCTGTTTCATGGCTACGAAATAAAAAAGGCTGTGAAACACTCATCTTAATAATATTTAAAAAAATGTGTAGGTACTCGTACTTCCCATTTATTACCTACAAATTTGGTATACTGAGATCGGTGGTTCGAGTCCCAAAATCAGCAAAGATTTAGTAAAGCGAGTTTGAGTAATTGTGATATCACATCGTGTTAATACAAAACCCATATGAGATACCTATAATTACCTATGTTGGAAATTAATAATTAAGTATTATCTTCCAGGATGTATCCTGTTGTCCTGGGCAATGGAAGGTGTATGACCAAAGACACGGTCATCAAAGGATACAATATTCCCACAGGCGTAAGTATAGATTCCTTATTTAGTTGGTTTATTAATGGATTTTTATTCGTTTTCTGAAATATCAAACCACAAGTACATGGCGTACCAGGCGTACCTACCCCATGAACTTTTTCTTTTACAAAGTTTGTTTTCTCTTCCTACCCTAGTTGTTGTTGAAGTAAGAGCAGTATAGTTAACGCCGAAGATGATGCTCTTTCGCCTCGATTTACCCGGCTTGTCCTAGCCCACAAAACCAATGATCCGCGGGACTAACCATCGTGCGGACATTTTGGGCTTTTAGTTTTAAGGATTTTGAACCCTTTAAGAACTACCATCTAGCGAGACACTTAGGGATTTTTAATTGACAGCCATCCAAGTCCTAGCCTCACTGTTCGTTGTCTAACTTCAGTGACAGAACGAAAATTAGCCCCCATTCCAGTAACCACTAAAATCCCCAAATATCCCTTTCAACCGTCACACAAATCACTCTGATTGGTTAATTTGAACGAAATAACCACTCTTAATGTAACGAAATAACCACTCTTAATGTAACTTTTGAAAAGGATTATGAGTGAGAGTGTTTCTGGGATGATGGAAGACCTGAAGCCTGTTCGAATATACTGCCCAGATTCTCCGAATCTCCTTTTCTCCGTTTGAACCGTCAAATATCGTTCAAATATCGATATCAGAGAGTGCAATCGGAAAGTGAAAGAGGGAGTTGAAATAGCTGTTCTGCGCATGACATTACGTCAAATTGCCTATACTTCCAATGCTAACAAATCTCGATTTCACTTTCCTTTTCAATTTCTGTTCGAATAATATTTTTTGGGAAAGTCAAACGGGGAGTAGAAAGGGCGCGTAATTTTTAAAAAAATGACTTCGAAACGGAGATTTAGGGCAGTAAAATGGTCGAAATTCGGGAAGAATAATTTCACTCCCCCAATTGGTTTTAAACAACCCTAATGGTAATTACTCGCCATAATTACTTATTATAATTATTAAATAAGTAAAAGTATGTCATTTTATTAACATATTATATCATAGAATATTATTTTCCGTCTTTTTTAACGCAATAATTCCTTTAATTGAGAGGTCGTTGTTTTCGAAGATTTCCAGCCTAACAGTCGTTTCCATAGCTATATTGCTATATTTTACTATTCTTTACAATTATTTTTACTTTGGTAGTCATTACTGCGCACTTTGAAACGAGAATTATTTTATACTGAACTAGGGGTTTAACGGTACTTAGCAGCGGAATTTTTGTTACATCTAACTAGTCGTCTACCCGTACTTCGTAAAGTGATTTTTTTTAAAATATACTAATCCGTACTCCTTCAAGATATTATTATATTATTTCACGTTTTTTAACTAACTAACCATTTACCCATATTCTGCAACGAAATTTCTCTTATACCTAACTGGGTGTCAACCCGTGCTTCGCAATGTCATTCATTTTTAAATTAACTAGAGCTTTACGTGCTTCATAAGGGAATTTATTTTACGTTTTACACCCAACGAGTTATTTACTCGTACACTGCAACGTGGTTTCTTTATTACCGAACTAGTCATCTACCCGTGCTTCGTAGCAGGTTTATTATTTCCGTTTTTTTTAATACTTTTTATACCTTACTATCCGTACTTCGTAGCAGGATTATTTTTCCGTTTTTTCTTAATACTTTGTATACCTTACTAGCCGTCTACCCGTAATCTGCTACAAGATTCATCTTATGCCTAACTAGTCGTCAACCCGTACTGTCTACTACAACATTTCTCTTATAGCCAACTAGTATTCTACCCGCACTTTGCTACGGGATTTTTTTAATTATACTTTGTATACCTTACTAGCAGTCTACCCGTACTCTGCTACACTAGTCTGTAACCTGTACTTTGCAGTGGGATTCATTTTTAAATAAAGTAAACCTTAATAAGCGCTTCGTAAGGGAATTTATTTTACGTTTTACACCCAAAGAGTAGTTTAGCGGTCACTGCAACGTGATTTCTTTATTACCGAACTATTCGTCTACCCTAACTTCGTAACTGATTTGTCATTTCACGTTTCAAACCAAGCTAGTCGTCAACACGTACTCTGCTACAAGATTTCTCTTAGAGCTAACTAGTCGTTAACCCATACTTTGATACGGGATTTATCTTATGCCTAACTAGTCATTAACCCGTAAAATACCGATTTTCCTGCAGTCTAGATTGTCAAAAAAATATCTCTAGTGCGTCTGATTTTCTGTACAAAACATCGAGCTACATTTATTCACATTTCCCTGTAAATACTTGAACAGAACAAAGAGGTGGTCAAGGTGACCGACTAATTCATAGGTTCAAAACCCAACCGATGCCGAGATATGACAAGTTACATCCTCCCATTTGGGATTTTCACCATATAATACGTCTTCTGCTTACGCTTACTAATAATGGCATTAATGAGTCCCATTATTAGGACTAATTAGTCCTAGTCGACCAGTATAAATAAGGCGATATTATTTTTAAAGCACAATACACCTACGCGTATTCACTTGTCTCAGTAAATATTTGAAGACGCGATGCTACCCACTAAAAATTGTGACATAAGAACACAAATAATTCTTATCTTATCTTAAATGGGATCTATTGGATTACTTCTCGCCCATCAGAGGGAAGGCTTATTACGGGATGGTCAAGCTACAACATAGACCACAAGCGTCTTCAGTAGCTGCTGTTTCATTGCTACGAAATCCAAAATGCTGTAAAACCTTCTTGTTCTTCTTATTCTTCTTCTTCAAAAAAATTCCCCCTTTAAAGTACAAGGTAAATGCTCGTTAGGTGAATTTAAAATTTCCTAATTTAAAGTACGTGGTGACGACTCGTTAGTTATATAAACAATAAGCCCGTTGCACAGTAAGCATAAAATTAAGTTCAATATTTCGAATTACAATTTGACAGCTATTTGGTTTTAAAAAATATGCTGTTACAAAGTACGGAATAATATGTAGTTAGGTATTAATCTTATAAAAAAATACTACGTTGCAAAGTATGGGTTGACGGCTAGTTTGCTATGAAAAAATTTCCGTTACAAAGTAGAAGGTCACTACTATTAAGAGGGCACAATATTTACCAGTATGAAATCAAGAAAAAATTATAAAAGATAAAGTATTATAAAAAAATACATAGGTACATAAATAAATAAGTAAATGATACTAGTGTCCTAACTAAAGGGCGTATAAAACCAGAAAAAAAATCCGTTGCGAAGTACGGGTTGACGGCGACTATGCTATAAAAAATATGCCGTTGCAAAGAACAGGGTATCACCTAGTTAGGTATGAAGCGTAAGTATACAGGGTGTAACAGACTAAATGTAAAATCTCTTAAGAGGTGGTAGTATAGATTATTTCCAACCATTAATGTTCTATAACACTTCTGATTTAACTCAGTGGTTCTCGAGATATTATTTTTTTGAATTATTTTTACAAGTCCCCTGCCGCTCGACAAAGAATGGCATCTAACTCCGTAAATACAGTAGATGAAGCAATAGATTTAACTTTTTCCATAAGATAACAATATTTCACTATTATTTAGACTAGATTTATTCTTAAAAAGTGCACACGTACTGAAAAAAATCGGCAGCAGCGGAAAATTTATCGCGAACATGAAATCCACCTGAAACTTCAGCCGCCATTTTCTCAAAATACTGCCCTCATAAAGTATTGGTTTCATTTATGTAAAAACTTGCTTGAAGTCTTATCTTTCAGAAAGTATGACACACTTGATATAAAACTTTCATTTTTTATTGAAACCAAGAGAAACTAAAAAAAAAGTCAGTCAGTACTACTAACTGTACCTACTAGGCTACCATCCTACTTTTACCTAGGGAACTAATTTTTTTTCTTCAATTTAACAAATTATGGGTGTCATTTACTTTCCAACGACCCAAAAAATTAGCCTCAGTCGATTCATTGATTAGGCTGCGGACTCTTAACTTGGAGGTCACTGGTTCGAGTCTCAAGTATGGCAAATATTTAGTAAGACGAGTTTGAGCTATTGTGACACCACGATCGTGATTAATTGACCTTAATATTTTAGTATGTGTGTATGGTTTTATTTGTGGTGAAGCACAAGGCCTCTCCACATTTTTTGTGGGTAGCGCAGCATTACTAAGAGCCTCCTTTACTTTTCGAATTATTCTATTACATTAATTTCTTTTTACTCTGGTAATACCGCCACTGGTCGTTACTCATACAAGTAACTACTCATTTTTCCTCACGAGGTTTGAGTGGACCCCGAACATCCAAGTACAGAGCAGAAAAACTCCTGTCCCGCTGGGGATCGAACCCAGGTCACCATGCGTGCAACGCCTAGCACGCTAACTCACTCTGCCACGGTGACTACTAATTGACCTTAATATTTTAGTATTCCATGTGTTTTATTAAAATTTGGTACCTACTAACATAATAATTTGTACCTCTACGTACCAACCTATGAATTTTCAGTATTTACCGTACCACCTTTACCTGTGGGTGTTAACTATGTAGGTACATTGTTATGATGTTATGTTTCATTTCATTCAAACCATTTTATCATTGAGACCCTTTCCTCTTATGAACAAATGAACAATTACGATTAATATTGATTTCTGAAGCAACACAGCTAAAAGTATCATACATGGATACGTAGGTACATACTAATTTGCCACACTTGAGACTCGAACCAGTGACCTCTAAGTTAAGAGTCTACTGAGGCAAACTTTTGGGCCGTTGGAAAATATATGGCAACCATAATATGTCAAATTGAAGAAAAAAAATTAGTTCCCTAGGTAAAAGTAGGATGGTAGCCTAGTAGGTACAGTTAGTAGTACTGACTGACTTTTTTTTTATTTCTCTTGGTTTCAATAAAAAATGAAAGTTTTATATCAAGTGTGTCATACTTTCTGAAAGATAAGACTTCAAGCAAGTTTTTACATAAATGAAACCAATACTTTATGAGGGCAGTATTTTGAGAAAATGGCGGCTGAAGTATCAGGTGGATTTCATGTTCGCGATAAATTTTCCGCTGCTGCCGATTTTTTTCAGTACGTGTGCACTTTTTAAGAATAAATCTAGTCTAAATAATAGTGAAATGTTGTTATCTTATGGAAAAAGTTAAATCTATTGCTTCATCTACTGTATTTACGGAGTTAGATGCCATTCTTTGTCGAGCGGCAGGGGACTTGTAAAAATAATTCAAAAAAATAATATCTCGAGAACCACTGAGTTAAATCAAAAGTGTTATAGAACATTAATGGTTGGAAATAATCTATACTACCACCCCTTAAGAGATTTTACATTTAGTCTGTTACACCCTGTATAATACTCCGTTGCGAAGTACGGGTTGAGTTAACTATAAAAATTATTCTGTTTCAAAGTACGGGGAAACATCTAGTTAGGTATAAAACCTATAAAGATAAATACTCTGTTGCAGATTGTTGGCTATAATATATAGCAGAATTATAGGATTTTTTTCCTTACCTTTAACATCGTAATATTTTATTTTATTTTGCTTATAATTCCGCCACTGGTCGCTGCTCACATTGACACAGTTACTCATTTTTCATCACGGAGTATGAGTGGATGCAAGTACAGTGCACAAAAATACTGCTCTGCTGTGGATCGAACCCAGGGCACCATGCGTGCAATGCCTAACGCCTAGCGCGCTAACTCACTCCGCCACGGTGACGTCAGTGACTACATTGAAAAGGAGAATCGGGGATTTGGAGAAGTATATTCGAACAGGAATCACTCCCTTTTTGCGAAACGGAGAATTGGAGAATCGGGGAGTGGGCAGTATATTCGAACAGGCTACGTTAATTTTTATTATATTTTATACTTTGCGGGCCGAGGCATGGCCGTGAAAGCAAAAAATCCTTTTTCGTCAATGGCAGGTGTTGTAGTGGGAGTTTCGTGGTCAGTGACTACTTTGACATTTATATGTATACAGTATGTCTCAGAAGTCCTAGCGGAGGCCCTGTAACTTTTGAACGGATGGGAATTTTGAAATTCTGTTTTTTTTCTAGACATAGGAAAAGGCCCATGGCAAATCTGATGGTGATGTTAAAATTCAGGTTCGACACCCGGAAGTGACATTTTTTGATAAAAAATGCCCATTTCTCTCGAAATTTAAATGAGAAGGTATACTTTGGGTTTCATATTATCAATCTAGCGGCCATCACAGGTAATTATACAAAGTTTCATTTTTCTGCCACAATCAGGGGCGGAGCTATGTAGGCTGAAAGTTGAAAAATCAGGTACCTCATTGATTGACCATTTAGGACCTATTGCACTAAAAATTGGTTTTAAAAGGATAGAAAAAGTGTATTTGAAGTAACAAAACAATGAAAACACCAATATCTGTATCACCATTCAATCAGTGGCGGAGTAAAAAAATAACCAGATTGTGATTTTTTTCTAACTTGAAGCTTCGGTCTCCAAGTTGGTAGTCGACAACACTACATTGCACTTACCTTTCATCAGCGATGGAAATTAAAAAAAAAAATGTTTTTTTTTTAATTTATTTAAAATTGTTTTTAAATTATATTTTTTCTGGCCATCATTTTCTTGTCTTTCTTATGATAATAATAATGAAGCTCTTATTCACATTTAGCATAGTTTTTCTTCTCACCATGACAATTCTTAAGAGTCAAACCGGATTCATACGGAAACATGCATTATTAATAAAATTATTGAAATAGTACATATTGATATTTTTTCATTAAGTCAACGAACTCAGAAGCTTGTAAAATGAAAAGTAATACTTTCCTACTTTATTACCTACATGGTAAATATTTTAGTTGTGATATTTGGTAAACTTGAAATCATAATCTTTAACATAGGTAATGATTTTTTACTCCGACACTGATTGAAGGGTGATACATATTGGCGTTTTCATTGTTTTGGTGCTTAAAAGAACGATTTTAAAAAACATTTTGTGAGCAATAGATCCCACATTGCCAATCAATGTGGTATCTTATTTTTCAACTTTCAGCCTCCATACCTCCGCCCATGATTGTGGCAGAAAAATGAAACTCTGTATAAGTACCTGTTATGGCTGCTAGATTGATAATATGAAACCCAAAGTATACCTTCTTATTTAAATTTCTAGAGAAATGGGCATTTTTTATCAAAAAATGTCACTTCCGGGTGTCGAACCTGAATTTTAACATCACCATCAGATTTGCCATGGGCCTTTTTCTATGTCTAGAAAAAAACAGAATTTCAAAATTCCCAGCCGTTCAAAAGTTACAGGGCCTCCGCTAGGACTTCTGAGACATACTGTATAGAGATTTTTTTTTTTTTTTTTTTTTTTTTTTAAGTGGGGTTTAACGTCGCTTTCAACTGCCATGGTCATATCACGACGGGGGTTTTACCCTCCATTCGCAGGAAACTCACAAACCTGCTACTCACATTGACCTCACCCAGCCTGAGTGGGGCCGGGAAAAGCCAGCGTCACGAGAATTAGAATTTGAATGGTCACCCATCCAAGTCTTAACCTCGCTGGCTGTCGCTTAACTTCGGTGTTCTGAAGGGAACCGGTGTATTCAACATGCCATCGACGCTGGCGTATAGAGATTAAAGATGAGAGTTTCACTGCGCTGTCTATTTCGTAGCCATGAAACACCAGCAGCAGTATTTAACGTGACATGGACGCTGGCTCATCGTTTTTCTTTTCCGTAGGTCCAAGTTGTGTTTCAACACTACGTGACGGGGAATGAGGACAAGTACTTCCCCAACGCCAGTCAGTTCCTCCCAGAGAGGTGGCTCAAGAGTAACAAGTGCCCCTTTCATCCCTTTGCCTCCCTGCCGTTTGGTTACGGGCGCAGGATGTGCTTGGGCCGCCGCTTTGCCGATCTGGAGCTGCAAACGCTCGTTACCAAGGTAACGCTATAATGCTTATGTAAACAGAATGGTTATATTGGTCAGAGGAGCCCGAACCAGATTTCGTTCTGGGGAAAGTCTATTAGGTTATGAAGAGTATTAAGAAATCTTTATCTTGATTCTAAGAAGTCCTATCTGTTTGTACATTATGTCTTTATTAATAAAATGTACACTACTCCATCTAGTCCTATGAGTAACGGAAATTTTTCGAATGGTTATATTGGTTATTTTGGGACTTTTAAATTTCCCATGAGGATTCGTTTTACAACTGTCACATAGATTTTATTTACCCAACAACGCTTAAAATTAAGTCAGAAATTAACATTAAATGATTTTCTTCCAAAAGTATTGATATAAAAATAAAAAAAAATCCATTGATAGGTAATATTGTAACATGAACTTTACTAATCAGTTGTTTAAACCTGAAGTTTGGGTGAGGTCAGTTCTGTCAGCTATTGGAAGGCAAATCCTATTTTACTCACAGTGTCGAATGTTTCTTGTTCTAACGCCCAGTTCTATTTCGTTTTCTTTTCAGATTGTGCAGAACTTCAAGATAGAATATCATCATAAACCTTTAGAATATACTCTTCATCCCATGTACATTCCGAATGGACCTTTGAAATTCAAGATGACAAGTCGGTGATAAAAAAGAAAATACTTAAGACACACTAGATTCCTAAAATCAAATTCTCAATAATAATTTTATTTATTTGATAGAAACAGAAGCTTGTTACAGTGCACATTGCATACCTGAAAGTTTCCAGGCGTTTATAGAAAATTATTTGCCTGAATTTCGTGATAGACCTGACTGTGTAATACGAAGGTGTTTTTTCAAAAATCTGGGAACTATAAGGAGCATACCTATTTTCCTCAGAAATTAAAACAGTTAGGTTTTGTGGGACTATATAGAGTCCGGTTGACTATAAATCTCAGGCAGAAAATCTGGCGAAGGATTATCAACAGTTCTGTTGCTTCTAAAATCTTGCCAAAACAAATGTCAGCATAATAACCTGAACCGTACTTTGACGTATACATATACAATCACTTACATCTACTTCAAGCTGCCTAGCTAAAGAGTCGGATCATAAGTTTTAGGTTCTAGTCAAAAGATTGTAAACTGTAAATTCATCTTCCGGTCGGTTGATTCTATGATTTTGAAATTCCACTTGGTTAGTAAAAAAAATCGAATTAATAAAAACCATGCTTGAAAAATAATAATTATAGTATTTATTTTTACATAATGTTTATTTACTTGTCTATACGTATAATGTTAATACAAACATAACTGTACATAATTAAATCTTACCCTCTACTATATAGGTACCTACCTAAATTAAAAACAACTAAAATCTTAACATGTACCTTGTACGAGTATCGCAATATTTACAATGACCTGTTTAAAAAATATATTTCAAGAAATTTACAATTTTATCAACAATATTCTTCTGGTAATTAAAGAAAATCCATCTTCCCCTCTTATTTCTCTTTCTCTCTCTCTCTCTCTCTTTCTCTTTCTCTCTCTCTCTCTCACTTTCACTATCACTCTCACTCTCACTCTCTCTCTCTCATTTTTTTTCTCTCTCCCTCTCTCAATCTCTCTCGCTCTCACTCTCTCTGTCTCTCTCTCTCTCTCTCTCTCTCTCTCTCTCTCCCTTCCTCTCTTTTATTCTTAACTGGGGGCCTTCTCTCCCCCCATTTCCCTCCTCTCTTCCCCTCATCGAGGCGTCATTTTGAACTTTAGCTCCCCATCAGGGGCGTACATAAAGGTCACCTTGTAGTCCAGGGGTTTGTGCTTGAACTCGAGTCTGTAGGACCTGATGAGCTGGAAATAAAGAAGAAGAAAAAATATTTTATTTTACAAAAAAGAAGTTGATGAATTTATAATGGGATCATCTGCAGAATTTTTCCTATATGTTTACAAAAAATCGTCGTAATCCGTTCAGCAGTTCCTGAGATTTGCGCGTAACAAGGAATGCTTTTAACCGACAGACAGACACAAAACGAAAGTTGCTCAGGAGGTTATGAAACGTCCAGAAATATGAAAAAAATTGAAATCGGAGCAAAAAATATTTTATTTTACAAAAACGAACACAATACTTCAGATTTCTAAGAAATTTCTCAGAAGTAATAAAGACATATTTATTTATGCTAGAACTTGACCAGGCGTACTGCCGTTCTCTCAGATACTGCCTAACTATTGCTAGAAAGGTCTTGTATTCCATCATTATTATTAATATTAAACATATTGGATCAAGTTTTATTTACATAGAATATATACAATACATAGAAAAAGAGATTAATAGAACAAATCTTGATCAAGGGTGGTGCTAATGCCAACGGCATTCTCTTTCGCACCACCCTTCAGTTGTATTGATTATATTCCATCAGTTGTATTGAAGTCATTACAATGTGGTCAAAATTTAATCTCACGTCTATGAGGAATATTTTTGCATTAACTAGTTGGTAGAATTTTTCGTGTTCTATTATGTGCTCTAAAATCATACAAGCCATACAGACTGGTGGTTGTAAAGAATTTTTTGTTATTAGGTGTTTGTCAAACCTTCGTTAAAGTTTTTTTTCTCCTCTAGTAAAAAAAACTTTGGCTACGTAAGAGAGATTTTAGCCATGCCTTAAACCTTAAATCATTGAGTCTATATTTACGAGCCCTGGTAACTCCAGACATTGCTGGTATGCAATTATGAATTCATTTTAGAGAAAATGCTGGGTAAATGCTATAGGTCGATAATGTTTCTCTTTATTTCGATTAGTACACAATAAGCGGTAAATACAACCTCATTTCGTCATCTCTGGAATCTCAGAGCGAATGTTTGAATTTTTTCGTGTGTCAAAAACATTTGAATTTTTTCGTGTCATCGTGCACGATGGTAGCCAGACAGTGGAGGAATGACTCAGCAAGCCTACCACTGTCTTTACAAGAAGGCTAATAATTGACAAGGGCTCCCAGAACCAAGCCAATGCTGGTCTACTCCCTGTTTATAGCCCCCCAGCCAGACAGCTGGTCTACTCCCTGTTTATAGTCCCCCAGCCAGACTGCTGGTCTACTCCCTGTTTTCAGTCCCCCAGCCAGAATTTATTTATACATTATGTAAATCAGGGTATCAACATCAAACTCGCACCTTGGACAGAAGAATCTGCATCTCCAGATCTGCGAAGCGGCGTCCCAGACACATGCGCGCGCCGTGTCCATACGGGAGAGACGCGAACGGGTGAATCTCGTGTGAGTGGGGACACCCCGGTGTGGACGAGCCTTTGATCCACCTCTCCGGGAAGAAGCGCTCCGGCTCGGTCACATATTCGGGCATGTTACCCGTCACTATTGTGGGGAACACGAGCTGGATCTAAGAAATCAGTAAAAGTTCATTAACCCGCAATCAGTACAGTTGTGAGAGAAATCTCTCACATTTTCGTTTTTTGCACCCTGTACGTAAAAACTATCATGTTTACTTTATTTCTACACAAACAGATTTTCAAAATGACACACGCGCTGCAATTCAGTTGCGAACAAGCAAAATCGTGAGTGTGAGAGGAATCTCTCACACCGTATTGGATACGTTACAAAACCGAACCGTACTGATCTCGGGTTAATTCTATGCATAAAAGAGAAATGCACCAGCGGAGATGACACGTTGAATACACCAGTAGCCCATTCTAGAAACATTCTACACTCTCAAAATCCCCGAATCTCCGTTTCAACCGTCACACAACGCACTCTGATTGGTTATTACAGTCAAACAAATCGGGGTTAAGTGGCAGAGAATGCTTAATTCATTAACTTCGCCCCGGATCACAAAACTATTGTAATAAAAATTAATATTGATCTGTATTTCTTTTTGTACATACTTCTAAGCTTTTTTTTTAATTTATTGTTATTTTTGTTGTTTTTGTTGATGATTGTTTTGTAAAAAAAATGAAGTGTAAATAAATAAAATTAATTATCCAATCAGAGTGAGGTGTGTGACAGTTGCAAGGGAGATTATGAGAGTGAAGAGTGTTTCTGAAACGGGCTATAGTTCTCGTTCTGTCACTGAAGTTAAGCATTTAAGCAACGTCCAGACAGGTTAGGACTTCGATGGGTGACTTTTCAAATTTGAATCCCCGTGATTTCAGCTAACCTTGCTGAAGGTAATGAGCAACTTACGCCTTTTGGAATTCTGTAGCCACAGAGGACCATGTCGTTCTGAAGAGTTCTGCCGTTCCCAATGACTGTCGAGTACATCCTGGAACACAAGTCATGAACAAAGTTAAAGAAGTCATCATAAATCTATATATTACCTAAGTTAATCTGAATTACTCAAAATCACCTTAGTAAAGAATTTTATTCCCGCAAATACTTGGGACTTGAACCACCGAATTCTGATTAAAATTCTATTGCCTTTTCGATCAAGACTCTGAAGTCAGTCTAAAATAGCATGTAAGTTTTTAAAAGTTATCATATTTGTGTTAATCACTTTCATGATATAACAAGTACTCAAACTCGCTTTACTAAATCTACGCTGAAACCGGTACTTGAACCACCGACATCTAGGTTACAAGCCGCCGCCTTATCGATCAAGACTCTAAGGTCGATCTGAAATAGCATGTAACTGAAATAGCATGTCACTCATATGGTAGAACTAGCGGGCTGTCGCCCGCTTTGCGGGCCGAGGCATGGCCGTGAAAGCAAAAAATCCTTTTTCGCCAATGGCAGGTGTTGTAGTGGGAATTTCGAAAAATCCCGTCTTATTGCACATCTAGACTATAAGACAAAGCTACCTACCAAATTTCAGCTTCCTAGGACTTACGGTTTGGGCTGTAGAGCGATGATCAGTCAGTGGTCAGTCAGTCAGTGACTTTGACATTTATATATTAAGAAGATATGCACCTCAATAATATATGCGTTAAGTACCCTTTATATTTTGATAACTTGTAAAACTATTTTTAAGTATAATAGCGAACATTAGTATTGTTGTTTTCAAATGTAATTTTTGTAATCAATGTTATGTTCTTATAAAAAAAAAAAAAAAAAAAAAAACTCCAGAAGAAACACACCTGAACACCTCCTTGATGAAGGCTTTCAGATAGACCATCTGGTCCAGTTTGGCGGCTGTGAGGGGCTCCGACGGGTCTGGTAGAACTCTGCAGAGCTCCTGGTGGAGTTTCTCCTGCTCTGCGGGGCGGGTCGCTAGTTGATACAGCATGGAGCAGACTGCCATGGATATCTGAAAAAGAAAAAAAATAGATAAAGCCTGGATAAAAAAAATGTTGACGAATGTATAGACAATCATTAGAGCATCGAGCATTTGTGGTTGAATCATCATCTTCTAAAGGCAACGCCTTGTCGTGATAGCCACTCTGTCCTGTTCATGGCAATGGACTTCATAGTTGAGTAGGAGTTGACATTCATTATGCTAATCACATCTTTGAAGTATGAGCTTCTAGGTCGTCCTCGCAAACGTCGCCCTGGGATTCTTCCTTCAAAAATGTTCTTCATGAAGTCGCTGTGTCGAATAAGATGACCGATGAGTTTAATTTTTCGTTTGGTGATTGACTTCACAAGATTCCTTCGTTCACCTACTTCTTGCAGCACTCTTTCGTTAGTTTTCTTCTCAGTCCATGATGTTCTTGTCATTTTCCTCCACATCCACATCTCCATTGCTTCTAATCTTTTAGTTTCATATTTTTTCAAAATCCAGGTCTCGCAGCCATATTGCAGTACACTCCAGACTAATGTTTTTATAAATTGTTTGCGTGTTTCAATGTTAAGATGTTTGTTTGTCAGTAAGCTGTATTTTTTCATGAAGGCTTGTTTTGCATTAGCTATTCTTTTTATTACATCAGTTTTAGTTTGATTATCAAAGGATATGTAACTGCCGAGGTAACAGAATTCCTGGACTTGTTGGATTGGTGTATCCCTCAGCATGATGTGTTCATTTGGAAAGGTGTTGTTTTCTTTTTGTACAATCATTAATTTAGTTTTATTTACGTTAATTTTAAGTTTGTATTTAGTAAGAGCGGTTGAAAGTACATTTAACATGGTATTCATTTCTTCTGCTGTTCTTCCAACAAGGGCAATATCATCTGCGAATCTGATGCTGTGTATATTCTGGCCATTGATGTCTATTCCTTCAGTTGTCTCCTTCATTTCGTTTATTGATTCTTCTATGAATAGGTTGAATAAGTAGGGAGAAAGTGGACATCCTTGACGTACTCCTCTTCTAATCTTAGCTTCTTTCAAAGTTCCATTAACATCAATTACCGTTGTTTGTGTTTTGTACAGTTTCAGGATCATTCTTCTGTCTTTCCAATCCACTTTCCTATTTTTCAGGGTTTTGAACAACAGGGCCCAATCTACTTTATCAAAAGCTTTTTCTAAGTCAATGAATGTTACGTAAGTTGTTAAATTCACGTCTAATCTTCTTTCTAGTATTTGTCTCAGGGCTAGTATTGCTTCCCTAGTTCCTCTATTTTTTCTAAATCCAAACTGGTCTTCATCTATTTGTTCTTCTACTTTCCCTTTCAGTCTATTTTTGATTATATTTAGAAGTATTTTTGATGCATGAGACAGTAGGGATATCGTACGGTAGTTGGAGCAGTCGTTAGCATTACCTTTCTTAGGGATAGTAATACATTTACTTTTAACAAAATCTTTTGGTATTTCTCCAGTTTCATAACAATCATTTACAATCTTGAATATTTTGACTTTGGTTGGTTCGTCCATACATTTTAGCATTTCTGCAGGTATTTCGTCTACACCAGTAGCTTTCTTTTCACTAAGGGTTTTTATAGCTGTTTCAAATTCTTCTTTTGTTATTGGTGGACCTTTTTAATCTTCATTTACATCTTCTTCGCTTTCAATGTAGTCGTTTTCATTTTGAATCTCATCACCTTCATATAATTCTTCCATGTACTCTTTCCATCTTCCTGCTACATCTTCATTTTCAAACAATTGAATAATAAGAAAAAATAAATAGATAAAGCCTAGGTAAAAAAAAAAAATATCGTAGACGAATGCATAGAAAATCATTAGAGCATCGAGCATTTGTGTTTGAGTAATGGCTCTTGTCTGGTAATCCAGGTAGATAATTAAATAATAATATTCTATGTTTCCATATTATATTAACACTTTGAGCCCCAGAGCTGGGATCGGCGAGTGAGCACGAGGGACCACAAATTTCAGAACCCAACACTCATACATTGCTCCCAAGGACCACTAGAACCTGTTCCCTATGAGATACACATAGAAACGAATACCATAAGGAGTACTCATGTCTTCCAAGTAAAAAAAGGTCGTGAATACCATATAGAGTACACAAGTCTACAGTGAAATTTTGGGTGAGGGTCATATATGGTACTCAATTACTCATGTCCTTTGTGAAATGTCAGCTGAGGGTCATATATGGTATTCATGGGCTCAAAGTGTTAAGATAAGGCCACCCTCAACTGACCGTATCAATTTCCACAAGGATCAGAGGCCTAGCGCCATCGCGTCAGGTTTTGGTATTTACTCGTGCAGCGATATGCCAATCTCACCTTACCTAATCTAACCTATTATATTCAAGCTGGGATGCCTATGAGTGCAATATTTTGTTGAGAAAAGTTGCGTTTAATACATTTAGTCTCGAAAAAAGAGAGAATTCTTACAAAAGAAGGTCCCTGTGAAAATAACAGTACAGGATATATTATAAGAGCATTGTAGTCACCGTGGCCGAGTGAGTTAGAGCGCTAGGCATTGCACGCATGGTGACCTGGGTTCGATCCCCAGCGGGGTAGGAATTTTTCTGCTCTGTACTTGGATGTTCGGGGTCCACTCCATACCTCGTGAGGAAAAATGAGTAGCTGCTTTGATGTGAAGCAGCGACCAGTGGCAGAATGATAAGCAAAAAAATAATACAAGATATTGTAAATCAAAGTGATATTATTCTGCGCTACCCTGAAAAGTACACCCCGTACTTATAGAGGAACACGATAGACCATGATGTTATTGAATGCATTATTATTATTATTATTACCCACAAAATTGTGACATAATAACACAAAGAAAAAGCATTATATTATTATTATTATTATTATTATTATTATAAGGCCACCCTCCACTCACCGTGTCGATCCCCACAAGGATCAGATCCAGGGCCAGGACATAGGCAGTTCTGGGATCCGGCTCATTCACAAGGATCCGCTCCACCAATGACATGTCGTTCTCGTCCAGATTGCTTTTGGTTTTCAGTCTCTCCATGGCTGAGTCAATGTATTTCATACAAATTCTGAAATAAAAAATGAAATCTACTCTTCCCATGTTTCTAGTGTGTGCTCTCACATAACTCATAAAGAATATTAGAAAGAAACTTAGACAAAGACAGTACAGAATATACAAAATGTACACAGAATATATATATTATATATTCTGTATATTCAGAATATTATAGAATATACAAATTTAAATAATAATAAAAATAATCCTTTTAGTGCTATAAAACATAGAACTTTGAAGATTGCAATGTGCCTCAATGTAAAAGTAGTAGGTACATAGAACTAAGGGCCAAATTTTGAAGTAAGATTATTACAACAATTACAAGCTAGACAGTCCCTCAAGTCGGAGTTTTACAGAGCACTAAGGCGGGTCGTACACTGAAGAAACGCGTTTCACGAAACGCATTTCTTGAAACGTGAAATTTGGATTTCACAAAACCGATAGGTTGAAATACACAGAGGCGCGTACACTGGGTTACAAGAAACTACAGTTTCTAGAAATGCATGAAACAAGTTTCGTTGAAACCGAAATATTTGGTTTCGTGTGATTCAGTTTCGTGTGATCTCTCGGTGATAAATTAATTAATCAGTATTTAATAGACCGTAGAGGTTATTATTATTTAGTTGTTTTACTTCCGAGAAATTTCTAATATTAGAAATCGGAAGTATTGAGTGCGTTTTGGTAAAAAAAAATATTTTTTGGCTCCGATTTCAATTTTTTTCATATTTCTGGACGTTTCATAACCTCCTGAGCAAATTTGGTTTTGTGTCCGTTTGTCGGTCCGTCGGTCTGTTAAAACGATTCCTTGTAACGCTCAAATCTCGGTAACTACTCGACGGATTTTGGTGAAATTTTGCACACATCTAGGAGACATTCTGTAGATGGTCCCATTTTAAATTCATCGAATTCGTACAAGCGGTTCTGGGTGAAAGAGACCATGCGCCTGACTACTAACTTTTTACTTAAACTCTTATATCTCATGAACGGTACACCCGATTTTGATGAAATTTTGTATGTATATGCATATTATCATTTTACATCGGCTATTTATATTTATTTTTTAATTAACTATCATTTGACTCTGATATTTAAGAAAATCCGAAATTTTGGACAAAAAAGTAAAAAAATAAAGACCACAATTTGCCGATACAGAATTTTTTGTAGAATTTAGAATGTAGAAAAAACGATATTCTACCATATAAAATAAATTTCAAGAAAATCGGTTCAAATCACGAGGAAGTACCTATTGTGTCCACAATTGGCAGTGTTTTTTTTCTACTCACAAAAAATGGACTTTCAAGTGAATCTGGTAGAGACTGTAGAAAAGTATCCCTGCCTATATAATTAGAAGTTGAAAGAATATTCTAACAGGGATTTTGTCCAATGTAAATGGGAGATGGTGGCGCAAGAAGTCAACAGTAGAGGTTAGTATTTTTCAAAGGTTTCTTATTTATTTATTTTTTATGTAGGTAGACAGTATCATCTTCATCGGATGACATGACGAACGAAACTGAACTAAAAAAGTTTCACCAATGTGCGCGGTCTAGTGAAATCCGTTTCGGGAAATTCGTTGCATGAAATGCGTTTCATGAAACGCGTTTCTTCAGTGTACGACCTGCCTAATAGTTTGAGTGGGACAGTCTGGCTGATTTTTGTTGTAATCCAATTTCATGGTGCAGCTCTAAAAGTCAAAGTCTTACTCGATGAAATAATCCATGTTGGAGACGTATTTCCTCCACAGATTGCTGGGAATGTATCTCCAAAACGGGAGCTTTAACTCCAAAATGGCGACGTTTCTCAGCGCATACTTGGCAGCGTCGATAATTTTCTGCGGCTCTGAATTTCCGGACAAGTCGGGGTTCAAACACCCCAACCTCACGTCTAGGGCGACACGACCTATACCTGCGGATCAAAGAGTAGAAATTAATGAGGTTCATAAAAGGTTTTTAGATTTGACATAAAAGGTTTTCAGATTTGACAATATGGTAATGTCACAAATTAATGAAAGTAGGTTTGTTGAAATGTGCCATACTGGGGACTCCAACTGTAGACCACAAAGTTACGAGTCCCCCTACTCAGTCAGTTGAGGTTTAGGTCTCTAACAATAGTTGTTTACATAGGCTATTCACTTGAAGTAGTAGGTATATAATAATATTAATAACACTCTTTAGTGGAAGGTAACCACCAGGCAAGGTTAATGCTCAAAGCATTTTCTATCACCTATAACCCTCAGAGTCTTATTATTATGTGGTCACAAACTCAAACTAATGAGGAAAAATTCATACACTGGGTGGGATTCAAACCAACGGATCCCTACGCTACCTGGATTACCAGACTAGAAGCAAATTATTAGCTTTGAAAAGAATAATTTTGAAATTAGATAAACTGGGCACTCACAAGAATATGAAGTACAGTCATACAAAACAAAACTACCTACATAGATGAGAGGTAAATAATTTTACAAACTCACATTCCAATGACCATTTGTGAATTTCATTGTCGAAATCGGACGGCATTTCTGAGTTTTCATCCTTCATCTCATTCATCCTGTAACAGAAAATTCATTATTTTAATCTTTACAAAAAACAATGACATTGATACCTACTTTGTTCCTTAATTACCTATGCTTAAATACGCACCTAATACAAATTAAAATAAAATTCAATAGGTAAGATTTTAATTTAAACATTTTTCTATTTTTCTAATCATTAATGCCATCATTTATTTAAAATTTAAAGAGAATATTGCCGTATTTTTCTTTCTAACCAAAGTTAACCAAACGGGAATAAAATGAACCAAACTGGAAGCAAGTCATTTTTCTTTTGGAAGAGGAAAAATTTCCACTTCCAAAGTTAACCAAAGTGGGAGTAAAAATTTCTTGCTTCCAGTTCTTTTATAGGTTAAGTCCATTGTTTATCTTTAAAAGTAACCAAACGCATTTTTCTTTCACGAATGACCTTGGAATAAAATGGAAATATTTGGAAAAAACCTAACCAGGAATTTTTTTTAGTTAGAAAGAAAAATACGACTTATTATTAGAAAAAATATTGTTATAAAATGAGCACATTGCATACATGTAATAGATACCAGGCGCATGCAAAAACAATCGTCCTCTTATACAGATACATACATAATTATTATTATGTATACTCGGTGAACGCGATTTATTCATTTTCAAACTTGCCTTTGAATAAAGTAGTCAGTCACGTTCTCGATGGGTTCAATGTATTTCCTGACTGTACGCAGCTGAAGGATGGGCTTTTGGACTTTGGTACGAAATTCTCTCCAGGGCTCTCCATGACTGAAAAAAGGAGTGATGAAAATGAGATTTTGACTACTGAAAATTTCTATTACTCCGTGGCGCAGTGGTTAAGAGCATTGGTTCCTGACCCGGAGGTTGCGGGTTCGAATCCCGGCAGGAGCGCAAAATTCTAACCGAGTTTTTCCGTTTCTGGAATGGCATGGTTGTAAAGGTAAAGTGCCCTGAAGTAATGCGAAAGCGGTTCCGGGGCACAGGTACCTTTTTAAAATTAAAAAAATACCTAACAAGGTATAGAAAGTATTGTTTTCGGTCGGTTTTTTTTGTTTGTTGCTATTGTGCTTTCATGATACTGATTGTGTTTCTGGAGCTCCCAACACTTCGGTTTGAGTGTTTTAGCCTAGTAGTGGGCCTTGTCATGTGGAAACTTTTACTCGAAGCAATAAATTGTTCTAGTAACCGCTTTTTTATTTTTTTCTGGGACCCGGAGGAACGAGAAACATCATAAGGAGTCTATCATAAGAAGACGAGGATTGCCTATCATCCACGTTTGAATAACTTATCAGGCGATCCCAGAGCTAAGTGTTTCCTTACCCAAAGAATTAGCTTGGCGATTCAAAGGGGAAACACTGCCGCCATCCAAGGAGCACTCCCTTACGGAGACAGTTTTGAAGATTTTTTTTTATTTATCTGAATTATATAAATGTTGATAAATAAATAAAAATGTTGATAGTCTCGAAAAAAAAAAAAAAAAAAAAAAAAAATGAACAACATGGTGTGTCAAAAAACTATCTACTCACACTCCCACAACCCCAGCCAGTCTCCCGAAGAACTCCTTCCTCACCACACTCTTGTAGTGAACCAGGCACGGCATGGACGGCCTGAATGGGGTCGGGCCCTCCTGGCGGTACACCTTCTCGATTTCGTCGGCGTCGTACACAAACAGCAAGTCAGGCCGCCCGACCAGACCGCCCAGGCGCACAATCTTGCCGTACTCCCGGTGCAGCTGGGAGGATACTTCGGCCAGGTTGGAGATTTGGTACTGACCTGGCGAAATAACGAAAAATAATAAATAAGGGCGTAATTAATAGACAAATTATTTATTACAAGTTACTGCTAAGCGTCGGTTTTCCCTATCTTACACAGTACGCAATCCGTGACTTAGCGTCACAGAGGTATTACAAAAACGTCTATTAATTCCGCCCTAAATATCTTTCTTTATGTATAACAACAGATTACTATATCACAATATTAGTTGTTATGGCGCAGATAGGACTTTTCCATACTTAACAAACCGGTAGATAGACAGACCGACAGACAGACATAATACCAAAGTTGCTCAGGAGGTTATGTAATGTCCAGAAATATGAAAAAAATGAAATCGGAGAAAAAAAATATTTTTCTTTTTGCAAAAACAAACACAATAATTCCGATTTCTAATATTACAAATTTCTCGGAAGAAATTCAAGAAGGGCATTCAGCTGTAAAAAATGGAAGTTGGAACATCATTATCTTTAAAAAGTTATACCTAGTTATTATTATCATAGTATGCTTTATTAGGAGGACAATGGTAACAGTATAAAATTAAGAAAAAAAACAAACAAATGTCAAAATAAATAAGTAGAAAAGGAGATAACAATAATGTCCTACCTAAAGGGCAGGGTTATTGCCTGTGGCAATCTCTTCCACCCAACCCTTTTGTTGACCTAGTTGACCATGACCATATGACTAATCTACTGAATTGAACACAAAATAATTCCGCACAAGTATAATGCCGGGTCCACACTAAGCGAACATGTTAGCTAACAATGTTCGCGAACAATGTTATCCGCACATTTTGTTCGCGAGCATTGTTAGCTAACAATGTTCGCAGTGTGGACCCGGCATTAGAAAATGTTTTTACGACTTGTTTGAAATAACATTGTTAGCGAACATTGTTCGCGAACATTGTTAGCTAACATGTTCGCTTAGTGTGGACCCGGCATAAAGAGAAAAAGGTTTAATTTTTTACCCACCTATGTAGGGAAGGAGGCGCCACGTGTTTCCAAACAGCGGGTAGGGCCGCGGCCCTGGCACATCGCAGTAGGGCCGCGCCGAATCCAGCTCGGCCTGCGACAGGCCTGTGTTGTCCAAAGCCTCGTCCACATCGAGCAGGGTTGACACGGATGACTGGTTTCGCACGGAGGCGGCGGTGGTGTTGGCTGATGTGGACGATGCCCGGACAGAGTGTGAACGGAGCGCGGAGAGCGATCGAAGCAGGCGGGATGTTTCCAGTGTTGCCGCCATGCTGTGAACGGGTCGTTAACTGTGAGATCTGGAACGCAAAAAAGGGTATTAAAATCGTGGATGAGATCTCAAGAAGAGATAGGTCCATAGTTTATTTTCGACGCGGGATGAAAGTATCCCAATAAATATCAGTACACTACCTAGGAAAAAAGAAAGAAAAAAAAGGGGTATGGAGTTAATGGTCATGACCAAAGGATTGAGGTTTACGTCGTACCAAACACTACGGAAGCAGAAAGTTAGAGACATGAACAGGGCTTCAAAGACAAGACATGGTATTTTGAGGCTGTTGATCGAAGTAATCGCGAACTTTTTTTAGAAATTGTCTGATATTTTTACCAGGAAATTTATTGGTACGTAATTATTATTGAAATCTTAACAATTTTTTCTGACCGGGAAACGAACCTAGGAGAATACAAAAATACCTTAGGAGAATACAAAAATGATAAAAAGATACTATCTATCCACTATCCAGCTAGTTATCCAAGTAGGCATGTAAACCCATTGCCTTGATATACAAACTCTACTACAAGCATCTACCATCCGATTCTGATGGTACTCCGATCCAATCGGTTCTACAGAAAAATGTATGCATATTGTATAATAAATATGTAGCTAACTTTATTATTTATCTAGTTTAGATATTGGTATAATTCATAGATAATCATAAAAATCGTTTATGCAGAAATAGAAAACTGAAGGTTCATTTCCACCGCAAATTTGAATTATTGTGCCTGTAGATCATAAACCACGAGTCAATTGCAATTCTATGGGTGATTGCATTTTTTATAAGCATCAACTGCTATTCAATTCTTTCTCTATCATATATATGCAAGTATTGCAAGTTATTGCGATTCAAGTACATGACTGCAAAGTGCAGACTGCAGTAAGTAGATATTTGCGGTATTGTTCTGTGGTTGCATTTGTGAGAGTGAACGGTGGCGGTGTAGAGATGATCGATTTTAGGGCCGGAATTGGCAACCTCACATCTACGGAGGGAACAGAATTTTTCTGTGTGAAAAATCTGCTCCGACCGGGACTCGAACTCAGGATCTTTAGACTACGGGCAGTAGTCACAACCGTTACAGCACGGAGGCTGGTGTTTGTGAATAATAATAATAATAATAAAATCTTTGGTCATTGGATTGTACATTTTACTGTGTAGTATTGTATCGGTCAAACTGTTTTTTTAAGGGCAGACTAGATTCTGGCCTAGGTTAGGTCATGTTACGATTAGTAACCTTAACACTTTGTACGCCACGTCGCTTAATATGAGCGACAGTGTTAAAATAAAGTCAACTAAAATACAAAAACAGAGGTAACAAAGTGTCACTCAATATGAGCGACGTGGCCCCCCATGAAAAACAAACTTGCTGGGGGCCACGTCGCACATATTGAGAGACAATCCTTTGTATCGTGGCCTCAGGGGAAAATCACGATTTTGGGCTTGGCGTACAAAGTGTTAAAACTAGGATAACTACTTTGTCCGACCTTCCTCCCAAAAAAAAAAAAAAAAAAAAAAAACCCTTTGACCGTTAACAATACCTAAATAGCAGTGAATATCGATAAACTAGGATAACCGACCTCAGTAGCTTTATCAACAAGGAGGTGGACTTGTAACCTTGAGGCTTGAGGTCGGTGGTTCAAGTCCCTGGTTTCAGGGTAGATTTAGTAAACCGAGTAGTAGTTGTGATATCACGAAAGTAAGTAATTAACACAAACTCTGGGCCGTAGGATTTTTTTTCAGTCAGATTTAGGGTCTTTAGAATGGGCCGGTCGGCGATTTGAAAAGAGCCTGATATTACAACAAACAACGCATAATACTCTCAGAATTCCCAAATATCGAGGTATCTTGTCACCAAATTATATGAAGTAGAAGTAAAAAAACAAAATTATAAAAAGAATATTGACTACACTGGGAACAGAGCCCACGACATGCCTCGTGCAAAAACACATTGCTGCGGTTGTTTAGGAGTTTCAGGAATGAGGAAGTCAGGTGTGTGTATTAAATTTTAAATAGTTATGTGAGCTTGTTCTAAGTCTGGAATAAATATGATACCCAAATATTATATGATCTATATTATACAGATATACATAGTGTATGTATGTATAGATAATACATACCACTCGGCCGTACAAGTCCTGAGCCCTAAAGTCCGAGCTACGAATTAAAATTCTTCACAGGAGAAATTTTGATAATGATTACCGAATCTTGATTTTGCTAAGAATGTCTGCGTTATATCTGGTTAGTCAGTATCGAACTAATAATTATGTACATACGTAGGTATGTAGACATTAATTTTATGACTATAAATTATTTTTGGCAATAAAATACCCTACCAAAATGAATTATGTATATGTAGTCCATGTAGTGTAACTTTCACGTTTTTGCGAGGTAGGTATGTTAGTGTTTTTATGCTTGCAAGAAGGGTTTTTTTTTGTTTTTTTTTTAAAGGTCTCCCATAAGTTGAAGATCATTCTACTGTGATTACTTGATTAAGAATCACAGAAATGAACTGTGATTAGGAAAATCAACTGGTCATTGGATAAATCACAGAAATGAACTGATGTGTTTAGGGAAAATCACAGAAATTAACTGTGATCGGGGGAATCACAAAAATCAACTTTGTTTAGGGAAATCACGAAATGCCTTGGTTGAGCTGCGAAACGTCAGCATCACGAGTGAACAAATATTGGTCTTGACTTTTCTGGGCGTTGCTTATCTAGAACTGGTGTTATCCAACGTAACGCTGGCTACTTCTTATACTGTTTTGAAATAATAATAATAACACTCTTTAGCGGAAGGTAACCACCAGGCGAGGTTAATTCTCAAAGCATTTTCTACATCCTAACCCTAATAGTCTTATTATTATGTGGTTACAAACTCATGTCAATGAGGAAAAATTCATGCACTGGGTGATATTCGAACCAATGGATCCCTACGCAACCTGGTTTACCAGACTAGACCGTTAACCACTCTTGACTACTAGAGTACGGTACTATTTCACTTTGTAGAACTACAATCACTACTCATTTCACGAGTTCCATTCTTTCTCATGTCGCAATTTCCATTGGCGAGAATGTTCTCGAGAAATAATCACTTGGAAAGCTTGAAAGCAGACATCTAATTTTACGCTGCTCGCTTGAAGCCATGACAGGAGTAGCGAACATAATGAGTGAGGTTGATCGAACAGGAATCAAGTCATACAATGTGTGAATTGAAAGTAGATGAGTGTCCTCAGATCAGGCCATCAGGGCCGTAGATAAAAAAGTTTTACATCAGTGATTTCAGATTGCTAACCGTCAGAATGATATTACAATAATAGACATTTAAGTTATAGTACATGAAGAGCAACATGAATATAACGAAAATGATGAAAGAAGAACAGAGAAAACAATACTTAAAGACTCAAAAATATATTTGCTGACTTTCAGTCGTCAAAATGTTAATATATTATGAATAATGCCAGATATACTCGTACCTAGAGAAGCGAAAAATAAATATGAAGAAAAATAGCAATATGAAGAAAAACACAACGAAAAAGATTGAAGAATAAGCGAGAAAACAATATTTGAAAACTATTTGCTCTCTGTCAGTTGTCAGAATGATAACATGACAGTGCACGATTGCAGTAGCAATAGTTCAAAAATAATGTCAAATATAGGTACCTACCAAAAGAAGGTAAAGAAACATGAATATGAAGAAGCAATGAAAATATTAAAGAAGGAGATAAAACAATACCTACTTGAAGATAATAAAGAACTATTTGCTAACCGTCAGTGTGTTAAAATCTGAATACTTTCATGCTTTGGTATTTCTTGTTGAGTTTATCCTCCTACGCAACACTAACTGTGAAGTGATTGTGAAGGCCGTTGTACTTGTGTTCATTCTCATCATCTTTACTATCATTAGCATCACTACAATAATTATCATATTGATTTTTGTTCTCGTTATAACCGACCAGCAACAATCACTAATAGCTAATTGTCATCTAATCACTTCTCTTTCTTCTGTTGCCTATCTAGTAGTTAGGATATTGGCTGTATGGCTATCATTTTGATTTTTCTGCTCATCGGACAGTTGTTGTCTGGTTCAACGATCTATTTACTTACAGATAATAATCTAGTTAAAGATAATAATTTACTCACAGATGATAAATAATCTACTTACAGATAATTTATCTTCTTGTTCATTCTCTCAATATCAGCATCATCAATTTTATCATCAATATCATCATACTTAGTAACTAACTGTAGGTAATCACTAATGGACATAAACTCACATTATCTTTATCATTAGCTACCTCATCATTATCAATATCATAATTTTCATAATAATTACCTACTATCTGTTGTAATCACCAAATAATAAAAGTAGTTATACCTACATTTTATTTTATAGATAGTTAATATCTTTACCATCATCATTCTGATAATTGCTATCCGCAATCCCTAGCCATCCACTAATAAATAAGAGTTTGTCTACCAATGTTGATTCTTTCATTTTGTGTTCAGGGTATTCTTATATTTTCTTTTTTGAAGGTTAATGAAATAGTACACCGTTCGACCTAATTTACATATACCTACGGCCCAAACCGACCTCAGTAGCTGAATCATTTTCTTTCTTTTTTCGGATTTATCGGCACTTTGACAAGACGATAAGCTTGTCGTTCACACCGGTGCTGAATCATTAAGCGATAGACTCGTAACTTGGAGGTCGCTATCAAGTCCAAAGCTTGAGCACTTTGACTAATATAATTGTGACATCACATTTGTGATGAACAATGAACATAAACTATGATGATCTACCACCCAAATCTTCACCACGCTGGTTGTAGCTTATACGGGAAGTGATGTATTCAACGTGCCATTGACGCTGGCTTTTGGTTGATTTAAATTTAGTCCCGTCGCAAATTACAATGAACGTCTAGTTGATTGATGTTATGTAACTACTTATACTTATAACCCATTGCAATCTAGATCAAGTCATCCATCTCCTTATTAATTTTTTAATACATAGTAATTATCTAATAATTACTATCTGCCCCACCCCTCTATCATTACAAAACCATATTCTTCTTATCTACACAACACAATTGCTAAAATTAGGAAGATGAAATTTTATCGCGCTATATTATGCCTACTTTCATTTCTTGTTAATATCTTGCTATAATCAATAAAATATCAAGGCATAGTATCTTTAATATTAAGAATAGATAGAGAGATAGCCATATCTAACTAACCATAAAATATAATAGAAATTACCTGGTTTATACTGCCGAGGAAATACCCTTTATTTCAGCAGAGCAGTTTAAACAAGATCTTATTTATTTTTTTGATATTAGGTATAGGTACATATTTACAACTTCTTTTTTGGCAAACAAACTGCAGATATGCACATACAAACAGAAGAAGGTGGAGGAGAAAGAGAGAGAGAGATGGATAAAGAGAGAGAGAGAGAGAGAGAGATAGATAGGGAGAGAGAGATAGATAGATAGAGATTGATAGATAGATAGAGAGAGAGAGAGATATATTATACCTCTAGAAAGATTCTGGCTCACTTGGATAAAATCAAATGTTATGGTCATTCAATAATAACTCAAGACCTCTTCTAGTGAAGGTCATACTGTAAAGTTAGAGTAAACTTTAATGAAACAAAAGTAAAAAAAGAACTTGGATTTTGTAATAACACACATTCTAAAAACAACCTTAAGAATATACAGGGTGGACCGTCAACGACTCTTTGAATTAACAAGTTCTTGTAAAAGTTGAAAAATCACGGTGTCCGCCTCTAATAATAAAATAACTTGACTATCCAATGTTTTGTTTTTAATTTTGGGTTTTAACGTCGCTTTCAACTACATGGTCATATCTCATATCACGAAATGGGTGTTACCCTCCATTCGCAGGAAACTCACTAACCTGCTACCCACATTAACCTCTCCCAGTCTGGGTTGGGCCGGAATGCCAGCATCCTTCTTCACCTCACTGGACGTTGCTTAACTTCAGTGATCCTACGAGAACCGATGCATTCCAACGCGCCATCGACGCTGGCATCCAATGTTTAATAATATATGGTTTATCTTATACGAGTATTACAAAATGATTTGTTTGTATGTACATATGTTTAGTCGCGTAAAACTCGAGAACCACAAGTCGGATTGTGTAACAATAAATCAACATCCAGCGAATTTGAGACCTAATAAAATTGGTGTCCACTTAAATTTTAGCCTCCATCATGGGCGTAGCCAGGGGAGCGTAGGGGGGGCAGCTGCCCTCCCCTAGAAAATTCCAGGGAGTATGCAACACTAGGTATTACTGATTTTCCTCATCAGCTGCCCCCCCCCCCCTAGCCAAAATCCTGGCTACGCCTATGGCTATTCAAGTATTCATGTCCCACTTGTGGTTGGCCAAAAGGTCAATGTGGCTGCATTGAGTTTCCATCGAAGGTATGTCACCGTTCCATAATTTTTTTTGCACATCCTGTATTTTCTATCAAGGTTAAGTTAAAGTTGATATCCATGTAAAGAGTAGCAGTACCTACCTATTGTGCAGGTAAGTTACCTTATAATTGATTCTTCATACGATGTTAATTGCTGGTAAGTTATAAGGTAACTTTTCTGTATTCATTTGATTTTATTTATTTTAAATTATAAAATAATTTCATTCCAGTGTCTGTCTGGGGGACTTTCAATAGATAATTTACCAGCGTTCCCAGGACAAAAGACAATAGCAGAATAGCACAAATCATTGACGCTTATGCTTATGCTAAACAGCTAATGAGGAGTTATCTACCTTTGAACAGAGACAGAAAAACAAACAGACAAATCGCCAAGTTAAGAAGGTTCAATTTTAGAAGAGATTAAGTATATTTTGGCATTGGTGACCTTGACTCTCACTGTATGTATTGAGATTTCTAATTCTATTACGTCTATGTTGGTAATGTTGGTACAAGTAGATATATTTCTTCTATTATCGATAGAAATATCCTAAAGATACCTACCTATTAACCTTGAAATGCTCAGTTGTATCTACTATTAGCAATGACTCATAGTGTCTCATAGTGCCAATGTTGACCACCAATTGACTTTTGTTGACAAAGTAATGTTTATGTACCTATTGTACGTACTTCCTATGTGCGAGTTCCCTATTGTACATAATAGGTATACTTATAGTTGGAAATGGAAGGTAAAACCTCTGGGTAAAATGTTGTTTAGCATCAAACGTCATTTAAACGTCCGAAGCTAAAATCGTTAAAAAAATCAAACTCATGTTTTAATTACAAAAATAATAATGATTGATTGAGCCACTTTATCCTTGCTCAATCTTTACCAGACACAAAAAAATCAAATTATCTAATAAAGATATAAATAAAATGTTGGTCCCGTGATAGAGGTATTCAACAAATCATCACGGTCACCCATGAAGGTATAAACCACGCTCGAAGTTGTTAACCTTGCTGCGAGCAATAAGTTCTATAGTAATCTGATGTTTCTCTCTCGAATAAGAATTGCTGGTGTCCGACTGTCCGTGTATAGGAACCTACACAAAACTATATTGTACCGTAAATTTGTACATACCTGGTAAGCTATGACATATGGTTGGAACTAATCTTAATATAATAATAAAATATATCCATTAATTCATGACAATTAACAGTACTCCGAAACGGCTCGACCAAATGACTTGAAATTTGGCAAGGCCTCCATTTGTCATGTAGGGGCATACTAAGAACAGGTTTTTAAAAACACTAAATTCGATACCAGCCACGAGCAAAAACCTTACCGGCCAGAGTTTCAGCTAGTTAAATCATAGTGAGATTGTGCTTTATTATTATTATTTTTAAATCAACAAGATGATAACATTTTTTATAAATAAAAAAAAATCCTTCATCTGACCAGCATCTGGTAATGAGCCAAGGATGCTGGCCGCATTGCCCTCTGTATGTCTAGGGAGAAAACTTGTTTTATAAAGTTTGGTGTGTGGGTGTCACCTGTTTTCATCATGGCTTTCTTCCCTACTTCTTGCATGAACATTTTCATTTAGTTGTGTTTATAATAATAATAAATTACGCACACTTGCCCTAATATCTTTGCAATTTTTGGGACTCGAACCACCGTCCTCCAAGTTACGAGTCCACCACTTTATCAATCGAGCTACTGCGTGGTCGGTGTGAGTTGGAACTATTAATAATGACTACCTATCATCACCCATATTAATTGCCTAGACCAGACACTCTGTAGACCTAGTAAGCAACGTAAACATGGGAACTAATCAACCATGTAACTGTATAACTGTAATATTGTATAAGTAGTTTTTAAAGACTTTCCGGATGTTATGAGATATTTATGTATGTATACGATTATGTATACGTATCATGAACATTGTCGCTACTCGTCTTTATCATACTATCGTGAGCCAAAAAACTCACATGGTCCGAATACTAATATTATTTATACGTCATAATAATATGTTATGGTCGATCCGCAGGTCCAATACAATACAGTACAATACTCTGTTTATCGTGTAAGAATGAGACTAAACACACTTAAGAGTCCCTGTACTCTCACAGTCTAGGCATTGTCGTCAAGCATTAACCTCGCATGCTGAAAGCATTTTCTACCACCCAACCCTCAGAGTCTCATTATTATGTGGTCACAAACTCAAATTAATGAGGGAAAATTCATGCACTGGAGGGAATTCGAACGAACGGATGCCTACGCTACCTGGATTACCAGGCTAGCGCGTTAACCCTAGTACTGCCACCACTGGTCGTTACTCTTACAAAAAGGCTTAATTTTCCTTCATAAAATTTACTTCATGAAGAAAATTGAACCTCCATGACGTTCGAGAACCGAAATTCACGACTTCCCCGGGATTCGAACAAGGGTCACCTGATAGCACAGGCCTTGGCAACAACTTCAACACCCTGTTAAAATAATGTTACCTGTCAGATGATTCTAATAACGGTTCTGATAATCTGATTCAGATCCCATCCCTCTCCAATACTCTACATCTAAATTTACGAATGGTAGAATGAATGATTCTAGTGCGAGAGAGTTTGAACTGGGTCAAGGATACACTCATTAGACTCAAGTTCTATAACAGTGGTTCAACCCAGTCCCTTATTTCTTAAGATCCCGTTCACAATATACTCCAAGAGTTTGATAATAATTATATTCATGAGTCCCTTATAATTGGTCCCTCAGGCCCTAGGGTAATGAGAGGTTTACTCATAAGTGAACCTGTTTCTTTAGGGATTGCACTTAAAAATGCACTTTGTATTGCACTTAAATATAAATAAATAAATTAAATTAAGTCTAAGAAATGAATTATTGAGAGTAATAATCCTATTTGCCAGCGTCAAATGCTCCGGTTCTCGTAGGATCACTGAATCACCGAAATGAAGCAACGTCCAGCGAGGTAAAGACTTGGTGATCCTGGCCCTCCGTCCCAACCCAGGCAGGGTAAGGTTAACGTGGGTAGTAGGTTTGTGAGTTTCCTGCGAATGGAGGGTAACACCCCCCTCTCGAAATAACCTATAGCTGTTGAATGGAACGTAAATTTCCAGTTAAAAATAGCAATCCTATTTGAATATTTTTGGACTCATTGAAAGAGATATTTCCACGTGTGTTAAGTGAAGACACTTGCTTGGTAAAATAGCTCTTATGGCTTACAGTCTGTAGTTCGATTCCCTTCGGGGGCATGGTTTGTATTTGATAGATAATTAAAACAAGAATTGCATTGCTTTCAGTACTATCACCTAGAATTCACATTCCAATAAGTAGAACATGTTTGATTTGAAATTAGTTCTCCAAATGAAATCAAAGAATCCTTTCTTGTCGAAATATAATTTTGTATATATAAAACAGAAAAAAGGACTACCTACCTATGTTTGTTTGTTTGTCCGGAGTTGTTTAGCCAAAAAGGTAAGAGATAGCGAAAAATGTCTCAGAATTGACCCCCCCACAACCATTATCGCTTTGGCCAGAAAAATTATAAAAAATTCAAAAAGGCATTGCTGTCCAGCAGTACGGCCATGCCTTAGTAAATTTGAAATTTAGTCCCGTTGCAAAGCACGTGCAAACGGCTAGTTTTGTATATTTTAGAAATTGGGAATTTCCCTTTTTATGGCTTTAAATATTCCACACCATGAACGGGTGGAATAGAAAGACGAAGAAGAAGATGCTACTCTAACTACTTTCAAAAAACTAATAATTGAAAGTGAAGTTAGTGTTCGAAGATTTTAAATACTTTCCAAACAAAACAATTATTATCTATGTGAAGAAGATTAGTTATTAGACAGGAATCGATGTTTAAAGTGGCCTCTCCAGAAATAAATCCTATGGGTCACACAGGCATCACTTGATTTACTGTGAGATTGCTGCAAGGCTATCAAAATTTTAATTATTATTATTGATATTATTATTATTTAAACAATATACCTATCTAAGCATTATTAAATTTTTATCCAGAAAGATTCGGTACTTTTACGAGCTCAAATAAATAAATAACTTAATACATAATATCTATGTCTTGTTTATATTCAGTCACTGTTCCATTGTCTGTTCACTTATTACAAGTTAATCTAGGTAAATAGAGACGTTATAACTTATATCTCATTGGTAATAAATCTGTCCCCTACCAGACTATACAATATGGCTACCGCTGTTAGATTCAAAAGGCTGTAAGAAGAAAAAGTAATTTGTTGTTGATGAGATTTCCTCTGTGTTAAAACTAACAAATATGGCCGATTTAAGGGGACAGGTTTGAGGCATTACGATGTCTCCATTTGCTTATTACTCTATGCCTGTATCATTATAAAATACTTACCAATAACCTTAGAATTAATAATAGTAAAAATAATAACACTCTTTAGTTAAAGGTAACTAAACACCACCGTGCCAACACCAGGCGAGGTTAATGCTCAAAGCATTTTCTACCACCTAACCTTCAGAGTCTTATTATTATGTGGTCACAAACTCAAATTACTGAGGAAAAAATGCATGCACTGGTGGGATCCGAACAACGGATCCCTGCACTACCTGGGTTACCAGACTAGCGCGTTAACCACTTGTCTAACAGAATAACTTGTTGCTTACCAATAAATAATTGACTTCCGTTCAATTCCCCGAAAGTTCAGACAGGACAGCACATTGATCAAATTGATGACAAAGTTTCACTATATAATCACTGTTTATTAATTACACCTAATTGATTATAATTAATAATTTTATTAATAAATTTATTAAAAATAATTACCTTATAGGTACCGTTTGATTCACTGTTACTCGAATTACAATATAATATGTTTTTATTATTTTTTATTTATTTATTATTTTTTAGTTGGGCTTAACGTCGCTTTCAACTGCGTAGTCATATCGTGACGGAAGTTTTACCCTTGGTTTAACAAATACATAAAAATAGGTACCTATTAGGAAGCTATAAGTAGCTATGTACTCGTATGTTCATGAGGAAGTTTTACAAGGCTGTCACTAAAATCTCTACTAAGGGATGTGAATAGAACGTTGCACCATATGATTTTTTGTCATAGTTAACTTTTCAACACTGAAGTTACTTCACTACCAGGGTACTATGACTAAATAATACAAGTCAGTAAGTCACTTATTTATTGTAGTGCTATATCATTATAGGATTATGACTATACATTTATACAATAGGTGTATACATTCACCTTGCCTTTTAAATAGACACTAAATTCATTGTCTAAGATACTAAATACCTGCTTGGTATTCGCATATCGTCAATTCGTCATACTTTAGTTTAGACTTTACAGTGTTTAGTTTAGACTATGCTATGCAGGTACCTGTTATGGATGTTACCAAATTTCACTTTTTTGGCTCAGAGCTCAGAGAGAGAGAGAGAGAGAGAGAGAGAGAAGAGGTGATATTATACAAGACTCAAATTTGAAGATGAGATATCTGCCCAGGTATTTTGGCCCCAGGGGGACCGTTTCACAATTTAGCAACTATTCGGGTAGGCAAGCTCATAATGCCTACTCAAAACTCATAACCACGCAACTTTGTCCAGTATGGGTTTCTAAATTTTTGACTATACAATACCTAAACTTTTGATATATGTATATGTAGATATGTATGCTTTTATTTGTGGTGAAGCACAAGGCCTCTTCACAATTTTTGTGGGTAGCGCAGTATTACTAAGAGCCTCCTTCACATTTCGAATTATTCTATTATATTCATTTCTTTTTACTCTGGTAATGCCGCCACTGGTCGTTACTCATATAGTAACTACTCATGTACTCATTTTTCCTCACGAGGTATGAGTGGACCCCGAGATAATAATATGCTTAAGATAATTACAGGTGCGCAATGGTTACAAGGCTGAAGAATGGATCTTTACATCATGTAGGAGGTGGCTGGGGTAGTAACTTTTTTCTGGCATCTTTTATGTCTTGCGAAACTGAACACCACCGACACCACAAAATAATTACTAAAGAAACTAAAGGACTAAATAATTACTAAACTAAATTTACATAGGAAATAATGAAAATCGAAGAGAAAGAGAATGAGAGAGAGATAAAGAGATCATAGTATGCAAGAAACCTCTTTTTATCCTCAATACAAAATTTTCCTTCTGAAAGATCTTAGTGAGGATAGGTATAATAGGCATTAGAATACTAATCTAAATAAATGCAGCAAGTATGCTTTCAGCTCTTTCCTCAGCTGAGTTTGCTGAAGTCTACAGTCTACAGTCTGTTGTTTTATTATTGTTTTATGTAGGTACTTTTAAATAAAGTTTTCGGGCCCTACCCAGGCTGGGTGAGGTTAATGGAGGGTGAGACCCCCGTCCTAATCCAGGACGTTAAATCAAATAGAATCATTGGCGTTAGAAAGGGCATCCAGCCGTAAAAATGTGCCAAAACCAACCAACTTCAACCATGAGGTTAAACAACGTCAACTCTGCTTAAGCGGGATTAGACGGAGTAAAAAATTAAGAAATAAATATTTATTTTAGTTTTTATTTAAATATATTTTTTTGTTCATTATTATTTGTTATATTCAATAATTTTATTATTTATTGTGTTTTACGTCCCTTTCAACAGCTAGGTCAACTCGAGACGGGGTTATTACTCTCTACTAGTAGGAATCTCACAAACTTGCATACCCACATTGACCTCACCCTGCCTGGGTTGGACTGGAGTGCCAGACTAAGGAGTCCCATTATTCCAACAGTAAACCCAAGACGTATAATAGGGTTTCGAACCGCGACTTCTGGATTATCAGACAGAAAAATAAATAAATGCTATCGGGACAAACTTCCGAGACAAATAATAATACCCAAATACCTACAGGCAGTTTCAAAGACTCAATAAGAATATAACTTTCAATAAGATAACTTTTTAGGTGATGTACCTACTTATGAAAAAAAAATTAAGTAATTATTTTTCATTAAAAAATTATACCTCGGGGTTCACTCATACCTAGTGAGGAAAAATGAGTAGCTGCTTTAATGTTAGCAGCGACCAGTGGCGGAATTATAGGCCAAAATAAGATATTAGGATATTAAAAATACGGAAAAGTCCTATAATTCTGCGCTACCCACTAAAATTGTGTTATAATAACAAAAAGAAACACATTATTAGATATTATTAAAAAAGTATGAACCTGCTTTATGATTATTAGATAAATGAATTTTCGGAAATATAAATTACAATCACTCGATTTTTAACGGCATTGATTTTCAGTACCTACGAAAATAAAACTAAACCGATAACTTCAAAAATATTCGGACGTAAAAACGGAAGACTTGCACAGATGCACAGGTAATTAAAAAACACTAAACCACACACAAAAAGAACTTACAATAATTAAAACAAGACTATATTAAACTTACAACATCAACAATAGACCATCACTGAGTTCAGAATCAATGTTGAAATATTATCAAGTTAGTAGTGGAGATGACCAAAGAACCATCAAGGTTATCAGACTAAGAAGTCCCTACAGAGCACTCACCAAAACTCCACAAGTTTGGTTAAGTCTTCAGGGTAGCTAAGTAGGGGAAAGAATCTGGTTGTCCTTAAAATTGAAATTCGAATAAATTAAATAGCTATCGTAGACTTTAGTATTCTATTCGAGTATGATGGGTCCCAGACTCTATGTGACAGAATATACAGGGTTCTGTATATTCTGTTATGGTCTCATTGTTCGTTGGTCTCACTTGTGTTTCTGTAGTTTTCAATATTATAGTGTTCGTACAGTTTCTCCTAGATCTATATTCTCCTGTAAGGGTTGCATGGAAGAAATTGCCATAGGCAATAACCCCGCCCTTTAGTTAGGACATAATTATATTTATATATATTTTTCTATTATTTTTCCTTTTATTGTATATATTGTTTCCATTTTCTCTTTGTTATAATAATTATTTGTAGGTACTGTACATATCGCACCCTCAGAATTAGATGGTGATATGTCAAAAATCATGAATTTTTTTTTATTACTCTATCGAAATAAGCGAAACGAGACCTTTCGTTTGGTATAAGAATTATAATTCTAGCTCTTAGCGTTCCCGAGATAGCGCTAGTGTTGTTTATTGATTATGTCGAAAAAGTGGAGGGAGGTTGGAACAAGATGGTATTACGATCAGTTATTACCAAGAGCTCCTTGGATCGAGACGTACAGTTCTTGGAATATAGTGATATTTGCGTAATTTTTGATTTATCACTCTCTTTATTAAATTTTATTTTCAGTAATTTGACATAAAAACTGAACTGTGCATGATTTTTTTGAAATATCACTCTCTTTGTCGAACATTTTTTTGTGTTTTGTCAAGGTAGAAATTACCAATACAAAAGATTATGTTATATTACTTTCTTTTATAAATTATTATTTTTTTTTTTTGGACTTAAAAATAATCTGGCCCGGTATTTTCGATATACACTTGAGAGCAATAAATTCGGGACAGGACATTTCACCGTTTCAGTTGGTCCTGGTCAATTTGTGTGGCATGAAGTTGCTAAAGTATGCATATATTTGAAAAGCTTGTACTCATACCTTTCAGAAAATACACAATGTGTCCGGGTTATGTACTATGCAACAATGATAATGGCCACTTTCCAGAAACACCTCATTTTGTTGATGAAAACACGTGCACCGAGGGTATTTTAAATTTGATTTTTTGTTGTGATAACGCTTTTTTGGCCAGTAAATTATTGAATTTCCTTAAATGCAACACTATGAGGAAGGAAATTCAGTTGAATTTTTCTTTTCATCATGGAGACATCGCACTCCATAGCTGTGAAAGTGGTTTTACTTGTGAGTCAAGGTGTTAAGCAAAGAAATGTTGCTAAGGAGCTAAATTTGTCGAAGTCTAAGGTGAACAGAATTTACCAAAGGTATCGGCAGACAGGTAGCTATGATCAGAGACCAGGATCTGCCAGACCAAAGAAGACAACTGCCCAGGAGGACCGATTTGCTGTCATGACAAGCTTAAGAAATCGAGACATGTCTGGTGTTGAGGTCCAACAGCAGCTTGTTATGGCCACTGGTGTTGATGTCAGCCCTTGGACAGTAAGGAGACGCTTGAAAGAGAAAGGTCTCATACCAAGAAGAAGAAAAGCTACGGGACCCAAACTCAACAGACAACACCGACAACGTCATTTACAATTTGCCCTTGAACACGCTGATTGAGGAAATGGGGAATGGGGGCACGTTCTGTCCACGGATGAGAGCCGACCCTGCTTGTTCTTCAATGACAGACGTAAAAGGGTGTATAGAAGACCAGGTGAACGGTATAATCAATGTTATATTCAAGAAACTGTGAGTTTTGGTTTAGGATCTTGTATCTTCTGGGGTGGAATCTCTATGGAAACTAAAACAGAGCTCGTTATCATCAATTGTGGAGGACAAGGAGGTAACCTAACTGCAGAGAGGTATGTCACTGACATCATTGAAGATCATGTTGTCCCTTATGCAGGTTTTGTGGGTGATGGATTCGTGTTAATGCAAGACAATGCCCGACCTCGTACAGCAAGTATTGTAAGTGACTTTCTCCAAGAGGCCGGTATTCGAACCCTCAACTGGCCAGCCAACAGTCCTGATCTTAATCTTATTGAACACCTCTGGGACGAGCTTAAAAGACGTGTCCATGCTCGAAACCCGCCCCCAATGAACCACAGGGACCTGAAACAGGCGCTTTATGAGGAGTGGGAGACTATCCCACAAGAAACGGCTGCCAACCTAATCAAGTCCATGAGAAATCGATTGCAGGCTGTCATACAAGCTCGAGGGGGTAATACCAGATACTAAGAGGTAAGTAACAGCCAAATTTCCGTGAAGACTTCGAAGAAGATATCATTTGCAGTGTTTTCATGCTCACCGATATCATTTGCAGTGTTTTCATGCTCTTTAGACCTCTTTTTGTTAATTGACTTATTATTATTATATTAAAAAACATGGTCACAATGAAAAAAAATATACACCGTCTTAAACCCAACAAAATTTCCTTTCTTGGGATACTTCACACTTGAAAATCCAATGTAAAATAAAAATTATAAAAATCAAAAACTTTGAGAAAGTTACTGTCCCGAATTTATTGCTCTCAAGCAATTTTTTGAAATTCATAATTATTTGTTTTTATTTATTTCTTTTTAGAAACTTTGAGATTAAGTCTCAAGAAACAATAAAGTTTATACTCACATTGTCTTTTTTTCTACCTTTTACTGCTTAGCAATAAAACAATTGGGTATTTTACATTTCACTTTTTTAAACTGAATGAGTTTTCTTTTTTTTCTGACTTAATACCAAAAGCATAGATTTTAATGTACCTCCAGTTTCAAATTGTCTTTTATTCTTCGATTCATATGGTAATATAGTGCTATAAAACTAAATTATCAAGGTACTATCATTTCAAAATTGTAAATAGATGGTGCTATCTCGAATTTTTTTCGAGATAATAGCCACTTTTGTTCACTTCTCATGGAAGAAAAGGTAATATAATACGATATCACCTTATTAAAAATTGATTTTTTCTCGAAAAAAGGCAAAATCATAGAATGAAGTTTTAAGTCGAAATGCCTTTTTTTCGAACGGTTACAAAGGTAAGTTCGTTTGAAGAAAAATACATTTTTTTTTACATAGAACTATAGAAAAGAACATGCTCAACTTAAGAACATATAAATCAAAACAGTAGCTTTTATTGTATTAATACAGCGATAAGTCAAACTTTCTTTTGCGATTTCCCAAAAGTTGGTGTTTTTGACATATCACCATCTAATTCTGAGGGTGCGATATGTTTTTCTATATCTAATAAAGTGTTTCATAATAATAATGGCATAAACTATTTTGCTGGTAAATAGGTACCTACTTGGGTCCAGTTCAAACATCCGATTGACGCTTACATTTATCAATCTTGATGAAATTGACATTCAGAAGAAAAAAATTCAGGAAAATTTAATAAATAATCGATTGTAGGCAACTCTAAATAGTTATCCCTATTTGTGTTAATCACTTTCGGGATATCACAACTACTCAAACTCGCTTTACTAAATCCACGCTGAAACCGGGACTTGAACCACCAACCCTCAGATTACAAGTTTGCCGCCTTATGGATCAAGCTACTGAGGTCGGTTTGTACCAATAAATAGTATTTAAGTATAGCTGGTCGACGTTGTCGAAGCGACACCCGACACCAGCCTTGTCAGTTGGTGTCAGTTCAAATGACAAAAAATAAATAAATCATTAGCATATCCAGGCGTAAAATTTAGAAGTAGAAGTGATTGGGCACTTCTAATAATTCTAAATTAAACAACCTCAAATAAATGATAAATGAAAATGTCGATTTGATAAAAGATTTCAACCAAAAGTTTCGTGGTTCATGTGATTATATAATAAAAAAAATTCCATGCCAAATTTCAAATCTCTAGCACTTACCGTTCTCCAGATATCGTGTTCACACCCAGACACATAGACAGACACACGGACGAATGGCCGAAAACAACTTTTTTGCTATCTCGGTAGAATAGGTCCTTAACATACTGTAATCAATAACTAACTACTGTTTTGTGCTCACGAGGTATAAATTGACGGCGGATATTCTAAGTAGAGGGAATAATATTTCCACCCAGTCGGGATTCGAACCCAGGTGAAAAAAAAAATTGATCACTTTATCTGATCAATTTTTGTTTGGGCCTCCAGCTCTTCATCATCATAGGGTGGCATCATCGTGAACGATGGTAGCCAGACAGTGGAGGAATTACTCAGCACTTCTACCACTGTCTTTACAAGGAGGCTAATAATTGACAAGGGCCCCGAGAACCAAGCCAATGCTGGTCTACTCCATGTTTATAGTCCCCACAGCCAGATTGCTCTTATATTATGATAAAAAAGTCAGTCTATGTAAAAGTTTTTCAGAGCTATGTTTAAGAGCGTGAACGGGATTTAAACCTGCGACATTAAGGATTAGAAGTTCTTTTTGTTACGATTTTCGCCATAAACATTTTTTTCATCCAAACAAACGAAACAACAAACCAACAGCTCCATTTGATTTTAGTGACCAAGTTACTAACATAGGTTAGTAAAGTCACTCAACCAGTTTGTTTATTTTAGAACCATGTATGTAGTAAGACACCATAACAGTTGTCTCAGTGTAACATTATTGGTGTGGCTTTGATTTTTTACTCGAGATATTTCGATCTGAAGTAATTCTACCAACCCACTTTTTTGTCTGTCAAAATGTAGCGAGATTAATCCGTGAACAAGCGCTGTGGTTATGTATATTGTATATGTTATGTATGTCGCCAGCCTCCGTGTAGTAACGGTTGTGATTACTGCCCGTAGTCCTGAGTTCCTGAGTTCGATCCCCGGTCGGAGCAGACTTTTCACACAGAAATTCTGTTCCCTCCGTACATGTGAGGCTGGCATTTCCGGCCCTATCCAGGCTGAGTGGGGTTAATGGGGGTAGCTGGTACTTACGATTCCCAGCGAATGAAGGGTAAAACGCCCGTCCTAATCCAGAACGTTAAATCAAATAGAATCGTTGGCATAGGAAAGGCATCCAGTCGTAAAAAATGTGACAAAACCAACTAAATAAGTAGCCAATAAGGCAAGGGTATCTTGAAAGCCTCGGTTTTTTCCCTAATACTCAACTAACTCAATACTTTTATTTCGTTGTAACCTTCTGAGCAACTTTGGTTTTGTGTTGTAACTTTCTGAGCAACTTGGGTAGAAAATGCTTTCAGTATTTTGAGCATTAATCTCGCCTGGTGATTTTACCTTTCAAAAAACAGTATTAGTACTCACATTTTTTTTTACACATTTTTACTCTCGTAATACTCAGAAATGTTCGTCACTCTGTCAAATACCATGATGTAAGCAGTCCTTACTGTGGTGTTGGGTATCCAGAACCAATCAACCTTACCCATGAGGAAGAAGTTGACCAATGTCGACCCTAGGTGGGTTTAGGAGAAATCAAAATGAAAGAAAAAGAAGGAGGTATACTTTGTTGTAAGACTACAGGGGCTGACTATTGAAAGCAGGAAGGTATTAATAATAAAGTACTTACACTATTAATAATGCTTTATCTTTGTGCTATTATGTCACAATTTCAGTGGTTAGCGCAGAATCATAGGACTTTACCACTTGAATTTACAATATAGGTATTGTATTATTTTTTGCCCATGATTCTGCCACTGGTCGCTGCTTCACATCAAAGCAGTTACTCATTTTTCCTCACGAGTTATGAGTGGACCCCGAACATCCAAGTACAGAGCAGAAAAATTCATATCCCGCTGGGGATATGAATTTTTAAAATAATATCTCACTCGGCCTCGGTGACTACAATAAAGTACACTACAATAGAAGATGTAGGGTCAAGGGGGGTATTTACGAACAGGGGGTAATTACGAACAGTGGTCATTGTACCTAAACAGGATAAGATATTTCGAATCTGGTGGTTGAATACTATTATTTTGAATTGTTTTTACAGGTTGAACACGAGTTTTCGATAGTATTTATTTTCAGTTGTAGTTAGTAAGCTAGTGAAAATAGATCTATCAAAAAAATTGATTTTTGAAGTTTTTGATTTTTTTAAAACAAATTTTTAGGTAAGTGTTACTTGAATTTTTATCATTATTTTACTTTTAATTATTGATAAGCATGTTTTTGGTTATTATTTTACAAAAATAATTGTTTTAACCATTTTTTTAGTTATAGTTGTTGGGTGTTCTTAATTACCCCCGCATTTTTTTGCTATGGGGTAATTACGAACGCATATTTTGGGTGTTTGTTTTACCCTATAACTTTTTTTGTATTTATCAAAACACTCAGAATGCCCCGGAACTACAAGATGAAGAAACCACCTCCTTTGTATACAGAAGCACAAATGATATCTGCTATTGTATTAGATGTTTTTAATGGCAACCTGGCTGTCAGAAGAGCAACGGCAGTGTTTTGAGATTCCGCAAACCAAAGTAGAATTTTCCAAACGTAAGGCTCAAAATCCTGAAATACTGGGAGGTTGTAAGAAGTATCAAGTTATTAGTACCCTAATGTATTGGACCCAATGAAGGTATTTGTGTACTTGAACATAGCAAAAGAAATGAAGAAAAATGAAAGTGTAGAAAACGAAAAGAAATATAGAGGGAACAGTTTCAAAAAAGAAGAAAGAAATGAAGGTAGAAGAAGACAAATCTGAGATTGACAATGACCTAGAAACTATTGATAAGACCAAAATCTGTATAAAAAAAAATGAAAAAAATATATAAAACACCTTTCAAAAGCTCTCATAATTAACTATTACTATTATTATGCTTTTATTATCAGCCTCCGTGGCGTAACGGTTGTGACTACTGCCCGTAGTTCAAAGATCCTTAGTTCGATTCCCGGTTGGAGCAGACTTTTCGCACAGAAAATTCTGTCCCCTCCAAACATGTGAGGCTGGCGATTCCGGCCCCACCCAGTCTGGGTGAGGTTAATGTGGGTAGCTGGTACGATTCCCAGCGAATGGAGGGTGAAACCCCCGTCCTGTCTACCTCAAGTCAGGATGTTAAAACCAAATAGAATCAATGGACATGAAAGGAGCCTAGACATTGGATCTGGGCGTCCATATAATCCTCTCACCACCGTGATTTAGGTATCTTTACCTATCTCACGGACACGATATTATTATTATTACTATTATTTGCAAGATAGAGATACCCTATTTGATAAGAGCTGACTACCTTCGTGGTTAGGATTCAAACCACTATCCTGTGTGTCCATAAACTTTGCATATTGTCATACAGGTGGCTAAAGACACAAAGTACAATTTTGGTGTATTATTTGTACATAAAAAGCACATATTGCCATTAAAAAGTTCGTTTTTAATATTGTATAATGTGTTCGCATTTACCCCCGTCAGGCGGGGGTAAATGCGAACAGGCGGGGGTAAATAAGAACACCACTAAACAGATACCACAGTATGCACAAAACTATTTATAATGCACCATTAGAATGCTAAACAAGTCTAATATACCGAAAAAATCACAAGACATGGATTTTACAAAAGCAACTCAGGGTTACAGATATGTTTATAAAATGTAGCTCAAAATCGTTCGTAATTACCCCCCTTGACCCTAGTAGGTTCTGAACTAAAAGGATTAAGAGAGGTTTTTTAGAGGGTATAAAACCCTTTCGGAGGTCAAATAAAAAACCTTCGTTTGAATCATACAATTTTTTTCCCTTCCCTAAGAAAAAAAAATCTGCTGTCATTCAAAAAACAAGACAGATTTCAAATGCGAATTTGATTGAAATCAATTTATTTGGTCACATAGTACAAAATGAAGGATATTATTATAAAAACTAAAGAAAATAGTCTTTTTATTTTTGATTAATTAGACAGAAACACATTATTTGGTAAACCCTAACACTTGTTGAACTTTAAATGATTATGATTTTAATTTTCTATTATTATTTTTTCAAACAACAAATAATATCTTGATATTTAAGAAAATTTGAAATTGGTGATATGCCTGTATTATTTTCCAGAGTTTTCCTAGAATCATTGATGGAGCATTGATATTATAATACACCCAACAATTGAATCATTGATGGAGGAGTAAATATTATGATATTTACCTAATTACAGTAAAACCTGGATATATAATTACTGATAGTAAATATGTAGGTATATATTTATATATTTTTGAATATTAAAAAAAGGTAATTGTGTCCCGGAACCGCATTCCCATTACTTCAGGCCACTTTACCTTTACATCAAGTGCGGAAACGGAAAAACTCGGTTAGAAAAATTCCGCTCCATCCGGGATTCGAACCTGCAACCTCCGGGTCAGCAACCAATGCTCTTAACCACTGAGCCACGGAGGTCGGCAATAAATAAAAGAAATTTCGATTTACGAAAACAATTTCCACGTCCAATGCCCTTCTTATTCCCTCTTAAAGGGAATAAAAAGTAAGTTATACTATTTTTACGGAAATGTACCTACATCCTACATCCTGCGTTTCCACTTTGGTAAGAGATTATAAGTTATTTACGATACAAATGTGAAAAAATAAAGATTTCAATGTGAGTAAAATAAACATATAGAAATAGATCCTTCTTAGAAATGTATGTCAACATAAAATTTGAATAAATAAATTCTTTACAGGCACCTTGTTGAAAACATGGTATGAGAAATATAAAAGAAACTAGACAACTCTTATAGACATCCATATTTATGGCAAAAGTATTCACAAAATTACAAGTGTTTCTTTGTAATGTTTATAATCTTATTCTTGACACAATCAGAACATGATAGATACAGATACAATGAAAAAAAGAAATTGGACAATTCTTTTTTATAGGTAGGTAAATATGAATGGCAAAAGTATTCACAAAATTACAAGTAGGTTTATTTCTTTACTTTATAGTGTTTATAAACTTACACAATACACGTTAAAAAGTTGACTCATTCAGTCGTCGCTGTATCTCAAAGTTGGTAACATCTTCAAACCTTAAATTGAGTATGAAGGTTCTTTGCAGTTTAAATGTAGAATATAAAATAAAAATACTCTAATTAGAGCTACAACGAACAAACTGTGGATTCTTCAAACAAACAAATTTAGCGGTCAGCATGAAGTAACTTATTCTACTTCTTAATCTAAAGTCGCACAACGGCCGGTTTTTCTTAAATCTATACAACAGGTGGTGAATTGTCACCGGTTTAGTAATCGCCGGTTTTTTCATCGGTATAGTCACCGTTTAGTAACTATATTTTTAGTCCGTACAGCTATCTTCCAGTTCCAGTTCCTGTTTCATTCTCACTTTTTTATGGCCGGTGGTGAATTTCACGGATGTCTCTCTAGTCTTATAATCAGGGAGTTCACCACTGTTTTAGTCACCGAATAGTCATTGATTTAGTCGGCCGGTGGTGAATTTCACGGGTGTGTCTCTAGGCTTATAATCAGGGAGTTCACCCTGGTTTAGTCACCGATTAGTCATTGATTTAGTCGGCCGGTGGTGAATTTCACGGATGCGTCTTTAGTCTTATTGTCAGGGTGTTCACCATTGGTTTAGTCACCGGGTAAGTAGGTAATCGTTTATATTACGAGTTTCGTCATCGGTACAGTCACCGGTTCATAACCAATATAGTCCTCACATCTATCTTTCAGTTCCTGTTTTATTTGTACGACCGGTGCAGCGGTGTTCAATTTCACGGATGTGTCTTCAGTCTTATTATCAGGGTGGTCACAACTGGTTCAGTCACCGGTTGGACATCGATTTAGTCACCGGTTTAGTCCTCACAACTATCCTCGGGTTCCTCTTTGATCTGGACGGCCGGTGGTGAATTGACCGGTGTGTCCTCAGCCTTGGTATCCGTGTGGCCACTACTCGTCCTGGTGTTGTGGAACCTAACAATCTCATCGCTGATGACTTTCTGAATTCTGTTCTGGGTTTTCATGGCGACCGGGGCGGGGAGGTATTTGAGTTGCGAGACTATACATCTGAAATAATAATAATAACAATCATTAGTGCAAGGTAACCACCAGGCGAGATTAATGCTCAAAGCATTTTCTACCCCCTAATTGGTTAAAGTGCCTAATTAGAAAAAAAATCAATTCTTGAATTATTCATTCTTCCTAATTTAGCAAAAATAATCAAATTGATATAATAATAACACTCTTTAGTGGAAGGTAACCAGGCGAGGTTAATGCTCAGAGCATTTTCTACCACCTAACCCTCGGAGTCCTATAATTATGTGGTCAAAAACTCGAATTAATGAGGAAAAATTTATGCACTGGGTGGGATTCGAAACAACGGATCCCTATGCTAAATGGATTACCAGACTAGCGCGTTAAAAACTTGACAGCTAGTACTGAAATGTGGAAGAGGAAATATTTTTTTATATTGGTCGGGAGAATCAAGATATATTTGTATGTTAATCTTCTTCTTTCACTTTGCCTTTTCCCACATGTTGTTGGGGGTCGGTACTGTCCAACCTCTTCCACATGGTTGAAGTTGGTTGGTTCTGGCACTTCTACTTCCAAATTTAACGTCTGGGTGCCCCTCTTAACGCCAACCCCGATTTGTCTTTTGGCCTGACATGGCTGTTACTGTCTCTGTTTAATCTCCCCTAGCGAGGCATATTTGTACGTCAATTATTAAGATTAATAAATGAAGCGAAAGAGCAGCAGAAATTTAATTAATTATTTTTATTTTTTGATTTAATGGCAGGATTCTCAAATTGAGCTTTTCCACCCAACTATTTGTTGCCGACTAGTAGTCAACAATAGTTAGAAGAAATAGAAGGAAATAAGAAAAGCTGTACAGGATGAGACTGAACAAAAAATACTTTATTGCACTTTATTGTTGATTGTAGAACCAACCAACCTCAAAAATGCGGAAGAGGTTTATTCAACGTGCTCTAGATGCTTGTTTTGACCATTTTCATTTTCTTTTTTAAACATATTTTAATAACTTACTTCGAAAAACGTTTGTACCTACATATTATTCGGGACAAGAACTTACTTAGAAAAAGCTATGTACACATTATCCAGGACGAGAACTTACTTAGAAAAAGCTATGTACACATTATCCAGAACCACCTGTTGATTCTCTTTGTTCTCGTGGCGCCGTCCTGTCTCAGGCTTTTCTTCTTGGCGATGGTCGTCACCATGGTGGTTGTGGTGGTGGTTTCCACCTGGGTTTCAGCCCGGCTGGGGTAGTCTTCAGAGCGTGCGCGTCGCGGACTCTTCTCTCCGAGCTCGGTGTCCGCTTCGACGTCGGATTTCACAGTCGCCTGAGGAGGAGGAGGTGAAAAATAAGTTATAGTTCAGTAATCATATTTTATGTTGATCACAATCGTAATGTCACAATAAAATTACTTAGTTTTTTTTTTGTTTTTAATTTTGTCTCAGAACAGGAATAGCTCTAATTATCTTTATTTATTTATTTAATTGATTAATTTTAAAATCACAGGAGATACACTTGATCCATCCCACATGCATGAGGCAATGTACCTAACATGCAGGTAGCATTACCTCGTTGGATTGCCAAAGAAATCCTCTGAAAGAGGAAAGCGTTGGCGGCCCTATTGCCAGTGAGACGAACCAAGCCATCACCAAGAGTTTTAAAAAAGCTCTCCATCTCTTTGCTCCAAGGGCCCATTGTCTCACATGCCAGGGGAACAAATATGTAATTTGCTTCGGTGATGAAACTGTAAGAGGCATTTTTTCTCCTTAAAATAGACTTTTTATAAAATAGTTTATCCCATAAAATATATAAGACCTGTTTGACTGCTGGAGTAAAGGCACTTTTCAGTCTTACCTCGGCAGTGTTTATACTGGCAGTGGTATATTCTATTCTATTCTACTAAATATTTGTTATAATTGTGTAGGTACTTGGAAATCGAACTACTGACCTCCTAGTTACGAGGGTCGTAAAAGGAACAAACACCGGACTAATAGGAACAAGCCTAGATAGTTGGCCGATTTTTAAGGGTTTAAAAATGCTCTTGAAAACTTTTTGAGGTGGATTGTTCAGCATAAATAGAAAACAATTATCACGACTATTTCTAGTTCGTCCTGTGGCCTATGCCAATATGATGTGGAATTGTAACTTCTTCATTATTAGAGCTGCCAAAGTTATGAATGTACAACTCGTGAGCTCATGTTCCCGCAAGTGTAGATATTTCATATAGGGACAGATATTTACAATTCCATAAATTACTACACTTGTAATATTATTCCATATCTTACAATTCCATACCTTAATGGAACAAGGCACTGACCTATAGTGTTTATCTGAATAACTGCACACAAGACCAACCATCCTTAGGCCTTGGGACTTCTTAGACGCTTGTGATCTGTGTTGTAGCCTGCCCATCCCGTAGTATGCCCCCCTCTGATGGGTCAGAAGTGACACAATACTTCCCATTCATGATCTGGGTCAATTCTCTGCGGGACTTTTCTTTAGACTCACCTCAATGTTCATTTCACTATCCTCGTCTCCCAGGGCTTCCTCTTCCGTCCCGTCCTCATCCTCTTCACTTCCAACTATCGCTTTGGAGAGAAGAGTCTGGATTTTCAACTGCAGAATGGCCGCTCGGTTCGGGGTAGAGATTTCAACTGGGCCACGACTAGTTCACTGGAGAAGAGAAGAGAATAAATAATAAAGTCACCAGGGTCACACTTATGGAGAGAGTGTGAAATAAATAGTGTATAGCGCCAAAAATTGATTTCCGTAATTTTACTAATGTGGGGCTGATTGAATTTTTGGTTTTGAAACGACAGGTGGGACATTGAATCAAAGGTCTTGTTGTCCTGATGCGCGATACGACATCATTCATTCGATTAGAGAATCTGAGTGAGGTTTACATTTCACAGAACTACTAGTATGTATTATGTATCTGTATCTAATGCACCTATAGATCACCAAGTAAAATAGTTTGAAGTTGGCTAAGATGAACGTTTGACGGGTTTTTTTTTTTTGTTTAGCGTCGCTTTCAACTGCATGGTCATATCAAGACGGTGGTTGTACCATCCATTTGCTGGAAACTCACAAACCAGCAACTCAAATCAACCTCACCCAGTATGAGGCCGAGAATAGCCAGCATCACGAGGGTCCGAGTCCTAACCTCGCTGTACGTTGCTTAACTTTAGTAACAGAACGAGAACTGTTGTATTTTCTGGCTTTTGACGGTTTAGAGGTCCTGAAAATGAATGATTTACGACAGGAGTTTTTACTCTTAAATCGCTGGGAATCGCACCAGCTACCCACATAAAACTCAGCCAACGTTTGGAAATTTAATTTAAAAGAAAAAGATGTTGGTTGAACTATTTTACCTGAATGCTTGATAGTTGTCGGACAGATTCTCCTCCGAGCTACTGTGGTTTCGGCCGACGCGACTAGCTTCTGGCTGGGCGGCCGGTTTACTCGGCCTCTTTCTCTTGGCGGAGGGCGGCCCACACGCCTCGTTGTAGCTGGTGTCGTACGTGTTGTCGTAGGATTCGTCCACACTGTTCGTGCTGTCTTGGAGAACTGGAAAGAAGAGAGAAGACAAAGTTGAGATTGTACCAGGGGTATACCAAAGTATAGAAGGCGAACAGATGTAAATATTTTTAAGTTATCTCAGAAAAGCTTAAACGTACTGTACCTTGGTTCATTACCTAAAAAGTAAGAAAATAATCACAACACACGTTTTTTTTTTTTTTTAAACATTAAAATTACTATGTAAAGACAATTTAAAGTCATAATAAAATTAACAAATATATACATATACATAATTATTTATAAAATAAATATTATTATTAACTATAAGGAACACCTTAACAAACTGTCAATTGACAATGTTCGAGAAAATACTCAAAAACCCTTGTCTTGGCAATGTGTCCCTGTCCAAGGTGTCCATATGGAAACCATCAGTTTTTTTGGCCCAAAATTAATCCTAAAGCATTAATTCTTCCACAGAACATTTAAAATTATTATTATTTTCCTACACTTTTTTTAAAGTGGCAGGATGGAGCTCTTCCATCCAACCATCCAATTATCATCCTCTTTTACTTTTTTAAAAAATAAATGAAAATTTGAAATTTTCGGGCAAAATAAGACTTAAACATATTGCCTACACATTTTAGGGATGGTCAGTTCTTTATGCTGATGCTGGCAACTTCCTGGAGGCAGGCAAGAAAATTCACCAATCACACTAGCTTTCCAAGCCCTGCGATTGTTGGAAAGTCCTGCTTTCAAATAGTCAATGAGCATCCCCTGACCGAGACATAAATATAACTAGGTAGGTACTGACTTTTTTTTGGCATTGGTTATTCTCCTTATCATAGGATTTGCCATACAGCCAATGTGGTCGTGTTTATATAGATTGATATTGTATTAAAGACAGTTCGTTAATTATTATTAAATGAGTAATATTTTTTGTGGTTAGATAAAAGTATTGACTTAATCAAACTACTTGCATCCAAAATCTACGTCCGTTGATTGGTTTTCATCGAGACCAAACTGTCCATAATCATTTGATTCATGAGCATTAATGGTGTCGCAATGACTCCTTTTTGAACGAAGGGCTTCATAGTTGTACACACCAAGCACGTGTTAATATAAGCTATGACAATGGGGCGGGTCATGTTATATCTGCTTCGTATAGAGTGCATCATCTTGTCTCTACCCCCGTGACCAGTTGCTATATGACAATCGTCCAACTTGTTAAATAAGTGTTCGTACGGTACATAGTGAATAATTTCGGAATCGTTTTTTCGGCTTACGAATCATGCATAACTCGTTTCCCACCTGTAAGGAGAAATAAGATATTAGTGGAGAAACCTTTCTGTTTATTCTGATATACTGACTCACCCAATCCAAGTCCACTAGCCAAAAATATCTGTTACCCCCAAGACCATTTTATAAAAGTCGGTATTTAACAACGACGCCATCGAATCTATGCCTTCATTTGTCATATTAGATAATAGCTATTCTTACGTCTATCCAATTTGATATTCCAATATCTCTTTTTGGTTTTTCTGTAGGTCCTTTCATAACCTTAGAACTGAAACGCACTTACATACATAGCTTTCAAACTGACAAACAAAGAATCAAGTGTACCCAACAACACCGAGAATCATATGAAAAGCCTCACAGTAGGAGGTAAGGGGGAAGGGAACTAGCCACAACCAGGGATGGTAAATTTGTGTGTAAAAACCCCTTAGTCACAAATATGAGACTTCAAAATTATCCTGTTCTGTGATAAATAATAAATCTCTTTAATTTGCGGGAATTTTGTTCATTTTTCCTGGAAACGTGGTAATTTCATTGAATTTTGTCAATGTTCCCTTGCAATGTTGAAATACAGGGAAAAAACGAACACAATACTTCTGATTTTAGAAATTTTCTCGGAAGTAAAAAGTAAAATAAATTCTCTGTTAGTACTGGGAATTTGTTTACTGGGGAATATTATTTCCCCATACTAAATGCCTGGCCACAACTCACCTCTATCAAATCGTAAGCCCGAAGTAAAAGATACTCATTGTGAGTTTTTGGTCGTCGTTATCGTTTTAAGTTCTTGAAGTTGCTTTATTTTCCTGTCCAACTCTCTCACTGTCCACGGCTTCTGCCTCGGTTTTAAAGTATAATAACGTTCCAGTTCACGGTAAAATAACTCTCGGTGACTAGTCATTTTGAAATAAAACTGAAAACTAAGCTGACGATGAGAGAAGGAAGAACAAAGAACTACTGGAGACCGAGGAGTGAGGCGAGACAAAACTCGCGGAGTCTGCGCAGAAGACAAATATGAGTTTGCTGCAGGTCTTGCATACTAATGTTGTAATACGTAGAATCACGATGATGATAAGAGGTCAGTTTGTCAGATCCGCTTTCGAGAATTTACTAAACGACTAGGACATTCAATAATTTCCTAGACAATTATTAAATTTCCTAGGCAAACTGTCTAAAATTATTGGCTCTCGTTTCTGACAGTATATTCTAGTCTTTTAACTAATGAATTCACTTAAAATAAGCTGAAATTACTCTCACAGTGTAGGTGTGTACATATAGAATAGAAAATGAATATTAAATATAGCATAGAAAATGTCTACCCAGCCGGGATTCGAACCCAGGTCTCAGTGTGTGCAAGCGCTACTCACTCCGTACCGGCGAGTACTCACAGAGATCATGTGTATAACCAACATATTGTTATAATTTTATAATCTCCACTGCTACAAACATCTTTAATTCTGAGTGTAATACAGTCAAAACTGGATATAAGAAAACTCAAGGGACCGATTTTTTTCCTCTTAAATCCAGGTTTCTCTCATAAAGAGGTTATTTTCCCTCTCATATCGAGGTTTTCTTTTAAATCCACTTATATTACATCAAAAGGTCCAACAGTAATTATCCAAGTTCACTGGGAGACATGGTCTGACTAGGAATTCTACTATATCCAGGTTTCACTGTCGTATCAAAAAATCCACTCTTGTAAAAAATAAATAAATACATAAATCGTAGTTTCGTCCATTTAAGCGACATTTTCGAATTCAGTAAAACCTCGTATTTTTCTTTCTAACCAAAGTTAACCAAACGGGAAAAAATGAACCAAACTGGAAGCAAGTCATTTTTCTTTTGGAAGAGGAAAGATTTCCTCTTCCAGTTAACCAAAATGGAAGTAGAAAATTCTTGCTTCCACTTCTTTTTTTAGGTTAAGTCCATTGTTTATCTTTAAAAGTACCGAAACGCATTTTTCTTTTACGAATGTGGTGAAGTTGACCTTGAAATAAAATGGAAATATTTGGAAATATCGAACCTGGATTTTTTTTTAATCCAAAAGAATAATAGGCCTAAATTCATCGGTACCTCTTTGCTTTGTGTTTATTCACATATCTTGCCAAGGTTGCTTTTTTAACTTGATGGACTCTGCATGCTTCTCGTATGGACATTTCCTTGGCTGCCACAGCGCTGACAGCATGCTTGAGACCTTCATAGTTCACTGGAGGACGTTTTATACCGAACTTCACTTCGCGGCATTGCGATCTGTAAAAGAAATGTGGTAGATAGTGGCTCAGTTGATGTACCTTGGACCACTCTGTTCACTTAAAATAGGAATTCAAGTTCAAATAATCATTCAAGTTTCAAACAAAAATAGCCTCCAAATTGTAAAGGTTTCGACTACTGCCCGTAGTCAAAATATCTCGGGTTCGATTCCCGGTTGAGGCAGGATTTTCTAACAGGAAATTCTGTTCCCTCCGAACACGTAAGGCTGGAACAATCTACCCTATCCAGGCTGGGTGAGATTAATTTTGGGTAGCTAGTGTCTCGTTACACGATAATAAACAGAGAACAGACTAGCCAACCCTAACAAGTAAGACTAGCTTGCACTTTCACAAAGGTTTAATGAATCATAAAGAAAAAGCCAAATGATCGCATATATGTAGAAATATGTGCTTCAGAACGAGTGAATTTTTTCCACTTAAGTTGGATAGATTCCGCCACTCCTCCAGCTGAAGCCAAGCTGGACACAACAATAACATACTGGAGGTTATAACGTTAAGCCTAAAATTAAGTGGTAATTACCACATCACATTCCTATAATAATAATTTCCCAAGTTCAGGTGTCTCTTTTGCATGTCTCTAGACTTTTGAGTCAGTCAAAACAATATTTTCACGTGTAATTCAAAATCAGTTGTTTGTAACGATTGAAGCCTAATAAGTATTTTTTCTGTTTATTTAGTTTAAAACATATTTGATTCCCTAAACTTGTTTCTATGGTCTACCGTTTTCAAGAGAATAGAACAAATATAGCAAAAATCGTTATCTTGCCCCTACATTGCATAACTAAAAGCACTCGAAACTTTAAGCTCGAGGTGGAGACTGAAGATGTTAAAATATTTTTATGAAATTTTAAGGGATTAATCTACTCATCAATACGAAACTTTTGAGACCCCAGGCGTTTTGAAATTCGAAAATTTATATTTTCGCTCCGGCCTAATGTATAGTGCCCTGTGATTGGTTGAAATATGTATAGTGCCCTGTGATTGGTTGAAACTTGAAACTCGGACTTGGCGGAGAGTCTGACTTGAGTTAAATTTTAACACAAGCTATGTTGAATTAAATCCCGTGTTATAATAATTATTTGACCCTATGTCACCATATTTGTTACAGAGGAGCAGATTTGTATATTAATGGAAAAGTTATCCGTACCAACTTTAAAACATGATATTTATGTACATCATAGGTACTTAATTTTAAAATATATTGGTATATTAAAATTAAAAAAAAAAATACTTTCGATACCTTATAGGTGTTATTTATACTCGAAAAAAATGTTTCAGTATACTCGTATTTCTATCGGTATTTGACTTAATTTCAAATAAGTCGAAATCTCGCAGCAATAAATCAAAAAGAAAATGAACAATAGCGGAAAAGACTTTTAATTCACAATCACAGAGCGCCTTATGGAAAGGAAAATATGAATAACTCACGGCCTCAATGAGCAGGAAGTCCCCTGGGTCGGGCCTATTGGCCAGATGCTTCTGCCTCTCCCTGTGCAGCGAGGACTTCAGACTCAGGTAGCTGGGCACATTCTCCACGCCTCTGTCCCTCAGGGGCGTGAACTCCTCCGCCACGATGCGGGAGATGGGCATGTGGGTGTCTTCCCTAGCGCGGCGTCTGCAGATATGCAACGCCCGCACGATATCCACCCGCGACGGGTCCGGGCGGCACACGTGCGGGGTGGTCTTGATCACCGACGTCCCGTTCGTGGCGATGCCACCCTTGCACTTCTCCTTGAAGTACTTCTCGCAGCGCCAGAAGCAGATGTCGTAGCAGTTCCGTTTGCTGAACAGATAGCGGTGGCCGCCACTCAGCGCGCATGGCTTGCGTTTCGGCGTCTCCAGGAACGTGACTGGCTCCGACTCTAAGAAGTGGCGGGCTGTTGGACCCGCCTCGCCCGGTGTGTCTGTCCCCGCGTCGATGAAGTGGGTCCCTGTTATTTCTGTACCCGGGTCTATGAAGTGGGCCCCCGCGAGGTCCGACCCCGGGTCAACAAAGTGGGTCATTTGCCCCGGCGGATCCGTCTCGGACGGGGCAAGGACAGTCTCAGGATCCATGGCCAACTTCACAAGAGCATTCCTCTGTCAGGATATCACACGACTCGCGACGCGGCACATCACGCGAACAAGCCAATGGTTGTTGTTGAACTGACACTGGGAGCGGGGAACCTGAGCTCCGTTCGTTGTACTTGATGATGAGGGACCGAGTTGTTGTAGTGGGAGTGGCTAGCTCGTGTTTCATTAGTACCAGGCTGCGTCCACACGGCTGCGAGGTCATTGATCTCTTGAGGAGAGGTCTGTATACTTGCTACTCGACTACGCGTACTTACTTGTTTCAAGCATGTCGTCATACTAATAACTAATAATATGCACAATACTGTCCAATCCTCCACGCGTAGTAAAGTAATGTTTTATTCAGACTGTCAGCAGTCAGCAAGTCCAATCTAGACAGGAAGTTCCTTGTGCTTATAAAAAGCAGTTTTATGAAGCAATTTTCATTATCCATTGCACAGTTTTGTAAAACACTTGAAGTTAAATAATTGTTAAATATTTATAATGTTACTATTGTTTTGTTACTATTTTTTTGTTTTGTTTTTTTTTTTTAACACTAGATGTTACCCTAGTGAACAGTGTGAGTACTGAGATGCGGACAACGGTGCACCATCTAAAAGCCAAATCTCCCCCTTAACATATGATCCCGCAACCGTTCAAAACATCAAATCGGGTATCATATGCTACGATTATTACCTTTCTCTAAGTACCTCTATATCTATATTGTTATTCGTGGTATAACATGGTCATTTTTAAGTTTAGCCAGCGTCGATGCCATCTTCTCGTGATGCTGGCTAATTCGGACCAAACAAAGCTTGGGTGAGGTTAATGTGGGTAGTGAGTTGGTTTGTGAGTTTCCAGCGAAAACCCCTGTCCCGATACGATCTTAGCAGGTAAAGGATACGTTAAAAATCCTAAAATATACACATTTTCAGATCCAATTATATACTGAGGCACAAAATTAGCGGAACGGGTAGTTTTTTTCTCGTATAACTTGTGTATTTCTTGTTGGACAAAAACATTTTTGATATTTTTTTCTGATTTCGGAAATCACACAAAAATTGGTACAGAGATAGCAAAGACATGAAAGCCAATTTTCAAAATTGAATAAAGTACTTGTCACTGTCGGTCTTTCCCATACAGGGTGTAGAAAAAAACTGTTTTTCAATGATTTTTTTAAAAATTCATTATTTTGGATTCAGAGGAATAGTGACGTGTCCATCAAGGCTCAACATTTTTGAGCCAAGAAAGAATGAGGATCAATACATAAAGCAAGACAATATTACTCTTAATCCAAAATAATGAATTTTGAAAAAATCATTGAGAAACTGTTTTTTTGTACACCCTGTATGGGAAAGGTCGACAATGACAAGCACTTCATTCAATTATGAAAATTGGCCTTCATGTTTTTGCTATCTCTGTACCAATTTTTGTGTGATTTCCTCAATTAGAAAAAATATGAAAAATGCTTTTGTCCAACAAGAAATACACACGTTATATGAGAAAATACCTACCCGTTCCGCTAAATTTTTGCCTCAGTGTATAATACTCTTTTAGTGGAAAGTAACCACTAAGAGAGGTTACTGCTCAAAGCATTTTCTACCACCTGACCCTCAGAGTCTCATTTCCTTATTGCTCGAGTCAAAGACTGAGGATGAAATTGATAGACCTTTTTGCTATACCTCTATGGACTTAAGTCTCGAAAAAATAAAAAATACTAGTCCATACATCTTACCTTTACAGATGTTTGTGTTTTCCTTGGTGTGTAGATAGTGTCCAAAAACGATGCCATTTTCTCGTACGCGAACCACTCTGGCTTGAAAACGTTTTCAGCTCCAGTTTCCTTGCTTATCTTTACTTTGGACGCCAGCTTTCTGTAAGTTGCCATCAAAGTGTCTTTCTTTTTCTTCAGTTCCTCGATTGAAACTGAGATGCTAAGATGGGTTTCGATTCGCTTCCATGCATCAAATTTCTTGTTCATGTCTTTGTGATGATCAACTCCCGGGTTCCAAATTACAGGTTCTGCCTTATAGAGGTCTAAAAACTCCATTATCAATTCGTTTGACCACTCCATAATTTTATTAAAACAATACGCGAAAATCACAAGTAAAACACAAATAACTTCAAAGGAACAATGAAATAAATCAACCAAACTACGCTTCGCCGTCGTTGGAACACTCTGACCTGAGACTTGTGATGATACTGACAAAATTATGAGAAGAGGCGAGCCGATACGCGCCTGTACGAGCCAGCTTTTGTGTTCCCACAGCGCGTGGGAACTAGGCTTCATAATATCAGAGGGGAAATGTAAGTTCTGACTCGTACTTGTGATCTCGTATTTATCTTATTATTATTATACCTAGTTAATACGAAAATACATAAATACAAGCAGATAATTACAAATTAATATACAAAATTGAAAACAATATAAGAAAAAACAGAAGAGAGAAAAATTGAAACACAAAATATTACCACAGGACTTAACTAAAGGGCGGAGTTATTGCCTTTGACAATCTCTGGATGTACCCATTCCTTATCTATTGAGTTTGTCTTTTTTTCTTACTTTTTCGGGGTGTTTAACGTCACTTTCAACTGCATGGTCATATCAGGACGGAAGTGTTACCCTTCATTTGCTAAAAACTCCTAAACCAGCTACTTACAATATCATACAGGCTGGGTTTAGTCCGGAATGACAGCACCACGAAGTATTCACCGAAATTTCTTAACTTCGGTGGTCCTACGAGAACCGGAGCATTCAACGCGCCATCGACGCTTACTAACATAATCTTTAGTCGTTCGATTTCTTCCCACCATTCAGCCGATTTTTATAATATTCACTAGAATTCGCCAGCGTCGGTGGCACGTTGAATGCACTGGTTTTAATAGGATCACCGAAGTTAGGCAACGTCCAGTGAGGTGAAAACTACATGATGCTGGTCCAACCTAGGCTAGGTGAGATTAATGTGGGTAGCAGGTTTTGTGATTTCGTTCAATTGTAGTGTAACACCTCGGTCATGATATGACCTTGCAGTTGAAATCGACGTTAAATCAAAAAAAAAAAAAAAAAAAAAAAAAAAATGAAAAATTACTTGAATAAAAAATTACTCTTTCTTTCCGCTTATTCTCTATCTCCTTCTCCCGAACGTTCTTTACTCTCTCTTCTCTCTTCTCTCCTTTTTTCACTCCTTTCTGTATCTCTCTCTCCCCTTTTCTATCTTCTTCTCGTGACTCTCTATTGGCTCCTTTCTCTTTTTCTCATCTTCTCCTCTCTTTTGTCCTGTCTCTTTTTTCTCTGATTTCTCCCTCTCCTTGTCTCTTTATTGCTTTCTCCAGAACTCTCTCTCTCCCCTGTCTTGAACGTGTTACTTCCTCATTTTCCCTCTTACATAGTGAAGGAGGGTGTGATAGCACTACGCAGTCGCCCCCAACATCACGCCACTCGGATATAACACCCACCCCCTACTATCCCAACTCGTATCCCTACTTTACCCCTCTCTCTTCCTTCTTCTATACCCCTCAATTCCTTTCACTTTCTTCCTCTAACACTTTTAATTATCTCTCTCTCCTCTCCCTTCAACTTTCATCAACATCATCAACCTTCAATGTATTTATTAAAGATGTTCGTCTCTCTCTCTCTCTTTACCTTTCCCTCTCTCTCTCTCTCTCTCTCCTCCTCTCTCTCTCTCTTCTTCTTCTTCTTCTTCTTCTTCTTTCCACTTATCTTCCTTTTAATTTCCTCTCTCCTTCTACTCTTTTACCTTTCAATCTCTGTTTCTGCTTTTATCGCTCTCTTCTAATTTTATCCCTTCCTTCTTTTGTCGGCCTCACTTCCTGTTCTCTGCTTCTATTTCTCTCCCTCTCTTTTACTTTTCTTCTCTCCCCTTCTCTACCCCCTTACTCCCCCCCTCTCCTCTTAATTGTTCACCCCTCGATCCCTGCTTCTATCTCTCTCTCTCTCTCTCTCTCTCTCTCTCTCTCTCTCTCTTCTCTCTCTCTCTCTCTCTCTCTCCTCTCTCTCTCTCTCTCTCTCTCTCTCTCTCTTCTTAATTTTCTCCTCCCCGTGCTCTATCTTCCATTCTCCCTCTCCTTCACTTTCCTCTTTTCCCTTCTCTAACCCATCTCTTTCTATTTCCTTTCCTCATTTCACCCCTTCATTATTACCCCTCTTTTTGAACGGGAGATTTCCCTCTGCTCGTCGCCATGTGTCCTGTCTTCCGCCACGTTTCATTTCCACATTTCCCACAGTCTCATGCCGGCTTCACGAAAGTGAAGATGTGACGGAGAATTTTCATTTCGCGTGTCCCATCAATAACCGTTGCAGGGTGAAAATTTATCATTATTGTGTCACGTGTGTTTGAAGAAGAATCACGTGTGGTATTTATTTATCTCTGCTAGTGAAAGTACACCATGAAATTTAAAACTAAAAATGTTATTTCTAATGTTATAATACTTTTAATATGTTGATTAAAATAAAAAAAATATTTGTTGTTAAATGTAATCATTTAAATAAAACTACATTAACCAATAAATCTCTACTAGTAAAATCATGTTCAATATTTTCATATACATTAAAACTATATTAGCCAATAAATCTCTGCAAGTAAAAGCATGTTAAACATTTTCATATAAATTAAAACTATTATTTTAACCAATAAAAGAGTAATTTGTTTAGAAAATCATTAAGCTTCTAAATTTTCGCCTGTGAAATGGAGTAAATTGTAGTTTCTACCTAAAATGAAACGCATAAATAAAAGTGTTTGAATTTGAGGAACTCCTCCACCCAGCCTGAGTGGGGTAGTGATCAAAATTTTATACACTCGTCACACTTGGCTCACGACCAGTGGATAATCCTCATATTATTTATTGAGGTCAGTGAATTGATCGATAAGGCGGCGGACTCGTAACCTGGAGGTCGGTGGTTCGAGTCCCAAGTTTAGCAAAGATTTAGTAAGGCGAGTTTGAATAACTTGTGACATCATGATCTTGACTAATAATAATATCGCCTTATTTATACCTTATTTTTTAAATATGTGTTAACCCCGTCAATAGGCTAAAAATAAAAACTGTCCGATTATGACTAATAAGTCCGATTATTCCAGCAGTAGGCCAGAGACGTATAAGTACGTGGTTAAAATTACAAATGGGAGGATAACTTGTCATGTCCCGGCTTGGTTTTGAACCGGCGACATTGTAAAAATAGGTAAATTTTTCATAAGAAAGTACGTAAAAGCTTAGCGCAACATTTTGTTTAAAACGTAGCAAAGTGCTCTCAGCTCTCGCTTTTGAATCAAATCTCATTGACGGAAAAATTAATGTTTCGCCAAACTTGCGGGCTCGAAAATTCCAAAAAAATGTTGCGAAACGTCTCGAAACAAAATGTTGCGGTCAGTGTGAAACCGGTCTTATTCTATAACTGGACCGCAACAGTCTAAAGTCGTATTACTTCCGAGAAATTTCTAATATTAGAAATCGGAAGTATTGTGTTCGTTTTTGTAAAAAAAAAATATTTTTTTGCTCCGATTTCAATTTTTTTCATATTTCTGGACGTTTCATAACCTCCTGAGCAAATTTGGTTTTGTGTCCGTCTGTCGGTCTGTTAAAACGATTCCTTGTAACGCGCAAATCTCGGAAACTACTCGACCGATTTTGATGAAATTTTGCACACATCTAGGAGATATTCTGTAGATGGTCCCATTTTAAATTCATCGAATTCGTACTAGCGGTTCTTGGTGAAAGAGACCATGCGCCTGACCACTAACTTTTTACTTAAACGCTTATATCTCGTGAACAGTACACCCGATTTTGATGAAATTTTGTATGGTTATGCATATTATTATTTTACATAGGCTTTTTATATTTACTTTTTAATTAATTATAATTTGACTCTGATATTTAAGAAAATCCAAAATTTTGGACAAAAAAGTCAAAAACTAAGGACCACGACTTGCCGATACAGAATTTTTTGTAGAATCTAGAATGTAGAAAAAACAATATTCTACCATATAAAACAAATTTGAAGAAAATCGGTTCAGTTGTTTTGGAGATACAAGTAATTTTGTATAAAATCTCAAAATTGGCACGTGTTTACAATGTGAAACAATCACGAGGAAGTATTGTGTCCATAATTGGCAGTGTTTTTTTCTTTCTAACCAAAAAAAATTTCCAGGTTAGGTTTCTTCCAAATATTTCCATTTTATTCCAAGGTCATTCGTGAAAGAAAAATGCGTTTGGTTACTTTTAAAGATAAACAATGGACTTAACCTATAAAAGAACTGGAAGCAAGAATTTTCTACTAATTCCACTTTGTTTAATTTTGGAAGTGGAAATTTTTCCTCTTCCAAAAGAAAAATGACTTGCTTCCAGTTTGGTTCATTTTATTCCCGTTTGGTTAACTTTGGTTATAAAGAAAAAAACACTGCCAATTATGGACACAATACTTCCTCGTGATTGCTTCACATTGTAAACACGTGCCAATTTTGAGATTTTTTTAGAAATTTACTTGTATCTCTAAAACGGCTCAACCGATTTTCTTCAAATTTGCTTTATGTGGTAGAATATTGTTCTTTATACATTCTAGATTCTACAAAAAATTCTGTATCGGCAAGTCGTGGTCCTTATTTTTTGACTTCTTTGTCCAAAATTTCGGATTTTCTTAAATATCAGAGTCAAATTATAATTTATTTAAAAATAATCGGGTGTACCGTTCACGAGATATCAGCGTTTAAGTAAAAAGTTAGTGGTCAGGCGCATGGTCTCTTTCACCAAGAACCGCTAGTACGAATTCAATGAATTTAAAATGGGACCATCTGCAGAATGTCTCCTAGATGTGTGCAAATTTTCATCAAAATCGGTCGAGTAGTTTCCGAGATTTGCGCGTTACAAGGAATCGTTTTAACAGACCGACAGACAGACCGACAGACAGACCGACAGACCGACGGACCGACAGACGGACACAAAACCAAATTTGCTCAGGAGGTTATGAAACGTCCAGAAATATGAAAAAAATTGAAATCGGAGCAAAAAAATATTTTTTTTTACAAAAACGAACACAATACTTCCGATTTCTAATATTAGAAATTTCTCGGAAGTAAAACACTGCCAATTATGGACACAATACTTCCTCGTGATTGTTTCACATTGTGTACGTACACGTGCGAATTTTGAGATTTTATACTAAATTACTTGTATCTCCGAAACTACTGAACCGATTTTCTTCAAATTTGTTTTATATGGTAGAATATTGTTTTTTCTATATTCTAGATTCTACAAAAAATTCTGTATCGGCAAGTCGTGGTTCTTATTTTTTGACTTTATTGTCCAAAATTTCGGATTTTCTTAAATATCAGAGTCAAATTATAATTAACTAAAAAGTAAATATAAAAAGCCTGTGTAAAACAATAATATGCATATACATACAAAATTTTATCAAAATCGAGTGTACCGTTCACGAGATATAAGCATTTAAGTAAAAAGTTAGTGGTCAGGCGCATGGTCTCTTTCACCCAGAACCGCTAGTACGAATTCGATGAATTTAAAATGGGACCATCTACAGAATGTCTCCTAGATGTGTGCAAAATTTCATCAAAATCGGTCGAGTAGTTTCCGAGATTTGCGCGTTACAAGGAATCGTTTTAACAGACCGACAGACGGACACAAAACCAAATTTGCTCAGGAGGTTATGAAACGTCCAGAAATATGGAAAAAATTGAAATCGGAGCAAAAAAATATTTTTTTTTACAAAAACGGACACGATACTTCCGATTTCTAATATTAGAAATTTCTCGGAAGTAATACGGCTCAACACTCGTCACACGTCCCTCACCAAGGCTCGCGTGTGGACACGGCTCATATCCCCTATCACTGGCCTGAGCTCTCTTATCTGCCTAGCGCGGGCTGATTCTCGCAGGCAGGCCACGTGTGGTGTCCCCTCCATCTGGCTATCAGCTCCCCTCTGGACTAACCGGCGGGAGGGGAGTCGACTCCGCGTCGCGTGAGGTTTTTTAGAAGAAAAAAAATTTTACGATTTTTTTTTCTATTCCGGTGCATTGAATGTGACTGTGGTTTAAGAGTTTATTTATAAAGTTGGTTCTTTTTCTCCAGTGCACTATTTGTGTAAAAATAATAATACTGTGTTCGGTATATTACTTCCGAGAAATTTCTAATATTAGAAATCGGAAGTATTTTTTATGTATTAAGTTCGTTATTTTCTCTCGTTTTTTTTTTTTTTTTTTTTTTTCCCCCTCCAGTGTATTGACTTACGCATCTAATGTCTCTGTTTACTGTTTCAAGTTTTTTTTCTCTCTCCTTAGTTTTCAATTTCAATATTTTCATTTCTCTCTGTACACTCACGAGACATGAGTTGGAGCATAAAATTTCGCTGATCTCGCGGTTACTCGCGGTCATATATTTTTTATACGTCAGTTAGTTAGTTGTTCACATATCCTACCGTCAGTTCATTACTTCATTTAGAGCTACTTCGTGATTTTTTTTAGTGCGTGTAGCGCGTTCGAACGTATTTATTCAAATTTAGTGGAAGTAGGGTGTCTGATTGTACCTTGATAACAAATTTTACTTTCCGATTTTTTTTATTTTTTTTTCTATATAAAAAAATACCCCAATTTTGAGTTTTATAGGTTAGGGAGTAATAGGGAGGTCTCAGTCCAATAGGACTGATTTTATTATTTTTCAACATTGTATATTTTAATTTTAATTTTATTAAAATTAAAATATACAATTTTAATTTTAATTGTATATTTTAATTTTAAAGGTTGTAATATTCATGTGACGAAAATTCATTCTGAAGCTAGAAGTCAAATTCAAAACACAAATTTTGAAAACGTTGATTTTCAAGATCGGTTAGGAAATCTAAAGAAAAACGTCCACATCTTAAAAAGAATTCCCAAAGGTGCCCGACCTCTCGCTGCTCAAAAGTTAGCAGAAAGAATTAAAAAATGTTCCAAAGATAATGATTTTCATTCGTGGGAAAATGTTTTCACCTTTGCTTTTTCTTGTCTTCAACTACCTAAAAAAGAAGGCACAATTTCCCTAACTAATCTTGTCAAAAGAAATATTACAGCAGCATTGATTCCGAATATCACTGGTTCAGTTCGTGCTCATAAGGAAGGAAAGAGACAAACCTTGGCGAAGCGTGTGGAGGCAAAAATTGCTGACTTTGATACAAAGGGTGCTGTTCGCCTATTGTGCTCCAATGATGATTTAGCTCCTATGAATGATGCCACTCTTGCTTTACTTAAAGAAAGACATCCGTCCCCATCCAGGCAGTTAGATTTTCCTGAGCCACCTGATTTAAATGACGTAAGTGTTTCGCTAACCTGTAGTGCTGTTTTAACAGCTATCAATTCATTCCCCAATGGTACATCAGCAGGTATTGACGGGATATCACCGCAACACCTCAAGGACCTGACTTCAAGATCTGCAGGAGATGCTGGATTAAAGCTTCTTGAGGAAATAAAGAATTTGGTGTGTTTAATATTATCTGGTCTTGTGAACGTTCAAGTTCTTCGATTCTTCTTTGGTGCAAATCTTTGTGCTTTGTCCAAGAAAGATGGAAGTGTGAGACCAATTGCTGTTGGTTGCACTTTTCGGAGACTTGCTGCAAAAATTGCGTGTAACATGGTGCGTCAAGATTGTTTAGAATATTTTTTACCACACCAATTTGGTTTTGCTAGTAAACAAGGTTGTGAAACTGTGGTTCATGCTGCTCGAACTTTCATTGAGAACAACAAATCTAATGACAGTGTCATTGTTAAAGTTGATTATAAGAATGCTTTCAACTGTTTAGAAAGAGACATCATGTTAAAAGCAGTTAAAGAGCATGCTCCCACTATATATCCATTCATGTGGTCGAGTTACCATACACCATCAGCTTTGTTCTTTGGAAATGAAGTTCTTGAGTCACAGGTGGGCTGTCAGCAAGGTGATCCTGCCGGACCGTTGACATTCAGTTTAAGCATCAACCCACTTGTCAAATCACTCAAATCCAAACTCAATCTCTTCTACCTTGACGATGGCACTCTTGGCGGTCACCCGACTTCTGTTCTTGAAGACATCTCTCTGTTAATTACAAAGTCTGCTGAGATGGGTCTACAAGTTAATCCTACAAAATGCGAGCTCTTTTTTACATCTGGAATTGTTGACCATTCTATTGAGGAGGCTTTCAGTCAAGTTCTTCCTGGCATTCAGACGACATCTCCTGAAAACTTGACACTCCTCGGAACGCCACTCCTCGAGCCAGGTTATGAACCATTCCTTAAAGCTAAAGTTGAAGATATGAAGAAACCTTTGGAAAATTTAGAAAAGATATCATCTCATGTCGCTCTTCATCTCCTGAAAACATGCCTGGGAATTCCAAAACTTATTTATTTTCTTCGTACCATTCCGACCTGGCTTTTAAAAGATTGTTTAGATACAATTGATCAAAATGTGAAATTGGCACTAGAAAACATTCTCAATGTAAAGTTCAATGAAAAACAATGGATTCAAGCCTCACTACCAATCAGAAAGGGTGGCCTTGGAATTCGACTTGTAAATGATCTCAGTTTACCAGCTTTTTTATCTTCATGCTATGGAGTAAAACCAGAAGTCTCCACCATATTACATGTCCCCGTTGACTCTCTGGCAATACAACATTGCGATGATGCTGTAAATGTCTGGAGAACAAGATTCAATGATGAATTTCCATTGGTTTCCACTGAACATATACAAAAAAATTGGGACTCCACCATCATTCACAACAAAGTTCATAAGAACCTGGTATTTGTTGACCCAGTTGATATTGCTCGTTTCAAGGCTCTTCAGTTAAAAGAATCTAACGCCTGGTTGCATTCAATTCCCAGCAAGACCATTGGAACACATATGGACAATAACGCTCTACGTGTCAGTATTTGCCTAAGGCTAGGTATGAAAATGTTTGAGCCTTTTACTTGCATTTGTGGAGAAAGAATGGATGTCAAAGGCCTACATGCTTTAAGTTGTGGCAAAAGTCCTGGTAGAAGGTTTAGGCATAGCCAGCTTAATGATATAATTCAACGTGCTCTCTGTAGCATAGATGTTCCCTCAAAATTGGAACCAGCTGGCTTATCACGGGCTGATGGCAACCGTCCAGATGGCCTAACAATCATCCCTTGGTCACGAGGTCAACATATGATCTGGGACGCAACATGTGTAGACACACTTGCGTCAAGTTACATAAGTAAAACTGTACAACATCCTGGATCTGCAGCTGAAATTGCAGCTCTGAAGAAGCACAGAACCTACAGTGAATTGGAAGATAATGGATATATTTTCATCCCCTTTGCTGTAGAGACAATGGGTTCGTTGGGAGCTGAAGCAAAAAGCTTGGTGAACGTGTTGGGGTCAAAGCTGGTGGAAAAGTCAGGTGATGGTAGAACGGGTTTTTACCTATCACAAAGGATAAGTCTGGCAATACAGAGAGGGAATGCGGCGGCAGTTGTGGGCTGTGTGCCCCAGGGAGATGAATTGGATAGTGAATTTTAATGAATAAAAAAAAAAAAAAAAAAATGTACGAAATCCTATAAAAAAAAAAAAAAAAAAAAAAAAAAAAAAAAAAAAAAAAAAAAAAAAAAAAAAAAAAAAAATTTTATTATAATTATTACTTGTAACAAATAAAGACAAAAATAAAATAAAAAATATATAAAAATTATTGGCACGTTCTTTGGCTTAATGGAACCAGAATTTTTGTGTCAATTGAGACCAAGACCATTTGTCAGTCCATTGAGACCATTTGTCAGTCCATTGAGACCATTATCTTCAGCAATAATGAAAATATTAACCATTTTTTGACACTACGTTTTTTGTTATCTTTAGGTACAAACACCTGTGTACCTTGGATCACTACTCTTTGTACCTTGGATCACTACCCTTTTTACCTTGGATCAATAGAATGATAAGATAAACTTTTGCTGCAATCTACCAGATACTGAAAAATACATTGGATTGCAGTAACTATTAAATATTAAATGAAGGATGCGTATGAATGTTAAAATAAAATATAATAAAGTTATTGGAAAAAAAATCTGAAATTGAGCTTTTCTTCATTTAAAGGTTGCCATAATATATCAAGCTCGCCGGGAGGCGAGCGCTCGTCAAGCAGCGCCAGCCTACCGGCCTATATTAACACGAAACAGAGTTTATATGTATTTTGTTTTATTGTTTTCGCACACTTCCCGCAAACTTTTATCAATTTTTATTTCAAATTCGTAATGAGACGCGAAAATAGATTGTGTTTCACGAAAGCGCGAGGTTCCTACGTACAGTTAAAGTCGTTTTCTAGCCACGCCGAAAATCTTGAATTTCATGAAATTTTTCATACGGGTTTTTTTTTTTTTTCAGACCAATTTTCTGTCAAGGGTACAGCAACGTGTGCTTATCGTGGAAAGACGTGAGCTACGTTTTTGAATAGGGAATTTTTATCTCTGCATACCTTTTATAGTTTCAAGTATTTATTTTTTATAGGATAGGAGATATAGCCTTCTAAAATAAAACCGGAAAGTTGCACAGAGCCGCCCCTGGTTATCTTGGAGCTGCGATTGTGGTATTTTTCGAAAGGTCTTACCATAGGAAAAAATATAAAAAATATAACTAAAGTATTACACTGGACCGAACTTGAATTATAGCCTTTGAAAGGAATACTTATTATGGAGCCCAGAGCCGTCTATTGTTATCCTAGAGATGTATTTCTGGTGTTTTTAGAAAGGTCTAGTCAAAGGAAATGAGATCACTTAATTTCAGATGGTTGAAACAAGTAGAAAAGTATTTAAAGTCCTCTAAAGGAATATCTATAATGAACCCTGGAGCCACGCCTAGTTATCCCACGTGCATGACTGAAGGTTCTTTCTAAAGGTCTAATGACGGAAAATTATAATATGATGTAAATAAAATTTTAGAAAAATCAACGACAGTGTGAGACACAAAAAGAAAAAACTGAATTCAGATTAATGAGAGTAACAAAAAAATCTTCGCCTCACATAGAACTTAAAATATGGGTGGGACCCAATCATCTTTGCTACATCCAAGCTGCCAACAGACCGCTTAATTAGAGTGGGAATAATAACGTTCTATAAATTCATTAAAAGGTTTCTACATCAAGAGGTAAACTAGGTCTATATTATTATTATGAGCAGTGTATAAAATATTGGCCAGTAAGAAGCAAAAATATTGATTTGCAGATCAAATGATAAATATAATAAAATATTATGTATTGAGCAGTCTCTGTGGTGGTCGTCGACTGGTGTAAGTAAATTACAAAGTTTGCAAGGTGACCTGGGTTCGAATCCCGGCTAGGTAGATTTTTTTTACTCTGTACTATGGATGTCCGGTATTCTCGTGAGAAAAAAAAACAGTAGTTGCTAGTTTGGGTCAACCTCCTATGACCGTTTAATTTCGAACGAAGTGAGTATGGTTTAATTCGATCAACATTTATTTGTCACAATCTAATATTATACATCTACCTATGTATGAAACGTGATATAAGTTGCATTTTTGTCCAATCGAGCTGAAATTTTCAGGGTATATTCCATGGATATATGCTTGCCTATTGATTCATAATTATTAAATGTATATCTAGTACAATTTCTCACTTCTTCTGTTTATATCTACCGATTATGCTGAAATGACACCATGTTTAGCAACTCGAAGTTAGGCAAATATATGGGTCAACATTTCTGAACACATAATAATACTCGGGACTTTCATTTCTCTCTTTATTTTACCAAGATCGAATTGGTCATGTACGTAGGAACATAATACAATTAAAATTTTATTGTAATATTGTAAACAAAACCACGAAACAGAATTGTCCGTTTTTTAACGAGTTCATTACTAATTTTTCAATACAAGGTTAAAACACTAGTTGATTATTAATGAATTATTGTTAATGGATTTTAAGATTAAATAGGTATGTTTTTTTCTTCATTATTATAAACTGGTTTAAGTCCCACAAAAGACGCACCAATTATCACACCAACCTCATTTTAAAACGATTGTGACCAGTTGATTGTATTTTGGTTTTAACGTCCTGATTTGAACTAGTCAGGACGGGGTGTTTTACCCTCCATTCGCTGGGAATCGTTTCAGCTACCTACATTTACCTCACCCAGCCTGGAGGGCTGTGATTCCAGACTCACGTGTTTAGAGGGGAAAAAAATATTAGAAAAGTCTGCAACAACCGGTAATGGAACTCGAAATGTCTGGACTATGGGCAGTAGTTACAACCATTACGCCACGGAGGCTGGCCACTGACAGTCTAAATAAAGCATTTATTTGGATCAATACTTTTGTATTTTGAATCGTAAATTGCGTTGATCTCATTGAAAATTTACAAATAACTACCTACAAATACACGGCATCCATAAAGTCTCGCCCAAGCCTGGGTTTCTCGAAAACGACTCAAAATATCAAAAAACGCTAAAACCCGTATATCTACATAGCCCCAGTCAGGCTGGAAATGGACCAACTTCAAAATCTTAAATAGAATGGTGTGTCTTGTGGTCCTTGTGGAATATTGTCTAAAGGTGTCATTGAGAGAATTTCATTACAACAAATTTCAGTGAGTTACGACTTGCCGTTCTTGAGATACAGGGTCGGACGTCCTGCGTATCCATATATTTTGACGTATAACTTGTTAACCGTAAATTATAGAAAAATGAAATTTGTCGATAAGAACTCCTTATGGCAAGACCTGTCGAACAAGTTATAACTCGATATACACTCTTGATGTTAGTTCCTGGTCGGTTTCGTCAGCCAGCCGGACGAACAAAAAAAAAAAATTATCGAAAAAACAAATCAAGTTTTAACTTGTTCGTAAGGTTTTACCACAAGGAGTTATTATCAACAGACTTCATTTTTCTGGAATTTACGGTTAACGAGTTATACGTCAAAATATATGGATATTAGGCAGGACGTCCGACCCTGTATCTCAAGAACGGCACTAGTTCAATATAAATTACCCAACATTTTATATGATAGTCTTATAATATTACTGCGTATCACAAAAACCTTAAAATAAAAGTCTTTTTTCTTTTATCTGTTGATTACTTTTTATTTCATCTATCAGAGGATTTCATCTAAATCAAAAAGTAGTGATATCCCCCAAAAAACACTACGTGTAAAAATAGTCGTCAAGTGTTGGAATGATTAAAAAGAACTGATATCAAAAACGTCAATTTTCTATGTGTTGAAGGAATTATTTTTCACGTAATAAGTCTCTTGATAATTCAACCAAAATAATAGCCTCACAACAACAATACACCTTTGAGCAAACTTCGATTTGGTAATTTGAGAATTTAACCAAAAAATAGCCACACAACAAAACAATGCTGTTGTAAGAACAATGGTTCTGTAATTATGCAACATTGTTCTTACAAGAGCATTGTTTTGTTGTGTAGCTATTTTTTGGTTAAATTCTCAAATTACCAAATCGAAGTTTGCTCAAAGGTGTATTGTTGTTGTGAGGCTATTATTTTGGTTGAATTATCAAGAGACTTATTACGTGAAAAATAATTCCTTCAACACATAGAAAATTGACGTTTTTGATATCAGTTCTTTTTAATCATTCCAACACTTGACGACTATTTTTACACGTAGTGTTTTTTGGGGGATACTCCTGAATGTAGGTATTGTAGGTGCCATGTTACATAGTTGTACTTATTTTTACCTTCATACCTTCACTTGGAAAGAATTTTTATCCACTTAACTACTTACTATTTCATTTCAATAAAAGAACAATAGACAGAAAGTTAACAAAAAAATTCAATATTAATTTTTAAGACCAGTGTTTCGATGCCATGAACATTATAAACAAAGAAAAATAAAATAAAGAAAAAGTAAAGAAAAATATTAATCTAACAAATTTTTTTTTTAATTTTTAGGTCCTATTTTAAATGATCCAAGGTACGTACAATTTTTCTAAACAATTGCCCATATTTTTTTTTGGGCTGTTGCTAGATAATTGCATTGTTATCAGGGTACAACTATTATCAAGGTACAACCAGACACCCTACCTAGACTACTTAGCTATACCTATTTTTTTTTCACTTTAAAAGGTCTACAATTCTTTAGTTCCTCTAGTTTTTTATTACCTACCTAGTTTCCTGAAAGGTTTTTTTTTTTCATACACCCCTCTATTTTTTTTTTTTTTTTTAGGGACTTTTACTTAGGGATGGGTAATACCAGGTATTGCATAGAACCGGTATTTCAGTAATCGATTACATAAAAGTACCGAGTATTTACCCAATTACTTTTGTACATGGTTTTTGAGGTTCTGAGAGCGGATGTAACTTGATTCGAGTAAGTACTCAAGAACCAAGTACAAAAGTACCGGTTCTTTAAACATTCTAAGGCATGGTTCTTCCATTTATTATGACTTCCTACATACTGGTTTTGGGATTAGTTTGAAAAGTTACCTAAATAATAAAATGAACAATTAGGTACTTACAGAAGATGATTCTCGCTTCACAAAATTTCTTGGGTGTTTCTTTTTCAAATGTTTCAATAAATTAGAAGTTCCACCTCCTAGTTTATAAACTGAATTACATAATTTACACTTCCCTAAATCGTTCGATTGTTTGACAAAGAATTTCCAAATAGAAGACTTGTTCTTACGAGACATAGTAAAAAAGCAAACGGAAAAGAGGAAAGTATTAGGACACCCTGAATTTTATTAATTAATCATAGATAACATCGGAAAAAAATTATCTACCCCTCTCTGAGGCGTGGTGGGTTGGTAACTGGAGCCGTGAGTGGCGTGAGTGTGAAGTCAGGACGACTTACGAAGGAGGAGAGGTATGACTTACGAAGTTAGCCGAGTCAACACGAGCACAATTCAGTACCCAGTTACTACCTAGGCATCTAACAAGTACGAGTAAAATACTCGGTTCTTATACCATTGTACCATTATAAATTTATAATACGAAGTATGCAGTAACAAAACGAAGCTTTCGAATGCAATTAATTTTTTTATGTATTTTTTATATTTAATGAACTAATATAATATTATAATATATATTTAAAAATTATAAATTTTAATAAATGTTTTTTTTATGTATTTGATTACTCTGTAATAAGAACCTGTACATACTAATTACTCTCAAGAACCTGTACTTTATGAGTAAAGTAATTACCCACTCGTTCCAATCTCTACTTCACTTCTTCCCTTTTTAAGACTTTTAATATTAGAGTTACTCTCTCTGGTAAACAAGATTGTCAATAAGTATTACGTGTAAGTTTTATAATTTTGAAATCGAGTAAATCATTTCTAACAACAGAACTGATTCCTTCAGTACGATATTTGAGTTAAGTATTCAACTCATTATTCAGTCAATACAACCAGACACATATTTTTACTTTCCTTATCCTATAATAAGGAAAGTATTGTATTTTATCATAGAAAAGACGAACAAAATACCTCGGATATCTTAAACAATTCTAACTGCTGACTTCACTACCACGTGATAACATTAGTCAACCAGTTTTCCGTCAGCAAATCAGCATGGAACTGAGCTGGAGATAGCAGGACGTGTCTCAACCTGGTGTTATACTGAGTGGATAACAACTAGTAGGTGAGTTTTTCTACATAGTATACTAAAAAAATAACCACTATTATAGGTATCAGCATCCAACAATATTATAATTTGCAAAGGATCAAAGCCGGTTTTTAATCTTTCAAGGTTAATACCGACTGATACCTGTTACTTGTACCTATTCAGGATATTACTTCCGAAGTATTGTGTTCGTTTTTGTAAAAAAAAAAAAAAAAAAAAATTTTATGGCTCCGATTTCAATTTTTTTCATATTTCTGGACGTTTCATAACCTCCTGAGCAACTTTGGTTTTGTGTCCGTCTGTCGGTCCGTCGATCCGTCGGTCTGTTAAAAATATTCCTTGTAACGCGCAAATCTCAGAAACTACTCAACGGATTTTGATGAAATTTTGCACACATATAGGAGACGTTCTGTAGATGGTCCCATATTAAATTAATCAAATTCTAGAATGTAGGAAAAATAGTATCCTACCATTTAAAACAAATTTGAAGAAAATCGGTTAAGCGGTTTTGGAGATACAAGTGATATAGTATAAAAATTCAAAATTCCCACGTGTATATAAATTGAAACAATCACGAGGAAGTATTGTGTCCATAATTGGCAGTGTTTTTTTTCAATGATCAAGTTCCCGATGTTATGTCAAGTGAATTTACATAAGACCTAGGAGTAGTATGTGAAATATTTGATGCTCAAAGGAAGGTTGAGAGGGGAAGGGTCTTCATTATGATCAGCCCTAGGAGGTGATTCAACCTATTTCTACATAGCCTTTGAAATTCTAGGAAAGAATGTTTCCCTCCAAACAAAAAATCCTGTTATTCATAATTTGATAGTGAATACTAGAGCAGCTGAGTCACAGTGTGAGTGTATCCGAGTGAAATCATTATAGGTTCTGGTTGTAAGTTTTTTTTATAATTATTTTTGTGCATTTCTTTTTCTTGATTTTCTTGTAAAATTATTTCTTTATTTTGTGATTTTATTTTTTTAATTTAACCACTAACTAACTAATTTATTGAAATGGATTAAACTTTCATATAAATTTGATCTATGAAGTATCGCATCAAAATATTTTCTTGATGTTACTCTTAGGGGTTTTACGTTTCTAGTGACTTTAAATTTATTTCTGGTTTGTAAAATTAAATATCTAATAATTTTATTATACCTAGGTAATTGTGTAGCTTATCGCAAAGGTATTTAGTATTTTATTTTATTTTCGTAAAAAATATAATAAAATGATAATGCCCGCTGAACGGGTGTATATTGACGGGTTTAGCCCTATTTACATTTTTTTTTTTTTGATACTCAAGTACGGCAAAATGGGATTCATAACCTGGAGTTCGGTGGTTCGATTCTCCACCATCGGGAATGTTTTATTTTATTTTGGGTTTAAAATCACTTTCAACTGCCCGGTCATATCACGACGGGGGTTCACCCTCCATCTGGAAACTCACAAGCCTGTGCTACCCAAATTAACCTCACGCAGCCTAAGTGGGGCCGGGAAAAGCCAGCATCACGAGGGTTCGAATTTGATTTATTACCCTTTGAAGTCTTTAGCTCGCTGGACAACAGTGACAGCGAGAATTTTTTTCTAATAATGACATGAATATTCACAACCATCACTGCCTGCTGTAAAGAGACAAATAGATAAAAACAACCGTACATCAGTCTTCTCATATTTTGTATGCAGTGTATGCACGTTGCACCTGTGCAAATAGTCGGTCCCAGTAGCTCAGGGGTCAAGGCATCGCTTCGTCGGTCTGGTAATCCAGAGGTCGTGGGTTCGAACCCCAGCCCGGACATGACAAGATATCCTCCCATTTCAGTATTCGGTATTTGGAACATTATAATAATACGCCTTGCGATTACTGCTGGAATAACGAGACTAATAAGTCCCAGTCGGGAAGTATAAATAAGGAAATAATTATGTACAAATAAAATTAATAATAATGTATTATTTTTTATTATTACAATTATTTCTCAGCCTTCTCTTTCAACTGACTGTTTTTATTTTCAGGAACACACTTTTTTTACTTGTATCAACTGTTTCATAATGTCCTCTCCTGTTACCAGGAATTCATCTCCTCACTTCTTCCTTTTACTTTAGAAATTCTTCCTCAGTTTCCAGGAATTCGTCTCCTCCAATTAGATCCTCTACTTACTTCATAACTTTCTCTCCTGTTTCCAGGAATTTGTCTCCTTCACTTATTTGTTGTTTCATAATGACGTCATCCTCTCTAACCTCTCTCTTGTTTCCAGGAATTTGTCTCCTTCACTTATTTGTTCTGTTTCATAATGACATCCTCTCTAACCTCTCTCCTCAGTTTCCAGGAATTTGTCTCCTTCACTTATTTCTTCTGTTTCATAATGACGTCCTCTCTAACCTCTCTTTGTTTCCAGGAATTTGTCTCCTTCACTTATTTGTTCTCTTTCATAATGACATCCTCTCTAACCTCTCTCTTGTTTCCAGGAGTTTGTCTCCTTCACTTGTTTGTTCTGTTTCATAATGACGTCATCCTCTCTAACCTCTCTCTTGTTTCCAGGAATTTGTCTCCTTCAATTATTTCTTCTGTTTCATAATGACGTCCTCTCTAACATCTCTTTTTTCCAGGAATTTGTCCCCTTCACTTATTTCTTCTGTTTCATAATGACGTCATCCTCTCTGATCTCTCTTGTTTCCAGGAATTTGTCTCCTTCACTTATTTCTTCTGTTTCATAATAACGTCCTATCTGATCTCTCTCTTGTTTCCAGGAATTTGTCTCCTTCACTTATTTGTTCTGTTTCATAATGACATCCTCTCTAACCTCTCTCCTCAGTTTCCAGGAATTTGTCTCCTTCACTTATTTCTTCTGTTTCTTAATGACGTCCTTTCTAACCTCTCTCTTGTTTCCAGGAATTTGTCTCTTTCACTTATTTCTTCTGTTTCATAATGACGTCCTCTCTAACCTCTCTCTTGTGTCCAGGAATTTGTCTTCTTCACTTATTTCTTCTGTTTCATAATGACGTCCTCTCTAACCTCTCTCTTGTGTCCAGGAATTTGTCTTCTTCACTTATTTCTTCTGTTTCATAATGACGTCTTCTCTAACCTCTCTTGTTTCCAGGAATTCATCCCTTCCACTTATTTCTTCTGTTTCATAATGCCGTCCTAACCTCTCTTGTTTCCAGGAATTTGTCTCCTTCACTTATTTCTTCTGTTTCATAATGACGACCTCTCTAACCTCTCTCTTGTTTCCAGGAATTTATCTCTTCCACTTATTTCTTCTGTTTCTAGGAATCCATGGCCTACGATGATGTTCTGGTGAAGCTGGGGAGTTTGGCAGATACCAGAGGAGGATCTACTTCCTCCTGTGTCTGCCTGCTCTGTCCTGTGCCTTCCACAAGCTGATAGGAGTCTTCCTCAACTTGAAAACCCAGTACAGGTTTGTGCTTTGGTTTTTGTTAATTTTTGATTTACTTAGGTAGTATTTTGTTGTGAAATTTAGAATTGCATGTACCTATTAAGAGCGGTCATCATTCCAAAATGGAAAAGAAATAATATAAAAATAATATTCCAAAAAGAGAAAAGTCTCAAAAGAAAAAAAAAAAAAAATATAGAAAGAAAATTTTGTTCAGAGCGACCTAAGCAATTAGAAATGCGACCTTAGTAGCTTGATTGATAAGGCGGCCGACTTATAACCTGCAGGACGATGGTTCCAGTCATAGTTTCGGTTAAAAATTAGCAGCGTAAGTAGATTATTAAGTTGTGACCTCACGAAATTGTACAAATAAAACAAGAATACTCGTACAATATTTTGTTTGTTAGTTTGGTTTTAACGTCGCTTTCAACTGCATGGTCATATCACGACGGATACTTTAGTTTACATTAAACTTATTTTCTTTCTATCTAGATTGTGTTCAACATAGTTCCTCTGAAGTTATTTTTTGATATGGATAATAATTTGTATAAAGGTATTAATCCGTTAATAAATGTACCCGTATACGGGGCATTATTATTACACATAACATTCAAAATTCAACAAAGAAATTTAACACAAATATGATAACTTTAAAGTAGCTATCTATGTAGTAAGAAAAATGATTTCACGCACCTCTCTTTTCGCGATCTCCAACGCATACTCCGCGAATCCCACCGAGTCCAGATCCAAGTCATTTCTACACCCCGCCTCCTCTTGATCCTCCACGAAGTGCAACAAGTTGAAGTACCACAGCTTGGTGGTGTACACATTCTCGGTGGAACACCCTGTACCTATCGATTGCTTGATCTTCTTCATCTCCCGCCTGTGGAAATCGAAGAGAGAGAATCGATTAATTGTTGTCGTACACCTACACATTATTTGCTGCACAAAATAAGCACAAAATTCTCGTGTAAAAACAAAATCCATTTCGAAGGTGGTGGTGCTACCGTTTCCCCAGCACCACCTTGGTGTTTGAGCATAAAATTCGGGGTTTGCTGCACAAAATTAGCACAAAATTCTCGTGTAAAAAAATATTGCATTTCAAAGATGGTGGTACTGGCGAAATGACCCACACATTATAGCTGTCGATAACCGTCGTGATATCACCATGCAGTTAAAAACAACTTTACACAAAAAAAAAAAAAAAAAAAATACCAGCGTCGGTGTCAATGGCACTTTGACTCTCTAGTCCAAGTTCCTACAACCGACCCCAGTAGCTTGATCGATACGCCGCCTTATCTTGTAGGCTTGTAACCTGGAGGTCGGTGGTTCCAGTCCCGGTTTCAGCGTAGATTTAGTAAAGCGAGTTAAAACTGCACACCAAAAAGTGTATTTTCTGTACTTAATCTCCCCGAATCTCGATCTGTAGAGATCAGAACGCCTCGACGCGCTCTAGCGATAATCAGAGAAACTTAAATTAAGGGCTAGCTTCTCACAGTGAAATGTAAATAAAGATTACTGATAAGGATTGATAAGAATATTTCATAGAATTGGAAATTTGAACTATCTGAATACCTTATTATGACTATTTAGATTTCTGCGAGAGTTTCATTACCTACTTTTTTTCAAATTTTGATGTAAATCAAGTTACTATTCCATAGACTGTTTGGTGCATTCAACAAACAGCAGAGTTAACGATCACTGCAGCTTGAACCAGTGCTCTTTTGTAAATTGAAAACTGCCTTGATTTTTTTCATGAGAATTTCTCAGACGTGATTGTCCTTATACTACACAGCGTCTTGCTTTCCAGATGTAGAACAAAATAATGTACACTTAAGATTTATAAAGGTAATGCAAAAGGGAAACTCGAGCTAGCATTCTGTACATTATGCATTCATTTTCGGCGAAATATGTAAATTGAGGATGTTAATAAAAGGTACTTTCATTATCAACAATGAACTTTGATACCTGTACAATTCCTAATCTTAAATCGGCTCAAAATTCAAACTAGAACCTAATACCTAAACTGGTTTAAAGTAACCTACCTAGTCATCGATAGAAAATCAAAAAAGTTTATTCAATGTAAATTAATGAAAACATAAACAAATAATAAAGATCTGCTGAAGGTCAACCTCAAAGTCAAATTGATTTCAAAATGGCGTTGATCTCGATCTGACGAAAACGTCGGGTTAAGATTGGAGGAGAAATAAGAACAAGCCATGAGGAGAAATCCTTAATCTGTGATCAGCTGATGCGAGATTGGGGGAGATTAAGTACAGAAAATACACTTAAAATAAGCATAGATTTTCGGTAATTCTATGATCTTGGGTTCTCTTCTTATTAATGGATACATACTTTCTATTGATACAGTTGAACACTTGAACCTGAATTCGAGGGAACTGATTAACTGACTGACCAATTTTAAGGTCCTATTTACTTCTCTACAATGGAAAATATTCTCTTATAAGAAAAACCTGGATATTAGAGAAAAAATCCTGGTTCCTCGAGTTCTCTTATCCAGGTTTCACTGTATTTCAAATTTCGATACTTGAAGGTATCGAATATCAAAAACCTACCTGTAGGACCCCCGCAGAATTTCGATACTTGAAAGTATCGAATATCGAAAACCTACCTGAAGGACCCCCGTCGGATTTCAAATTTCGTTACTTGAAAGTATCGAATATCGAAAACCTACCTGTAGGACCGCGCAGGATTTGAAAATTCGATACTTGAAAGTATCGAAAACCTACCTGTAGGATCCCCGCAGGATATCGATTTTCGATACTTGAAAGTATCGAATAGCGAAAATCTACCTGTAGGACCCCCGCAGAATATCGATTTTCTTCAAAACTGTATTTCAACTTTCGATACTTGAAAGTATCGGTAACGAAAACCTACCTGTAGGACCCCCGCAGAATATCGATTTTCTTCAAAACTGTATTTCAACTTTCGATACTTGAAAGAGTTGAAAGTATCGAATATCGAAAACCTACCTGTAGGACCCCCGCAGAATATCGATTTTCTTCAAAAATGTATTGCAAATTTCGATACTTGAAAGTATCGAATATCTAAAACCTACCTGTAGGACCCCCGCAGAATATCGATTTTCTTCAAAACTGTATTTCAAATTTCGATACTTGAAGTATCGAATATCAAAAACCTACCTGTAGGACCCCCGCAGGATTTCAAATTTCGATATCTACTTGAAAGTATCGAATATCGAAAACCTACCTGTAGGAGCCCCGCAGAATTTCAAATTTCGATACTTGAAGGTATCGAATATCGAAAACCTACCTACCTGTAGGACCCCCCAGGATTTCAAATTTCAATACTTGAAAGTATCGAATATTGAAAACCTACCTGTAGGACCCCCGCAGGATATCAATTTTCTTCTTCACATACTCCTCGTCGCACTCCGGCGCGATGGGTCTGGTCAACTCTACCAGTTCGGCGTAGGCCTCCTTCTTCATCTTCCGGTTCAGATAGTCCTTGTTCTTGGTCTGCCACAGACAGGGGTGCTTCCGATACAGCTCCAAGAAGTAGGGCAGGAATTGGGGCGAGTAGAAAGCCGAGCGGTCGGTCAAGAAGACCACTGGGCCGTTTGGGGCGGCGGACATGGTGGTTGATCAGTTTTGGTGTTTTCTAAGGACCATTTCCTGATCACCGTACACGGGAAGTTTGTATTTCTAAGGGATTGTGTTATTGTAAACTGGTTGGTATTGTAAATTTCTAAGGGATTGTAATATTGTAAAGTGGTTGGTATTGTAAATTTCTAAGGGTTTGTATTGTAAATTTCTAAGGGATTGTATTATTGTAAAGTGTTTGGTATTGTAAATTTCTAAGGGATTGTGTTATTGTAAAGTGGTTGGAGTCCTACAAGAGAAGCCGCAATTCTCACACCAACCTCTTATCAGATCTTTTCTGATCTATAGAGATTTCTAAGAGATTTTATAGAGTAATTCATTGTGAAAGGTTAAATTACCATAATTTGAAGAAAGAACATGAATAAATTTTCTTTCTGTAGATGAGGATAGTAAAAATTTGGGCCTATTTCTTTAAGACTTTACTAGATACCTAATTGTCTTTAAGTTAACTTTAGGAACTAGTATTTAATGTAGAGATTAGTGCAAGACAGTAGTCACATTATGCACATTGTAGGTTGAACAAGTATCTTGTACTGATTTAACTTCAACAACTGACAGGTGATCACATTTGACCAACATTGTAACGTGTAAGAATTCAGTATACTTTGCACTGATTATTCAAACATATTACTCACTTGAACACTATGTTATTAGAATTCTTATTCATTACACAAACAGCATATTAAAGCATACACAGTCAGACCTGAATAATTATATAAGATACCGATTCCAGGTCAAATTTGCCTCCATAAGGAAAATAACCTCTTTATAAGAGAAACCTGGATGTATGAGATAAAAATTCCAGACCCTTGAGTTCTCTTATATCTTATAACCAGGTTCGAATGTACTACACAGTATCTACCTACACCAAACTACTCGTATTATCAAACAGTGAATTTTATGTTCTGAATGCGTTATTCTAAACACCACTGGTCGACCTCTTTAACGTTCAAAGCACGCGGAGAAACTAAACGTGCAGTGTGTCGAGTGTTGCTCGCTCATCCAGCCAAGGTTGTCGGGCATATCCTGCAGGCAAGGAGACTCCACACTTGCCAAGCCAAGCATGACGCGCAACGCGAGCAAGGCTTGAAGCGATGATTTCTCAACATTCCCACCATTCCCACTGCTAGACCTCCCCTATATCATACACTACAACGCAGTGAGGGTCTTGTTTTGACCCTGGTTTTTTTGAAACCCAGTTGAAATACCTACAATAGAATCTTGCTTAAGTACTCGAAATCCCGATTGGTCGAAAATGCCGTTAACTCGGAAAGAATTCTTTGGCCCTTGTCGATCTTCAATATCTCCATAACTCGAAATGAGACTCCTGCCCATAAATTTCGAGTTAGAGTGTTTCTACTGTAATTTGAGTGAGGGGACCTATGACTCACGAATAGCTCAGTGGTTAAACACTCGCTTGCCATGCGAAAGGTCCCGGGTTCGAACGCTCGCGGCGACAAAAAATTGAATTCAAAATATGGTTACAGTTGTTTGTAAGGGACACCTTCCGGTGCGCTCGTGTTGACCCAGCACCTTAATGGGAAGTATTGTGTCACTTCTCGCCCATCAGAGGGTAGGCATACTACGGGATGGGCAGCCTGTAACACAGACCACAACTGTCTACAGTAGCTCCTGTTTCATTACTACGAAATAAAAAGGCTGTGAAACACCCATTAAAAAAACTCACGAATGTAGAGTATGTATGTATGCCTTTCTAGACTATTAGTGTATGAGGGTGTAATAAGTCCTGCTCTTCTCGAACAGACTCAGTTAAATTACTTTTAGTCTTGAGAACTAAGAACTAAAAACACTTGTAGACCACCAATTCAGATGAACGCCTCTAGAACAGCGTTCCCCAAAAATGTTTCTTCGTGACCCCCTTTTTACAATTCTGAAAGGGTTGTGGCCATTTTATCATACACCTAAACACCTTGAATACTCGTACACCAATTCTCATCAGATCACATAAGTCATCCAGCAATCACTGACATTTGAAACATCGCCCTTTTAATGCTATAGTCATTCCGGGCCACACTAAGGCTGAGTGAGGTTGGCTAGTTTTCGTCTCAGATTTCACCCGCGTGTAGAAAATTTAAATAACACTTTCAAAATATTCCTAGGGTTCCATAGAATTATTGAATTTTGATTCAATAAGTATGGACTACTAATAGTAAGTTCAAGTTAATCGTGTTATTTCCTAATAAAATATTACAACTTTGTTTTGGCTTATCATTCCATAAGTGCTTTATCAATTGACCTTATTCTAATTGTTAATTGATTCTCTTTAAACTGTATCTGTAGGTTCATTATGTACGCACTAGGTAAGATAAATGCATATATTATGGTACAATGTGTACGTATAGGTATGAAAACTAAACTGCTCAATATTTGCACCACATCACTTCAGGCCTCATTCATTGTAAGAAGATGAAATATTTGAACAGTATGTAATGCAATAATTAGGGTGCATTTTATCAATTACGTACATTAAACAGAGTGATAATCATTAATTAGTTGATTAATGCTGTTGTGCGTTGGTGTGTTTATGAATAAAAAATGTCAGAACTATTATTACTATTTTTTTTAAATATTCACATTACATAGGTATGTACAAACAAATAATGATAAAAATTAAAATACTAAATTGAGAACAATATAAACAGCATAAATAAAATATATACAGATGTCCTACCTAAAGGGTGGGGTTATTGCCTATAGCAATCTCTTCCACCCAACCCTTACTCATAAGAAATTCTTTATTGTTTTGTGTTTTACAAAATCTGGAGACGATGCGGGATTATTGCCTTGGGCAATCTCTGCCATCAAACCTCCTTTTCGCCCTCTCTGATTGGCAATACACAATACAAATACTATTGGAAGTTAACCGTTGACTACATTTAGGCGTCGATTAAATAAAATCAATTGATTAGTGGGACTGCAATAGATAAACCCTTAATCCCACAGCTAAACAAGGTACTTACACGACCTCCTTGAAATTTATTAAATTATTACTACATCTATATAAGTATACTAGATACCTACATCATAATTATATTATTTATTGATATTCTAAAAGGGCAAATTACACGCTTAACCACTCAATGCCGTCAATGCGTTTATTTGTTTACTGAAATCCAGAGTAAAGTAGTCTCTTTAGGCGAGTGGGTAAGCGCACTTGCTTTGCAGACTGGTGACCCTGGTTCGTTCCGTCACTGAGGTTGAGCAAAGTCCAGCGAGGCTAGGACTTAGTTGGAATAGTCGGGTGACTATTTAAATTCGGACCCTCGTGATGCTGTCTGTGGCTATTCCCGTGGCGACAATAAACAAAAAAAAAGTCGATGTGTAATCAGTAGATAATGGTTCTGAAGGATAGAACCACGATAATCCTGCGTTTATGGAACCTTAAATAAACCCTAGTTCTCAGCCGATCACTGGAGTAAACCAATATCGAGCGTGGTGACTTGGTGAGGACATGAATTGGTGACCGTTCTAGTTCGAATTTTAGGATGACACGACAAATATCAATTAGGCTCTCTAGATTTCTCTGTGTCGCCGGAACAGGGCATAGGGCAAACTATTAATTAGTTATACAGAACGAACATTACGGGCAGAAATGATATTAACTTCTATGTCATCAACTCATCCGGCAGGAGACAGTTTTGAGTGGGCGCTTCTGTCTGTAAGTTTAATTTAATTAACTGTCTTCAGATTTCTTTAGATATATATTAGACAGGCACGGCCGGAGGGAAATCGTTTTGGGGGTGCTTTCACCTTTTTTTTTTGACGAGGAGAAAAAATTTCCAAGGAAACAGTGAACCCGATGCGCAAATAGCGAACAAAACCGAACCCAAGAACAAGGACCACGGAGTATAAACACATAGTGATATGTATCTACAGTAATCTACACCCCCAACTCGTTGAACCAAGGTAGAAAATCTGGGAACTATAATATTGCTTTCACATTAGCCAGACCAAAAAGGGATTTTTAGATTCATTCTTTTAGTACCTAACGAGTTAGAGTTTGTTTAACAGGCCAATCATAATAATTATAATGTTTTTATTCGAAAAATGTGTAATGACTTTCACGGGGTACAAGCTAGGAGTAGGACATCGAAAATAACTGTTTTTCACCTTTCGTCTGGGGGTGCTGCAGTTTCGCAGATCCTTAGCACCGGCCGCGCCTGGTATTAGGTATATTTATTTACTAACTAACTGTCTATGGGCAACTGAGTAGATGGGCAGTTCACAATTAATATTGTTTTCTCTCAAATACATTAGGTAGGTACCCTAATAGTATCACGAGAGTTAACTTCTTCAGATGTATTGTAATCGTAAATTACAAAATTGTATAATGCAACCACGTTCAGGCGCTTTCAACTCCATGGTCACTCAGCCTGAGTGAGATTGGAATGCCAGAATCACGAAGTATTCACCTCGTTGGACGTTGCTTAATTTCGAATTTGAATGATCAATTGATCAGCCATCCAAGTCCTAACACTCTTCAGTGACGGAACGAGAACTGGTGCATTCAAAGTGCTATCGACGGCACACCACCGACGCGAGGCTTGGGTTAGTAAAGTAAAAAGGCTTAGTAAAAAGACCATGTGTCAGATGTGCCATTTGAAGCTTCGCTGTTTGAACATGGCCTACTCAACTACTCACTTTCCAGCCTAACAATCAACTCATATGAGCCAGCGTCGATGGCACGTTGAATACACCAGTTCTCATCACTGAAGTTAAGCAACGTTCATCGTGGTGAGGATTATGGATTGGCGAACCTTCTAGTTTCGGTCGGATCCATCTATGGGTCAATGGTCATCATGGCAATCAACGTTCTGCTGACTATTCTCGGCCCCACTTAGGCTGGTTGAGGTTAATTCGAGTAGCTCGATTGTTCTCCCCGCGTATGGTGGTTAGAACCTTCGTCGATGACTTGACCAAATAACAATGTAGTTGAGAGGGATGAGAGCGATGTTAACAATGAACTCGTAACCTTGATTTTGATGAAAACTCAATAAAAATGATAAGACCAATTTAAGCTGTGACCCAACAGCTGTGACCTATATTATTAGCTTAAAAAGAATATTCGGGGATCAAAATAGTAGGTACTTAGAACATAATGTCACTATTTACGCACTTTACAAATAGGTATACGAGTAGGTGGTATTATAAGAATAAAAATTATCTCCTCTTTTTCAAGCACCCATTTTTTCAAGGTTAATAGCGTTTTAATTTGACATGAGAAGTGTCAGATTTCTTAATTAATACGACGTAGTCTTATCAAACAATGTTTATAATTATGCACTTTTATCAATTAATATGCATAATATATTAATATGTATACTAGCATAGGTATTATCCCGAATCGAGTGTTTGAATATGAATTATAATAATTCCGTGTCCGTGAAATAGAGACATAATTGTCACATGTTGTTACGTAGAAAAAACGAACACAATACTTCCGATTTCTAATATTAGAAATTTAGCGGAAGTAATTTGTGAAGAAGTTTTGTGCTTCACCACAAAGAAATCATTTCAAAATGAAACTGCTTCAAGATTAAAACATAGAAAATACATTGAAATTAAAGAGAGAGGCTTCATTTACCAACCTGTTGCTGTGGAAACCATGGGTTGCTGTGGAGACTATTTGGTGTGGAGACCTGTTGCTGTGGAGACCATTTGGGAAAGAAATTGATTGGAATTACGGGTGATGTGATCAGCAGGTCGTTCACGCTCGGTAGAAATCATTTAATTCTACTTACCATGTCATTTCATCTTCCTCAGATGTGCCCTCCCCAATGAAGACAGCCTCAGTGCCTGGACCCAACTATCCCCCAACACCTCCTCCCTAGCCTACCCCTGGGACCCCAAACTGAAAGCCTACTCCACATGTCTCCGGTACAACGCTAGCTTCTCGGCGGACTCCTATGCCGGGGGTCTGGGTTCGAACCTCACAGTGCCGTGCGACAGGTGGTTGTTCGATGGCGACTGGAACACAACCGTGTCGGAGGTAACCACTTGAATATGACTTAACCACTTGAATATGACTTAACCCTTTGAAGCACGCGACCTTAAATTTCTCAATTTTTCAAAAACAAATCTAAGTTCCTGGGTAAGATGGAAATAAAATAAGCCTGTTTAAAAGAAAATACCAAATTTTTTTATGTTTTTTCAGTTTTTTTTTTAAAAATAAAAGAAAAATACCAAAAAGTTTCTTGACATCTCAATGATTAATAGATCGGTGTGCCTCTGAACCGCGGCAGAAAAGGTGGTTACGCTCAGAAATCGGTATGCTTCAAAGGGTTAATAGACGGGTTATATCAAGCTCGCCGGGAGGCGAGCGCTCGTCAAGTAGCGCCAGCCACCCGGCCTATATTAACACGAAACAGAGTTTATATGTATTTTGTTTTATTGTTTTCGCCCACTTAACGCTAACTTTTATCAATTTTTACTTCAAATTCGTAATGAGACGCGAAAATAGATTGTGTTTCACGAAAGCGCGAGGTTCCTACGTACAGTTAAAGTCGTTTACTGGCCACGCCGAAAATCTTGAATTTCATGAAATTATTCATACGGGTTTTTTTTTTTTTTTTTTTTTTTTTTTTCAGACCAATTTTCTGTCAAGGGTACAGCAACGTGTGCTTATCGTGGAAAGACGTGAGATACGTTTTTGAAAAGGGAATTTTCATCTCTGCATACCTTTTATAGTTTCAAGTATTTATTTTTTATAGGATAGGAGATATAGCCTTCTAAAATAAAACGGGAAAGTTGCACAGAGCCGCCCCTGGTTATCTTGGAGCTGCGATTGTGGTATATTTCGAAAGGCCTTATCATAGGAAAAAATATAAAAATATAATTAAAGTATTACACTTTACCAAACTTGAGTTATACCCTTTGAAAGGAATACTTATTATGGAGCCCAGAGCCGTCTATTATTATCCTAGAGTTGTATTTCTGGTGTTTTTAGAAAGGTCTAGTCAAAGGGAATGAGATCACTTAATTTCAGATGGTTGAAACAAGTAGAAAAGTATTTAAAGCCATCTAAAGGAATATCTAAAATGAACCCTGGAGCCACGCCTATTTATCCCAAGTTGATGACTGAAGGTTCTTTCTAAAGGTCTAATTACGCAGAAATATACTAAGATGTAAATAAAATGTTAGAAAAATCAGCGACAGTGTGAGACATAAAAATAAAAAACTGATTTTATATTTATGAGAGTAACAAAAAATCTTCGCCTCAAATAGAACTTATAATATGGGTGGGATTTAATCATCTTTGCTTCACCCAAGCTGCCAGCAGACGGAATTATCAATCTGGGAATAATAACGTTTTATAACTTCATTCAGAGATTTCTACATCAAGAGGTAAACTAGGTCTATATTATGAGAAGTGTATAAAATATTGGCCAGTAAGAGGAAAAATATTAATTAATGTAGATCAAAACAATGATAAATTATAATAAAATATTATGTATTGAGTAGTCTCTGTGGTCGTCGACTGGTGTAGGTAAAACACTAAGTTCGCAAGGTGACCTGGGTTCGAATCCCGGCTAGGTAGAATTTTTTTTTTAATCTGTACTTTTTTTTACTTTGGATGACCGGTTTTTTCGTGATAAAAAAAGTAGTTGGTAGTTTGAGTCAACCTCCTATGACCGTTTAATTTCGAACGAAGTGAGTATGGTTTAACTCGATCAACATTGATTTGTCACAATCTAATTATCCATCTACCTATGTATGTAACATTGTAACATGATATAAGTTGCATTTTTTGTCCAATCGAGCTGAAATTTTCAGGGTATATTCCATGGATATATGCTTGCTTATTAATTTATAATTATTAAATGTATTATCTAGTATAATGTCTCACTTCTTCTGTTTATACCTACCAACTGATTATGCTGAATTGACACCATGTTTAGTATCTCGAAGTTAGGCAAATATATGGGTCAACATTTTTTAGAGCCATAGTAAGTGGCAATTTCGGAACATACCTACAATAATACTCGGCACTTTCATTTCCCTCTTTATTTTACCAAGATCGAATTTCCATCTACCTACCATGTACTTAGGTAGGTACATATTATAATTAAAATTGTATTGTAAACAAAACCACTAAACAAAGTTGTCCGTTATTTAACGAGTTCATAACTAATTTTTCAATACAAGGTTAAAACACTAGTTGATTATTGTCTCTGTGTGGGGGGCAAGATAGAGCAGGGCTATCGCCATATGTTGGGGTGTTAAAATCACGTAACGCGAAAAACTTGGTCGCGACGCCTTGCTTCGGTAGCAATAAGAGCATAAATAACAATAAGGGCGGATGATTAAAAACACTGCAAGTTAAATTAGTAACAACTAAAGAGAGTAGAGTTTATTGATGAAAGCACAATTAATTTACACGTGTAACTTAGTAAATATGAAATTATACAAGTTTTGAGTTATGAGTTATTAAAGTGGACTGTATGATTTAGATGATGAAAAGGTCTGAGCTATGCCAAGCAACAATTATCACCGAAGAAGTATCTTGGTGATTTAAACTGTATAGCACTTTAGGCAGTCAGAAACTCAAGTATCAACTGGTTCCTGTTCGCGAGAGAACTTAGAGTAATTAAAAACACAGAATGAAAACTTGAGGGAAATAGAACTGGTAAACAAAATAACACTTTGTACCAAGAGGGTGATTACCGAATTGACAGTTAACGTACAACCGGGGAGCAACTGCTGGTGAGTTGGAGACTAAATTATATCTGGTGAGTTAGATTTACAACTGCGAGTGAGTTGGAGTGTAAAGTACAACTTCGAGTGACTTCACGACTGGTTGGTGACTGCACAACTTGTTAGTGACTTTACGACTTGTTGGTGACTGCACTACTTGTTTGTGGCTTTACAACTTACTTGAGATTTGAACTCAAGTCCTTTAAGAAGATTCCTTCCGAAGGGGAAATCGGCAGGAGTTTGTTCCGGCCTTTAGACCATAATCGGTAAAACCAATCAGAGTCAAGGAGGAGGTCCCAAAGGTTTATATCTTGGGATTTCCCATGAGGGGAAGTTAGAGGAAAAATTGACTAAATATATGGTCCGTCCCTGATATTCTATGATCGAGACGGTATGTCTAAATCGATTAGGTAAGATTCTTAAAACAATAAAAAATAGTAACTATAATAGGTTATGAGGAAAAAATATGATTTATGAGGGTATGTCACCCAATGAACAATATTAGAGGCATTCATTCTCTGTCGCATACCGAGAATAAGATTACAAGTAAGAAATGTAAAATACCTACAAAAAGGATGCCGGAAATCGGTAATAAATGAATGGGCTATCATAAAAATATAGAAAGCTATATTAGATCCTTAAGACAAAGGACCTTTGCGAGGAAAGATCACAAGAAATATTACGTTAGGTAATATTTATTCGTGGAACTTAAAATGAATCTCGTGAGATATTGTTTGGGAAAAAACCCAAATTGTGTTCGGTTGAAAGACTGAACAATTATTAATGAATTATTGTTAATGGATTTTAAGATTAAATAGGTATGTTTTTTTCTTCATTATTACTGGTTTATCTGGTTGAAGGTTCACAAAAGAAGCACCAATTATCACACCAACCTCATTTTAAAACGATTGTGACCAGTTGATTGTATTTGGTTTTAACGTCCTGATTTGAACTAGTCAGGACGGAAGGTTTTACCCTCCATTCGCTGGGAATCGTTCCAGCTACCTACATTTAACTCGCCCAGCCTGGGTAGATTCCAGACTCACGTGTTTAGAGGGGAAAAAAATATTAGAAATGTCTGAACTACGGGCAGTAGTTACAACCATTACGCCACGGAGGCTGGCCACTGACAACTGACAGTCTAAATAAAGCATTTATTTTGATCAATGCTTTTGTATTATGAATCGTAAATTACATAGATCTCATTCAAAATTTACAAATATGTACCTACATTAGAATTATAAATAAAAAAACACTGCTAATTATGGACACAATAGTTCCTCGTGATTGTTTCACATTGTATACACCTGGCAATTTTGATTTTTTCGACTAAATCACTTGTATCTTTAAAACCGCTTAACCGATTTTCTTCAAATTTGTTTTATATGATAGAATACTACTTTTTCTACATTCTAGTTATTTTTGTTCACAAATTCATACTTAAATTAAAAAGGTGCAAGCCTTATTTTTAATAAATGTATCTTTTTATTTCTTGATTGTGATGATGATAATAATAATAATAATAATACATTAACATTAATAGTAATTTTAAATAAAAATAAAATCTAGCTTACTAGACTTTTAACCTGGAACTTGAAGTTCAAGACTTAATGAGGTCTTGAACTTCAAGTACCTAACCATCAATTTGGTATTTTATTTAGTTTGGTTGTTCGGTGGTATTCTAATGACAAGACTTTGTCCTCCACAGTTAAAATAATTTAGACAAATCTTATTACTTTACTTACTATCGATAAGGATAACGTACCCGAAAAGTACCCAAAAAAATACCGGGTACATTTACAAAAGTACCCGCACCGGGTACATAATAAAATTAGGTACCCGTACCCATACCGGGTACAAAATTTTGCTAGGTACCTGTACCCGCACCGGGTAAACACTGGCGACGGTATAACACACTGGATCCGCATACCGTACTGGGTACCGATTTTATGAAATACTCGGTATTACACACTGGGACCGAGTACCGACGTATCGTACGTAGTAGGCGGGTACCATTTTTATTAAATACTTGGTATTACACGCCGGGGCCCGGTACCATACCGGGTACCGGTTCTATGAAATAATCTCTATTACAATAATACCCAAATACCCATCTCTAGAACTGGGTACAGCAGAGAGAGGCTGTACTTCATTATTCCGATATTATCTATGAATAACATTCAGGCTGTCGGTGTCCTAATATTTTTCATTTTGTCTCGTAGAAACAAGTCTTCTATTTGAAACTTCTTTGTCAAACAATTGGACGGTTTAGGAAAATGTACATTATTTAATTCAGGTTATAAAATAGGACGTGGAGCTTCTAATCTATTGAAACACTTGAAACTAAAACACCCAACAAATTTTGTGAATCGAGATTCGTCTCCTGTAAACATTCTGAATGCAAAATTGTGAGATTTAGTTAGTGTACGGTGCTTTTGTACTTGGTTCTTGAGTGATTACTCGAATCCACAATTCCATTTACATCCGCTCGCAGAATCTCAAAAACCAAGTACAAAAGTACCTCGGTAAATAATCGGTACTTTTATGTAATCGATTACTGAAGTACCGGTTCTATGAAATACTCGGTATCACCCATCTCTAATTATTGCCAACAATACTGAAACGGGGTACTTTTCTGTTAATGAATCTAGCAGTGGGTTTCAAAATTTGAAAAGATCAACAAAATTGCTGAGCCCTGTCTAGTGCCACTCAATAAGGAATACACCTGTTATCTCAAGATTTCTCCTCTCTCTAGCAAGTACCGTGAAATATTCTTTCAGTATCTTTTCAAAGTTTTTTTTCTATCATTTTTTTTCTCCTTGAATTAAAAGATCAACATCCTTTAATTAAAAGTCTTTTTTCTTTTATCTGTTGATTGTTGACCAGTTTTTATTTCATCTATCATATGAAAATCAATTAAATCAAAAAGTAGTGATATCCCCCAAAAAACACTTCGTGTAAAAATAGTCGTCAAGTGTTGGAATGATTAAAAAGAACTGATATCAAAAACGTCAATTTTCTATGTTTGAAGGAAATATTTTCACGTAATAAGTCTCTTGATATTTCAACCAAAATAATAGCCTCACAACAACAATACACCTTTGAGCAAACTTCGATTTGGTATTTTGAGAATTTAACCAAAAAATAGCCACACAACAAAACAATGCTCTTGTAAGAACAATCTTGCATAGTTACATAACCACGTCCTTGACTACTGCACACTGTTTTGTTAACAACGCACTTCACATAAATTTCAGAACAAAACAGTGTGCAGTCAAGGACGTGGTTCTGTAATTATGCAAGATTGTTCTTACAAGAGCATTGTTTTGTTGTGTGGCTATTTTTTGGTTAAATTCTCAAAATACCAAATCGAAGTTTGCTCAAAGGTGTATTGTTGTTGTGAGGCTATTATTTTGGTTGAAATATCAAGAGACTTATTACGTGAAAATATTTCCTTCAAACATAGAAAATTGACGTTTTTGATATCAGTTCTTTTTAATCATTCCAACACTTGACGACTATTTTTACACGAAGTGTTTTTTGGGGGATTCCATTAAAACCGAGTGAATGTGATCACTTTTGATTTTTGCATTCGAAATTTGCATTTCAATGACATAGGTACATACATTTATTAAAATTTTAAATCTTAGACCCATCATGCAGACACTTTCATAAGCAAATAATAATAATAACACTCTTTAGTGGAAAGTATCCACCAGGTGAGCTTAATGCTCAGAGCATTTTATACCACCTAACCCTCAGAGTCTTATTATTATACAAACTCAAATGAATGAAGAAAATTTCATGCAATATGTGAGATTCGAACCAACCGATCCCTAGATTACCAGACTAGCGCCTTAACCACTTGACTACCAGTGCACCCTGTAACCCGTGAAATCAAATTATAATTTCTAATTTACTTGAATAAATAATAGAGGAATAATAAAATGCATCCAACTGAGATTGTTTCTCTTATTTACATGAATTTTGAACTGTTTTATCACGAATTCAAAAATAGCATTGAGACAAACAATGTTTCACAATTTTATCGTGTGTTCTTTGCTGTCTTGGATGAACAATAATGAGGAAATGTTAAGAAAAGACAAGTTAATAAAATACCTCTTCAAGAATTACGTAGCAGAGCGTTCATTAAGGAAATTAAAGAGTATTAGAGAGGCAAAAATAGAAGAACAAATTGTATAAAACAATCATACGAGCATCCTTAATTAAACATGACAAGGTAGATTTCTTTATGTCTTTTTCAAGTCATTCAACATTTAGGATCTGGGTCGTTCAAGACAGGAAAATAAAAGATGGTGCTGAATATTATTTTACACTTTATTAATAAGGACTTCAAGCAGGTTTGGCTACAAGTAGGTCTCTCTATATACAACACAGATAATTACAGATTAATATACAATATAAGAAGAAGTTTATATAAGTTATTATATAAGTTGATATATATACATTATAAGCTGGGGCACTATAAACAGGGAGTAGACCAGCATTGGCTTGGTTCTGGGGGCCCTTGTCGAATATTAGCCTCCTTGTAAAGACAGTGGTAGAAGTGCTGAGTCATTCCTCCACTGTCTGGCTACCATCGTTGACGATGACGCCATCTTATGATGATGATAAGAAGAAGTAAAAAGAGAAATAAATATATACATAATGTCCTAACTAAAGGGCGATGTTATAGCCTTTGGCAATCCCTTTTCTCTTTAGGAAACTTGGTAACAAGAGATAACTTGTAATAATTTTAGAACTAATAATTTTATTTTATGCATTCATTTCGTCTTTTACTTCTTTCTTCTTGCAGTGGAGCCTGGTGTGTGACCGGGCCTGGTACAGGGGCACTTCTGACGCCTTCCTCATGATGGGGGTCCTAATCGGGTCCCTGGTATTCGGTGATATTTCGGATAGGTAAGTTACCAGCACGAATAGTACGCGCTTATTTATTTATGTACACTGGTAGTCAAGTGGTTAACGCACTAGTCTGGTAGTCCAGGTAGCGTAGGGATCCGTTGTTTCGAATCCCACCCAGTGCATGAAATTTTCCTCAATAATTTTAGTTTGTGACCACATAATAATAAGATTTTAAGGTTTAGGTGGTAGAAAATGCTTTAAGCATTAACCTCGCCTGGTGGTTACCTTCCACTAAAGAGTGTTATTATTATTATTATGTAAGTAGTCTACAAGTACACACATGTGACCCAGGTTCGAATCCCAGCAGAGTTGGCACTGCCATGATTTGCATGTAAAGATTCGAGAGCGTTCCATGTCCTCACCACGCATGACGTTGCTTAACTTCAGTGACCGAATGAGAACTGGTGTGTTCAATAACCGCTCCGCTGGCCTGATTTTTAACATTCCATCAACCATTGATTTTCGTTTGAACCAAAATAAAGTACATTAATTTTGTTCGTTTCCATAAGAAACAAGAACAGCCGTTCAAATACCTACAATGATTTGTATATTGCTGTAAGATTGACTAGGTTGAATTTCTAATAAATTTATTGTTATCCTGTACGCGTTTACTTAAAGCTCATCAAGTTTGGGTAGAAGAGATTGCCATAGGCAATAACCCCGTCCTTTAGTTAGGACATACCTAATATGTATATATTGTATATACATATATATATTTTTTTTTTCTTGTTTATATGATTAATATTCAATTTTTACCATTATTTGTCTGTATATAACTACGTTCTACTAATAAAGAGTTTCTAAAAAAAAAAAAAAAAAAAAAAAAAGTTTATTTCGTGGCGAAACTGACTAACTACTTCATATGACTATTTCATTTCGTTTTCTCCATTCCAACAGGTATGGGAGGAAGCCCACTTTCATGATCTCCATAGTCATCATGGATGTGTTTGGCATCCTGGCTGCCTTCGCTCCGGACTTCTGGACATTCACTGCCTGCAGGCTGGTGGTAGGAGCGTCAACATCAGGCGTCTTCCTGGTAGCCTATGTGTTGGGTAGGTAGCCTATGTGTTGGATAGGTAGCCTATGTGTTGGGTAGGTAGCCTATGTGTTGGGTAGGTAGCCTATGTGTTCGGTAGGTAGCCTATGTGTTGGGTAGGTAGCCTATGTGTTGTGTAGGTAGCCTATGTGTTGGGTAGTTAATCTATGTGTTGGGTAGGTAGCCTATGTGTTGGATAGGTAGACTATGTGTTGGGTAGGTAGCCTATGTGTTAGGTAGGTAGCCTATGTGTTGGATAGGGCGCCTATGTGTTGGATAGGGAGCCTATGTGTTGGGTAGGTAGCCTATGTGTTGGGTAGGTAGCCTATGTGTTGGGTAGGTAGCCTATGTGTTAGGTAGGTAGCCTATGTGTTGGGTAGGTAGCCTATGTGTTGGGTAGGTAGCCTATGTATTGGGTAGGTAGCCTATGTGTTGGGTAGGTAGCCTATGTGTTGGGTAGGTAGCCTATGTGTTGGGTATGTAGCCTATATGTTGGGTAGGTAGCCTATGTGTTGGATAGGGAGTCTATGTGTTGGATAGTTAGCCTATCTGTTGTTTAGGTAGCCTTTGTGTTGGGTAGGTAGCCTATGCATTAGGTGGGTAGCCTATGTGTTGAATAGGTAGCCTATGTGTTGGATAGGTAGCCTATGTGTTGGATATGGAGCCTATGTGTTGAAAAGGTAGCTTACCTATGTGTTGAGTAGTTAGCCTATGGGAGAATAACTTGTCATCTCTCGGCTGGGTCGCAAACCCATGACCTCTTGATTACCAGAACTACGCCTTTACCACTGATACCTACTCTATGTTAGCTAATCACGAGTCAAGGTTAATTTTACTGTCACCCAGCCTCACCCAGCCTGTGTAGGCCAGAAATGCCAGCCTCACGTATTATGAGGGAACAGAATTTTCTTCGAAAAGTCTGCCCCAACCGGGGATCGAACTCGGGATCTCTATACTACGGGCAGTAGTCTGAACCGTTACGCCACGGAGGCTGGCAACTTAAAAACAAATGAGGAAAAATCCAAGCACTAGTTGATATCCGATCCCCAGATCCATAAAATAAATAATGATTCATTAACGTTTTTATTTTAATTTAATTTTTATGAGGTCGCTGGAATTTTTTCCTCATTCATTAGAGTATGTGACTACTGACTACATTATAATACAGACTTTGTTAAATATAAACCTTAGATATCTTATAATAATAATAATAATAATATTCTTCAGTGGAAAGTAACCACCAGGCGAGGTTAATGCTCAAAGCCTTTTCTACCACCTAACCCTCAGAGTCTTATTATTATGTGGTCACAAACTCAAATCAATTATACCATGTTTATACTGCCGAGGTAAGACTGAAAAGTCCCTTTACTCCAGTAGTCAAACAGTTCTTATAGGGTGGGGCAAAAGTCTGGAAACCCCTGAATAACTTTCGAATGGCTTCTTCGGTAAAATTAAAATTTTGTATGGTAAACCGGGGTAATAAGACCTTCTTTTAGAGTGGGGTTGATTTTTGTTAACGGCCCCCATGTCGGGGCCAGGGGGGGGCAACTTCGTTTTTAATACGAACCCCCAACTTGTGATGCAATTTTGGAAAGGGTTTTAAGCAAGAAATACTTTGGTGCAAATTTTATTTTTTTAGAATTAAGTGTTTGCATATGGCGTCCAACTTTGAGTATGCAGTAAAGTCTGGAAACCCCTTTATATCTTTCGAAAGGGCTTTCTCAGTAAATTTAAAGTTGTGTACGGTAATTTGGGGTAATTAGACCTTTGCAAAAATGTATCGCAAGGTGGGGTTTCGTATTTAAAAAAAATTAAGTTGGCCTCCTTGGCCCCGACATGGGAGTCGGTAAAAAAATTCGGTCCCATTCTAAAATAAGGTCTAATTACCAAGGATTACCGTACACAACTTTAAATTTACTGAGAAAGTCCTTTCGAAAGATATTCAAGGGTTTCCAGACTTTACACTGCATACACAAAGTTGGACGCCATTCATCATCATCATCATAGGGTGGCGTCATCGTGAACGATGGTAGCCAGCCAGTGGAGGAATGACCCAGCACTTCTACCACTGTCTTTACAAGGAGGCTAATAATTGACAAGGCGAAAGATATACCCAGGACGCCATTCGCAAACAGTTAATACTAAAAAATGAAATTTGCACCAATGTATTTCTTATTTAAAGACCTTTCCAAAAATGTATCGCAAGGTGGGGGTTCGTATTTAAAAAAATGAAATTGGCCCCCTTAGCCCCGACATGGGGGCCGGTAACAAAAATCGACCCCACTCTAAAAGAAGGTCTTATTACCCCGGTTTACCGTACAAAAATTTAATTTTATCGAAGAAGCCATTCGAGAGTTATTCAGAGGTTTCCAGACTTTTGCCCCACCCTGTATTTTATGGGATAATGTGACTTTCCTAACTCTTTCAGCCCTGGAGATGGTGGGTCCGTCCAAGAGGATAGTGGCCGGGACCATCATCCAGATGTTCTTCTCCATCGGGTTCCTGCTGATAGCTGCGCTTGCGTACTTCGTGCATGACTGGAGACAGCTGGATGTTCTGGTGACTTTGCCGGGGATGCTGTACTTGCCTTACTGGTGGTAAGTCATTATTATTATTATTATTATTATACAATTCTTTATTAGATACAAAAGGACATTATATACATATAAATAATAATTTTAACAGTGAAAAAATGAAAAAAAAAAACAATATATACCTACAATAAAAATTATGAAGAATAGAAAATATTTGAAAACATATGTCCTAACTAAAGGGCGGGGTTATTGCCTACGGTAATCTCTTCCACCCAAGTCATGGTGCTGTTGTTTTAGTCTGTCCCGGTAGCTCAGTGGTAAAGGCGGCGGTCTGGTAATCCAGATGTCGCGGGTTCGAAACCCAGCCGCGACATGACATGTTATCCTGTCATTTGGGATTTTTACCACATAATACGAGGTGTGGCTATCACGTTCGTAGACTCTTCCCATTTAACGATGTGTGTTTAACTTACCTAATTTTAGTAGTTATCCCCTTCAATGTACTCCCCTCCTATATCCCTATAACGTTCTAAGAAAATTTTCCATTGATCGACACAGTGGTGGCCACCACTGTGTCGATCAATTCATGACTTCTGCCGTTTTTTTTTTTTTAACGGCATCTACGCTGTCAAATCTGGTACCTTTCAGGGCAGATTTGATTTTTGGGAATAAGTAAAAGTCGCACGGGCCAGGTCGGGTGAGTAAGGAGGGTGTTCCAACACTGGGATGTTGTACTTGGCCAGGAACGTCTTCACGGAGAATTCACTGTGGACTGGCGCATGGCACCATTTTTGCGCAAACTTTTGTCATGTTGAAATTTTCGTGCAAAATTTGTCTCACACATTCTTTATCAATTTTAAGTGTATCAGCCATTAGTGTAAGAGGTAACCTACGGTCAGAACGAATCATACCACAAAATTTTTCAATGTTTTCGTCAATTTTTGAGGTTTGGGGGCGCCAAGAACGTGGATCGTCCTCAACATCTTCCTGACCATCTTAAAACCGTTTAAACCACTTATAAAGCGTTGATCTTTTCAAACATGACTCCTGGTACACTGTCTTTAAAAAAGAAAAAGTTTCACCAGCAAGTTTTACGAAAAATTCAATAATCACTCGTTGCTCAACGTTTGTATCAATCATAATTCCGGCAAAATTAAAAAAGGTGTCTTGCGCGTCGGGCTATCACAACAGAACTAATTACAGTACAGCCATGTGTCAGCTATGAATCAAAACACAAGACTTGAAGCTATCTAAATATGTTTATCATATCTTCCTAGCATGGACAGCTTTTGCGTAGCGGCTCGCATCTAAGAACTTAATAGCCACACCTCGTACGTCTCGGGGGACTACTGCTGGAATAATGGAACTTAATAGTCCTAATCTGGCAGTATTATTAATAAGGCGATATTATTATTACTATTGTAACCAGCTTACCTACCATTGGTGAGAGTGATAGTCTCCAACCAACTAAAGTTAAAAATTGGCTCGTTTAGAACCACTAACTTCTATGTGCGATCAACCATAGTAAGAACTTGGCCTTATCTTCATTAGCCTTTAAACCCATGGAAACTGCAAGCTAGCCTGGCTTGTTAGAGTTGGCTAGTCCGTTTTTTTGTTTATAGTCCTCCAGCAAGACACTTGTCTTCTCCCTATTTATCGTGTCCCAGCCAGACCAGTAGTGGTGTTGGTATTGAGAAGGTACCTACAGCGGTAGTCTCGATAAAGGGTTGTCCCGAAGAGAAAAGTAAGAAGTTGTACCAGATGTAGGTATAAGAATATCAGAAGATACCTGTATAGCAGCTTCTCAGCTACTTTGCTCGCATCAGCAGACAGTAGTTCCAATAATATACCCGGGACTTTGTCTTCTGGCTGGGGGATATTTAACTGGGAGCCTGGGAGCATACTCAGCAGACTTGTGTCTCGCTAGAGGACTAAGAATAGAGAACTGACTAGCTAACCCTTACAAGCCAGGCTAGCTTGCTGTTTCCTAACTGTTTAATGGCTTATAGAGAAAAAGTCCGATTCCTCACGATGCACGATATTTGATCGCACATAGAAATATGTGGTTCAGGACGAGCCAACTTCAAAATAAAGTTGGCTGGAGACCATCACCTCCTCCAGCTTTCGTCAAGCTGGCGATTCTGGCGAATACAATGTGAGACTATCACGAGGAAGTATTGTGTCCATCATTGGCAGTGTATTTTAGAGCTGTCTCATTTCCTTCAGGTTCATTCCCGAGTCCGCCCGGTGGCTAATCTCCAAGGGGCGTCTCGACGAGGCCAGACTCATCATAGAGGCGGTCGCCAAAGAGAACAAGGTCACCCTGGAGGGCGATGTGCTGCAGGAACTGCTGATGCCCTCCAGGGAGGAAGAGGAGAAGAGGAAGATAGAGAGTGGGGGGCCCAAACCCTCCCTGCTCGAGCTGTTCAGACACCCGAACCTGTTCAAGAAGTCGCTCATTATTTTCTGGCTATGGTAAAAGATTTTTTTTTTAAGCTTTATTAGGAGGACAAAGTACAATCGTTAAAATTAAGAAAAAAAAAAAAAAAAAAAAAAAAAAAAAAAAACAAACAAACAAATGACAAAATAAATAAGTAAAAAAAAGAAAATAACAATAATGTCCTACCTAAAGGGCGGGGTTATTGCCTGTGGCAATCTCTTCCACTCAAAGATTCGTTAATAGTACAGTCCAACCTGAATATTAGAGAACAATTTTTAGGTCCAATTCACATCAGGTTGGGGGACCATAAACAGGGAGTAGACCATCATTGGCTTCGTTCTGGGGGCCTTGTCAATTATTAGCTTCCTTTTATAGACACATAGACAGTGGTAGAAGTGCTGAGTCATTACTCCACTGTCTGGCTACTATCGTTCTCGATGACGCCACTCTATGATGATAATATATGATGATGAATTCACATCTGTACAAAGTAAAAGGAGAACAAGGTCACCCTGGAGGGCGATGTCCTGCAGGAACTGCTGACGCCCTCCAGGGAGGAAGAGGAGAAGAGGAAGATAGAGAGTGGGGGGCCCAAACCCTCCCTGCTCGAGCTGTTCAGACACCCGAACCTGTTCAAGAAGTCGCTCATTATTTTCTGGCTATGGTAAAAGATTCTTTAACTTGAAGCAATGATATTTTTCGGTTCCAGGTGCGGTTAGCTCTTTGAGAAGGTGGGTTTTTAGTGAGTGGAAATCCCACACCCCAAGTCAGGATGACCTGGGTGTCTTTAAAAGATTTTTTCCTGCCTTCAACCAAAAAAAAAAAAATAGTACAGTCCAACCTGGATATTAGAAAACAATTTCCAGGTCCAATTCACAGTTGTACAAAGTGAAATAACTTCTTTATAAGAGAATTTTGGATATAAGAGAAAAAATTCGGGTTCCTTGAGTTCTTTCTTCTATGTACAGGGTGTCCCGTATACAGATGCAAATATTTTGAGGGTAGGTTCAGCCCACCGTGGACTATCATATGAGCGAAACTTGCAGTGGGGCATTTTGCTTCGTTAAAGATTTATGGCCAAATCCCTGTTTTTCCCACAGGTCTAGAGGTCACTTGGATCGATGCACGTTTTTAAAGAAATGATAGCCAATAAGTTTCAATAAATACAAAGTTATTTCAGACGCGTGAAGGAACGAATGAGATACGCCTTAATAAACGGCACTAGAAGGAGAGAAACACATCTATCAAATTTTGAATCTGGGCGCTATTGCATTTTGAAGAACACTCGATGCCTGAAGCGGTCTGTGTGACCATTTTTGTGCCAACTGCAAGTTATAAATGAAAAATTTCTGAGTACAAATAGTTCTATTAACCAACCATTTCAATCAAATCTAATAGTTAAAATAACAAGGCGATCAATTTGTTCGGTGGAAGAGAAAGCCACAAGCTTTAACCTCGCCCTTGGTTCGCTACATATTCTTTTGGTTTCTTTTCATTTCATGTCCTGTGTTGCAGAATGTATCATGTTTGTAGGTAGTTTATCAATAAAGTATTAATAATAATAATAATAGTAACCTTAAGGTTGGATGTTCGAGTTTTACCCAAGGTTAATTTTCGGCACTATTTGTTATGTTTTTTTTTTTTTTTTTTTTTTTTTTTTTTTTTTTTTTTTTTTAAGTGGGGTTTAACGTCGCTTTCAACTGCCATGGTCATATCACGACGGGGGTTTTACCCTCCATTCGCAGGAAACTCACAAACCTGCTACTCACATTGACCTCACCCAGCCTGAGTGGGGCCGGGAAAAGCCAGCGTCACGAGAATTAGAATTTGAATGGTCACCCATCCAAGTCTTAACCTCGCTGGATGTCGCTTAACTTCGGTGTTCTGAAGGGAACCGGTGTATTCAACATGCCATCGACGTTGGCTTGTTATGTTTTTGATATCATGATTGTGATAAACACAAAAATGATATTTTTAATTTTACTTCTAAAAATAATTTTTTTTGTTGTTAGTGCAGAGTCTTTCTCCATGTGTATTCTTTGTCCATAATCACACCACTGGTTGCTGCTTTCGTTGCAGCCTCTCTCATTTTTCCTCATGATAACCCTGTGACCCTGTAACCCCATTCACATAAAAGTTCACACCAACCGACCACTGTGAATGATCAATTTCCCTCTGTTAAACATCCCAGAGCAGTGTATTTATACCTCAAAATACGCGCCAATTCTGTTAAAATTCAGCCAACTTTGAATTTTCCACCATGGTTAAGAAGTGTTTTTTGAGCTTTGTGTGTACTGCGTTCCATGATCTTTAAAGTAATATAAATGAGCTTTCTTTTTTCTAAAACTAAACATAATAGGGTATTTTTTTAACTAGTGATACGCAGAATTGCAATTGTAGAAGTACTTTAGATTCACGAAAGGGAAAAAAGGGAAAAATCGAATTTTAGAAAAATATCGAACTTATGATTAAATATCTCTCTGGTCTTTCAATATTTTTTTATGCAACCAACTGCATTTCAAAGGAAATATGCATGACTATCCATACATGAAGTCAAAAATTACTTACTGGCTATCATTTCTTTAAAAACGTGCATCGATCCAAGTGACCTCTAGACCTGTGGGAAAAACAGTGATTTGGCCATAACTCTTTAACGAAGCAAAATGCCCCACTGCAAGTTTCGCTCATATGATAGTCCACGGTGGGCTGAACCTACCCTCAAAATATTTGCATCTGTATACGGGACACCCTGTATATCAAAGTTCGACTGTAGTTTTTTTTTTTTTTAATCAATAATTATTACTATTATGAATATGCTGCACTTAATTTTCATGCTGCTTTAAGGCAAAAGAGCCCCATTATTCTACCAGTTTTTTTGTGTCATTATTATGTAGTCAAAGTCTCACATACACCAGTATGAGGAAAAATTCTTACAGTTTGACGGATTCGATCAATGAATGCCTACGCTGCCTGGATTACCAGACTAGCATCTTAGTCACTTCACCATAATACTTGAAGGCTTAGGCCGCGCCGGCCTGTGGACCATCATTTTCTTACGCCAGTGCTGCGCCGTGTCAATGACGAGAAAGTCGAATTTATTTTATTTAATTAGATGAAATCATCTCCGTTCTCAGGTTCGTTGTCAGTTTGACCTACTACGGGCTGTCCTGGAACACGTCAAACCTAGGGGGCAACATGTACCTCAACTTCGTGATATCGGGCCTGGTGGAGATCCCCGCCTACACCGCCTGCATGCTGACCCTGGACAGATTCGGGCGCAAGAACTTCCTGTGTCCGTGCCTGATATTGTCCGGCCTCTGTCTCATTGTATCCTCCCTACTGCCTACCGGTAAGAATAGAATAGAATATACCTTGTTTATACTGCCGAGGTAAGACTGAAAAGTCCCTTTACTCCAGCAGTCAAACAGGTCTTATATATTTTATGGGATAAAGAATACGATGTCTTGCTAGAGAACTTTCAACAGAGAATGGACTAGCCAACTGTAACGGGGGTATTTCTGAGGAATGTCCCCTTATACAAAGATTTAACGTCTCGTGAACGGACCTAAGTTTGGCTGAGATTATAATGCTGGTGAGAAAAGGACGAAGAGATTAACTTGGGGTTATTATAGAAATAATCAAGGGGGTTTTTTTTAATGAAGGTTTTGAAATCAAAGACAGATAGGTGAATTAATTGAGATAGTATAATATTCAAATAATCGATCATCATAAACTATTCGTACGTCGGTTAATTAATATAAATGATGGAACAGTCTTACCTTAGGCACTCTGCATCGTAACCTCGTCAAAAACCTAGTGACGTTCATTTCATATTTGTGTTTCGATGGCGTTGGATATGAGGAGAGGGGATATTGGTCGGTGGTTATAAATCCTGCCCTCTCAGCGTTTTGGTTTTGTGTTCTACAAACAAATCAGAGGCGTGACACAACCCTAACAAGCCAGGCTTGCTTGCAGATTCCGAAGGTTTCATGGCTTAGAAATAAAAAGAGATGTAATTTTGATATGGAAATTGTTCTCTTATTCCCAGGTTTCTCTTACATCCAGTTCTCTTATACCCAGGTTTCTCTTTTATCCAGGTTTCTCGATTATCCAGGTTTCTCTTTTATCCAGGTTTCTCTTACACTCAGTTCTCTTATACCCAGGTTTCTCTTTTATCCAGGTTTCTCTTTTATCCAGGTTTCTCTTACACTCAGTTCTCTTATATCCAGTTCTCTTACATCAAGTTCTCTTATATCCAGTCCTCTTATATCCAGTTCTCTTACATCCAGTTCTCTTACATCCAGTTCTCTCATATCCAGTTCTCTTATATCCAGGTTTCTCTTACACCCACTTTTTTTATACCCAGGTTTCTCTTACATCTAGTTCTCTTATATCCAGGTTTCTCTTACACTCAGTTCTCTTACATCTAGTTCTCTTATATCCAGGTTTCTCTTATACCCCGGTTTCTCTTCCATCCAGTTCTTTTACATCCAAGTTTCTCTTATACCCAGGTTTCTCTTACATCTAGTTCTCTTATGTTCAGGTTTCTCTTACATCCAGTTCTCTTACATCCAGGTTTCTCTTATATCCAGTTATCTTACATTTAGTTCTCTCATATACAGGTTTCTCTTCTATCCAGTTCTCTTACATCCAGGATCGACTGTACTATAATTTTTTACTGAATTCCAGAACTCACCTCCGTGTCCATTGTCCTGGCTATGTTGGGCAAGTTCTTCATCACAGGCTCCTACGGGGCGGTGTACATATTCTCCGCCGAGCAGTTCCCGACAGTGATCCGGAACATCGGCATAGGCGCCGGGTCTACCTTCGCCCGCGTGGGGGGCATCTTTGCCTCCTTCACCAGTAATCTGGTGAGTCTAGATTTAGTTTCCTTAAATTAATAATAATAATAATGCCCGGTATACGGGTACATTTATTAACGGTATAATACCTTTATACAAATTATATATAAAAAAAAAGTTATCATATTTGTGTTAATCACTTTCGTGATATCACAACTACAGGGGGGTCAGGGGTCCAGACACCCCTGACCCCCCCCCCCCTAAATACAACCTTGATTACAAACAAATAATATAATAATAATAATGCTTTTTCTTTGTGTTATTATGTCACAATTTTAGTGGGTAGCGCAGAATCATGGGACTTACCTAACCACTTTAATTTTCAATACCTTGTATTATTTTTTTGCCTAAGATTCTGCCACTGGTCGCTGCTTCACATTAAAGCAGCTACTCATTTTTCCTCACGAGGTATGAGTGGACCCCGAACATCCAAGTACAGAGCAGAAAAAATCCTCCCCCGCTGGGAATCGAACCCAGGTCACCATGTGTGCAATGCCTAGCGCGCTAACTCGCTCTGCCATAGTGACTACAAACAAATAATTACAATATAATTGGACATAATGTACAAAACAAATAATTATTTTAACAATTAAAAAAATGGAAACAATATTGTATACAATAAAAATAAAAAAAATAGAAAAAGATGTAAAAACATATGTTATAACTAAAGGGCGGGGTTATTGCCTATGGCAATTTCTTCCACCCAAACCAGATTCAGATTTTTTTCCACCGAGAGTAAATTATTGACTTCTCCTCCCCTATTCCAGGCGGACATATGGCCCCCCCTCCCGTTCCTCTTGTTCGGCGTCCTGAGTCTTACAGCCGGCGTCTCCTCCCTCGTCCTGCCTGAAACTCACCACAAGAAACTACCCGAGTCCATAGCGGACGGTGAAAACTTTGGAAAGTGAGTTTCTTCTGTCCCGGTAGCTCAGTGCTAAAGGCTACCCACCCAACATAAGCTACCCACCCAACATAGGCTACCCACCCAACATAGGCTACCCACCCAACAAATAGGCTACCTATCCAACACATAGGCTAACTACCAAACACATAGGCTAACTACTCAACACAAAGGCTACCTATCCAACAATAGGCTACCTATCCAACACATATCCCGGTAGCTCAGTGCTAAAGGCTACCCACCCAACAAATAGGCTACCTATCCAACATAGGCTACCCACCCAACATAGGCTACCCACCCAACATAGGCTACCCACCCAATAAATAGGCTACCCACCCAACAAATAGGCTACCTATCCAACACATAGGCTAACTACCAAACACATAGGCTAACTACTCAACACAAAGGCTACCTATCCAACAATAGGCTACCTATCCAACACATATATCCCGGTAGCTCAGTGCTAAAGGCTACCCACCCAACAAATAGGCTACCTATCCAACATAGGCTACCCACCCAACATAGGCTACCCACCCAACATAGGCTACCCACCCAATAAATAGGCTACCCACCCAACAAATAGGCTACCTATCCAACACATAGGCTAACTACCAAACACATAGGCTAACTACTCAACACAAAGGCTACCTATCCAACACATAGGCTACCTACCTAACACATAGGCTAAATACCCTACACATAGGCTAACTACTGAACACATAGGCTACCTATCCAACAAAAAAGCACCTATTCAACACATATCCCGGTAGCTCAGTGGTAAAGGCGGCACTCTGTGAATCCACAGGTTCCAGAGGTCATGGGTTCGAAACCCATCCGGGACATGACAAGTTATCCTCCCATTTGGGATATTTACCACATAATAATATGTCTTGGGCTTACTGCTGGAATAATGGGACTTAATAGTCCTAATCGGGCAGTATAAATAAGGCGATATTATTATTATTATTTCTTCCTGGTAGCGCCTTCTTTTTTTCTACAAGTCCACAGAGGGTGGCAACCCCATTGACAGAAGCACAAGGAAATCTTCTTTGGCAGCTGTTCAAGGTTTTTACCTTTCCATTTTACCTTGAATAGTTGCCAAAGAATATTTCTTTAGCTTCTGTGAATGGGGTTGGACTCCGTAAATTCGTAAAAAAAAAAGAAAAAAAAAAGTAACATGGTAAATAATTTTAATTAAAAAAAATGGTATTCTTCTGTGTCCTTCTTTGATTTTGCATTTTCCCAAACCTACTTAGGATCGGTATTGATGAACTTGGCGATTGTCACTAATTTCATACCAATTTCCGAGATTGCAATTTTTTAAGGCAGAAGGGTATCTATATCTTCAATACTCCGTGTAGTATAAAGGTTCCGTGTACTCCGTATAGTATAAAGGTGCCGTATACTCCGTATAGAATAAAAGTGCCTTATACTCCGTATAGTATAAAGTTGTCGTGTACTCCGTATAGTATAAAGATGCCATATACCTACTCCGTATAGTATAAAGGTACCGTATACTCCGTAAGTCCGTATAGTATAAAGGTGCCGTATACTCCGTATAGTATAAAGGTTCCGTATACTCCGTACAGTATATAGGTGCCGTACACTCCGTATAGTATGAACCTCTTCTTCATTCTCGTTACATGAACGTACAAATGTTTTAGATTTATGTTAATTATTCGCGAATGTATTGTCACTAGACACCAATCCCTCATTTCTCGAAGTAAGTGGTTGTAGCAACGTAACATGTAACATAACATAAAATTAATCCAGTTCCTTTGTTCTTTTTCAGAAAAATTTCCAAGTCAAAACTGAACGACAAAAGTGACACATAATGAAAATGTTCCTGTATCCTGATTTGCTGAAAAAGTTAAAAGACCTACCTATTAATAGGTACCGAATTTATGTCCTGTTCATACTTGGCAGTTGAGGCGCGACAGTCGTATATTTGACTCACTTTGATGCGCATGCATGAACTTTTCCTTATTCATTTGAGTTTATGTCCACATCAGTCAGTATTAACAGAAAAGTGAGAAGTTGTATTACCTAGATGTATATGAATATCAGAACATACCTGGACAGCTGTTTCGAGCTTATTTGCTCTCATCAGTGGGTAAGAGTTCTGAGTATCCATGCCATCAACGAACCTCTCTAATTTTAATCAGTATAAACAGAAAAGTGAGAAGTTGTATTACATGAATATTTTTATAATAATGATAAGACTCGGAGGGTTAGTTGGTAGAAAACGCTTTGGGAATTAACCTCGCCTGATGGTTATTCTGTACTATACTACCTTATTACTCGTATTATTATGCGCAAATGCATTTTAAATGAGCGGTATTTTTGTCTGCTGCATTTACTGATGATATTCTTCTCCTATTCCTTTTCTTTTTTCCCCATTCTAACATCTCCAGGACGTTTCGAAAAAAAAGCTAACGCAACAAAAAATGAACTTCCCACCTATTTATTTTCAAAATGTACAAAAAGAGGGCCAAATTATAGACTATTAGGATGAAATCAAATAAAAGCCGTACTATCCCTCAAGTCGAAGTTTTAGCCAATAACAATAATCCGGACTCAGTCCGGCTTATATTTGTTGTAATCCTATGTTATAACTTGGCTCACCGACCTCAGTAGCTTGATCGATAAGGCGGTGGACTTGTAACCTGGAGGTCGGTGGTGCAAGTCCCATTTTCAGCGTGGATTTAGTAATAGCGAGTTTGAGTAGTTGTGACATCACTAAAGTGATTAACACAAATATGATAACTTATAACTTGGCTCCTTGATCATAACGTGTAGGTTAGCTAGTAAAAAAAAGTTCTCATATTTGTGTTGATCACTTTCATGATATCACAACTACTCACACTCGCTTTTACTAAATCTTCGCTGATACCGGGACTTGAACCACAGACCTCCAGATGACAAGTCGATCAAGCTACTGAGGTCGGTAGGTTAACTAGTATTTATTTGTTATACAAAACATTTGCAATTTTATTTACATATTCGTTTCAATGCATTATTGTTATTTTTGCATTATTTTTATTGCTTTTACTATTTATTTTGTTTGTAACTCTATTCGTAAGTTTTTTGTTCGAATCATGATAGGGTTTTGTCGGCCCTTGTTAGTCATAAAAAAGTCATAAAGTTAGTAAATAAAAAAGACTTCTTTTAGGTACAGAACTATAGACAGGGGTTCCAAGTGACTATTTCTGCTTTATGCTTTAACCATTGTTAACGATGATCCCATCATATTACCAATGATGTACATATTTATGATGTAGTTTGGTTAAACTGTAATAAATTTTACAAGAGTCAACTTTCTAATATGTACCCACCTACCGAACATTATTATTATTTCAAAAGAGCCCTGAGACAGAAGCTACTGAAGACGTTTGTGGTCTGTGTTTTAGCCTGCCCATCCCGTAGTATGCTTCCCCTCTGATGGGCAAGAAGTGACACAGTACTTCCCATTTAGGTGCTGGGTCAACAGCGCACCGGAAGGTATCCCTTACAAACAACTGTAATCAAATTAAGAATTCAATTTTTTTGTCGGCACGGGGGTTCGAACTTGGGACCTTCCGCATGGCAAGCGAGTGCCTAACCACTGAGCTAATTGCGCGCTCATTAGTATATTCTGTATCTGTACCATATACGCTTTTACCCCTGTTTCGATACTTGGGGCAAATTTATAGACGTTTTTGTATTACCTCTGTGGCGCTAAGTTTAGATTTTGCGTATTGTTTTAATTGGGAAACTAATGCGTAAGTCGTGACTTAAGATCTTGATTTTGTCGATTAATTTCGCCCTTAATGTTCAACAGCTGCTTGGGGGACATCCCTGAACAGCTGATTCAGGGCTCAGTTCTGAGTTGTGGGCACGTCTCAGCTGTTCCGTCAGCTCGGACCTATCCAGAACACAGAGACGAGGCTGAAACAGTTGTCCTGGGATGAGTGGAGCTCAGTAGGCGGCCACCACGGAGCACTCTATACCCTAGACCCTGGACTGTAACCTACAGATTGATAATATCGCCTTATTTATACTGCCCGATTATGACTGAGCCCCATTATTCCAGCAGTAAGCCCAAGACGTATTATTATGTGGTCAAAATCCCAAATGGAAGGGCAACTTGTGATGTCCCGGCTGAGTTTTGAACCCGCGACCTCTGGATTACCAGTGAGACGCCTTGACAACCGGGGCTGAGCTACCGGGATATACATATACGGGATGTACAAGATTTTTAAGACTTAGTTGAGGCCGCTTACATTAATTTAATATCATGGTTATATTATTTTACGTGGTACCAGGGTCTACCCCAGGGTCTAGGATACAGAGCTCCGTTGTGTTCGCGCACTCGGAGAACCGAAAATTCAGTATTAGATACCTACAAAGTATGATACTGAATGTCTTCATTATAAACTCTGTTAATTACGCATGTGCAATGCATCTGATTTTGACCAACAAATAAAGATATACGTACTTTTGTTCTAAAACGAATTTTATTTTCAACTTCGTATTCCTTTCAGTGAACTTTCTCGGCCCTACCCAGGCTGACTGAGGTTAATGTGGTTAACTGTTACGATTCTCAGCGAATGGAGGGAAAAACGTCCCGAATAACTCAAAACGGGTCGTTAAAACCAAATTAATCGACTTGAAAGCGGCCTAGACATTGGATCTGGGTGTCCATATAATCCTGTCACCACCGTGATATAGTCATTTTGTGCCTATCTCACGGACACGGAATTATTATCATAGTGAACCTGTGAGAGTATAAAATGATAATTTTTAAACCTTAAACAAAAATTTGAGATCTCGTTCAAGACAAGTACTTAGTTCTTTTACTCTGTTATTGTATGGCTCGCACAATCAGCATCCTCTCCACATTACCCTTAGCCCACCTAACCAGTAATAGCAAGCATCACGAGGGCTTTAATTCGAGTTTTGACAATGGTCACCCATCAAGTTCTAATCTCGCTGGAAGTAGCTTAACTTCAGTGCTCTTACGAGAATTCTTGTATTTAGCAAGCCATTCATGATAGTTTAATCAATATTATTATTTTCTTCTAATTTTCTAAGAAAATATACGAAACTATAGAAGGAAAAGCCAGCAATGGCAGTTTCATACACCAGCTCTTGTAATAACAATTCAGAAGCAACGTTCAACAAGGTGAAAACTTGGTGGGTGGTTGATTTTGTGCGTCGGTCTCGTAATCCAGAGGTCGCGCGCTCGAAACCGAACCGGGACATGATATTATCCCATTTGAGATTATGACGTTTACGTAATTGCATATAATATGCGTGTAAACAGGAAAAAAAAAAAAAAAAAAAATGACCTCTCAATAAATTGAGCCTTATTTTTCTTTCTAACCAAAGTTAACCAAACGGGAATAAAATGAACCAAACTGGAAGCAAGTCATTTTTCTTTTGGAAGAGGAAAAATTTCCACTTCCAAAGTTAACCAAAGTGGAAGTAGAAAATTCTTGCTTCCAGTTTTTTTATGTGTTAAGTCCATTGTTTATCTTTAAAAGTAACTAAACGCATTTTTCTTTTACGAATGACCTTGGAAATATTTGGAAGAAACCTAACCAGGAATTTTTTTTTTGGTTAGAAAGAAAAATACGACTTTGGTCTGCTGGAATATTGGGACTTTTCAGTCCTTGTCGGGCAGTGTTAATTATACGACGATACTACTACATCGAGATCACATTGAGCCTAATAGGTACTATAGCGAAGCTGTTCCAAGGATTGTATAAATGCTTATCACTCTCACTGATAAGGCTGAAGATAACAGTGATAAGACAGAATCGTCAACACCTTCAATTAGATGATGGTCGAACAAAATAGTTATACCCAGGTAGCACTAATAATAATTTTATGATTAGCTGTTTAAGGTACTGTTCTTTCAACCACCATCAATGATATTTAGAAACAAGTTCACTGCACCATAACTAATGACTATTTTACAAGATAGCCTTCTTCTTTTTTTTTTTAGAAAAATTCCAATGAAATGATTTTACGGATTATGAGAGTGAGAGTCTTTTCCTGGAATAAGGGCCAGATGCAATACGATAAGAGAATGCCAAAGGCATTATCACCACCCTTGATCAAACTTTGTTTATATTTAATTAATTATAACTTTTGATTGCACCTGTATATATAAAATTGTAAATAAAGATTGATCTAAATTGTTGAATAATAAGAGAGTGAGGTTTACATTTCACAGAACCAAGTCAGCGATGTTTTGATGATTTTTTTTTGTCTTTGGCACTATATCCATTTTATCATTATTTTATGGATTATAATAATATGTATATTTCACCTATACATGTTATGATAAACCCGGTATACGGTTAAATGTAACCGTATACCGGGCATTGTTAACAAAAAAATCTGGTGTAAACATCACACGACTTTCCTTATCCCCCAAAAAGGAGTCGAATTCCGCCACTGGTGACTCAACGGTAACAGATAACTGAAAACCAATACCAAATTCGTAATCAGCACCTCAAAATCATTGAATTTGATATGTCACAACCCCCATGTAGGATGAATAATAAAAAAGTTAGTCAAAGCGGGTCCCCCCGAAATACCGGTAAATTGGGGCCGAGTTCCAAAAAGTTCAAGATATCAAAAAAATGATCAGAATAGACCCCTATTATTTTTTTAATCTAAGAAAATGTTGTTCTCTAAAAATTTTTGTATCTTTAACCAATTTAAAGAAGCAGCGCTTGCGGCTAGCATTTGCGGCCCTGTGGCCGCAGAATGCGGCCAATTTCAACCAAAAGTTTCGTGGTTCGTCTGGTGTATAAAATCAATTTGGGTACCAAATTTCAAGTCTCTAGCTTTTACCGTTCTTGAGATATCCTGTTCACACACAGACAGACAGACAGACAGACAGACAGACAGACAGACAGACAGACAGACAGACGCACGGACCAATGGCTGAAAACAACTTTTTTGGTATCCTGAGGCCATGATTCGTCCAGAAATGTGAAAAACTGGGTAGGTCAAATTTTCGACGAATACAATACTTTCCTTATTATAAGATAAGGAAAGTAAAAAATATTCCTGTTCGCATAGTTTTCAATGTTTTCCATCCATTTAAGGTGTCCAAGAAAACAAGAAAATAGACTGCTATTTCTTGAATTTTTCTTCCTAAAGCTCCATTCAAACTTCCTTGTCATACCACACATCCATCTCAACATTTTCATTTGTGCTACCTTCAATTTTCTCTATATCTTCGCATAGTTCGTCTTTAGCTCACAGAACCACTAGATATCTAATGATACATAGGTATATGTAATAATTACATTTTTAGTATCAGTTGTATCTGGTAATTGTAATACCTGACACTATGTCAGAGATGAACCAGTGTCCTCTAGCGTATTGGCTTAACCTAGACAGAAGTCCCAGCAAGACTCTGGGTCTTCATAGCGGGAGGCCTGATTAATGTGATTATAACAGTGATCACAAACATGGCCTCGAAAGAAATTTTCAATGTCATAAGGCGTCAAATCGAAACGTTGAGGATTTATTTGTGAGTTTCTGGGGGGTAAATGGAGGGTAAAACCCCGTCATCGTGATATGATCATTCAGTTATAAGCGACGGTATACCCAAATTAAAAACGAAAATGTAATGTTTATAAGACCAAAAAGGTACTTAATCAGACGAACTTTGAACCCTCGCCTCACTGACTATCAGTCGATCTACTGACCACACCACTGATAACGAAGCTAAATCTTCCACACACAAAGAGCCCGATGTGGCTGAGGTGTATGGGCAATAGGCCGGAGTGAAAAAAATAATTTTGGAATTTGAAAACGCCTAATATGTCAAAAGTTGTGATTTTGTGAGTAGATCAATCCCTGAAAGTTTCAAAAATTAAAAAAATGATCTTGAGTCTCCACATTGAGCTTAAAGTTTTTGCTATTTTTGAGTATGCAATTTGAAGGGGCAACATAGTTTTTTACCCTTTATTGACCTCTGACATGAAAAGTTTTCATTTTACAAAAAAAGTATTGTATTAAATTGTATTGAGAACAATTTTCTGTATCATTTAGTATCATAAAACGTCTCTCTATGATGTACAGTTAAAGAGATAGAACACTAATAGTTATGACTCTTGTTGAAAACTTATGAAACTTATAATTTTTGGAACACTCCGCTTCTAAAAAATCATAAAATTATTATTATCTTATATGATAACGAGTATCATATGTATTAAAGACATTACCAGAAAGAACAAACTGTGAAAAGTACTAAATTAAGGATCAAAGGTTTTATATTTTCAAATGATTATCATTCATTTTATGTATTACCAAAAAAATCTTTTTTGTGCTACACACAGGAATATTTTTACGGCCCTTTTGTCGAGCACGTATAAATCGGTCCTGGGGAACTTCGCCACAAACAGATTGTGATGCCTCAGTTACCATTACCAGCCTGATACGCCTTTCCACAGCTTGAGTGTGGCTGCTGGCATGGGAGTTTGAAAGCATCGAACTTCGTTTGGGATCGGATGAGGCGTATAATTTCCTCATCAGTCAGGTTCAAGGTGGCAGCTGGATCCAGTGGATTTTCCCAACTGATATATGAGGTTGAAGTAGTCATCAGCTTCAAAATTATGAGGAGACAATTGGGGCTGGGGCCGGGGGACTTAAAACATAGAGGAGACCAGCAGTCTGGCTGGGTGACTATAAACAGGGAGTAGACCAGCATTGGCTTGGTTCGGGGGGTCCTTGTCAATTAATAGACTCCTTGTAAAGACAGTGGTAGTAGCGCTGAATCATTCCTCCATTGTCTGGCTACCATCGTTCACATTATCTTTATGAAGCTTGCGGGATTTTAAAATTCTACCCAATGCTTGTTCTCGCACATTAGAGCGCGAATCCTTAATTATAATAACACACTTTAGTGAAGGTAATCACCGGGCGAGGTAAGTGCTCAAAGCATTTTCTACCACCTAACCCTCAGAGTCTTATTATTATGTGGTCACAAACACAAATTAATGAGGAAAAGTTCATTCACTGGGTGGGATTCGAACCAACGGATCCCTACGCTACCTGGTTTACCAGACTAGCGCGTTAACCACTTGACTAAAAGTGCACCTTAGCATTGCAAGAAGTACAAGTTGAAAAGTTATCATATTTGTGTTAATCAATTTCGTGATATCACAACTACTCAAACTCGCTTTACTAATTCTACGCTGAAACCGGACATGAACCACCGACCTCTAGGTTACAAGTCCGCAACCTTATCGATCAAGCTACTTGGTCAGTTTGCGAGAAGAGTATTTTCAAAGTTGGCGAAATACGCGTTTCTCTGTATCACATCAAACATAAGTTTTTTGTATTGTATAGACAAGAAAGAACATTTCTTAATCATTTTAAATAAATGCATGGGCCTTTCTGAGCTATTTTTTTTAAAATTTAAAACCACGACGGGGCAATCACTTTCATTATGTAATCAGCAAGAAGTTATATCTTTTACATGAAGTGCCTCAATAACGCTCTGTAGGAAAAGAGGGCCAAATATTAAAAACTTTCAGTAGGGCAGCTGCAAATTAAAAAAAAAAAAACAATTTAAAGTTATAATTAAAAGATTTAATACATGTAATATTAACTATCAATCAAAACGATTATTATTCTTAGGTAATACTGACATGATATGGGTATTTCACTTCATACAAAAATTAGTTAGTTATTTTATTTAAACAACCAAGTCAACCTAGAAAAATTTGATCCGTAATATCCGTAGTTAATTTCTAACGAATGCACAAATTAATTTGAACAATCATTTTCACATAGAAAGAAAGATCTGAAAACTCAGTTTTGTACTGCTTTAATTACAAAGCTACGAATTAAAGACAAGACCGGACAAGAACAATCGAGAAAATGTCAGTATGCATTAAATTTATTTTCGCGCACAGTTACCTACATAGATTTTATATACATACATGTTACTTGTACTCGTATAATGTAGGAAGATGTCTTAAATAACCAACTAAATATAGATAACAACATAAATCTTTTATCCTGAAAAAAGTAGGCCTGAGTTGTACCAGCACCTATGATATGGACTAATAACCTACCATATTATTATCATTTTCCGAAGTTTCTGCTAGAGTTACAATTGTTTATGTTCTAGCTCATAGATAGTACATCATAGAGAGAAGTTTCAAGGAATTAAAATATAGAAGAAATTGTTTACAACATAATTTTATTCATTATCTTTTTTTGTATAATGAACACTTTTCATGTTAGACGTGCTTCAAGTGCAAAAACCGATGATGCCCCTTCAAATTGCATACTCAAAAATAGCAAAAACTTTAAGCTCAATGTGGAGACTCAAGATCATTTTTTTAATTTTTGAAACTTTCAGGAATTGATCTACTCACAAAATCACAACTTTTGACATATTAGGCGTTTTCAAATTCCAAAATTATTTTTTTTACCCCCCTGTTTCACTCCGGCCTAATGGGCAACCCAAACCTATAAGAAGACTTGGCTTTATGAAATGAATGACCACACCACTGAGTCAGAGTCACATACGTAGATGATTACTGAGCTTTCTTGATTAAGAAATAAATAGTATAAGAAATAAAGGACATAGGAATGTGACACATCAGATTATGTGACATAAATGTATACATTATGTCAATTAACTCATCAAGTGGTTAGGAAATGTCAGATGCCATCATATCTCTGCGCATGGGAAAGCTCTTAGCACTTGCTGTTGCATTTGATGTAAATATTCCCACGGATATTCCCAGTGGTGTAGTGGTCTAAGACTCTTGCTACATGCTGATAAACAATGAGGTACTTGATGAGCCCTTATTGTTATCTATTATTAATATTATAGCAAGCTTTATTAGGTAGAACGAAAAAGTTAACAGTAAAATACAATGAAATTATAAAGAAAAAACAAAAACATTGAGCAAAGATACAAGAACAAAAAAGAGAATGAAGTTAATGTCCTACCTAAAGGGCAGGGTTATTGCCTGTGGCAATCTCTTCAACCCAAAAGCCTTTGTGTCTCAGTGGGTGTCGTTTCGGATAGCACGCAGGAAGCCCGATTTAAAATCTTGGTAGGGTATAAAATGTTTCTTTTGAATGTCCACTCACACCTTGTGAGGATACAAGAGTAGTTATGATTTCATGCGTTACGGACATTACCGTGACGGTATTATGCCAGCGTAAAAAGAGAATGCAGCCCTTAAAATTGTTCAGAAGCTCTCGTTTCACCACAAATAATCCACAGAGGAGTACTCTACTACTGAAATTGACCCTTCACGACTATGGGGTTTTACCCACCATTCGCAGGGTGAACAACCCAGCTACCAACCTCACCTACTCTGAGTGGGGCCGGCCGGGGGAATAACCACAGAACGTGGATGAACAATTGACCATGGATTCTTTCGAAAAGTTGACTCAGCAGTGCCAGGCTTAAGTGTCAGTACGTCCCACAAGGGAAGATTCACACGTCAAAGGGTCTTGGTCCCCGAGTCTCAGCAGTCCTAGGATTCCGAGAGTACTCATTATTATTATCATTAATAAACATATTTAGGCAAGTTTTATTTACAATAGAGAACAAAGAATATATAATTATATACATTTGTACAAAATAATAATAACACTCTTTAGTGGAAGGTAACCATCCGGCGAGGTTAATCTAAGCATTTTCTGCCACCTAACCCTCCGAGTCTTATTATTATGTGGGCACAAACTCAAATTAATGAGGGAAAATTCATGCACTGGGTGGGATTCGAACCAACGGATGCCTACGCTCCCTGGATTACCAGACTACCGCGTTGACCACTTGACTACCAGTGCACGTACATAGTAATCGAAATTAATAAAACAAAATTTGATCAAGGGCGGTGCTAATACCAGCAGCATTCTCTTCCAATTTTCCATCACATCTCTAGTACGGGATCACGAGTACATTACCAGGACCATTCACGCTCACATGGTAAGGTAATAATAATAATAATATCGCTTTATTTATACTGCACAATTAGGACCATTAAAGCCCCATTATTCCAGCAGTAAGCCCAAGACATATTATTATGTGGTAAAAATCCCAAATGGGAGCATAACTTGACATGACCCGGCTGGGTTTCGAACCCACGACCTCTGGAATCTCTGGATTCACAGAATGCCGCCTTTACCACTGAGCTACCGGGACAGACTAAGGGACGAATCATGAAACAGGATTAGATTGAAGTAGACACTATCCCTTTACTCGGGCTGTTGTGCGCTGTGATTAGTTGAAACTCCGACTTGAGGGCGTGCCTGGCTTAGCATTATTTTGATTTTGATCCTTCCATAATGTGCCCCTAATTGACCTGGGCCCCCCTATGGAGACCAAAAAAGAAAAAACTTGATCGTTTAGTTAGCGGATTAGCAGATTTGTAACTAAGAGGTCGATGCTTCAAGTCCCGACCATGATGGATATGTTTTATAAACCACAGTCTATTTTTTTAGCACACCGTCATAAGACACTTATCAAGCAATAGCTGATACTCAGATTTAGGTAATTAGGTAAGTAGCTTGGTAGGTGGAAAACATTTATCTATTACCTACTTATCACTAATCATCAGTTATCTTATAAGGTGATGGTTATCACTGGTACGGATCTAGAGTCATCCTGCATTGTTCATCATCATAACCTTAGAAGGCCAATAATTCATTCATTAACAGATCCATAACATTCGTGTTTATCATCCATGTGGTTAATTCAAGATTCTGTTATACAGGGTGAGCCAGAAAGACTTGGTGATTTTAAGAATGATAACACGCAGTTTTTGAGAAAAAAGAGACAACAATTTTTTTTTTAACATCTGGATGGATGACTCGAATTAGGGATTTTTTTTGGACGTTATATTGATTGAAATGGTGATCAATACCGACCTCAGTAACTTGCTCGATAAGGCGGCGGACTTGTAACATGGAGGTCGGTGGTTCAAGTCCCAAGTTCAGCGTAGATTTAGTAAAGCCAGTTTGAGTAGTTGTGACATCACGAAATTGACTAACACAAATATGATAACTTAAACTTAACTTAACTTAAATAGTGATCAAACTTCTGAGAAAAGCATCGGACAACCCGAGAGCCTGAGAAAGTCATCTTGCAAATTTTCTTGCGTAGAGAATACTGGATTAGTGCTAGTGAGAGCATATCCTATTCTCAAAGTCGCCACATTAGGAAAATATCTCCACATCAAATTTTCATCCATATTTTCAATAACAGACTATGCATAAAAAAAATATCCATTTATTTCATAGACCTACCTACCTGGAACATGTTTGTTTTATCACAGAAATTGTGTCTGTAGCAAGTCTTTTAAAATTATCAGGTCTCCAAATCTGTTCTACTTCTTACCCTACGGTCAACACCAGATTAAAAAAAATACATACCTACATATACGAATAATCAAGAGCATGGGCGTAGCCAGGGGGTGCAGGGGGGGGGCAGCTGCCCCTAGAAAATTCCAGGTAGTATGAAACACTAGATATTATTGATTGTTCACTAGGTATTATTGCTCATCAGCTGCCCCCCCCCCCCCTAGCCAAAATCCTGGCTACGCCCATGATCAAGAGTAATTACATAGGATCACTTGTATTAAAACCACTGCTTTTAAGGAGTTTCTAAGATAAATATCATGTGATTATCAACCATATGTACTTACTTACATCAACGATGCAAAAATAAAAGGATATGTACTTATACTAAAAGGATTTTCGCTTCACAGCATCCTAACTCGATAGAGTGTTATAATATTCTGACTATTGTATACATAAGGAAGATAAGTACAAGTTCTAAGTATTAGACACGATCAATGATATCTCCGCTTAAGTAAGTAACATTGATGTAGATAAGTATTGCACAGTCTAAATTCAATATTAGGAAAGAAAAAGCTTTATTTATTATAATTGGCATCATGCAAAACCTTGTTAAATATGCAAAATAACTTTTTCTATAGGGTGTTGCTATTAGTGAATTTCTCAGAAAGAAATTTTCGACACATACATCGGTACATATTCTGTCAAAATGGTATTCAGAATTGTTGTTTTTGTAGCCAGTTTGGCTACAATTGGAGGGAGGAATGATGGTCTCCAGTCAACTATAAATATTTCAAAGTTGGCTTGTCCTGAATCACATATTTCTTGTCCTATGTGGCCAGTCTGGCTGAGGGACTATAAACAGGGAGTAGACCAGCATTGGCTTGGTTCTGGGGGCCCTTGTCAATTATTAGCCTCCTTGTAAAGACAGTGGTAGAAGTGCTGAGTCATTCCTCCACTGTCTGGCTACCATCGTTCACGATGACGACACCCTATGATGATGATGTGCGATCAACCATCGTGAGGAATCACGTATTCAGAAATGGGTAAGTTTTACTTATAAGAATTTTGCTTCGTTTTCCATTGAACATACTGTGGGTATGCAATACAGATCACACTAGTACAGCAAACTAACTATCTATTTATATAGACGTATCTATGTGTATTTTTTTATCTATAGGTATAGTCTATAAAACATCTTATTTTGTATTTATTCCATTCAATTTACTTCGCTGTAAATAGGCACCTTCTTCCTTCTTGTATAGAGTGTCTACCTCACAACCGGAAATGAAAAAGATAGACATAACTCATGATGCCAAACTAACAAAAGCTAGGACTTGACTGCTTGAATATTATAGGTTCTATAGTTTAATGAGTTCTATGAATGTTCTGTTCTGTTTACACTGGTTTACACTGAATGTTATTCTAGATGAAAAGGATAGAGGAATGAGAGAGCGTCCACTGACGAGATGGCATAAATAAATGTGTTCCTTTGTGTTATTATATCACAATTTTAGTGGGTAGCGTAGAATTATAGGACTTTTCCTTACTTTAATATCCCAATGTCTTATTTTTGCCCATAATTCCGCCACTGGTCACTGCTAACATTAAAGCAGCTACTCATTTTTCTTCATGCGGTATGAGTGAACCCCAAGCACCGATGAGCAAAAAAATCCTGCCCCGCTGGGGATCGAACCCAGGTCACCGTGCGTGCAATGCCTAGCGCGCTAACTCACTTGGTGTCTACTGATGAAGGCTATTGGACCACTATTAAGAACTATGAGGCACAAAATATGGGAGATGTTAGAGAGAGGCCTTTGCTCCTTATGTGGATTAAAATTGGTTTCTGAAAATGATAGTGTTAGTAAACCTCTTCTGCACTAAACTGAAAGTAATACATCTAGTACATTTTCTCACTTTTCTGTTTATACTGGTTTATATTGATTGAAGGGTTTCCATTGTTAACGAGATCTATATTAAATTTAACGTCAAATAACTTAAAATGGTAAGCTTTAGATTTATTAGTACTTGTAAACTCTTTATTGAAATTTATTTACATAAATCATTAAGAGAATGATTATTGCCTAAAGCAATCTCTACCATCCAACCCATGGTCTTTCTAAGTAGTGCAAGTTCAGGATAGATTAGATAGATCTTTTTTTATGAATAGACTGTAGTGTCTTATACCTATCTCAATAATGAGATCAAGTTGTTAGGTGCTGGAATATAGTGCTAGGTTCTTATTTCCATAACAAGATCATGGCCTTGTCTGCTGGAATATTTCCATAATAAGAGTAAGGACGCTTTTGTAAATCTACATCCTTATTATTTTCAAAGACAGACCAATGATTCCTTGGTTTAACCCGTTTGTACCCAAGGAAACGGATTTTAAAGTGGCTAAATAAGCGAGATAACTTTCCGATCACCAGAAAGAATCCAATAGAATTGTAAAGCCGAACTCTGTGGCTCAGTGGTTAAGAGCATTGATTGCTGGCACGGAGGTTGCGGGTTCGAATCCCGACCGGAGCGGAAAATTTTAACCGAGTTTTCCGTTTCCGGAATAGCATGGATGTAAAGGTAAAGTGCCCTGAAGTAATGCGAAAGCGGTTCCTGGGGACAACTACCTTAAAAAAATAGAATAGTAAAGGAGACACAAATTGTGTGATTCTTTTAACTCTATAAAAAACTACCTATTTCTGTTAAAGAGGGGTCGGCTTTCGAACATTTTTGATAGGTACTTCAAACTTCTGCACGAAAACGCGTATCATATCCGAAAATCAAAATAAAATTCACGATATCATGGGTGCTTCGCAGTTCGCACAAGATTCCGGAACTAGCAAGACTGGATTCTCACCAGCCACCGGTAGTGTGGTCCTCATTCAGTCGATATTTACTGTGCTATTTTTAAATAGACTACTCACGATTATCTTAGTCTTCTATTTCCTTGTACCTCTGTAAAAAAGAAAGAAAAAATCACCATTTTCCTAGGCAACAACCACATGTTACTAGGCATCATAGTGGAAATTTTAAGAGTAATCCGATGTAGGTACTGATCAGGAAGTTAAGTTAGGATCAAAACTAAGAGCTAGTAGTAACTACTTGACTATAGAAAAAAAAATACCTACCTAGATACTAACTATATTTTTACGTACTTATTTGTACAAACAACTGTAATTACTAATTATTATTGGATTCTCAATAGCTCAATCATAACTAATTATTGTCCTTACTTGGTAGATGCATAATATATTACTTTATGATACATCGAGCAGAGACCATGTGTTTGTTAGGTAGGTATTTATAAGATGTCATCTATCCTGTCAATATGATTGTCTTTTCTCAGATGTAGGTGTTTCGCCACACTTATATCAATGTAGGAGAGAAGTAGCAATACCCGTGGCGTGGATACGGGGACAAAGGGAATACATTCGAACCTGGATATACTGGATATTAGCCGGAGAACGCCTGCCAGGAACTACAGTGCTTATACATATTATAACGGTAAATATCTTGATTACTTCGACTACCAATGTAGTTATGTGGAGGTTATTGCGATTAGTGAAAGAATTCTGAGATTTGTGCGTTAAAAGGAATGTGATTAACAAACCGACAGACAGTCAGACAGACACAAAACCAAAGTTGCTCAGGAGGTTATGAAACGTCGAGAAATTACAAACACAAACACAATACTTCCGATTTCTAATATTACAAATATCTCGAAAGTAATACAATGTAATACATACTTAAAATGCGATATGCAACTGCAAAATAAATTACACACAAGACCAAAACAGTACGATAATATTGCTCGATATTTTGGAGAGATAAATAGCTACTCATTGATCATGCAGATTGTGAACCACAAAATTAGGTACCCTCAGGCGAAAATTATCAGACCAACGCGGAACAAGTTCCACTTAGGAAGTAGGAGCTTGTTCAAATGAGATGAATGCTAGAATAGTGAAAAAATGTAGTACTTACCCAAGATATATCTAATCTAGAATTCCAGATACCTAATCAATTACAGGAAACTAAGTCCAGTAATTTATCAGCCAAATAGCCGTAGGTATGTCTTATGAATCTGCTGGCCAATGTTTTTTTTTTTTTTTTTTTAAGGTGCTTTAACAACAGCTCGTCTTTCGCACCGTTTCTGTTTCAAACTAAATTTTTCTATAGCATTTTATTCGTTTCAGGTAGATTATCAGGGCGTCAATTTCATTTGTGTCGTCGCGTAACGATGGTATAGCGGACAAATTGGTACGGGCAGGAGCTAGGATAGAGCATTCAAGGAGGTGTGCAACACCACATTGACAAAGGGAGGGGTTCCTTTTTGAACAGGTGGGTATTATTATTATTAAACATGTTGGATCAAGTTTTATTTACAAAAGACATAGAATATATATTAAAATTAAGAAAACAAAACTTGATCAAGGGCGGTGCTAATGCCAACGGCATTCTCTTCCGATGGGTAGTAAAAGTATGTTCGATTCTCATTCTGGATGGCCAATGTTTGAAGACATCTGATCTTGTATTATAGGGCTGATGCAAAATTTATACATAGGTATTATAGGTACAATCGTACGATGTTATCAAGTGCGATGGTATCAAGTGGTTAAGGTGCAAGTCGGGTAATCTAGTTAACGTAGGGATCCGTTGGCGTTGCTTTGAATCCCACTTTTTCTCTCTTAAAAAATTAGTGTTTCATAACCAGCCTCCATAGCGTAACAGCTACGGTGAAACCGGGACTTGAACCATCGACGTCTAGGTTACAAGTCCGCCGCCTTGTCGATCAATCTACTGAGGTCGGTTATACGAAATAGAAATGAGAAAGGATAGGAACTCCAGGATGTACCTAGGTATAAAAACTTCAGAGGTGCCAATTTTTGATCCATTTGCATGTACGTACCTACTTACCTAAATTACCTGCCATTAGCAAGCTATTAGATATTTATACCTTCGCCTACTATTAAGTTTGTATCATTAGTAGTAAGTGAACATATGCGAGCTATCTGATATAATTATGAAGGTATTTTACCATCTTACTAATATACTAATTTGCGTTTACAAAATATTGTTTCCTGGATCGTTTAATGTGAATATAATAGAAGCTGTATTAGATAGACATTTTTTATCATGACAAATCGTCGCCCTCTTGCTTTTTATGAGTAGGAAAAAAAATTTTGATTCAACCCCAGCATTACCCAGCAAGTTATGGGGGATATGCTGATGCTGAAGTCGCGCCTCAGGGTATGGTGTTTCGCCCTTCTGTGTTACCATTTCTGGCGGCTCAACCCGCTAAAGACCTCCATGCTCTTCCCTTGCTTTTGTTGAACTGACACTGAGAGCGGAGAACCTGAGCTCTGTTTGTTGGTCCTCGAACTAGGGCGCCCTCTTTTGCAAATCCCTGTTTAAATATTTTTTTTACGTTTCCATTCCCATGGTCGTTAAGGCAATCAAAGTTCTCTTAAAGTGTCTGTAAGGGGGCTCTGTTTCCCCAATGTCAGAAAAAAGTTCTGCTGGATATCCCCGGCCGCACTCATATATTATTTTATTTTTATTTTTAAAATACCGTTAGGTATATTGTATATTTTATGGACATGACCAATTTACAAGAAACAAACATTAACATTATTATGCTGGTTGAAGTTAGTTTTAATAGATTAGTGATTTACCTAGCGAATGGTAGGTAAAATCCCCGTCACTACGAATAAATATGAAAGTGATGTTAACACCAAATAAACAAAAAATACCAAGCGTTTTGCATAGTTTTTCTGAATTTCTTTTTACAAGGCGCTATTTTTTCGGACCACTATAAAAAAAAAACACTGCCAATTATGGACACAATACTTCCTCGTGATTGTTTCACATTGTAAACACGTGCCAATTTTGAGATTTTATACAAAATTACTTGTATCTCCAAAACGACTGAACTGATTTTCTTTAAATTTGTTTTATATGGTAGAATAATCGTTTTTTCTACATTCTAGAACCCACAAAAAATTCCGTATCGGCAAGTCGTGGTCCTTATTTTTTTACTTTTTTGTCCAAAATTTCGGATTCTCTTAAATATCACAGTCAAATTATAATTAATTAAAAAATAAATATAAATAGCCTATGTAAAACAATAATATGCATATTATTACAAAATTTCATCAAAATCAGGTGTACTGTTCACGAGATATAAGCGTTTAAGTAAAAAGTTAGTGGTCAGGCGCATGGTCTCTTTCACCCAGAACCGCGAGTACGAATTCGATTAATTTAAAACGGGACCATCAACAGAATGTCTTCTGGATGTGTGCAAAATTTCATTAAAATCTGTCGAGTAGTTTCCGAGATTTGCGCGTTACAAGGAATCGTTTTTAAACAGACCGACAGACCGACAAAAAACCAAATTCGCTCAGGAGGTTATGAAACATTCAGAAATATGAAAAAGAATGAAATCGGAGCAAAAAAATATTTTTTTTTCACAAAAACGAACACAATACTTCCGATTTCTAATATTAGAAATTTCTTGAAAGTAATAAGATTCTAGTTTAACACACAAACTAAAGTATACCTAGTTAATCATTAAACATTTGTTTCACATTCACAGTAGGTATAAAATATAAAATTAATTCTCAACGTCAATTTCACAGTAATCCAGGTAAATCCATGTTTGGAGCAAATTGTGCTAATTGAAGTAATTACCAGTGGGATTCACCTGACTCGTAGATTGTAGATAGTGGAAGTCTCTGTCTTGTTCCAGTTTGTATAAATAAATGTGTAACAAACCATGTGAGAAAAGAAACAGTAGATTACTTCTTCTGTTCTTCATGTCTTTTTTATGGAGACAAAGTATTGCCAAGACCAAATCTCATGGGAATACGAGTATGCTCTAACAAATCAACCGAGCATAAACCTCGTTCAATAATAATAATTTTAATACTCTTTAGTGGAAGGTAACCACGAGATGAGGTTAAAGCATTTTCTACCACCTAACACTCAGAGTCTTATTATTATGTGGTCACAAACTCAAATTAATAAAGAAAAATTCATGCATTGGGTGGGATTCGAACCAACGGATCCCTACGCTAACTATGGATTACCAGAATAGCGCGTTAACCACTTGAAGAGGTGCACTGAATTAGAGAAAAGGAAATCTCAGAAAATGCACTTTTCTTGTTTCTTTTAAAAATTAAAATAGTGTGGAGTATCATTAACGTAAGCTCCGTCAGTTAACCAAAACGTCCAAGTATAATAAAATTGATGAAGTTAATGTCTGTTTTATTTTCATGGAGGGGGCTAGGAGGAAAAATCTTTCAAGCATTACAGACCGATTGAGATGTTCGTTGAGGTAGTTATCCTGTGGCGTTAACTTTGTTCAAGTCGATGAGAAAATCCGACAGTGAAATTTATAGTGAGTGATTCGGCGATAATAATAGTTCGATCTTGCTCGATTCTTTTTCGATCTGCGCCAGTTTTACTGGGCGAAAAGTCTGTCGTTTGTGCTGTAATATGTTTGAAGTGTCGGCGTACGTGGTACTTTCACTTTTATAGTAGGGTTGGGTGGACGAGATTGCCCCGGGCATTCATTCCGCTCTATTATAATATAGCTTTAGGATTCTATGACGTATTAATTTATTGCTTTTATAGATTTTTAATTTAAAAGTTCTATATTTTTGTATTTGTGTTTTATAAATGTATGAATTTTCTTTTGTAGATATCTGTTGTATGTAGGCAGATAATATAATTATATTTATCGTATGGATTTTTATATTTTAACAAAGTTTTACATGGTATAGGTACATAAGAAAATGATTTTTTTATGTATAATTATTAAACAGAGTCCTTGGGGACTAAATTTATTAATACAATCTTGTTCTTAAAACTAATAAGTATTTTTATTCTAATCTTAAACTATACTAATGTAATGTATAAGGAAATTAAAACAGTAAAAAAAGTATTTGAAATAACTTGAAATGATATAATTATAATAACCATAATTCTCAAAGACTCAATTTTACTTAGGTATCATTTGGATTAATTATTACTTCATTTTATTAATAAATAAAAAAGATATACCTAGGTACGTAGTAGGTACTACCTATTTTTTGCCGTTATCTCCACCCACTTGATATTTTAGCACGCGTTAATGGAATTATTATTATGAATGGCTTTTCATTTTAATCTATTTTTATTTACTTAACGTTTAAATCAATGTTTTTTTTTACCTGTGTACCTAATATCCATTTCAATATTGTGTTCTTAAAATATTATTAATTTTCCTTTGGATGAAAACTTTTTACTCACACGAATCCCTATTTCGTAAAATATTTGGATTTTGCAATTCTTACTAAGGGATTTTGTTTCAAACGTGATTTCTATAAAAGTTTATAGTTAAAACGTACATACAAATAGAGCAGAGTGCGTTTAAAGATACATACCTGAAGATCATAATGTACCTAACTGTTTTTTTTTTTCAAAAATTTCAATCATTATAGTATAATAGGTATTAGATATTAATTTACATGCATAGACAAAAGTTCCCAATGAACTTCAATTGTTTCTTTTTCAAAATTAAATAAAAATAAAACATGCAAAAAGAGTCGCGGGGAAACTAACATCAGTAAACCCGGCATGCCCAAGTCAAAATTAAAAGTCACACACGTAATCCAAACAGACAGTCCTGAGATACGAACCCCGACCAAATATTCAAAATGAAACCTACCGCGGACCAACCCAACTCCGTAGAATCTCAAAATCCAGTTTACAAAATCACCCGCCTCAAACCCGAACTGGTCATTGACCCTGCCGCAACTCTGAAAATGACAGATGAGTATATGGAGAACCTGAATCAGCAGCGAGGAAGTCTGAATCAGCAGCGAGAAAATCAAAATCAGCAACGACCGGTAAGAAATAGCCCTGATTGTGATTATAAAAAGCCGGATCGATCCGACCAGTATTCCTACCGAAGTGATTTCGACAGCTTGGAGCACAACCGAAATTTCTCGTCCAGTGAGAGTGATGAACCCGCGGACCAGAGGAACCTAAGCCATGACGTCATAGATGTCACCATGAACAAGAGGGTGGCAGGCGCCGCCCAGAAAATGGAACACGTTCTGCCGGAGCCACCCCTCAGGATGACGTATATTTTGCCCAAGGAATTGCCTGATTATAAACTAGGTAAGGCGTTAGCATAATGATAAAAAATTCTTTTTTTTTTGGGACTGTTTAGCGTCGGTGTCACTTTCAACTGCATGGTCATATCACGACGGGGGTTTTACCCTCCATTCGCTGGAAACTCACAAATCAGCTACTCAAATTAATCTCATCCAGCCTGAGCCAGGGCCAGGAAGCTAAGCAACGACCAGCATGATGATGACTTGGATGCTGTTATATTACCATGCAAAGTCGAAGCTGGCTACTTCCGACCCAACATAGGAGAGGGTGAGGTTAATGTGGACGGTATGAGAATCTTATGTACATAACTTACAACGGTCCAATGTGTGAAAATAGCCTTTTGCTAGTATTTTTTCTTCTCCTCTATTTCCTATTATTTCCTTAGATGGCATTAAAAATTCTATTATTCCCTTAGATGGCAATAGAATTTCTATTATCCCTTCAGATGGCAATTAAATGTCTATTATTCCTTTAGATGGCAATAGAATTTCTATTATCCCTTCAGATGGGAATAAAATGTCTATTATTCCCTTAGATGGCAATAGAGTTTCTATTATCCCTTTAGATGGGAATAAAATGTCTATTATCCGGGGTTAAGTGGCAGAGAATGCCTAAGGCATTAACTTCGCCCCGGATTACAAAACAATTGTAATTAAAAATTAATATTGATCTTGCTTTCTTTTTGTTGTTATTTATTGTTATTTTTTTGTTTGTTGTTGATGATAGTTTGTAAAAAAAAAATATAATGTAAATAAATAAATAATTCCCTTAGATGGCAATAAAATTTCTATTACCCTTTAGATGGGAATAAAATGTCTATTATTCCCTTAGATGGCAATAAAATTTCTATTATCCCTTCAGATGGCAGTAAAATTTCTATTACTCCTTTAGATGGGAATAAAATTCCTTAGATAGCAATAGAATTTCTATTATCCCTTCAGATGGCAATAAAATTTCTATTATTCCCTTAGATGGCAATAAAATTTCTCTTACTCCTTTAGATGACAAAGAAAACGGTGGAGGCCCAGGAGCGAACGGCTCTGGCCCCCACTCTAGCGAGGCTGACCTGGATTTCGACGACATCCTGCCCCACCTAGGCGAGTTCGGCCGCTACCAGAAGATCCTCTTCTTCGCCATGATCCCGTTCGCCTTCTCGGTGGCTTTCGTGTACTTTGCTCAAATCTTCATCGCGGTCATACCCGAGCGCTACTGGTGTCGGATTCCGGAACTGGCCCACTTGAGTCCTGAGCAGAGGTAAGTTTCTTTGGGGGATTTAACGTAAATTATTATCAATTTGTAGTTTTACTCTTGATAAATAAATTTGTTTTTCTTGGCGTTGCAAAACTAGCGTTTTGCTTGATAGTGCATGGTCATAAGAGATCTTTGATATTAAGGAAAAAGTATTACACAAAATGGAAATAACAAGTTTGAGTCAGGAGTCAGTTTGAGCAACTTTTCACTACGTATTTGAAACAATACGCAAAATCTATAATGAAATCCAAAGAGTATTACAAAAAATACAAAATGTCTATTAATCCTGCCTTTAATAAAATAAATCTTATCTTCTCAATTTTAATTGATTCAGCAATGTCATCCTCACCTTCCTACCCGTCCCGGCATAGTCTGTCCTGGTAGCTCAGTGGTCATGGCGCCGCACTGGATTGGTTTGGTAACCCAGGGGTCGTGGGTCTAAACCAGCCAGGACATCCCGGATTTACTTATTTTCCATTTGGGATTTTGACCGCAAAATAATACTTATGTACGTCGCCGGTTTACTATACTGGTATAATGGGACATATTAGTCCTTATTGGGCAGTGTAAATAAATAAGGCATTATAATTATTATGTTGTTTCTTAAAATCCACGACCCAATATTTTTCTAGCTGTCAATTGCTCGGTACCTAACATTTTGCCAGAACTCTTTCTTGCTTGAAAGTTTCTAAACCTACCTGCCTGAGTACCAAAGTGAAACGATCTATAATTTTAGCTATCTAACCTCATTAGTAAATCATGGTTGAATGTAAAAGCAAATACCTATTGTATATTGTTGGGTATATGTATTACCAAATTACCATTTACTTTACAGGTATGTAATATTCTCAATCAGGTATGTTGTACATGTATGTACCATACAACATACCTACGGGCTACTAGCTACTTGTAGCCTATTGGTTAAGTTAGCTGATTGAGTGTACAATTTTGTACATATGCTATCTCGAAGAAAAGTTCTATTAATTTGTATTTGTTTAAGAAATATAAAGTGGATAGTATGAAAAAAAGTTTAAAATAAGAATATTAGCAAGATCGATATCAAACATCTCAAGTGTGTCCATTAGCCTCGCCTTAACTTTAAATCACCACCTATTCAGGATGCAATCCAACAACAAGAACAAGAACAACAACAACACAGAGAAAAGAATTTACAACAACAACAACAGAAATAGACAGTTCAGAATTTCCTTGTCTCCCAGTTCAAGGCTGTCAAAAGTAATGTTCTGTGGTTTTGAAGAGAAGTGTTGTTCACTTTTTTATTGTTTGTAGCATGTATTTCTGGCTGGGGGACTATAAACAGGGAGTAGACCAGCAGTCTGGCTGGGTGACTATAAACAGGGAGTAGACCAGCAGTCTGGCTGGGGGACTATAAACAGGGAGTAGACCAACAGTCTGGCTGGGTGACTATAAACAGGGAGTAGACCAGGCTTGGTTCTGGGGGCCCTTGTCAATTATTAGCCTCTTTGTAAATACAGTGGTAGAGGTGCTGGCTACCATCGTTCACGATGACGCCACCCTATGATATGAGATTGTATTTCAAGTTTAGAGTTGCACCTACCTAAGGAGAAATAAAAGTGACAAGAGACAGCAAAGTTTATTTATAAATTAAAATTTACTTTTTAAAGATAGTTACCAATACATCCTACAGTGAAGATAAAAAAAGGTGTAGTTCCTCAATGATGGGTGATGAAAATTTCTTCTAAACCAGTTTTTGATCAGACGGCCATTTACATAACTTTAAAACCACAATGAGAGTTAATCACATGTTTTGCAAAGAAATGTAAACCACAATACATAACCTGGACAAGCATTTGCCCTTGAACTTGAAATATCTGGTGTAGAATTCAGCCTTGAACTCGAGATATGAAATTCACTATTATCTCAATATGCTCAAATGGATTCTAGTGCCTCAGATTTTTTAACTTACTACAATCGCCACACAATTGGGCGATAAACTTTAGCATCACAAAGCGAAGTTTTGAATTTAAGTGTTTAAATACCAAATCCAAACTTAGCTGGATGTTGCTCAACTTCAGTGATCTCACAAGGATTGATGACATTGAGTGTGCCATCAGAACAACTGACGAACTGGAGCTTATTCTAAAAAGAACTCTCACTCTCAAAATGCATAATTATCCCTTTAAACGGTCAAATTTCCCCCAAATAACGCAATAATGTATTATTTAAACAAAATTTGACGGTTGAAAGTTAGATTTGTGGATTTTGACATTGAGAGTGTTTTAAGGGACGAAGGTCTGAGGCCCAATATGAACGATGCCTAAAGTCAATGGTTTTTCGACAGCAGACCAAATTTAATAGTAGCTTACGGTTACGTTGCTTTATGGGTTTGATGGCAGAGATTGCCCCAGGCAATAATCCATTGATTCCATTGTCAATATTATTCTTGTCAGTAAGAGTTCTTGTCAAAATTCATATCCATATTACTCTTGGTAACTTGGAAATTGATTTTTTTTTTTTTTTTTTTTTAATAGACCAAGTATAGTGAACTTATAAATATTGTAAATAGTTACTTTTACAAATTGAATATTTATTTAAATTTCAATCAACAAGATAGTAACAATTTTTATAAATAAAAAAATTCTAATATTCTAATATTAATTAATTGTATTTATACCCTGCGGTCTTTTTTCCTTTGAAAGTTTCCTGGTGGTTAAACCTTGACTCGGTCTGGTATACCATACGAATCGCAAAGTTATGAGTTTCTTAATTGCATTACTTTGTTGCCTGAAGACAAACCCAACGACTCTACTGTTCAACTGGTCTATTGTTAGACTGGAAGTGTATTGTTGCCAGCCAAATAGGGCTGAGAAATGAGAGCTGGTTGTCTTGGGTGATTAATTGTACTCGGGAAATTTTCCTTTTTTAGGAAAAGAAAATTATGGATGTAGGTTTGTAGATAGGTATAATTAAATGAAATTCATATTTAATAAGACTTTCCTTATTATAGCATAAGGAAAGTAATAATATATCAATATAAAATTAATATTAATTATACCCATGAATTCTATTTTACTTCCGACCATTTCTAATATTAGAAATCAGAAGAATTGTGTTCGTCTGTCTGTCGTCGGCCGATGTGCATTCCTTCCTACGGGCAAGTCTCAAAAACTCATGTATGGAAGAAAACACAAACATAAAACATGGACAAAAAGTGCAAAAAATGATTTCCGACTGTCCGATACAAAACTTTTGTAGATAAAAGAAGTAATTCAGTAAAAAATTACAGAATCTAGCGATAGTGGAAAGTCGAAAATTATGATTGCCATTCCCGAGGAAGTGTTGTGTCCACAATTGGCAGTGTATTCTTTAATGATTGATACTATTAGGTATTTTGTTTTAGTAATGAAGACCAGTCCAACAATGCAAACCTGACTAGGGAGTTTTTTTGTCGTTTATTGAAATTTCCGTGAGGAATAAAGAAATCTTTTTTACCTATTACAAAAAAGTCATCTGTGGAAAAAATGTGTTAATTTATAGATTTGCATAATACATCAATAATGACAAGTTTAGTGTTTTTTAATCATTTTTTTGCTGCTGCAGTTGAATGTCTTTTTTACATTGGCGGTCATTCGATCTCTAAAAGTGAGTGCATTTCCTCCGTTCTAGAACACTGAACCCGATAAATATAAAATGAATAATGATAAATAAAGAAAAGAATTTCAAGATACAATTATGAGTACAAAATGTTCATTATGTACTCATAATTGTATATTTATTCTGTGAAATATAACCTACCACTTTAGTGGTGAAAATTGTTTCATATATAAAAAATAGGGGGAAAAAATAATGTTTTACACATTATTTTTTTATGTGCACAACATTATTTATTTACCTGAGTGCTGTTGGTAAGAAAAAGCAAACGTACAACGAAAATCTGCTCTAAAATTCCCTCAGGCTATAATAAAATTGTTATTCTGGTCATACGATACTTGCATTAAAAAAATAGATATTCCTACTTCCCGATTTAATCTACTTTTATTATTAAATTTATGATAGGGTTTGAATTTATTCTATTTTTTTTTAAGAATAAAGCTATAAAGAATAAAGAATTTTAAAGCTGAACCAACCACTTATACTTCAGCAGCAACCATATAGTATAGAAATTTTAACCTTTTCAATAGCATATTCGTCGTCGGTCTAGCAATATGAGCTATGTGTCAATTTTGGCCAAATGGAGTTATGGTTATCGCCGGAACCGTCTTGGTCTTGCCGATCGATCTGTAAGATCAGCTATGTGATGAAACTTACTGGAATGAAGTTATTAAGGAAAATAACAATGGCTATGTGAAGGTTCCATTTTATGTGTTTACAATATGAATCATGTGCCAAACAATACAAGTTATGTGAGTAAATATTTTTAAATTTCACAGTGCATGAGTATGTAATTTCAACTATGTGTCCGTTTAACACATAGCTTATTCCAAGTGTTGGTCGAAAAAAAATCAGAAAACCTTTATCAACCTTTATAAAAGTAGAAATATATTATTTTTGTTTCATTTTTCAATGTCTACCTAGGTATATCCTGTTTGCTGTTAAATTTTTTTTGAGCAACAATAAAATTTTCAATATTTTTTCGGGTGTGAGAATTTGTAGTTTCTAATAAAAGGCAACGTTGCAAAGTCCTTTATTACTTACTTATGGTTTTATTTGTGGTGAAGTACAAGGCCTCTTCACAATTTTTGTGGGTAGCGCAGCATTACTAAGAGCCTCCTTCACATTTCGAATTATTCAATTACATTAATTTCTTTTTACTCTGGTAATGCCGCCACTGGTCGTTACTCATACAAGTAACTACTCATTTTTCCTCATGAGGTATGAGTGGACCCCGAACATCCAAGTACAGAGCAGAAAAATTCCTGCCCCGCTGGGAATCGAACCCAGGTCACCATGCGTGCAATGCCTAGCGCGCTAACTCGCTCTGCCACGGTGACTACTCAAAGTCCTTTATTACTATTTTTTCATTTTGAAGTTCCTCTTTAGTTAACTAGGTATATTGTTTTGTTTTATTAGGTACACATAGTTTTTTTGTTATTACCTATACCTACCTATGATTAATCTTTTTTGTTTTTGTTTTTACAAATAAACAACCAGAAGTGTTTTTATTTAGTTACCTACATACATTTTATTCTTATTATTGATTAACTCAGTGATCCGCGGGGAACTGGTGTATTCAACTTGCCATAGACGCTGGCAGTAACTAGATAATAAGTACGGATGATGAGATGTAGCAGAAGACAGTGAATGCAGATAGAAATTTTCAGATGGTTTCGACTGACTAACAATAAAGATAATAAAATTATAATAATAGGTATCTACCTAAGCAACGTCCAGCGTGGTTCGTACTTGGATGGGTGACCGCCTGGGTACGAATTGCGTGATGCTGGCTATTCCCGACTCCACTCAGGCTGGGTGAGGTTAATTTAAGTAGTTGGTAAGGTAGGGCAACGCCCTGGAGGGTAAAACCCCCGTCTCATAAGGGACGTATTATATAATAATCTCTGCTCTGGCGTCCGAATAATAATTGGTTGGAGTTATCCAACCAATCTACCGGACAAAAATGCCATACGATTATTATTACCTAGTTACTCACATATTTATTAAAAACCTAATTAGATATCATTCAGTTTACATTATTCTTAATCTTCCTATTATTATTAATAAGAATAATATTATGACTATGAGATACGACAGTAGAACTAGAGTGCGAGATTAACATTTTAACAGAAGCGATTTCAAATCTGGGAGTGGGCATATTGTAGGTGAGCTTACTTACAGCAATGAAAACTACGAAAATTCATAATTTAATTATTAATGACATTTTATTTGATTGTGTTTCTTTTCACTTTTTTACACATAGCTAATATTGTAAGACATTTTTGGCACATAGCTGTTATTGAAAAAAAATAAAAAAAGACAATAAAAGCTATGTGATACAAAAAACAGTAAATTGGAAAAAAAGCAATGATAGCCTTGATAAAAAATTAAAAAAATTATATATTTAGGACCACAAAAATTGTGCCTTTCAGGTCATCCAATAAAAATTACGTTTTTTTACAACAGGGCGACGTAAAACGTTTTTTGTCTCTCATGTAAAATTAGGGTTTTGCCACATAGCTCATATTGCTAGACCGACGACGATATTGAACCTTTGAAAGACATTTTCTTTTTGACGAGTAGTCACCTTGGCCAAGCGGTAGCATGCTCGGCTCACACTCCAGGTGACCCTTGTTCAAATCCCGGCGGGGGTCGGAGTTTTTCGGTTCTGTGCTTTGGATGTCGGGGCCTACCCTAGCCTCGTGAGGACAATTTGGAGTAGTTGTAGAGTGGGCAACGACCAGCGGCAGCATAACGAGATTGATATTGGAATATGATGAGTGGTTGGAGATATGATGCATAAGCATTAGTTCTCGTAATATCGATGCAACTACTCAAAATCGTGATATTACTACTACTCAAACTCGCTTTTACTAAAGATTTGCTCAACTTGGGACTTGAACCACCGCCCTCTGATTACACCGCCTTATGGATCAAGCTACTGAGGACGGTAAAAAAAATAATTATTAGTAATTCTATAGTACTACATTTTTCTAAAAAACATAAAACATACACCTACCTATTATGTACTAGTACGATTGGAGTACGATAGGAAGGGCATCCAGCCGTAAAAATGTGCCAAAACCAACCAACCTCAACCATGAGGTTGAACAACGTCGACCCTGCCTAAGCGGGATAAGACAGAGTAAAAGAAGAAGAAGATTTACTTATTTTTTCTTTATTTTTACTTTCCTTATCCTATAATAAGGAAAGTATTGTATTCGTCGAAAATTTAACCTACCCAGTTTTTCACATTTCTGGACGAATCATATCTTCAGGATACCAAAAAAGTTGTTTTCAGGCATTGGTCCGTGCGTCTGTCTGTCTGTGAATAGGATATCTCAAGAACGGTAAGAGCTAGAGACTTGAAATGTGGTATGCAAATCAATTTTATACACCAGACGAACCACGAAACTTTTGGTTGAAATCGGCCGCAAAATGCGGCCGCAGGGCCGCAAATATTGGCCGCAAGCGCAGTTTCTATGAATTGGTTAAAGATACAAAAAAAGTTAGAGAACATCATTTTCTTAGATTAAAAAAATAATAGGGTCTCTTCTGATCATTTTTTTGATATCTTGAACTTTTCGGACCTCGGCCCAATTTACCGGTATTTTGGGGGGGACCCGCTTTGACTAACATTTTTATTATTCATCCTAGATGGGCATTGTGACATATCAAATCCAATGATTTTGAGGTGCTGATTACGAATTTGGCTTTGATTTTTAGCTAACTGTTACCTTTGAGTCACCAGTGGCTTTTGGTCCTGTTCCCATTTCGTAATATGATAAGGAAAGTCGTGTGATGTTTACACCAGATTTTTTTTTCTTCTATTATATTGTATTTTAATTTGTAATTATTTGTATTGTATATAAAATGTAATATCAATAAAGTGTAAATAAATAAATAATTAAAATCGTACTTACAGGCAGCGTTTGGCCATTCCCCAAAAGGGCGGCGGGTACGACGCCTGTAGTATGTACGCCGTGAACTACACGGCTCTGGTCAGTGGCGGCGTGACGGAGCCAGACCCCAGCTGGCCCGTGTCAGAGTGCCAGCACGGCTGGGAGTATGACTTCACGGATGTGCCTTACACGTCCATAGCTACAGAAGTGAGTACGGACCTATTGCCTATTGTATACCAAGAGGAGACTCTGCTCCAAATTTGGAATAATTTGGTTCAGCCGTTTCAAAGCTGCGTTAATCAAGCTTGCCAAGAGGCGAGCGCTTGTCATGTAGCCCCAGCCTACCGGCCTATATTAAGACGAAACATTATGAATAATTTTTGTGTAATTTTAACGTCGGTCGTTTTACTCTCTATTCGCTGGAAACTCACAAACCACTCAAATTAATCTCACCCAGCATGAGTGGGACCGGAAATAGCCAGGATCACGAGGTTTCGAGTTTGAATGGTCAACCCTCCAAGTCCTAACCTCGCTGGACGTTGCTTAACTTCAGCTATAGAACGAGAACTGGTGTAGTGAACGTGCTATCGACGCTGGCTTGATTATGAATTATTTAATAATAATAATTAATTTATTTGTTTCTGAAGTGTACATTTAAACTTCTAAATTGACCTATGTATTATTTTTGTTTTACATTTTTTTCTTCAAATATTATAATTCATTGTTGTTTTTCAAGTAAAATATTTGGATTTCTTTCATCATGGTTCTCTTATTTCCAATGTTTCTGACATTTTCTGGTAGACAGTTAAGTAGTTTTGGTATTTGGTGTTGAAAGGAAGTTTCTCCATATCTTTTTTCAGTGTTTGGCATTTTAAGCATTCCATTTCTTGTGTTTTGATTCGTTTATCATGTAAATGGATAGTTATAAATTAAGATATTCCTTGTTGACTTTCCGCCTCCCCCTCAGCTCAACTGGGTCTGTCAGCAAGACACCCTACCCACCTTAGCGACCGCCATTTTCTTCTGCGGGGCCATTGTGGGCGGTCTCGTGTTCGGTTGGGTGGCCGACCATTTCGGCCGCATTCCGGCCCTGATTGGCACCAATCTCACTGGGTTCATAGCAGGGGTGGTGACGGCATTCTCCACCACGTTCTGGCAGTTTGCGATCTGTCGCTTCTTCGTGGGACTTGCGTTCGACAACTGTTTCACCATGATGTACATTTTGGGTAAGTCAAAAATTGACATGTTCTACGAGGTGGGGCTTAGGAGATAATATTAAGAAATATTATTACTGTACAAATAAAAAGAACCATGTTATTCAATTCAATTCAATTCAATTTTTTCCGGAACAAATGGACTGAACCTCTCTCCTGAGGTTACGGTTCGAGTACAAAATTCGGGGTTTGTTGTTCCTGAGAGTACATAATGAGTGCATTATATTATGCTATGTGGTACATAATTCTAGCTCCATCGGGTAAAAGCGTGAAGTTAGCAACCGACATGTTTCAACCTCTCTCCTGAGGTTACGGTTGGAGTACAAAATTCGGGGTTTGTTGTTCCTGAGAGTACATAATTATGGTATGTGGTACATAATTCTAGCTGTAAATGTCGGGTGCTATCTTCACGCACCTCTACGATGCGTATAACTATTTGGAAAGTCAAGTCTGTTGTAAGATAATACGCGTAATATGCTAAATGTATAAAACTAGGACATTAGGCTATTCACGGGGCTCAAAGTGAAATCTCCTAAACCTTCGTTTTCATGTTTTCAATATTTCCCATTGTAAAAGGTTCTCAGAAGTTTGCATAAGATTAGGAGATAGTATTAAGAAATATTAGTATTGTACAAATAAAAAGAACCATGTTATTCAACTCAATTTTTTTTCCGGAACAAATTGACCGAACAAATTTTTACTTCCATTTCAACTTTTCCTTCCGAAGGGTTTTTTTTACACAGAGCGTATAAGTAAACTATAGTATAGTAGTGTTTTATTTAGACTGTTGGCTCGAGACAGTAGTAATTGTTTCCGTATTCAGACCAATCAGTGTATTTAATGGAAACAGAATTAGTACAACATAGGTAATGCGGGGAAATACCCAGGTATTTGAATTTATTTTATTAATTTGGTCTGTAGTTTCCGTGTTTATTCCATCTCGTGGAGTCTACAGTAGACTTGCACGTGATGTGGAATCTCAGTGACCAGTTTTTGTATACTTAGATAATAAATTAATTACGAGTAGGTATTATAAAATCGACCGGGTAGAAAAAATATATATTATGTATGGACAATTGGACACCCAGAAATAATGTCTAGGGTCCAATGATTCTTATTTGGATTTAACATATTGATTTCCGGAATGTTTCATCCTCCATCGTTGTGAAATTTTTGACTAAACCAGAGATCGAACTCAAGATCTCTGTAGCACGGGTAGTCATGACCGGTACACAGGACCTTTTTTCTTTTTATTATAAGAATAAAATATAATGTAAATATAGGCCTAATAATATGATATTTAATAATCAAGAAAATCAATAAAATATTTAGGTATTATTTATTAATTAAAATTTCTCTTTTAACCTGATTTGCATTTTTATCTTCATTTTTATTACAACATAGACATAATATGGTAGGGAGGCACCGTATTCCGTCCCCATTTACCTTTTTTCACCTTATTACGTCCCGTCGATTGCGTCCCGTCAATATTTCAATACCACATTCCGTCCGGTCATCGTAAGGGTTCAATTCGCGATTCCATCCCATATGTTATGTGGTACGTACCCTTGGCATCTCGGCTGCTAGAGGGTGGGAAGGCGGCATTCACAGCATTTCTTTATAGATAAAACACCTCTCGCATATCCACTGTCCTCTGCATCATCCCCAACATACTCGCCGCATTTCCAACCTGGACAGCCAGACATTTCCAGTTTAATATATTTTTATTTAAAGACGAGTTTTTCCCAGCCGTTTTTATTTCGTAGCCATGAAACAGAAGCTACTGTAGACGCTTGTGGTCTGTGTTGTAGCCTGCCCATCCCGTAGTATGCCTATCCTCTGATGGGCGAGAAGTGACACAATACTTCCCATTTAGGTGCTGGGTCAACACGAGCGCACCGGAAGGTATCCCTTACAAACAACTGTAACCATGTTTTGAATACAGTTTTTTGTCAGCGCGGGGGTTCGAACCCGGGACCTTCCGCATGGCAAACGAGTGCTGCAGTCACTGAGCTATTCGTGCTCTTATCATTGAAAACTCTCGGAATATCCTCTGAAGTGGTTTTTTACCTAAAATACCTAAGCCTCGCAATAAAGTCCATTATAATTACCAACTTCAGGTTCTATTTAATTGAACTAGACTACGAGATGAAATGGTGTGCGTAAATAGTTACTATTATATTGTGTACGTGAATATAATTATGTAGGTAATTATCTAGCCGTGTTGCGTTAAGGGCTACGGCGCATGAAATGTTAGCAGAGGCATGGTCGATCCCATATTTCGAGCAATTGTTTCAGCGTTAGATTGTTTGATTATGTTCTCAAATGAATGAGAAAAAAATGCATACATATTATAGTTAGTAGGATTACGATTTCTCAGTTTTACCAGACTCATGAAAAACCACTTGACCACCAAATTCCACATCCATGCAGTATAACTGTTACGACTTCTGCTCCAGTGATCTTGAATTCGATACTCGGTTTGGGCGGTTTTTTTGACAAAAAATTCTCAACGTATCAAGTAAGGCTTGTGTTTCTAGTTCAACTCAGGCTGAGTGTGCTTGGCTGATTCTGAGCGATTAGAGGCTAAACCCCCCGTCCTAAACAACTCATATAAGGACTTTATACCGTTAATAAAACCATTCGACATGGCAGGATCCTAGACATGAAAGCTCCTTGAAAATTATTCGCAAAAAAAATTATGGCAATCAGGGCACAATAATAATGAAAGTTAATAATACATACTTATGTACGATTATATCCATGGTCAGAACTACCACGGATCAGTACATTACTCATAAATCTCATAACTCATGGTAATGCACGATAATCCTAGTCCATTGGCCATATCTTTGTTCAATGATCAATAATTTACTTTGATCTTGAAACGCATACATCCTTCCTGATAGTTACGTAAGAAGAGATGGGTTACGTCTGGCATATTTTAATAGCAATTCCGATACTGAATATTGATTTTACATTTCAAAAGTGCATCCTTAGATAAAATAAAAATAAGTAAATAATAATAATATCGCCTAATTTATACTCCCCAATTAGGACTATTTAAGTCCCATTATCTCAGCAGTAAGCACAAGACATATCATTATGTGGTGAAAATCCCAAATGAGAGGGTAACTTGTCATGTCCCGGCTGGGTTTCGAACCCATTAACTCTGGAATCTTTCGATTCACAGAGTTCCGCCTTTACCACTGAGCTACCGGGACAGACTATACCATTCTAAAAAAATATGAAAACTCAGTTGTAAAATACCAAAGGAGGCGAAAGGCCGAATATTTTTTTTAAAACATGCATGACTAAATTCAAGATCAACCGACTTGAGGGAGGGTCTCCCTCTCTCTTGTCGGCTTCAGGGTACGACTTGAGGGTCTCCCTCAATTGGAGTTTCAACCAATCATAGGGCAGTATAGAATGTGTATTGGAGCTAGAGCTCCATGTCCAAATGGATAGAGCAGTTGAGTATGTTACAATTCAAGTTCTTGTTATAAATGAATGTGTTTATTTGTGTTATTATATCACAATTTTAGTGGGTAGCACAGAATTATAGGACTTTTCCGTATCTGCCCCGGTAGCTCAGTGGTAAAGGCGGCACTCTGTGAATCCAAAGATTCCATAGGTCGTGGGTTCAAAACCCAACCGGGACATGACAAGTAATTCTCATATTTGGGATTTTTACCACATAATAATAATATGTCTTGGGCTTACTGATGAAATAATGGAACTTTAATAATCCTAATCGGGCAGTATAAATAAGACGATATTATTATTATTATCTTTAATATCCCAATATCTTATTTTTGCCTATAATTCCGCCACTGGTCGCTGCTAACATTAAAGCAGCTACTCATTTTGTGGTATGAGCCGTATGAGTAGACCCCGAACACCCAAGTACAGAGTTCTTGTTATCATCAGCTGATGAATCTGTCGTAGAACAGAGACTCATTCGATGGACTTCATCAGAGACACAAGATACGGCTAAAACATGTACAATGAACATACATATCTATCTAACAGACAAGTATGTAAAATGATACCTTAAATGCATATCAAAAATGTTCCACCCGTGACATAAAACAAATCGAATAATATCTTGTATTGTTCATTGTTCAATCCATGTTTAATCTTCATTTCTTAATCTATGAGAATTATGGCTCATAGCTTATTGTTCTCGGTAGTTAGTTTTTAGTAGCACACTTGGTTTTCACGCAGTTGACCCAGGTTCGAGTTCTTGCAAAGTATTTTTTTTTAAATTCTATTCTACATCATAAGAGAAATATTTTGCAGTTTACAAAAAATGCTTTATTTTTCTTTTTTTTAAAATTGTAATTTCCATGATTTAGCTTTAAAGTATGATCCTCAACAAGGATTATATTTTACACATACATCCGTAATATTAGTGTGAGTATACTTACACTGTCTCTGAGGATGTGTGTTCTCATTTTGTTACAAGGGCGAAATTAATTGATTTCAATCTCGAATCAGGAACTAGATAGTACCTATAAGTATTTTTATCGATAGTAAAAGTAGGTATTATACTAGATAGTATAAGTATTTTCATCGAAAAGTGGGTGAAAGAAAATTGAGTCTTTAAGAATTTAGGTCATTCGAGAGAGGGTCGTCCAGGATTTTAATGAGATTGTTTTTTATTTTAAATGCTCAAGTTTGATTTACAGCCCTTATTATATTTTCCACCAGACTGCCATATTCTTGGTTATAGAGTACGTGGGTCCCAGTTTGCCAACCTTTGTGGCTAACATGAGCATCTTCTTCACAATGGTTGCCTGGATTGCTTACTTTCTATATTGCCAATTAGCAAACTCTTCTACCTAACCTTACCTCCTTGTTCTTGCTTTCAATTCTAGAGTATGTGAGTCCCAGCTGTCGAAAGTTTGTGGCTTCGCCCTCTCCATCATAGTGGCCCCCAGACTATACATATTACCTTATATACTATACATATTACCAACTGGCAGATTCTTCCACCCAACCTTACCTCCTTGCTCTTGCTTTCAGTGCTAGAGTACGTAGGTCCCAGTTGGCGAACCTTTGTTGCCAACATGAGCATTGCCCTCTTCTTCACAATGGCTGCCAGTGCCCTGCCCTGGATCGCCTACTACATTGCCAACTGGCAATACCTCTGTATCGTGACCTCCCTTCCTCTGCTGGTGGCGGTGTTTACTCCGTGGATAGTGCCCGAAAGTGCCAGGTAAGATTTGTCTCTTGATCTGAAGGTTGTGGGTTTGAATTCCGGTCATAGCAACTTTTTAAAGAAAATTTGCTACTAGAATGATATAACAGTGAAATTTTCTACATTGAAGTAATGCTGTTGTGATTCCAGGGCTGTAAAATGCGGTAAATAAAATTACTTTAACCATGCAATATCCAAATTTTATGCATACAATAACATGCAATACATAATACAATTTTGTTATTGGGTTTTGGCCTACCAAAGCTGGTATCCTATCAAACAAATCGGCCGAAGTGTGAATAACTACCTATAGAAAAAAGAGACATATGTTTACGCGGGACATGTCCAAATATTTCCTTATTTCTTACTTCATACCTTTCTTGTTCTGGTAATGTTTTCCAAATCAGACAATTAAGATTTTTTTAATCATAAAAAAAGCTAAAGAAAAGCTATCATATTTGTGTAAATCAATTCCGTGATATCAAAACTACTGAAACTGACTTTACTAAATCTACGCTGAAACTGGGACTTGAACCACCGACCTCCAGGTTACAAGTCCGCGCCTTATCGCTCAAGCTACTGAGGTCGGTTTATTGATAATAATAATGCATTCGGACGGTATTCTTACAGGTGGCTTGTATCTCAAGGCCGAGTGGATGAGGCAGTGGTCATCATGAAGAAATTCGAGAAGGTCAACAAGAAGAAAGTCGACCCGAAACTTTATCAGCAACTGAAGGTAGTAGATAAAACATTACCTGATTAAAAAATTGCTAAACGCTAGAGAGATGTTCGCATTACGCAACCCGCCATAGAGATTTTAAACCGGCGCGATCGACAAAGAATTAAACACTAATCAGGAAGATATTATCATTAATAATAATAACACTCTTTGGTGGAAGGTAACCACCAGGCCAGGTTAATGATCAAAGCATTTCTACCACCTAACCCTCAGAGTCATTTAATTATGTGGTCACAAACTTGAATTAATGAGGAAAAATTCATGCCAGTTGGGTGGGATTCGAACCAACGGATCCTTACGCTACCTGGATTACCAGAATAGCGCTTTAAACACTTGACTTCCAGTGAACGTTTATTATTAAGTGTTTATTCTTAATTAGAACTATTGGAAGTCACACACATAATGTGACGTATCATTATACAAATTCTTAGAAGCTTTAGCTTAGGAAAAATATCTTTGTATATGTTATCCTGTTATTTTAAAAAAAAAATACTGATTACAACCAGGCGCAGCCGGTGGGAAAAAGTTTCGGGGGTGCTGCCACATAATCCGGACAAAAATGAGATTTATAGAGTCGCTCTCTTTAATATCTAACGAGTTTGAGTGTGTCTATCATACCAATCATTGTAATTGTAAATTATTCATTTAAAAAAATGTGCAATGATTTTCAATGTGTACAAAGCTAGGACTTGAAAAAACAGTTTTTTACTTTTTGTTGGGATGTGCTGCAGTTCCGCAGCTCCTTAGCACCAGCCGCGCCTGGTTACAACCAAAAAAATGATTAAAACAAACCAAAAAAACAAAGGATAAAAAGTATATATAAACTACACGTCCTGACCAAGCGGCCGTGTTATTGCCCCTTGCTAATGTCTTACACCTTGGGTGAAAAACACCCTTTGCTAATCAAATAATTAGTCCCTTTCCTCATAATCTATAAAATTTCCAGGAAACCTGCCAGAGGATAGCCAAGCAGGAGACTGAGGAGAAGAAATATTCAGTGCTGGATCTGTTCAGAACGCCCAGGCTTCGTAACATCACGTGTTTATTGATTGTCATCTGGTAAATATACGTTGAACTGTTTTACCTGCACATTGCATAATTAAATAGTTTTCAGGCGCGCATAAAAATGAAACGCGTTTTCTTTTCTGAACGTCTCAACGTCGCGTCGGAGGTCTTACGAGCCGCGGTTTTACTCTATTTGCTGGAAAATAGTATATTATTAAACGAATCCAGAGGTCATGGGTTCGAAACCCAGACAAGACATGACAAGTGATCCTCCCATTTGGAATTTTGACCACATACGTCAGCAGTAAGCTGGAAAAATGGGACTTCACAATCTCATAATCCTAATCGGGAATTATTTATTATGACTGTCAAATCTGGGTATAAGAAAACTGGATTTAAGAGAAACCTGGGTATAAGAGAACAATTTTCTGGTCAAATTTACTTCTCTATAAGGGAAAACCCTCTTGAGGAACCTGGATACAAGAGAAAGAGAAAATCGATTTCTTGAGTTCTTTGATAATCAGGATCGAGTGCATTTTATTATTATGTAAAAAAATCCGACCTCAGTAGCTTGATCGATAAGCCGGGTGGACTTGTAACCTGGAGGTCGGTGGTTCAAGTCCCGTTTTCAGCGTAGATTTAGTAAAGCGAGTTTGAGTAGTTGTGATATATTTTTTTTTTTTTATTATGTAGCGAATCCAGAGGTCGTGGTTTCGAAACCCAGACGAGACATGACAAGTGATCCTCCCATTTGGAATTTGACTACTTAATAATACGTCAGCAGTGAGCTAGAAAATAGGACTTCATAGTCCTAATCGGGAATTGGTTCTGTTATTATGACTGCCAAACCTGGATATAAGAGAACTGAATTTAAGAGAAATCTGGGTATAAGAGAACAATTTTCTGGTCAAATTTACTTCTCTATAAGGGAAAACCCTCTTGAGGAACCTAGAAAATAAATAATCATCATCATAGGGTGGCGTCATCGTGAACGATGGTAGCCAGACAGTGGAGGAATGACTCAGCACTTCTACCACTGTCTCTACAAGGAGGCTAATAATTGACAAGGGCCCCCAGAACCAAGCCAATGCTGGTCTACTCCCTGTTTATAGTCCGCCAGCCGGACTGCTGGTCTACTCCCTGTTTATAGTCCTCCAATCAGACTGCTGGTCTACTCCCTGTTTATAGTCCGCCAGCCGGACTGCTGGTCTACTCCCTGTTTTTAGTTCCCCAGCCAGACTTAGAATAAATAATACAAGAGAAAAAAAAAATCGGTTCCTTGAGTTCTTTGATAACCAGGATCGACTGCATTTTATTATTATGTAAAAAAATCCGACCTCAGTAGTTTGATCGATAAGCCGGGTGGACTTGTAACCTGGAGGTTGGTGGTTCAAGTCCCGGTTTCAGCGTAGATTTAGTAAAGCGAGTTTAAGTAGTTGTGATATCACAAAAGTGATTAACACAAAATATATGATAACTTATACCTTACTTATAATTTATATATAAGAGAATAATTTTCTTGTCAAGTTTACTTCTCTATAGGGGATAAAAACCTCTTTATAAGAGAAACCTGGATGATACAAGAAAAAAAAATGGGTTTCTTGAGTTCTCTGATAATCAGGATCGACTGCATTTTATTATTATGTAAAAAAATGCCTGGATTATACAAGATAAAAAAAAAAAAATGGGTTTCTTGAGTTCTCTGATAATCAGGATCGACTGCATTTTATTATTATGTAAAAAAAAATGCCTGGATTATACAAGATAAAAAAAAATAGGTTCCTTGAGTTTTATGACAGTCAGGATCGACTGCATTTTATTATTATGTAAAAAAAAAAAAATCCAAAACCCCGCCCCCAGGATGGCCATTTCTCTCGTGTTCGACGGCCACGTGCGTCAGGTCGGCAATCTGGGACTTGACCTCTTCGTGACCTTCACCATCGCCTCCGCCACTGAGCTACCGGCGGACTCGCTACTGACCTTCACGCTGGACGTGTGGGGCCGCCGCTGGTACGCCTGTGGCACCATGGTCTTCAGCGGCGTCTTCAGCCTGCTGAGCTCGAGTCTGGAAACGGGTGAGACGTGTTGCTGACTGCTTTTTTTTGTATGATTCGATTATTTACTAGTGTCGACCTCAGTAGTTTGATCACTGAGATCATATAACATAGAGGGAACCTATCTCGAATTGAACAAATTTATGCGTCCAACTTTGAACAGCTTTCAACAAATTCCGGCCTCTGATTGGTGCAATTTATTTGAATTTTTTGTTTACCTTATGCAGTGGCGGATATCTAAACATCCTTAATTTTCACGTCATATACCAAGTCTTAACTAATAGTTAAGTATGAAAGAAGTAAAAATATTATTTTAGAAAAAATTAGGTAGTTTAGCTCCTTCGCGAGAGAAAAATTACTACAACTCCGGCACTGATTTTGAATTCAGCTGATGGTCCCTACTGGACGCAAATCAAGTAAACGAGGATTTTTTTTCGGAAATAGTTCTTATTCTTTTGTCATTCTGACTACCCTCAGGCAAACTATCCGCGGGTCTCGCCATCATAGGCCGCTTCCTTGTGAACATCTCGTACAACACGGGCCTTCAGTACGCGGCTGAGGTGCTGCCGACCGTGGTTCGAGCCCAGGGAGTGGCACTGATTCACATCATGGGCTACGTCGCCAGCATTGTGTCGCCCTTCATCGTCTATCTGGTGAGTCTGGCCCCCCCCGTGCCCGAGGCTTGCACGTAAGATTATCTGGGTTCGAATCCTGACTAGGTAGAAAATTTTCTGCTCTGTACTTGACTGTCTTGGGTCCACTCATATAACTATAGTGAGAAAAAATGTATTAGTATAACTGCTGAATCTTGATTGATATTATTATTGTTGTTGAAATCTTTATTAATATAGGACATTTACATACAGACATGTAATCTATCTATAATCTATATTCTACTATATTAAAGTGGCGTTTTTCAACTTTATAGTTACATAATTATATACACCACAAACAGACAAGTAATGACAAAAATTATGAACAGTATAAACAAGAAAAAAAAAGATGACTAACAAAAGGGCGGGGCTATTACCTATGGCAATCTCTTCCACCCAACCCTTTACGATAACGCGGCGGACTCTTGAGGTCGGTGGTTCCAGTACCATAAGAACGAGAAAAATTTAATAAGGCGAGTTCGAGTGACATCACGATTGTGAGAAACACTGATGTCATAAGTTTTTGTCATTCCCATCCATCTAGGGTCCATGGATAAAATGAATCTATGGTTTGTGTCGTTGAAATTGGTTGAATTTGTTTAATAATAATATGAGGGCATCAGGGGAAAAAAGAACAGTCACAAAAAAAATTTCAGGAGAGCGATTTTAAATCTGGACTCCGTTCGCTTTTCCCCTGTGTACACCTTTTTAATAACCAACGATCTAGAGACTATCTCTTATCCCATGTTTGGTCTTACCTATAAAAACCACTTCCTATGCACAATAAAATGACGCAATAAAATCATTTTTCAAAATTTTGAACTCTGTTCTTTTTTCCCCTGATGCCTTCATAATGATAAACACAAATATTTTTACTTTCCTTATCCTATGATGTCATAAGTTTTTGTCATTCACATCCATCTAGGGTCCATGGATAAAATGATAAAATGAATAAAATGAATAAAATGATAAAATCTATGATAAAATGAATCTATAATAAGGAAACTATTGTATTCGTCGAAAATTTGACCTACCCAGTTTTTTATTATTATTTTTTAAATTCAAAATTAACGGTTTCAACCCATGTGTAATATGGAAACCGTTCGTCATTCCCACAGGCTGTGATCAACCCGAAGCTGCCTCTCATCGTGCTGGGCATCATCGGAATAGTGGGCGGGGTCCTGTGCCTCTTCCTGCCAGAGACCCTAGGTCAGGACCTGCCTCAGACCCTGCAGGATGGGGAGGACTTTGGACTGGACCAGAGGTTCCTAGACTTCCCCTGCTGCGGCAAGTGAGTAGCGAAGTGTTTTTTTTTTTTCTCCATCGGCAAGTGAGTAGCGAAGTTTTTTTTTCCTCCCTCGGCAAGTGAGTAGCGATTTTTTTTTCCTCCCTCGGCAAGTGAGTAGCGAAATCTTTTTTTTTTTTTTTTTTCCTCCCTCGGCAAATAAGTAGCGAAGTTTTTTTTCCTCCCTCGGCAAGTGAGTAGCGAAATCTTTTTTTTCATCCATCGGCAAGTGAGTAACGAAGAGTTTTTTTTCCTCTATCGGCAAGTGAGTAGCAAAGTTTTTTTTCCCTCCCTCGGCAAGTGAGTAGCGAAATCTTTTTTTTTTTTTTTCCTTTCTCGACAAATGAGTAGCGAAGTCTTTTTTTTTCCTCCCTCGGCAAGTGAGTAGCGAAGTTTTTTTTCCTCCCACTTTTTTCGTCTCTTTTTTCTCCCTCGACAAGTGAGTAGCGAAGTTTTTTTTCCTCCCTCGGCAAGTGAGTAGCGAAGTTTTTTTTCCTCCCTCGACAAGTGAGTAGCGAAGTTTTTTTTCCTCCCTCGGCAAGTGAGTAGCGAAGTTTTTTTTCCTCCCACTTTTTTCGTCTCTTTTTTCTCCCTCGGCAAGTGAGTAGCGAAGTTTTTTTTCCTCCCACTTTTTTCGTCTCTTTTTTCTCCCTCGACAAGTGAGTAGCGAAGTCTTTTTTTCTTCTCTCAAGTTCCTCGTAATAAGAAAGTGTGTAGCGAAATCTTTTTTTTTTTTTTCCTCCCTCGACAAGTGTTAGCGAAGTCTTTTTTTTTTTTTTCCTCTATCGGCAAGTGAGTAGCAAAGTTTTTTTTCCCTCCCTCGGCAAGTGAGTAGCGAAATCTTTTTTTTTTTTTTTCCTTTCTCGACAAATGAGTAGCGAAGTCTTTTTTTTTCCTCCCTCGGCAAATGAGTAGCGAAGTTTTTTTTTCTTCTCCCGGCAAGTCAGTAGCGAAGTTTTTTATTCCTCCCTCGCAAGTGAGTAGCGAAGTCTTTTTTTTCCTCCCTCGGCAAGTGAGTAACGAAGAGTTTTTTTTCCTCTATCGGCAAGTGAGTAGCAAAGTTTTTTTTTCCCTCCCTCGGCAAGTGAGTAGCGAAATCTTTTTTTTTTTTTTCCTTTCTCGACAAATGAGTAGCGAAGTCTTTTTTTTTCCTCCCTCGGCAAGTGACTAGCGAAGTCTTTTTTTTCCTCCCTCGACAGATGAGTAGCGAAGTCTTTTTTTTTCCTCCATCGGCAAGTGTGTAGCGAAGTCTTTTTTATTCCTCCCTCGCAAGTGAGTAGCGAAGTGTTTTTTTTTCCTCCATCGGCAAGTGTGTAGCGAAGTCTTTTTTATTCCTCCCTCGCAAGTGAGTAGCGAAGTCTTTTTTTTTTTCTCCCTCGGCAAAAGAGTAGCGAGGTCTTTTTTTTTCCTCCCTCGCAAGTGAGTAGCGAAGTGTTTTTTTTTCCTCCCTCGGCAAAAGAGTAGCGAGGTCTTTTTTTTCCTCCCTCGACAGATGAGTAGCGAAGTGTTTTTTTTTTCCTCCATCGGCAAGTGTGTAGCGAGGTCTTTTTTTTTCCTCCATCGGCAAGTGAGTAGCGAAGTCTTTTTTTTTCCTCCTTCGGCAAGTGAGTAGGGAATTTTTTTTTTCCTCCCTCGACAAGTTAGCGAAGTCTCATTTTTCTCCCTCGGCAAGTTTAGTGAGTAGCAAAATCTTTTTTTTTTTTTTTCCTCCCTCCGCAAATAAGTAGCGAAGTTCTTTTTTCTCCCTCGGCAAGTGAGTAGCGAAGTTCTTTTTTTTCCTCCCTCGGCAAGTTAGCGAAGTCTCTTTTTTCTCCCTCGGCAAATAAGTAGCGAAGTTTTTTTTTCTCCCTCGGCAAGTGAGTAGCGAAATCTTTATTTTTTTTTCCCCTCTCTCGACAAATGAGTAGCGAAGTCTCTTTTTTCTTCCTCGGCAAGTGAGTAGCGAAGTTTTTTTTTCTTCTCCCGGCAAGTCAGTAGCGAAGTTTTTTTTTCCTCCCTCGGCAAGTGAGTAGCGAAATCTTTTTTTTTTTTCCTTTCTCGACAAATGAGTAGCGAAGTCTTTTTTTTCCTCCCTCGGCAAATGAGTAGCGAAGTTTTTTTTTTCTTCTCCCGGCAAGTCAGTAGCGAAGTTTTTTTTTTCCTCCCTCGGCAAGTGAGGAGCGAAATCTTTATTTTTTTTTTCCCCTCTCTCGACAAATGAGTAGCGAAGTCTCTTTTTTCTTCCTCGGCAAGTGAGTAGCGAAGTCTTTTTTTCTTCTCTTAAGTTCCTCGTAATAAGGAGAAAAAAAATTCTCTCTATTCTTAATCCTTTCTAGTTCTCACTTGTTTAGATTTGAGATACCTACAGATTTAATTATATATTATTAAGTATGAATTGACTTTGTTCAACAGTCTCCTGAATATTTATCTATGTACAAAAACATCAATTTAAATAAATAAAATAGAACTGGATATTATAAGGAACCTCGATATAAGATAACAAAATCCAGGCTCAATTTAACCCTCTGTAAGGGAATATAACCTCTTTATTAAGAGAAATCTGGAGATAAAATAAAAAAATCCGGTGCTTTCTCTTATATCTAGGTCCGACTGTAATAGTTGTTGCGTGTCCGTGAGAGAGGAACAGATGGCACTCGCGGTGTCTCACCCAGCCTGGTGGGTTCGGCTGGGAATGCCAGAATCAAAAGAAATCAAATTTCAGTGGTTACCTCACAAGTTCTAGCCTCGCTCAACTTGAGAGATATTTCAAAAACGGATGTATTTGTATGTGCAGCATTCAATCGATATCGGAAGTATTTTTCTGTAAAAACCGATCTCAGTAGCTTGATCGATATTAGGACGGCGGACTTGTGAATTGGATTTCGGTGGTTCAAGTCCCGGTTTCAGCGTAGATTTAGTGAAGCTTACCTAGAGGATGATTCAATTAGGTGCAACGTAAATACGAGTAGCGTCAGTAGCGTGTGTGATTACCAAGTTTGAGTAGTTTTAATATCACGAAGGTGATTGACACAAAAATGATAACTTATTTTTCTGTAAAATGATTTTCATATCTCTTATTTTTTTAGTAAATTTCATCCAATTTATGTTCAATTTCTCAGGAAATCAGATGACGACGGAGAAAAGGCTGAGTCATATTTCAAAAGGGTGCCAAGAAAACCAGACCACAACTCTGCCCGATCTTCCATAAGAGCTTCAGTGAGGGGGAGCAGTACAGATCGAGCCTGATACAGAGGAGGTTTCAGAAGACCGACTTGGGCTACTGAGAATCTGTTTATGGGTCATATACTGGATGAGAGAACTGGATATAGGAGAAACCTGGATATAAGAGGACCGACTTGGGCTACTGAGAATCTGTTTATGGGTCATATACTGGATGAGAGAACTGGATATAGGAGAAACCTGGATATAAGAGGACCGACTTGGGCTACTGAGAATCTGTTTATGGGTCATATACTGGATGAGAGAACTGGATATAGGAGAAACCTGGATATAAGAGGACCGACTTGGGCTACTGAGAATTTGTTTATGGGTCATTTCCTGGATGAGAGAACTGGATATACGTGAAACCTGGATATAAGAGGACCGACTTGGGCTACTGAGAATTTGTTTATGGGTTATTTCATTACTTTCCTTCGAACCTGAATGAGAGAACTGGATATAGGAGAAACCTGGATGGGAGAACTGGATATAGGAGAAATCTGGATAAAAGAGAACTGGATATAGGAGAAACCTGGATAAGAGAACTGGGTATAGGAGAAACCTGGATATAAGAGAACTGGGTATAAGAGAACTGGATATAGGAGAAACCTGGATATAAGAGAACTGGATTTAGGACAAAACCTGGATAAAAAAGAACAGTGTCCAGGTTCAATTAGACTCTCTCTATTTAAAATAACCTCTTTATAAGAGATACCTGGATATAAGAGAACAATTTCCAGGTTTAATTGAGCTCTCTATAATTTAAAATAACCTCTTTATAAGAGATACCTGGATATAAGAGACACAATTTCCGGTTCCTTGAATTTCCCTTGAAAGTTTAATAAGGTGTTTTTTTATTCTAATGGTTAAACCCTTAAACTTTACGAAAATGCATGGGAATGACCGTAGAAGTTCTTGATCATTGCAACCTACTTTCGATCTTCTGAGACTTAATAAAGGTCACTTAACTAAATTATTCGTGTGAAGTAACAATGACTAATAATTGAAGAATTGTGGAACAGAATTAAATTTAATATAATAAGTGGACACTATCTGCAGTATCAGCTGATTAAGGCGCTGTGATTGGTTGAAATTCACACTACAGGCCGTGTTAGTGTCTAATCCTATTTCATAATTTGGCCCGAGATCGAACGTCCAGGTTTGAAGTTCGCTGCCTCAATAATTAATCAAAATTCTATTTAATTAGGTACCCACTTTTACTTATAGGTAAGTACATACTCATTATACATTCATATAAGATCTTATTGCAAACAATCCATTTTTTTAAAAGATGAATGTTTCACAGCCTTTTTTATTTCGTAGCCATGTAACAGGAGCTACTGTAGACTGATGCTTGTGGTCGGTGTTGTAGCCTGACTGCCCATCCCGTAGTATACCTCCCCTCTGATGGGCGAGAAGTGACACAATACTTCCCATTTAGGTGCTGGGTCAACACGAGCGCACCGGAAGGTATCCCTTACAATCAATTGTAACCAAATTAAGAATACAATTTTTTGTCGGTACGGGGTATCGAATCCGGGACCTTTAGCATGGCAAGCGAGTGCTTAACCACTGAGCTTTTTAGTATATGTAGGTACACACAAATGTGTTTAAATACACACAATAAATAATTATTTTACATTAAATGAGACTACCCTAATAGTTTTTATACCTCACAATTTTGTACTTATTTTTCTTCTTTCTATAAATTCTCCTCTTATGTCTACTTTACTTTTTGATCTACAGGCGTCTTATAGTGTCCATTGATAATGATAAATTATGTCAAAAAGGAAAATTCTGTTATGTACAATGTCTGGCTAGGGGACTATAAACAGGGAGTAGACCAGCATTGGCTTGGTACTGGGGGCCCTTGTCAATTATTAGCCTCCTTGTATAGATTGGAGGGAGATTTTGGCTTAAATTCGTCCCTTGGTCTCGTCGTATTATTTTGTAGATATGAAATGAAAAAAAACAAAATACTTTCGATTTCTAATACTAGAAATTTCTCGGGAGTAAATCGGTAAGTCTTAAATAAATCTGAATAAAATCTCGAGAATATGAAATAAAATCTCGAGAATATTAAATAAAATTTCGAGAATATGAAATAAAATTTCGAGTGCTGTCCTGCCAGCTTTTTTTCTAAGAGTTAATCTTCTGACAAGCATCGAGCATGGTATTCAGTCTCTACGCAACCATTTTCTTTTTGCGTTTAATATTTTGACAGGAAAGACCATTGTCTTATAATATCCATAATCTAAAAAGAAAAACAAAAAAATTAGCATAATGTTGTACAAAGAAAAACAGTTCCTATTCAAACAAGTAGGATACAAGATACAACAAAGAAGGAATAGTAGATATAATACAGCCACGTCTATACATACGTTCCACCACTCCTATACTTTTTCCTGCTCTGTTTTTCTGCCTTGCATAATGAACATTCTAAATAATGTATACAAATGCCTTACTGGAAATATAGATATTTGTACAAGTAAATACCTAACTAACACTAATACTTATGAACATTCGATACTGATATGCAAGTACCGAATTTCATAAGTAAACTCACGAGCGCACCGAAAGGTATCCCTTACAAACAACTGTAATCAATTTTTTTTTTTTTTCTGAGGTTCGAACCCGGGACCTTCCGCATAGATAATCGTGCTTTCAATACCAACATAACCTATAGAAATATTATATTAAAATAAAATAAATGTGTTTTTTTGTGTTATTATACCACAAATTTAGACGGTACCTTAGAATTATATGACTCTTTCCCTTTCCTTGAATATTTCAACACTTTATTTTTGCCCATAATTCCGCCACTAGTCGCTGCTCACATCAAAGCCGCTACTCATTTTTCCTCACGAGGTATCAGTGGAGGGTAGTGAGTTGGAATGAGAAGCCACTGTTTAGATTGATTTAGATATATATTTGTATTCAGATTTTAGTTTCAGATTAAAATTAAATGACAACAATTTGGTTTGGGTACTCATTACAATGTAGATAAATGTGAAAGTGAGAAGTTCATTTAACAAACATGAAAAGATAATAGTACTGCACTTAGTATGACACGGCGATCACGGCGCACGCTACACACTCCCCTGCCAGTGATGTAATCACGATTCATCGGTGTGGGGATTAGTTCTGGAATCTCTTGGGGAAGTGGACTCTGCGGCCGGATCGTGTCGTTATACTGGTTGGTTGAAGCGGGGGGCTGCGGCTGGTGCAATCTGCCTGGTGCTGTGGTGGGTCGGCAGTGTCGGTCATGGTGTAGGCTGGCTTCAGTCGATCAATGGTGACTGTGGTGTATTTTCCATTGATGTCAATCACGAACGTTCGGGAACTTCTCCTGACGACTGGGTAAGGTCCGTCGTATGGCATCTGGAGGCAGCGTTTGGAAAACTCTCGGCGGATGAAAACTTGGTCTGCGGTGTAGAGGTCCTTGAATATGAAGTGGGACTTGTCACCGTGCTGTGTTCCGCTGACTGGTTGGAGCTGGCGCATGTGGCTGCGAAGATCTTTGACGAACTCTGTTGTGGGGTCTGGATCATCTGTCTTGGATGTGAGGAACTCGCCGGGAAGTCTGAGTGGTTCACCGTAGACGAGTTCTGCGCTGGATGCCTTGAGATCGTCTCGCCATGCTGCTCGGATTCCAAGTAGGACAGTAGGGAGGATGTCTGTCCAGCGGTCGTTGTGGTGGCATTTGATTGCGGCCTTAAGCTGTCTGTGGAGTCGCTCGACCATTCCATTGGCTGCAGGATGATATGCCGTGGTGCGGAGGTGCTGTGAGCCGGTGAGTGTGCTGAGCTCTTTGAACAGGTTGGACTCGAACTGTCTGCCTTGGTCGGTGGTGATGCGGAGTGGAGTGCCGAACCGTGCGATCCAGTGAGTGTAGAATGCCTTGGCGACGGTGGAGGCTTCTTGGTCTGGGAGCGGGATCACTTCTGGCCATCGTGTGAAGCGATCAACCATAGTGAGACAGTACCGGAATCCGTCTGAGTGTGGCATGATGATGAGGTCCATGTGCACATGTTCGAATCTCTGCGTTGGTGGAGAGAAGGAACCGTGTGGGGCCTTGACGTGGCGAGTGACCTTGGATCGTTGGCAATCAGTGCAGGCTTGGGTCCAGCTGCGGCAGTCCTTGGAAATGAAGGGCCAAACGAATCTCTGCTGTGCGAGTTTGACTGTAGTGTTAGTGCCGGGGTGCGATAGCTGGTGTACCATGTTGAACACAGTGCGTCGGAAAGGTCGGGTGATGTAGGGCCTTGCAGTTGGTGTGGACACATCACAGTAGAGCTTGACACCGGAACCGGGGATCTCTAGTAGTTTGAGTTGAAGTGTGGAGTCGGTTCTTTTGAGTGCTGCTTGTAGTTCGACATCAGTTTTCTGTGAGGCTGCTAGGGACTTGTAGTCGAGAGTCGCATGGATGAGCTCTATCCTTGACAGGGCATCAGCTACGACGTTTTGATCGCCTGGGACGTACTGGATGTCGGTGGTGTACTGTGAGATAAGGTCTAGGTGGCGGAACTGGCGAGGCGAGCATTTGTCTGGCTTTTGGCAGAAAGCGAAGGTGAGCGGCTTGTGGTCCGTGAAGATGGTGAATTGGCGTCCTTCTACCATGTGTCGGAAGTTTTTGACAGCAAGATAGATGGCGAGGAGCTCACGGTCATAGGCACCGTACTTCTGCTCGGCACTGGAAAGTTTCTTAGAGAAGAAACCGAGTGGCTGCCATTCACTGTTGACCAGTTGTTGAAGTGTTGCGCCTACTGCGGTGTCAGAGGCGTCCGTGACAAGCGAGAGTGGGGCATTATCGAGAGGGTGAGCGAGGAGGGTGGCTGCTGCGAGTCGCTCTTTGCACTGATCGAATGATTTGATTGCTTCGGGCGTCCATTGAATCTCTGCCTTGCCTTTGATGTTGTCAGTCAGGAGATCGTTGACTGGTGCGAAGGTGTGGGATGCTCTGGGTATGAAGCGGCGGTAGAAGTTGAGCATCCCCATGAATTGTCGTACACCTTTGGCTGTAGTTGGTCGCGGGAACTGCAGGATATCCTTGACTCTGTCGGGAAGCGGGCTTGTCCCATCCTTGGAAATGAAGTATCCTAGGAATCGGACTTGTTCCTGGCCAAACACACATTTGCTGGGATTCAGGACAAGAGAGTGGTCTTGGAATCGCTTGAAGATGATTGAGAGGTGTGCCAGGTGTTCTTCCTCTGAGTTGGAAGCTACGAGGACATCGTCGATGTAGGGGAAACAGAAGTCTAAGCCTCGAAGAACTTCATCCATGAAGCGTTGGAATGTCTGGGCTGCGTTGCATAGGCCAAATGACATGTAGGGGAACTCAAACAGGCCAAATGGGGTGGTGATTGCAGTCTTGCAGATGTCTTCCTCGGCTACTGGGATCTGATTGTAGGCTCGGACGAGGTCTAGTGTGGTGAAGATTGTTTTGCCTTGGAGAATGTGGGCGAAGTCTTGTATATGTCTCACCGGATACTGATCTGGAATGGTGCGGGCATTGAGTCCTCGATAGTCTCCGCAGGGTCGCCAGGTGTCGGCTTGCGGCTTCTCGACCATGTGGAGGGGTGCAGACCATGGACTGTTGGAAGGTCGAGCAATGCCTAGTTGTAACATTGCGTCGAACTCCTTCTTGGCGGCCTTGAGCTTGGCTGGTGCGAGACGCCTTGGTTTGCTGGCAACTGGAGGACCGGGAGTTGTCTCAATGAAGTGCTTAGTGTTGTGACGGATGATGCCTGGAGTACCATCGGGGCGTGTGATGTCCTTGAACTGCTGGAGGAGCTGGTGGTACGGAGAGGCTTCGGAGACTGTCTTGACTGACGGGATATTGGATTCAGCAACATGTCCTTGGGCAGTGAGGTGAGTGGTCCCATCAAGTAGTCTGTGGTTCCGTAGGTCCACTAGCAAATTAAAATGGTGGAGGAAATCTGCGCCGATGATTGGCTTTGAAACATCTGCTACTACGAACCGCCAGGTGAAGTCGCGCCGGAGTCCAAAGTTCAGGGACAAGGTGATGGTGCCGTAGGTGTTGATGTCCGTGGAATTGGCTGCGGACAGGATGTAGTCGGTCTTCTCACGTCTACCAGGTGCTGCAGAACGTGGGAAAACGCATAAGTCGGCGCCAGTACCCACATGATAGTTTAAGAGAATATCTACAGGGTGGTCCATGCAACAATATTAGTTAAAACACCATAACTTTTTTATTTAATTAAAAATTGAAGTTTTTCTTACACATTTAGTTTTAATATTTAATTTTACGTCTTTTTGACTGCCAATATACAGGGTGTTACAAATAAATTATGTCTCACCCTGTACAACACTTTAGTTTTGTTTTTCGATATGACTAACAAAAAATGTGTAAAATTAGGCGAGAATTATTAATCCCAAATCAAAAATTAAAAAAACTCGGTTTTAAAAAAAATCAAGTAATTATTTCACTTGTGAACCACCCTGTATAAAAAAATTTGATGCCAATTAAAAGTGCGTGTATTCATTACACAAACACTCTCTATTCTTGTTATCGAAAAAATTAAACGAACTTGAGTTATTCGAGATTAAGAAAAAAAATTGGTCGAAAAAAAACCACCCTGTATGTAAAATTTTTGTTTAAAAAAGTACTCAGGAACCATTGAGAAGTAAAATTATCAAATAAAATTCAGGTCGATCCATTTAAAAATCGAAAGTTGACACCTCAATTTCTGACTTTTGAACCACCCTTTATAATAAAAATTTCATTGCTGAAACCGCATAATTAGGACATGTACCCTAGGATTTTTTATTTTTCAAAAACTCTTTCAGGGGCCGAGTAATTTGAGGTGTCCAAGTTTGGTGGGACACCCTGTATACAGGGTGTATGAAAAAAAAGGAGCCAGTCAAAATATCTCCTCTATGGAAGCGATTTTCAAAAAAACCTGAAACAGGTATCTCATTATATGGAGGGGGAAACTTTTTCAGGGGGTTTAATTTTTCATACTCATAACAGGGGCGGCCCAGGGGGGTCAACTTTGGAATCTTAAATAGAACCACCCTATTTGTAATACATTTCTGAAAAGTAGTTGACATTAAAAGTATTTTAAGACTAGTTTGAGATTTTTAATCAAAACAGGGCCGGAGATATCATACATTTCATTTCACAAGTTTCAGTTATTTTTTATAAGTAATCTATGGTATTTTTGTAAAAATTGTTGAACACATGTCTTTCTATCTGAAATAATTAAATTTTCATGCCTTTTTTATACCATTCGCTTTACCAGGGAAGATTTCAAGTGGTCAACTTTTTGTAAAAACCATCCTTTTTCGAGTAAATTTTGTGAGAAATTAATGCAATGATCCATGTTGATCAATTTAAAATAAAACAAGGCAAGATTTACTTCAAATGAATGTGTAAAATTCTAAAACTCGCATGCAGTACTAGTCTCCGGCCCTGTTTTCAATAGTATCTTAAATTTAGATTACACAACAACAGTCAGTGCATTTATTTAGCTTAAACTACATATACTAAAAAAGAATAGTTTTTACACTATGTAAAAAAAGATGACCCCTTGACACCTCCCCTGGTAAAGCGAATGATATTAAAAAAGGCATGAAAATTTAATTATTTCAAATAGAAAGACATGTGTTTAACAATTTTTACAAAAATACCATAAAATACTTATAAAAAATAACTGTACAATATCTCCGGCCCTGTTTTGATTAAAAATCTCGAAAGAGTCTTAAAATACTTTTAATGTCAACTACTTTACAGAAATGTATTACAAATAGGGTGGTTCCATTTAAGATTCCAAAGTTGACCCCCCTGGGGCCGCCCCTGTTAAGAGTATGAAAAATTAAACCCCCTGAAAAAGTTTCCCCCACCATATAATAAGACACGTGTTTAAGGGTTTTTTGAAAATTGCTTCCATAGACGAGATATTTTGACTGGCTCCTTTTTTTTCATACACCCTGTATGTATTATGTATGTTCAAGTGACTAACGTTCATAAATTTGTATAAATAAAGTAGAACCTAAAAAAACAATAAAAGTAGGTACCTACATTTTGTTGTTGTTTTTTTTTTTTAATATTTGTGTTTATCACGATGTGGTATTACAATTACTCAAACTCGCTTTGCTAAAACTTTGCTGAACTTGGGACTCGAACCACTGACCTGCGGTTTCGAGTCCGCAGCTTTATCGAACAAGTTACTTACAAAAATATAATATGTATGGAACTATGGACTTACAAGAGTACCTAAATCATATTTCAATATTATATTCACCGTCATTAGCCTCTCAAGGTGAGAGAGCAGATTGTGGACTAATTAGAATAAGGTCCATATGTCATTCATGAGGCGACATAATATATCCATCACAACATTCTCGACACCAGGCAAGAACAAGACAGAGAAACAAACCTACTCGCTTTTTTTTGGCATTGGTTTCCTAATTACCAAACAGCTAGGAGCTTTTCGCTTAATGTCAGTTTACTGTCGAGGACATTTCAGGGAGGGGGAGGAAGTTCACTGGAAACTTACTAACTAATTCCTCACAGTGAAATCACCCCGCCTCAGTTAAGACGGGAATAGACAGCATCACGGAAGTTAGAACCTGGGGGTCACCCACAGAGGCTTCACCTGGCTTGACAATCTGGACATTCATCACTATATTCAGTCCAGAAAAACAAAAAGGAAAATTTATGTCGACTCGATACTTCCTTTATTTCAGGTACATCGTAAATATTATACGTCCAACTTACTAAAAATTATTCTAAATCGCATTTCAATGTAATTTTACAAGTTTTTACAGTTTGAAGACATCCGTTTGGAACAATGACATTTGAAGACATCCATAGTACGAGGATCCGTTGTTAACAGCTTTTTCGTTCGTAGACCTAGTCTCAATACCGTATCTCTATCACATGATTGCAAACTTATCGTCTGTAAGGTGTTGGGGCCTGGTAACTAGTTCTACAGTTATTCGAGCTTGTTCGTTGGGTATTTGAGGAGCAGCAGCTGCTAATGTTGCCATAAGGCAATCCTTGGTATATATCCTGTATCGTACGATTGTCCTCCTTCAAGTCACAATCCACAGAGCCAGAATCAGACGAGTCACCTCCAGACTTGGCGTCCCAGTTGGTCATGACGAATCTGGCCAGCATGTACACCATCACAAGCACAGCGACAATCTTGAAGAGGTTCAAGGAACCCACGGCGGTTTTGTCCAGGAAAGGAAGGACATCGCCTATGGTCATGTTGAATAACTGACACTTGTACATCAGATGCATTAATTGCAGAAATAGTTCAGCTTGGATTAGAAGCAAACCATACTTGTAGGCAAAAGGCTTTGGTTTGTTTGTTAGAAGCCAGTGGAGGATAAGAAACTCTAACATGGCACAGCTGAAGAGCTTAGTGCCGTACTGTTCGCAGTCTTCCTCAAACAGGAAAGCATTCAGGAAACGATTCAATATATTGATCAACCCGTGCAGCATGATGACAAACACTACAGCGGAAAGCAGGTGCGGAAATTTTGGCATTCCCATTGTTTGTGTTTTATCCTATGAAAATTTTTGTGTGGAGATGGTAAAAGTGTAACTTCTATTTTAAATTTTGTGGTAAATTTATGGAGGAATAAATTCAAGCCACATTCATCGCCATCTATCCTAAGTGATGAAATTTACAGAAGATATCTTGAAAGTTTCAATTGGATTGGAACAGTATGGCACTTTAATATTTTATTTTTGATAGATAAAATAATGGTGATAAAATTAATGTGCTTTAAATAAAGAAGGAAAAAAGAGATATCTATTTATAGACATTTTGAGTTCCATTAAATACTTTATTTTACAAAATTACAACTCCCCGGCGTTATAAAGTGATGGTATTGCAAATAAGATATTGTTTATTTTAACTCGCAAGTGCATTATTCAAACGAATATCCAAGTAATCAGCCACTTCTTTGTTGATATCTTGATCATCCAAAAGCTCCAACAACTTCTGAATGGTTTGTTCTTTTTTTAGCACTGATTTAATTAAATTTTCCTTCTTCTTTATCAATGTTTTGTAGTAAGGGCTATCCGTAGATGAGTAGTGAGGCTTCCATGGTTTTTCTATATTTATATATCTTTGTTTAGCAGGTGGAGGCGGATCGGTTATGATGTTGGAAGTTCGAATTTCATCAATTTCTTTCATGACCCTGGATTTTATTTCAATTTCTTGTTTCAACTGAAGTATTTTTTCAAATTGTTCCTTCAAAATAGCTTGTTGATCTGCCAAAGTATTTTCTTTTAGGGATTCTAAAGGACCTAATATTCTGTAGTAAGCATCCTTATGAGTGTCTTTTACGAAGTCTTGCCACAGTTCTTCTTGTTTTCTGAGGGTTTCTTTTATTAGTTCAAGATCCACTCTATCTTTAATATCATCATAATCATCCTTTTGTATTTCATCCATATCACCATTTTCATTACTTTCCTCTTCCTCCTCTAAATTATCTCCCCCCTCTTCCTCCTCTTCTTCTGCTGTTTCTTCTGAGTCATCATCGCTACTGTGGTAAATTTCAGGGTCCTCTGCATTGTCCAACTCTTCCATCAACCGATTCTGTAAAATCTTTAGTCTACAGTCGTGTTTATCTAGGGTGGTAATATCAAGCATTTCGTCTACAAACGCTCTTTTTGCTTTACATTTTATCCTATGCATCACCTTTCGAGCTTTTGAGAAAGTATTTTCATATTGGAGCTCATTATATCTCAACTTTACATCACCTTGGAGTCTTTCTTCCTCAAAAGGGATTTCAAGTCGAGCCGAAACACCAGCTTGTTCTTGAATGTCTCTTTCAAGCTGTTCACACTCAGCAGCTGTGCTTTCAACTTGAAGTGACAGTTTCTGCCGCTCTTCCTGTATTTGAAGACCCTCTAATTTTATTCTTTCCAATTCTTCACAATGTATGATGTATATTTCTCTCAACTTGGGGATTTTTAGTTTTCCGATGGCCTTCATATCCATCTGCAATGGATCTGGTGTCTCCTCTACAACTACTGCTTTTGATGCCATCTTGTAAGAAGTACCTAATATAACTATCCTATTTTTTAAAACAAACAATATTTTTCTAGTTTAACTTCTTTGTCCACTTTTTTTAATGACTGTCTCTTCTTAAGTGGCCACTAATTTCTTATATGGACTATAAGGCGTTAGGCAAGAAAAGTAGGAGTAAAAATGAACGAGTGAGGTGTTTCCTTGTTCACTTTAGTTTAATGAAAACACCATTATAGCATCTAACATACGTTGTTCTTTATACACAATAAATTCTAGTCCACACATAAGCTGCATTAGCATATGAATAGAGCAAATTAGTTTCCAAACACATAGCTATTACACGGCAAGACGTTGGAGACACATTAAACAAAACAGCAATCATTGCATTTAACGACACTTAATTTTCTGGACTTACGTGTCTAGAATTCTAACGATGTTCGGTTCAGAAAAATAATAGAATCCAAGCGGTAGTTAAATGCTAAATTGACAATATTGTCAATAGATTTCAAATTAGGTGTATTATTGGATTTATGACTATTTTCATCAATTTTGTCGCCTGAATTTCGGCGCTCAGTGTGAAATATTTAGCCAAGTAAAAAGTTGCCCCCCAAAAAGAAGGTTACTGTCCTTACAGAATTAACTAACCAAGGGCCTTTTTCATCATTGAAATAGTAGCTTAATACATGCAGCTTATTCAACGTACCATGGGACTATAACGAACTGAGAAAAAATATTCGAAATCTAGTTTTCAAAGCGAAAAAAGAACGCGTGTATTCTTTTTTCGCTTTGAAATTTTCTTGTGTTCATTCTCGGATTTCGCTCATGCATTGTTTCTCTTTATCAAGCGAATTATTTGAACAATGAGCGCCATACTTATTTACGTAAGCTCTTTGTCACAATCACACTACAAGCTACCAGTAATTTTCCAAGTTAGTAATTCAGTCATATGAATTTGAAATTTACTGCAAACCACATGAAATGGAAGATGTAGAGAATCCAGAAGTAAATTTGTAAATTTACTGAAGTTCCTTTGTTTGAAGTTAGTATTACCTTTTTATACCAACTATTAGCGGGCTGTTGCTCGCTTTGCGGGCCGAGGCATGGCCGTGAAAGCAAAAAGTCCTTTTTCGCCAATGGCAGGTGTTGTAGTGGGAATTTCGAAAAATCCCGTCTTATTGCACATCTAGACTATAAGACAAAGCTACCTACCAAATTTCAGTTTCCTAGGACTTACCAGTTCGGAGAAACAGTGATGATCAGTCAGTCAGTCAGTGACTTTGACATTTATATATTAAGATAATTTGGTATTATCAATCAATTTATTTAAAAAAATATATTTAATTATTACAGTACATCTTAAATGAATAAAAGAGGCTTTGTTTAAATTGCTAGTCAAAAAGGAGTTTTAAGTCCTACGTGGTGCACCGGCGTAATTAGAGTAAAGAAAAATGGAACTTATTGCATTTCATTTTACATTTTTTTTTTTTTTTTTTTTTTTTTTTTTAAATTAAAATCCCGTTGAACTACAATATCTGTTGTACTTTTAGGGGGTAAAGTTCTTGTAATTGACACTTTCTTAAGTGTAAACTTATCCGAAACTTTTAGAATGATTGACACAGGGCGCTAAATAATACTTCCACTTACCTGTAACTAATTCCTATAGATATGCACCGTTGTGAAATTCATTTGCCATTGAAAATGTAATCAGGTCATTTCAAATTACCTACGACAGGGCAGTTAGAAAACCATGACTTAAGAGTGGCACGGTGAATTAGTTGAAAATAGCACACTGAGAACAGACAAAATTAAAGCTTATCTAGAGGAGATTTCAATTAGGTGCAACGTAAATACGAGTAGCGTCAGTAGCGTGTGTGATTACCGAGTCTGCTTCGGTGATAAACAGGGAGTAGACCACAAGATCCGTAAATCTCAAACTGCAAAACAAGACCAGTGAGAATGACAAACAAACACCTCACCACAGACCAGACAAAATCCAATCTGATCTGGAGAAGTTTTTCAACGAGGTGGAACGTCATTACCGGTAGCGTGAGTGATTTCATTTACAAGTCTGGCTCGGTTACTGTAGATAAACACTTACCCTCCTCGGAGAAGTCCAAACGTACACATTTGTGTACTTCGATACAGATTATTATTATAGACTGGTTGGAGTTCCACAAGAGAAGCACCAATTATTCACACCGACCTCTATTTACCTCTATTGTGACCAGTTAATTTTAATTCTGATGTACGTCCTTATTTGAAGTAGTCAGGACGGGGGTTTTACCGTCCATTCGCTGGGAATCGTACCAGCTATCCTCATTATCCTCACCCAGCCTGGGCAGGGCCGGAAATGCCAGCCTCACGTGTTTGGATGGAACAGAATTTTCGTCGAAAAATCTGCCCCAACCGGAAGTCGAACTCGGGAACTCTGGACTACGGGCAGTAGTCACAACCATTACGCCACGAAGGCTGGTCGATACAGATGATTATTTGTACTTCGATACACACATGACAACATTAATGTGTAAAAGATGCTATGCACATTTGCACAAGGAGTAAAATGATATAAAAAAAAATAGGTCACAGGCACTACAAAAAATGTATACAATTATTGTGTCCGACGAGGTCACATAGGGAGTAGATCATAGGTCTGAGGAACCCTAAACAGATATGGTACCAGCTCCGTCTGCAATAGCTCCTGTTTCATGGCTACGAAAATAGAAAAAAGAAGAAATAGAGTAGAAAAAGAATATACCTAAATCCCAAAGTGCCAAAACAAATAAAAGATGTTGTGAAATTCTGTGTATGTTTATCAATGACATACCTACTTTTGAAAGTAAACCATTGGAAGTTATCCATTGACTAAAAATAAGTCTTGATGAAATAAAATCAATCAATTAGTGTAATAATAATAAAATTGATAACACACAAGAAGGCAACAAAGAAAAGAAAAGTAGAACTCAATACAATTTCTAAGTCCTCTGGACTGGACCTGACAGGGTAGCCCGATCGTGAAGGCAGTGGACTTGTAACCAGGAGCTCAGTGGTTCAAGTCCCAGGAGTGGATATTTTTTGTCAGGTGTATTTGAATAATCGCTCTAACACAATAAATTAGGAAAACCTCCTAACGTGATCACTGTTAGATATCCATTATTCCTACATCATCTGGTTGAGGAAAACGCATTTTTAGGTAAAGAATAGAATATACCTTGTATACTGCCGAGGTAAACTGAAAAGTCCCTTTACTCCAGCAGTTAAACAGGTCTTATATTTATTTTATGGGATGATTATATGTCCCTTGCCTTTATCCCATATTAGCTTATGTTGCTTTTGGGGTCGGCATTGTTCTACCTCATGGTTGAGGTTGGTAGGGTGGAGTACGTTTTTTATGGCTGGATGCTCTTCCTAACGCCAACGATTCTATTTGATTTAACGTCCTGGATTAGGACGAGGGTTTTACCCTCCATTCGCTGGGAATCGTACCAGCTACCCACATTAACCTCACCCAGCCTGGGTAGGGCCGGAAATGCCAGCCTCACGTGTTTGGATGGAACAGAATTTTCTTCGAAAAGTCTGCCCCAGCCGGGAGTTGAACTCGGGAACTCTGGACTACGGGCAGTAGTCACAACCATTACGCCACCGAGGCTGGCTATTTTATGGGATGATTGGAAGTAAAAAAAAACCAAATGACCTCTTCAATTTATTTCTGAATTGAATTGTGTGCCACGTGACTAGATCCACGTTCTCAACAAAATCAATGTTTTTTTTTCTCGATATTTAGGCGGAGAGTAGCCTTGTAGTATTTGAGTATTAAAATTCACAGGGTAGGTATAACTTACCCGGTGTTCATTTGTATGAATGTATGTAAAAGTTTTTTAATCAATACACAAAAAAAAATTCAATCAATCTCTCACTTAAAATACACTGGCAATTATGGACAAAATACTTCCTCGTGAATGGTAATCAAAATCTGCAACTTTTATTTTTGGACTTTTTTGTCCAAAATTTTGGATTTTCTTAAACATCAGAGCTCAATCAAAGTTTATTAAAGAGGCTGACCATTCTAAAGACATTAAAGTCATTATAGTAGATATTACCTTCTATCTTTTACAATTTTAACTTCTGCGCAAACGACTTAATTTTGAGGGGTTCGAACCCGGGCTAGAACAGCTAATTGTTTTAGCCACTCTCTCACTCGATGAACAATATGCAACCGTGAGAAATACCTCCAGAGTGTGAGTGGGATAATTAGCGGATGTGTGTTCCTGGTCTGTCATGGCATTGTTCTATCTCGGTGTGGGTGGACCTAACTTCCGATTATAGAAATATCATACGGCTATATGTAGGTCAACTTGCGTGTAAATTACTGTGAAATTACACGTGTGGTGTTATATAGGGGCTTACAAGTACCATCTAGGGGGGTGTCTGTACGTGATAAGAATGATAGACCCAAACACCAGCGTTAATACCATGTTGAATACACCATCTCATTCTAACACTGAAGTTCATTGGTGGATTTAAGTATAGGTATTAAGTAGGTACATGCTACTTACTATAGAGTACAGGGAGTATAGAGACTATAATGCAGCTGGCGGATTTGTAACCTGGAGGACGTTGGTTCAAGTCCCAAGCTCAGCAAAGATTTAGTAAAGCGACGAGTTTGAGTGATATCTTTTTTTTATAAATACTATTACCTAGATACTCGAGATGACCTTATTGACTGCCTCATTAGGACTTATATAGCCAAAATAACACCTGATAGTTTCTGTTATCATGTTTATTCAACAATTTTTCAAGCCACACTGCGCTAGCAGATCTAAATATCTACATACTAGGTATATTGGATATCTCAGATATACATATACCTATCTCAGATATACAAAATATACATATACCTACTGATATACCTCAGATGTATACATATACCTACTGATATACCTTAGATATCCAATTCTGAGGATTCCAAGTAACAACTGAGCTTCAACTTTGCCCATAGTCTATCATTAAGACTTAAGTTTATCTTGAGTGTCTTCTATGAGAAAAAAGTCACCCAGACGGAAAATTATAGACATTCATTCATCCTCGCGGATTTTTTCAAAACTACATTAAGATTTTTGCAAAAATTGATCCATCGCAACCGGCAGTCTGCCTTAGTTTTCACTTGTTCGCTGATAAGCGCGATGTTTTATGAGATATTTTTTAAAAACTGATTTCGGAAATTGAAATAACCGATAACGTAAATCGGGTTTCTAAAAACTTAAATAGAATTTTCTTTAATTAATAATTTTGTTAGTATTTTTTTTTTTTGATAATTTAATTGATTTTAGTGTAAGTTTTTTCTTAATTTACTATTTTTTGTCAGTTTGTGATAACTTATACAGCCGCTGGCTAGACTCCAATCCACACAGTTGGGATTCACTTTTGGGAGGGGCTATAATATTCGTACGTGCTACCCAAAAAGGTGAGTTAAATTTATAGTCAACAAATTCAATGTAGTTTTAGTTACAGTAAGAATAAATGCAATTATGCATACAAAGAATATTTACAAAGTGAACTTTTACCATAAAAACAAAACTTGATCAAGGGTAGTGCTAATGCCAACGGCATTCTCTTCTTCGACTTTATAAAAACTTGGGTAGGTACCTATATCTTTTACAATATTTCTTTTTTTTTAATTTGACATTTGGATATTTGCGTGGATAGACCTATTACAACTTCTCACTTTTCTGTTTATACTGATTATAATGACAATCTTGAGAATTACAGACACCTACTAAATTCATCAATAACCCAAAGTTAAAGCTTCCTTAAAGCTTAAAGCATCCGATCTGTACTTATAGGTATATCGCGGGTACGGGCAAAGAAAAACTGATCTAAAAAAGTTACAAATTCCAGGGATGTGTGATTTCAACAATATTGAACAAATTTCTTAAAATTTTCATGAAAATATGTTCAGGTGTGTTGAAATTTTGTGCCTTTGTCTCTTTGGAAGCAAAGGTCAAGAAGTGCGTACCTCCGAAATTACAAGAAAAAGATACTCAAAACCTCGTGAGGTTAATTACCAACAATTAGGTACATAGAGATACTTGCATGAATAACCCTGGTACGATTCCCAGCGAATAGAGGGTAAAACCCCTGTCCTAATCCAGGACGTTAATTCAAATAAAATCGTTGGTGTTAGGAAGGGCATCCAGACGTAAAAAATGTGCCAAAACCAATCAACTTCAACCATGAGGTTGAACAACGTCGACCCTGCTTGAGCGGGATAAGACAGAGTAAAATAAGAAGAATCCTTCAAATAATGTCTAGAAAGTTGAGATTATTGGACAATTAGACATTTCTACACTCTAAGAGAAGAAGAAAAAACGTTATACCTTCTGAATTATATTTAAAAAAAAAAGTTTGACACCAGTTAAAATAATTATGTATTGCCGTGTATTAGATTCCATAAGTCACTATCTGGATAATTTGCTTGCACCTACCACAAATAACACATATAATCACACTCACAATCAAAATACAAGACAATCAGGACTATTACAAATTACACAAATACATAAATCACTAACCCAAAGACATTTCTTTTATTTAGGACAAAAACTTTTTAATATATTACCAACAGAAATTAAAGCCTTGAAAAATGTACCACTCCTATTGAAAAACAGAACTAAAAAATACATCCTAACTAACCAAATAACACTACAAAAATTATTACCACTGGCATGATTCCTTTTTTAAGAAAACACTTGAACCACTTCTTGATCTCTTCTTCTTTTACTTTACTTTTAAAATTCTCATGAATTTTTTTTTCTTCTACTTGTTGTTACTCTTTCTTAACTTAAAAATAACTCTTTTTTTTTCTCTTGTATCTCGCCACCAGATCTAATCTGAATGGGATACAAAATACTTCCATATTTTATTACTCTTTGAAATAGTCTCTTTTTAAATGTATTAAAATGTTATGTCTGTATAAGAGACCTCAAATATACAATAAAAGTAATATATTACAACAACAACAAAAATATATATGTACGTCCTACATATTAGATATATACGTACATTGTATACATTGGAGTCTTAATAATTCCTCGTATTCATCAGGAAATTAACTGAAAACCGCAGATTAGAAAATAAGAAATACACGCAAACATACAAGTAATGCATTTTGCATTACTCGAATAGTAATGCAAATTGCGGATAATTTAGATAATTATAATATCTATGCATATTTGCATATAAAAAACAATACTTTTTCATGAGTATTTCATAGCCTTTGTTATTTCCTAGCAATGAGACAGCATCAGCTCCTGTAGATACGATTGTGGTCTGTGTTGTAGCTTGCCCATCCAATAGCATGCCTCCCCTCTGATGGGCGAGAAATTACTCAGTGCTTTCCATTAAGGTGCTGGTTCAAGACGAGCGAACCTGAAGGCATTTCTTACAAGCAACTAATGTATTTATGTATAAATCCCTTACAGAACCGCATACAAAAATTGTGAGCTCTGTACATTTTCTGTTTCTAAAGACGTAATATTGAATTTACTCCAGTCAAAACCATTTCACATGCTTGTGCATTCTGTTTCAAAATGTAGTGAAAATAATCACAGTATGGTTCCTTCATGAAAAAAAAGGAATACATTTGTTCCGATTAAATTTAATAAACATTTGTTTTTCTCCATCTAAAATCAAAAATAAATTGCGGTTCTGTAAGGGATAAGCAAATTTTGAACACATTTTTTGTATACTCTGGGATTTGAACCCGGGACCTTCCACACGACAATCGAGTTCCATACCACTGAGCGTCATGCCCACTTTCCTGCCCACTTTCTCTGAATCCTTCCACTTTGCCTTTTCTTCAACCTGCTTGGGGTTGGCATTGGTCGGTCTCTTTCACATTATGGTTGAGGTTGGTTACACTGGCACTCTTTCTCTCACTTTTTACGGCTGGATCATCTTCCCAACACCAACCCTGTACAGTAGTGTACAGGGCGCTAATGATTTGTGTTAGTTTATTTTGGCTGGCATGTCAAAGCTGGAACCTTATGTGTTTAACGTCTCCCAGCAGACTAACTTTATCTAAATGTAAATGAGGCATAAGAATAATATGCACCTATTATTATTCAACACTTTATCTTAATATATAAATGTCAAAGTCACTCACTGACCACTGACCACTGACTGATCATCGCTCTACAGCCCAAACCGTAAGTCCTAGGAAGCTGAAATTTGGTAGGTAGCTTTGTCTTATAGTCTAGATGTGCAATAAGACGGGATTTTTCGAAACTCCCACTACAACACCTGCCATTGGCGAAAAAGGATTTTTTGCTTTCACGGCCATGCCTCGGCCCGCAAAGCGGGCGACAGCCGCTAGTTAGTTATAAATGGACATATGTACAATACAAATAATTATTTTAACAATGAAAAAAATGTAAACAATATATACAATAAAAATGAAAAAGAATAGAAATAGAAATAAAAATATATAGAAACATATCTCCTAACTAAAGGACGGGGTTATTGCCTATGGCAATCTCTTCCACCCAAACCCTTGAGTGGGTGGAAGAGATTGCCTACTATACAATTTACTAATTTTATATTACACTTAAAAGTTGGGACCAGTTACACTGGCGAGTGGCACTAGGCTGGCAGCGTTGCACGCAAGGTGATCTGGATTCAAATCCCAGCAGGGTAGAAACTTATACTTTGGATGCCTGGGGTCCCCTTACAATATCAGTAGTGAGAGAAAATGTGTTAATATTTGTATGAGTAATGAGCAGTGGTGGCACTTCCTGAAATAAAGAAATTAATGCAATAGAATTTGAAAAGTGAAGAAGGCTCTTTGGCGCTACCCACAAGGTTAGGCGCTACCCACAAAAATAGTTTATTTTTGGCCTTGTCCTTCACTACATTCAACTTTACTACACTCACAACTAACATACACTTACACATTAAGATCCAAGCCTTATTATCCTCTGTAACACACTTACCTACATAATGTCGGTACTTCGGTTACAGATATTTGTAAGGACACCTTCCGGTGCTCTCATTTTGACCTGTCAGCACCTCAATGAGATGTATTGTTATTCCTTGCCCATCAGAGTTGAGGAATATCTACTTATACGATATGGGCGAGCCACAGCACAGACCCCATGTGTGTACATATCAAGTTGATTTTTTTTAGTTATCATTTTCGTGTGAATAGCGATGTGATCTCACAATTTCTCAAACTTGCTGTACTAAATCTTTGCTGAACTTGGGACTCGAACCACCGACCTCCGGTGACGGCTCACGACTCTGCCGCCTTATCGATCTAGCTACAACTAAGTTCGGTAGTTGATTTCAATGTACATAATAAATATCGCGTCAAGTAGTAAATAACAGCTAGAAATACTCTCATTATGATGGATCTCCTATCTTGTATTTATTGTGCCTCTTGTTCTTCACACGGTTCAACACTTACATAATTATATACATATAGGTAATATAGGTATACATAGATTAGTATACAGGGTGGAAAATGTGGACATAAAACACCACCTTACACCCAAAATCACCTAACATGTCAAAAACCACCAAGCACTTGGTCGATATTTCGACCAAAACGGTTCGCCTCATTTTCAAGGGCATTAAATTTGTGCCAAAAAATTTGGATCGCCTCATTTTCGGCCCAAAAAAATCTTTTCGGCCCAAAAAAATCGACTGAGACTGGCCGTTTCGCCTGCCTGGCTGTTCAATATCTTAAGTGGTTCTCGAGATACTAGGGGTGGGGTTGAGACTTTATGATTATTGCTCATACTGTATAAGTTGTATAACAGATAGATGGGTATAATAAATTTGCACATGAGTTATACGCTTAACCTAATAGGTTAGAACGGATAATTATTTATCTTCCCGTCCGTAACTTGAAGGTACCAAACAACTACTGTATGCTCAGAAAGTTCCCTATATTGATGAGACGGTAGATTCTTTATTTTAGGCTATGACATAAATCTTTCAATTTTGGGCTAATATGACATAGATCTTCGAATTTTGAGCTATGACATAATATTCGTGAGTTATTTTTGGTAAATTCATGATTCAATTCAATTTTATTTACGAGTATTTGTAATTTTGTATTGTTATTTTACAAATTGTACATTTATATTGTGCTGGAAACTATCTATGTGCTGGAAATTTACAAACCACCTATTCAAATTAACCTCACCCAGCCTGTGTATGTCCGAGAATAGCCAACATCACGAGGGTTCGTATTTAAATGGTCACCCATTCAAGTCATATAGCTTCTCTGGACGTTGCTTATCAGTGACAAAACTAGAACAGGTGAATACAACGTGCCATCAACGCTTTCTATTGGAGAATTTATTTGACGAATGGTCTACACACAACTTTTGTTAAACCTATACGATGGCTTTCGCTTTCATATAAAAAAATAAATAAATAATAATAACACTCTTTAGTGGAAGGTAACCATCAGGTGAGATTAATGCTCAAAGCATTTTCTACCACCTAACCCTTAGGTGGTCACAAACTCAAATTAATGAGGAAAAATGAATACACTGGGTGAGATTCGAACCAACAGATCCCTACTCTACCTCCAACAGACTAGCGCGTTAACCACTTGACTACCAGGTAGCGTAATTTAGGTAGCGTGGGGATCTAATGGTTCGGATTCCATCTGGTCCATGCAGCATGAACCACTTAACTACCAGGGCATTTCTTTTTTTTTTTCAAAATTTTGACATGAATTTGTATTTTTCAGAGCCCTATCCTATTGGTACCTATCCTATTGGGATTTTATCCATTATTTGACCACAGTGCATTTCTAACCGTTTCTATACAGTATGTTTCAGAAAAGGTGGCCACCCCCTCGTAACTTTTGAACGCGACCGAATTTTTCAATTCTGTAAAGTCCTAGGTATAGGAAGTGCCCTATGGCCCATCCTGTGGTCATATTTATTTTTGGCCGCGGTCGGCCCTTCCGGCTTTTAGGCCATATTTTTTCATTTTTACCGCGAATTTTAAATGGAATGCTATATTTTTTATTCCTGTTAATTAAAGTCCAAGTTAGGCTGAGTATTATGAGCTTTTAAAATTTTCAAAAACCTTATCAGGGGCGGAGCTAGTAGGGTGCAAGTTTCAAAATTGTTACACCCTGTATTTCAGCGTTAGTTAGATTTTTTAGTACTTTTTTTATGTTCATAGGTTCAAAATATTGTTTTACACCATATGAAATCAAAAAAAATATTCTTGTTTACTTCTAATCAGGGTCATAGTAAGGTTTTTGTAAAAGTACTTTTTTTCTCACGTCAATTTTTCCGTAAATTAATGGTGTTCTCGAAATTGGCATTTTTAGAGGTGAAAGTCTGCAGTGACATATGTTTTTTATGCTTGAAATCGAAAGAAAACTTTACGGAGAAGCGATTAAAATCATAAAAAAAGCCATTTAACCTGCTAGTTTTTTCACGACAGTGTCCGGTAAAGTGGGTGAATTTCGTATTGGATTTTTTTGTTGTTGAGGAAACACAATTGGCATAGAAAATAAAAAATATCTAATAAGGGAATATTACTTCAATAAACATAACTAAATTCGAAATTAAATGAAAATTATTTCTTCTAAATCAGTGCCGGATATTTTTTTTTTTTCTCTCTCTCTTTTTTTTTCACTTTTCAAAGTTCAAGTTGTATCAAAAATAATTATCGGATAATGCTGCTTCTAAAGTCGGCCTAGGGGTCCCCTCTTGAGACAATTTTTTTTTTTTTTTAGTGGGATTTAACGTCGCTTTCAACTGCCATGGTCATATCACGACGGGGGTTTTACCCTCCATTCGCAGGAAACTCACAAACCTGCTACTCACATTGACCTCACCCAGCCTGAGTGGGGCCGGGAAAAGCCAGCGTCACGAGAATTAGAATTTGAATGGTCACCCATCCAAGTCTTAACCTCGCTGGATGTCGCTTAACTTCGGTGTTCTGAAGGGAACCGGTGTATTCAACATGCCATCGACGCTGGCTTGAGACAATTTTAGTTGGTAAGTTGGTAAAATCTGTAGAAAACACATTGTCAATGATTCTGGAGTCAGTCCGATGGCGCTTTGAAAGCAACAATTCTTGTAGGATCACCGAAGTTAAGCAACGTCCAGCGAGGAGAAGACTTCGTGATGCTGGCATTCCGGCCTAACCCAGGCTGGGTGAGATAAATGTGTTTAGGAGGTTGGTGAGTTTCTTGCGAATGGAATGTAACACCCCCGTTATGATATGACCATGCAGTTGAAACGCGATATTAAACCCAAATTTAAAAAAAATCATACTGGTGTTGCTAGTAATGAATACCAGGTCTCTAAATAAAAATCTAATTATCTCGAAATTTAATAGAAAAAAAATACCAGGTCAAGTACCAAACTCTTGAGGGTGAAAATTAAACCAATTCAATTATTTTAAAGAGGCGAAGAGAGAGAGAGAGAAAGAGAGAGAGAAAAAAAAATTATCCGGCACTGATTTAGAAGAAATAATCTTCATTTAATTTCGCATTTAGTTATGTTAATTGAAGTATTATTCCCTTATTAGGTATTATTTATTTTCTATGCCAATTGTGTTTCCTCAACAACAAAAAAAAATCCAATACGAAATTCACCCACTTTACCGGACACTGTCGTGAAAAAACTAGCAGGTTAAATGGCTTTTTTTATGATTTTAATCGCTTCTCCGTTAAGTTTTCTTTCGATTTCAAGCATAAAAAACATATGTCACTGCAGACTTTCACCTCTAAAAATGCCAATTTCGAGAACACCATTAATTTACGGAAAATTTGACGTGAGAAAAAAAGTACTTTTACAAAAACCTTACTATGACCCTGATTAGAAGTAAACAAGAATATTTTTTTGATTTCATATGGTGTAAAACAATATTTTGAATCTATGAACATAAAAAAGTACTAAAAAATCTAATTAACGCTGAAATACAGGGTGTAACAATTTTGAAACTTGCACCCTACTAGCTCCGCCCCTGATAAGGTTTTTGAAAATTTTAAAAGCTAATTATACTCAACCTAACTTGGACTTTAATTAACAGGAAAAAAAATATAGCATTCCATTTAAAATTCGCGAGAAAAATAAAAAAATATGGCCTAAAAGCCGGAAGGGCCGACCGCGGCCAAAAATAAATATGACCACAGGATGGGCCATAGGGCACTTCCTATACCTAGGACTTTACAGAATTGAAAAATTCGGTCGCGTTCAAAAGTTACGAGGGGGTGGCCACCTTTTCTGAAACATACTGTATAGAAGATATATCTTCTTCTTTTTCTCTCTCTTTTTCTGACATGTCATTCGTAGCACTATGTCAAGACCATTCGTCAAATACAAAATAATATTTTTTCTCCATTTACCTATCCACTGCACTGGTAGTCAAGTGGTTAACGCGCTAGTCTGGTAATCCAGGTAGCGTGGATCCGTTGGTTCGAATCCCCGTCCATGAATTTTTCCTCATTAATTTGAGTTTGTAACCACATAATAATATGACTCTGAGAGTTAGGTGGTAGAAAATGCTTTGAGCATTAACCTCGCCTGATGGTTACCTTCCACTAAAGAGTGTAATTATTATTAAAATGAAAGCGAAACCCATCGTATAGGTTTAACAAAAGTTGTGTGTAGACCATTCGTCAAATAAACGCTCTACTAGAAAGCGTTGATGGCACGTTGAATTCACCTGTTCTAGTTTTGTCACTGATAAGCAACGTCCAAAGAAGCTATATGACTTGAATGGGTGACCATTATTATTATTATTATCCAGAATTTGGCCAGGAGCCACTGAATCAACTTTTTGCTCATGGTGTAGTCAAAGCTCCGCCAGGCATAAGGCGCATTAAATTCAACCTTGAGCGCTGGATTTGTTTTGAATACTGGAAGAGAATGAGAGAGATGGTTTTGAATACTGGAAGATGAGATGGTTTGGCTGGGCTTTACTTGCTCAGGGTGACTTATTGTTTTTTTTTTTAATTATAAATATACATATAACTACCTATATATACTATTTTTTTACCTTTTCGCCTGTAGCGTCGATCAAAACTTGGTTCAAAATAATTTGAGAGGATTAAAGGTGAAAATCATGAACCTCGCTTCAGTATAAATGTTTTTTTCTCCATAAATAATAAATACAGATTACGGACCCAAACCTAGGGTGTAGAGTCGGGTTAGGAAAATACATAAAATACATAAGCCGTAGGGCCATGCCCATGCTCCATGCAGGGTTTCTAAAAAGTAGGGTTTTTTTTAGTAGGGTTTGTTAAAATTTTGCCTGGCTATTTATCGGATATAACCAATGTTTTGGGTACCCTTGAAAATGCATGTCTATCGAATTAGGACTGTATGCAAAAATTCAGATTTCTATTTTCAATTGTTAAAATCTTGTGAATCTTGCTATAGAATCTCGGACTTTGAACGCACTGTATATTTTTTTTTAAAAGCCAGCCTCTATGGCGTAATGGTTGTGACTAATGCCCGTAGTCCAGAGTTCCCGAGTTCGACTCCCGGTTGGGGCAGATTTTCGACAAAAGTTCTGTTCCATCCAAACACGTGAGGCTGGCATTTCCGGCACTACCCAGGCTGGGTGAGGTTAATGTGTGTAGCTGTTACGATTCCCAGGGAATGGAGGGTAAAACCCTCGTCCTGACTACTTCAAATCAGGACGTACATCAGAATTAGAATCAACTGGTCACAATAGATCTAAATAGAGATCGGTGTGATAATTGATGCTTCTCTTGTGGAACTCCAACCAGTCTATTAAAAATCGTCAAAATATTTATATAAAAAATACAAATTACTCAAAAATAACTCATCTAATAAAAAATAGTCCATAAAAAACAGCCAATCCTGATAGTGGAGTCGGAATGTCTACCACTCTCTGATGTCCTTAAGGTGACGCAAGTCAAATTTCGGATCCAAGGTGAATTTTCGAGGCATTAAGATTAATTCATTTTCGAAAAAACTGGTTTTTCATTCACATGTCTCCTCTTTTTCTGCTTGGCATTGCGAAGATTAACATATATGCGGAAGCGAGAGATAATACAAACAAAATCGGAAGTAAAATATCTGGGGTGAGCAATATTTTGTGGTTTAATCGATCTATTTATACTGCCCGATTAGGACTAATGAGTCCCATTATTTCAGCAGTAAGCCCAAGACGTATTATCATGTGGTCAAAATCCCAAATGGGAGGGTAACTTGTTATGTCCCGGCTCGAACCCACGACCTCTGGATTACCAGTGAGACGCCTTGACCACTGAGCCACCGGGGCAGATTGAGCTATGTGCCTCGTAACCTGGAGGTCCGCAGTTCGAGTCCCAAATTTCAGCAAAAATTTAGTAAAGCACACATCGTGAATAACGTGATTTAACGCAAAATGTGATAACTTTTTATGATTTGAAATTTTGAAAATAGATATCTAGGTACTTAAAGCCAGCCTCCGTGGCGTAATGATTGTGACTACTGTCCGTAGTCAAGAGGTCTCTAGTTCGACTCCCGATTGGGGCAGACTTTTCAAAGAAAATTCTGTCCCTTCCAAACAGTTGAGACTGGCATTTCCGGCCCTACCCAGGGTGGGTGAGGTTAATGTGGGTAGCTGGTACGATTCCCAGCAAATAGAGGGTAAAACCCCCGTCCTGACTATCTCAAATCAGGACGTTAAAACCGAATAGAATCAACGGGTCACAATAGATCTAATTAGGTCGCAGCGTTAATTGTAAGGGTTTCACTGAAAACCCTGCAACCAGATCAGATAATAATAATATAATAATAATAAATACTTATCCAGAGTTGTTCAAAATATAAATTCCTTCAACTATGCACACCAATTACTCATGCACCCAACACCTGGATAGACACAATGTGAGAACGCGTGTTAACTTGTGCGAAATTGAATTATATCTTCATCATACACCTGTTTTAGCCTTGAAAAGATGTATACCCTCAGATATATAATTATACATAATACATAGGTCTATGTCATGTGATATGCAGGTAATTTATATAACTCTCTCTGTTTGTTTCCAAGTCTGGATCTTGTGCCAATATAGTGTTGGTTGTTTGTAGTCTTGTTTGTAAACAACTTAATTACGACTAAATAAACCAGCTGGAAAACTTGTCATTCTGGTCAAAATGGGTAGGTACCTAATGTATCTACGTAATATAAGTAAATATCAACAAACAAAAAAATTAAACTATTTATAACATATAAAAAATGACTTCCAAGTCTGAGAAACGAGGCACTGTGCCCATCACAGAATATAAGTTAAGTTTTAAGTTATCATATTTGTGTTGATCACTTTCGTGATATCACAACTAGTCAAACTCGCTTTACAAAATCTACGCTGAAACCGGGACTTGAACCACCGACCTCCAAGTTACAAGTCCGCCGCCGAGCCGCTTTATCGATCAAGTTACTGAGGTCGGTACCTAGGTAATATACTCGTACACCTAACTGTTGAGGAAAAAAATTGAAGCATACGATTTCTTTTTGGTCAAGAACAATGCCTCTATACATTTTTTTTGTAGCACAGCATTGCCAGGAGACTCCTTTATTTTCGGATTATTTTATATGTATTTATTTTTTATGCTCTATACTACTCTATAGTGTTGCCGCCATTCGAAGTTACTTCTACAAAGAACCACTCATTTTTCATTAAGTATGTGAAAGTGGACCCTAGACATCGAAAGTAGAAAATTTCCTACCCAGCTGGGATTCGAACACACGTCAAGTCCTGTCCTCGGCAACTTTTGATTATTGCACCCATTTTTCAGAGGGAGTGTCACGTTTGGCTATCTTAATCCTGGTGTCTTGACTGACATTTGGATTTGACATTCTAGAGAAATCTTGCGTAAATTGTGTAGTAAATAAATAAAATATGTAAATATAGGTACCTAACGTTGATAATAAATAAATTTTCATGACAGTTAAATCCCGCTCTTGACAGATATTAAATACTAGAGAGCTTAGCTAATAGGTATATTTGAGAGGAGAGAGAGGCCTATTCATACAGCCATAGGAAAGTGACTATTTAAATGTAAGATGCATTTTGTTTACCGCCACAAGGCAAGAATGTTACATCTCTGGTATGTCGTAACTCTTTCTAGGAATAGGTACATTACATAGGAGCAAACTCAAAAGTAGATAATAATATTCATTAACCAGAATTGAAGTATACTACACATGACTACACGCAATTCATTTACATTTTATTTTATACGTATAATTTAAAAAAGCTAAAAGATTTTAACCATAGTAATACTCTTTAGTGGAAGGTAACCACCAGGCGAGGTTAATGCTCAAAGCATTTTCTACCACCTAACCAACCATCAGAGTCTTATGTGTTCACTGTTCACTAACTCAAATTATAATTTGATCAATTTTTCCTCAATAATTATTGAGGAAAAATTGATGCACTAGGTGGGATTCGAACCAACGGATTCCTACGCTACCTGTGGATTACCAGACACTTAACTATCAGTGCACGGCTTTTACTTAGATTGACAAAACGATTTTACTTAGTTAACCTACGTAAAGTAAAAGTACCTGCTGTATGAAAGTAAAGCTCCCTTGGCATTTTTTGAGGAAATATCAACATCAACATTCAACATTACTAAAAACTTACTTCACTTTTCTAAATCCTTTACTTTATTTTCATTTTAATACCGGTAATACCGTCACTGGTCGTTACTGAAACTAGTAACCACTCATTTTTCCTCAAATTACAGATTAGAAAAAATCATACCCTGCTAGGAATCAAACCCGGGTCATATATCCGGCGAGCGGATCCCATTGTCCTCCACGGTGACTAGTTTTAAATTAATCAATGCAAATCAATATTCTAATCAGTTCTTTAAATTAGCAATCAGAATACAAGGTAACTTTAATCAGTAGTTCTGAAAGCTTTCATTCTAAAGCATACCTGTTTCTGTAAAAAAAAAAAAAAAAAAAAAAAAAAAAAAAAAAAAAAATGTACAAAAGAATAATAATAAAGAAAACACTTAAAGACGTCCACTTTTTTTCCGTTATTACTAAGAATTTTATTAGTAACAGATATTGAAATTTTGATGAAAATTGATGGATGGGTGAGAAATTTATCACTCCAATATACCGTATTGTCCTATTCCAAACCTAAAGCAGGCTGGGTGAGCTTAATGTGGTTAACTGGTTGTTAAGTCTCTAGCAAAAGCAATGGGAAACGCACTTTTCGATTTATCCTTACTATACATAGCAGCTGAAATAGACGCTTTAGTGGAAAGCAACCACTAGGTTTATGCTCGCATTTTCTACCATGTACGTGACCTTATTATTATGTGGTCACATACCTACTTATACTTAAGGTACCTGTATTGGAAATTTTCATACACAAGGTGGAATCCGAACCATCAAATCCCCATTCTACCTGAATTACGCTACCTGGTATAGTCAAGTGGTTAACGCGCTAGTCTGGTAATCCAGGGATCCGTTGGTTCGAATCCCATACAGTGCATGAATTTTTCCTCATTAATTTGAGTTTGTGCCCACATAATAATAAGACTCTAAGGGTTAGGTGGTAGAAAATGCTTTGAGCATTAACCTCGCTCGCCTGGTGGTTATCTTCCTCAAAAGGGTGTTGTTATTATTATATATTATTATTAATTACCAGACTTTAACCACCGTAACCACCAATGTATGTAGCACGCGGGTCACTCTAAATAACTACCCAACTCTCACCTTAGCTACTTAATGAGGTGAGAGATTTACAACCCACCGATTGCCAACCAGATTTAACCCCGGGCATTTCTAGGGAAGCAATTAAAAGCATAAAATGCAATAGACTAGTCGCCGACCTAGAAGTGTCTTAATTTTTTGATAGGATTACATAACGCTGTCTTTACACCTGCCTGATGGGCCCATAGACCTGTTGGGGATTAAATAGATCTGAAACATTATGGTGGAATGTTGGTCCAGTGTGAAATCAAAAGACAAATAATGTGAAAGTACTAAAAAAAAAATTGAAAAAAAGATTTTGTGCAATATCCATGAACGAGAAAAAAGTACTAGATATCTGAAGTTCTAAAATTTATTGTTATTACTTTCTTTTACCTATAAGATATAGAAAGTATTGATTTTTTCAGTTTATGGTAATTTTATGTTGTTGTTGTTGTTTAACATCTCTGTAACATCTAGGTCAGCGGTTCCCAACTTTTTTACCTTGGGGGCCCATTAATATTTTAAAATAATTTTGCGGGGCACCCCGTACTTATTTTGCACTATTTTAATATTATTTCTTGAGTTTCGACCAGCATCCGCGGCCCAGTAGCCAGCGGCCCACAGGTTGAGAACCGCTGATCTTGGTCATTAGAGACGGGGTTTTAACCTCCATTTCCTACAGACTCCAAAACATCCCACCCACGTAATTTGACGGACGCGCTGGACTATAAAGTTCCCCGTCGTGATATGACCATGCAGAAAAAAAGTTGAAAAATTAAATAAATAAAAGTAAAATGTCCTCTCAAAAACCAGCAAACTCTCCACTGGAAAATATCCTTGTTGTTCCCTCATACTTACGAGTACTCACAGCTCAGAATCTCTGATCATTCCCATTTCAATCCTTGATGTTCTCATCCATTTCATCATCCATTCTCATGTTCCCCGAAATTCTTTGCTTGAAGATTTCTAACAAATGCATTCCTCTAAACTCTAAGGGCGAAATTAATAGACAAATTATATATCACAAGTCATTGTTAAGCGTCGGTTTTCCCTATCTTAAACAGTACGCAATCCGTGACTTAGCGCCACAGAGGTATTACAAAAACGTCTATTAATTCCGCCCTAAAGGGATAATGGAATAAGAAATTCAAATGAAAACTTCATTGCGAAACGATTTCTCGTGGTTATTGAATTATTGAAATACAGTGATTTAGGTGAGTGGAATTTTCCTTTACGAATAAATATTAAGATCACTTACAACTACAAGAGATTTAAATAATGGATATAAAAAATATAATCACTAAACTGAATCGTGTGCTAATCTTTGATTGAATTTCATGAACTCCTTAATCTCTTTGAGGTCAAGATCGACTTTTTTTCATCTTATCATCTCACTAAGGACATCCAGAATTCTATTTATATCTCGAACTCTTCTAAATCTGCCGATTCATCCTGATGGTTAATTGGTTACAGAGGACAATGCCAACAGTTCAGGATCATGAGAAGTAGATGCCACCAAAGATTTATTAATCTATTTGATCGGTGGATCAATGGATCTATCTGTTCACCCGGTGAATCCAGGTGATGAACCGGAGATAATTTAATCCATTTGTTCTGAATGATGTGTGAAATGATTGACCTTGGTGTAGGTCAGGTAGGTATGCTCAAATAGTCATCCATAACTATTATACATATTAAGGGCCAAATTAAGGAGCGCAGTAGCGTCACTAAATAAGAAAGTCACTAAAACAACAAGTCTTTAGTCTTACTTCTTGGTTTAATTGCGGAACAGACTTTTCAGACAGAAATTCTGTTCCTTTCAAAAAAATGAGGCTGGCATTTTCCACACTACCCAGGCTGAGTGAGGTAGATGTGGGCAGCTGGTACGATTCCCAGCGAATGGAGGGTAAAACCCCAGTCCTAATCTAGACTTTAAATTAAATAGAATCGGCGTTAGGAAGGGCGTCCAGCCGTAAAAATGTGCCACAACCAACTAGCCTCAACCATGAGGTTGAACAATGTCGACCCCAAGTAGGTTTGAGAAAAGGCAAAGTGAAAGAAGAAGTCTTAGTTGTGATTGGGTATATTTAAATGAAGTGTAATTAATTAATAGAAAATATACAGAATTAATTAAAAAAAAAAAAAAAAACAAAGCCATTAAACAATATTCTATCTCACAATAAAATGTTGACACACTTAAATAAATGAAAAAAAAAAAAAAAAAAAAAAAAATCTATCGGCAGAGAGAGAGAGAAAAAAAAACTCAAATTAAAAGGAAATACCTAGTCTTCCTTATGGTTCTGCAAATGGACCAAAGAATTGTGCGAAAATACTGTGGAAAATTTGCATCACAAAATTCTTGGTTTCCTGTTTACGAGATATAGACAACTTATCAACTCGTAATCCTCTAGTGGCTTTACCTTGTGGTTTATTTTTGTTTTCATGATCTTATAAATTGGAATCTACATAGGAGAAGAAAAAAAATCTCGATTGCCTCAAGCCATAAACATGAAATAAGGTGCTAGGTAGGTTCGAACAAAACTTTGCCAGAACTCTGTGGACTTTAATTTCAACGTAAAAAAATATTTTCAAGTTCGGAACGTGAGAGAATCAAGTAAGATCACGAAACCAAATTAAATAATGATGGGTTTTTTTGTTACTTATTCGACTTTTTTAAACTGAAGGGAACCTTACAAGCACGCAACTCCCAACATGCAACTTTCTGCCCATAGGACTCTTGATTTAAATTTTGATTTCTTTAAAGGAGTTTTTAAAAAAGGTACTATTTCACAGTGTTTTAGAACTATATTTATATGGTGATTTATAGTGGACGAAATTTGCGCCGGGGCTCGTCGCGATGATTTCACCAAAAATATTCTGTTGTGTTTGTCTAGTTTCATTATTAATCTAATTTTTGTTCAACGTCTGTTTAACAACTAGTAATTCTATGAACTGTAAACCTCACACAGACTCTCTTATTGGATTACTAGCGGGCTGTCGCCCGCTTTGCGGGCCGAGGCATGGCCGTGAAAGCAAAAAATCCTTTTTCGCCAATGGCAGGTGTTGTAGTGGGAGTTTCGAGAAATCCCGTCTTATTGCACATCTAGACTATAAGACAAAGCTACCTACCAAATTTCAGCTTCCTAGGACTTACGGTTTGGGCTGTAGAGCGATGATCAGTCAGTGGTCAGTGGTCAGTGGTCAGTGAGTGTCTTTGACATTTATATATAGAGATAATTGTCATATCAAGCTTCAGGCCATCGAGACGATTCATTCAATACCGAACTCAACGGGCTTTTATTTAAAAAAAAAAAAAATCAACCGGCCCCTTATGGGGCCCTTTTTGTCAAGGTGCAAAAAATCGTTTTCCTTAGAAAAATCGTTTTCAATTTCCATTAAAACAGCCCCACATTCGGCTTCTTCCTGGATGTTGCTTGACATCAGTGATTTGACGTGTTATCAACGCTGACCCTTGATTTTATTCAATTTTTCACACTTAGAGTTGTCGCGCTAATCAATAGATTATCTTTAATTAACACTTAATTTTAGTCAATGGGCCATGGGGTGGTTAACTACCAATGTAGTTGACTTGTGACAGATAAAAATAGCATAGTATAGACTATAGAGGGTACATAATTATTGAATTATGTAGATATGTATTGCAATTTGCTGATTCACAATCTAGTAATCAACACCCAGGTACTTGATCGTAAATTATTCAACATAAAATATCACAGGTATTTAATCATTACAAGTCTAATTGCTCTAATGACAAACATGTTATCTTTATATTAATCAGTTTTTAAGTTATGCTGTAGTGATTATTGAATTATTGCATTACCTGAGGATATCTTTAACAAGGGGCCTTGGTTTGTTGATATTTTATTTATGTAAGGTACCGACCTCAGTAGCTTGATCGATAAGGCGGCGGACTTGTAACTTGGAGGTCGGTGGTTCAAGTCCCGGTTTCAGCGTAGATTTAGTAGAGCGAGTTTGAGTAGTTGTGATATCACGAAAGTGATTAACACAAATATGATAACTTTATTTATGTAAGGTACCATACTTTGATGCAGTGATAGTCATAGAATGTTACATCTCTAATACCTATGTCTCAACTCTTGCTAGGAATACTCGTAACGCAGGTGGAAACTGTAAAGCAGGTATTCAATAGCCAAATTTGAAGGATAAAATAATAATAATAACTATCGCCTTATTTATACTGCCCGATTTGGACTATTAAGTCCCATTATTCCAGCAGTAAGCCCAAGACGTATTATTATGTGGTAAAAATCCCAAATGGAGGATAACTTGTCATGTCCCGGCTGGTTTTCGATCCCGCCACCTCTGGAATCTCTGGATTTACAGAGTGCCGCCTTTACCACTGAGCAACCGGGACAAATATGAGAAATTTTATATCTTTGCTGTCCCGTTAGACAGACATATAATACCCAAATTTAAATTTGTTTTCTATGCCTAAGTATAATTTAAAAAGGATTTCAATCGGTTCAGGTAAAGTTCAAGTATACGATTTGTTTGTGGTGAAGGATTTTCTGAAAAAAATTTCAAATTCTCTGAGGAAGCACTATTTTTTTGATATTTTTTGTGGCAACATCAACAACTAAGATCAAAAACAACAACTTTTCTAAATCTTGAACTTTATTTTTACTCCGGTAATGGCCTCACCAACAGACTCACATCAATTGAATACTTAACTTCATTACTCAGCAAAGCTTACTGAAACGTATTTCAGTTTTTTCAAAAGGGTGAGTCTATCAACTGTTAAACTAATTGCTTTATTATTGTTATTATTATTATTATATTATGCTTTATTAGCTAAGACAAGGTAAAATATATACAGTAAAATAAAATGAAATGAAATTATAAAAATAAAAAAATAGATTGAACAATGTAACAAGAACAACAAATAGAATAAAGCTAATGTCCTTTTACCTACAGGGCGGGGTTATTGCTTGTGGCAATCTCTTCGACCCAACCCTTGTTTAATCAACTCTTAATTTTAATAAATGGTCACTATTTGTCATAGATAAACATTTGTCATAGTTAAACACCCCAACATCACTCATCAGTTGATTAGCTTAATCACCCTATTTAAATGTGATTCATAAACGCACCCTAACTTTTGTCCTCAGCCATTCACTAGACTGACTAGACTATTCATAACATACCTATACATAATTATATACACACAATTCAAGGTTTCTAAACAGACGTTATAGTGTATTTTAACTACACGAATTTTCATGGATTCAATCAATGCTAATGCTCGCGGTTCAAAATACCTGAGGCACCATTGAAGCTTTAAAATTTTATGAAGAATCCAATAGCCTAGCTTTAAAATAACCTGTTTTAAAGCTTCCAGTAAACTTTTAATACGTATAATTATTTATTGTCCAAAATGAGGTTTCGTAACTTAATCTGATACATTATAATAACTAGTTGTTGTAGCAGCGTAAGCTAGGACGAGCTGTTTTGATGATATCTAACCGGGTCAGTAGTAATTATGTACCTAGTTTTATGGACGAATTAATCTTCTATAAATTTTTATGAAACAGTTTTAATCGTCCGTTAAACAATATTTGACTAAACACACTTCAATTTTAGTCGTTCAAATTTGAAGTTCAAATCATCGCAAAGTTGATTGAAGAACATGAAATAATGCAACCACTAATAAATTAACATGATTATTATTTGACCTGGATGTAGGACCCTCGATGAAATTAATAATAAGGTAACCACCAGGCGAAGATAATGCTCAAAGCATTTTCTATCACCTAACCCTCAGAGTTTTATTATTATGTGGTCACAAACTCAAAAATTCATGCACTGGGTGGGATTTGATCCAGCGAATCCCTACACTACCTGGATTACCAGACTAGGACGTTAGCCACTTGACTACTAGTGCACAGCACTGATGTGCCCTTATGAGAAATTTGGGATGACGTTGGTCAGAACAACATTAAATCTCAAATCCATAGAGGTTTTTGTCGTGGCACTAAACGAAGACTGACAATGTCACTAAACTTCCTGATTAACAAAGACAGATAAGACAAGAGAACACTAGTCTTTCCTCTTTGCAGCTACGGCAATTATTCAATTGTCTAGAGAATAATTGCACTGATTGTGTTGTCTAGAGACTTGGAGGAACAAATTTGATTCCTCAAATTAATGTTAATGGGTATCCTGTTGGGGTTTCTGTGCTCTGAAATCTTTACACGTTCATTAAATATGTGACTACCAGAAGTGATTCAGTTAAAAATACCTAACATTCATAAGCTAGTCTTGCCTGGTATGGGGTCTACAAACAATTTTAGATAACCTGGACTTGTGCCCTAAAATTTGATGGTTCGAGTCCCATGCACGGAAATAAATAGTAGTATTTATTATGAAAATCTTTATAAGACAAAAGACATGATTACTCGTATGTACATTCAGCACAAATAGCAATATTTACAAAGATATAGAAAATGGAAACAATAAAAGGAAAGTAAAAAGAGAAAAAATAGATAATTATATACACATATATTATGTCCTAAGTAGAGGGTGGGGTTATTGCTTGTGGCAATCTCTTCTACCCAACCCTTAATCTCTTCCAAACTTACTTTAGTATTGTGATTGTGGTGAACACAAATTCTTGGGGTCTACACGCAAGTAGTAATTATTGGGGTCTATCTGGTCCAGCATTAATACGAATTTATTTGAAGTGCATATTTTAGACTTGGTCTCAATTAAATTAATGTTCAAACAACACAAAACTCTACCCTTTCCCTATACCCAAGACATGAAAGTGGCGCAGAACATTGCTTTTAGGCGTCCCTTCAACCTTTTAGGCGAACATTGCTTGAACCCCCTTCAATGCACCTATCAAAGCTTCCACCACCAAGTCATAGCTCTGATAGACGCAAGTGAATAAGTAATGTGTTTTTTTCATTTCTCTTTTTAGTACATGTTGATGGTACAGTTACCTAAGTCTTAGGCTTTTTCTACCGACACTGACGGATGATCGGAAAACCACTTTTAAGTTTGCTTGATATTTGAATATGTTTTTCAGATAGCTTTCAAAAACATCCAGAAAGAGATCTCATCAAAAACAGAATATTAATAAAATTTATGTACCTAAGAACAACTTGTCAATAAATATAATTTCCAACTCTCATTTCTATGTTCCAGGATCACTCACCCAAAATTTCCGAGACAATGTCATGTACACATTGATGCGAGCTTCATAGATAAAACTGACCTTGTCCAAGTACCAGCCGAAAAATGAGTGACAAAAATAAAGAAATATCGGATAGTCCACATCCAAACGTCCAAACTCACAATCATCAGTCAAAAATGAGCGAAAAGGCAACAGAAAAAAATGATAAGACCTATAATTTGACAAAAACCGAAAACATAGTTTCCAAAACTCCTCCGAGAGCCGAAAGCCCAGGTGCAAAAATTCCTCCGATACCCGAAAGCCCAGATGCTAAAGAGTCGAAGGAACCCGAAAGGTTTCCAAAGCTGAGCTACGATCTCTCCAAACGCCGGGAATCGAACACGTCAGTCAAGTCCAGGAAGTCGTCATACTCGTCATCATCCAGACGAGGGTCCAGGGTGGACACAGAGGAGGACGAGTTTGATGAGAATGGACTGCCTCACTTGCCCCACATTATGTACAGGTGAGCCACTGAGAGAGAGTAAACTGGTTGCAAATGTGAACTCCGTGTCAGTTTAAAATGTTCCAAAAAAATATTAGATTCCTTCAATAAATTCAAAAAGTTTGTCAGGACTGCTTGGACAGGCTCAACAATAGCTTTCCATAAATATTTCTTTGATTTCATAATAATGAGTCTAGAATACCATCAAAGATTCTAAAACAAAATTTTAAAATCCATAAGACGTGAGCATATCAATTACGGCTCCATTTTGTACCGAACCTATGTACTTCTTCTTCAATAGCCTAATTTCTTAGTCTAGTCTAGAGATTAGACTCTAACTTAAAGATGTTATAATACTTGGCATATCTAAAATTGGCTATCTAAAATAATAAAAATAACACATGAAAACAAGCAATCTCTGAAGACCAAATATTTTCAAAATAGACTAATTTTGATCAATTTTTTCCTCCATTTCTAGGAAAGGGTCGATCATCTCCTTTCCAATCACCGATGACCTTCCTTGCATGAAGCCCAAGCGCCATTCGATCAGTTCTGTGTCTTCAGTCAGAACTGACGCGAGTGAAGATGTACCACCCATTGCCTATAGGAAGGGTTCGTTCAGTGTCGTCTACACGATACCCGACTTGCTGCTCAAAGAAGACCCTAATGGTAAGTCCTTTCAAAAAGCCCACCAGTTCTGTGTCTTCAAACAGGACGTAGTCTCCATTCAGTGTCATCTACTCTACACCATACCTGACTTGCTCCTCAAAAAAGACCCTAATGGTAATCCAGTGCATTGTAGTATTACGCTGACAATCGAAATAAAGTACTACTACTTATACTAAACTTGCTTTCTTTCTATTTTCATCATATTTTTGTTGTTGTCTAAGACAACAAACTCGATAGCAAAACTCCAACTACCCACACTTGATAAGGAAAGCTGCCATTTTCACCGGGTTTCTGCAATTTTTTCTCTGGTATTTCTGCTTCAAACTAATTAGGGAGCTCAAATAGTTAACCAAATGAAGAAAAGTAAAAACACCGTTACGCTATACACAAAGCACCCATAATTGCAGCTGAAATTGACGTTAAATCCCAGAAGCAAACAAGATATAATCTTAGTGCAAGGAAAACCCAATTCTCACATGGCTTACGCCAAAGTAATGCTCAGAATGAGTACTCATGTAGTTTTAAAATATCTTAGTATGATTCTATTTTTTGATAATGATTGATATAACCATTATTGTTGTTTTTTAATGATGCGCCGTTTGAGCATTAATATTGTTTTCATTATGATCAGTGTGATTCAAATTGCTCAGTTCCAAGCGTGTGTGAACTCAAATAGCATAGGGCCCAACCTCTATGGAAAACAATTACTTGTTATGACTGACAATCTTCTACGTAGGTAGTCCCAGGAGCTGTAAATAGTAGATACTTAAATTTATGTCTATGTAGCTGTGTAGCTATTTAACTATGAAAAATTATTTATCAGTAACTATCATTTTTAAGAATCAATGTATTGATGAATTGCATGCACCACTTCAGTTCTTTTTGTTTTGACACGAAGATAACAATGGCTTATAAGAAACGATGTACGACTATACAATATACATTATATTATACTCATTTTCAATGGCATTATTACTTTCGTTATTTATCAGAGTATTGATGGTAGGTTTGAGATTCTTATGTTTGCTACTTAATGAAGGAATCGGCTTTCCCTTACACCAATCACAGTCTTCTAAAAGTCATTGTGATTGCTGGAAAGTCCTTTCTTGCTTTGTGACCATCATATACAAATGTAGACATGAAAGGAGCCTAGATATTGGATCTGGGCGTCCATATAATCCCGTCGCCATCTCACGGACTCAGAATTATTATTAGATATTATATACAACTGTATATTTTTCAACCCGGCTATGAACTGCTCTGTCAAATCTACATAATTAGACATAGATACTTAATATACTGATACCGAGTACCTATTATGTACTGAACAATATACCTGCAGAGTGCAGAGGCCCTCACTATTTGCAAATCATGATCCCAACACTTTCATAGAAACATCTGGTACGTATACCCACCTAGTTGAATTATCTTTCATTCAATCAGGAGTTTGAGGAACCGGAAGATACTCAAGAGCTCAAGACTCTGTTTTAATTACTATCTTCCGGATGGAGTATAAATTGCATTGTGATTTGTTCGAATTCTACATACTTGCAAGTCTTGTGATTGTTTATTTACTTGGGTTTAACGTCGTTTTCAACTTGGTCATATCACGACGGTGGTTTTAGCCACCATTTGCGGAGCTAGAACCAAGCTACTTAAATTAGCCTCACCTAGCCTGTGTGGGCCATAAGTAGCCCGTAGAATAAAGATGGCTATGATGACGGCCATGTCCATGGATGGATTCGACACTAGAAGCGTCACCAATCCATGTCCTCACCACGCTGGACGTTTTACCTTCCACAGAGTTCATGGTGATGGCTATTAATTTGGGGTTTGGTGTCTAAGGATTAAAGGCTACGCTTGTTTCTTTCTTTCCCACAATACCTGAAAGTTCAATGAATGCGTCTGACGAGTTTATGATGTCCTGCAATAAATCGATGACTTGCTCGAAATGATGAGTACATTATTCCTAAATTTTGCTCGAATAACTGCCCATAGTTTGATACGGATGTGATACAAAATTCAGTCAATTTTCTTTTTCTTTTTCAGAAAACGAGTCAGATGAAAAGAGTATAGCGGAATTCGCCAAGAAAGTTGACAGCACCAGCTACTCCCTAGAACCCAAAGTCAAGAATCTTCACTTCAACGAGTTGCTGGCCGAGATTGGTGGGTTCGGCAAATTCCATCTGTACCTCCTGGTCTGTCTAATCCCCTACATTGTGTCATATTCATTTATACAGGTGTCTCATAAGTATCTGACCCTACTGCCTGATCAGTATTGGTGTAATGTGCCTGTCCTGACCAACCTCTCTCTGGAACAAAGGTGAGTGCATAGGGATTTTTGAGTTTGATACTTCATACCTTTATTATTATTATTCAAAACTTTATTACATATAAATTGGCATTATGTACAGTACAAATAATTATTTTAACAACGAAAAAAATGGAAACAATATAAATTTAATATACAATAAAAATGAAAAATATATAAAAACATAATACCTACATGTCTTAACTAAAGGGCGAAGTTATTGTCTATGGCAATCTCTTCCACCCAACCCTTTATCTTCTGCTCTGTCTTTTTTCTACTCATGTGAGGTGAATGAATATTCAGTTCTTTTGTTTCAGCACTCATATTGCCATACTTTACAGCTGAATACCCTTCCTAACGCCAATCCTGTTAAGGGCGCTAAAACTTTGAGTTATAAAATGATTCTTTATCCCTAATATCTATAGTATCATAAATGTACATAAATATGTAATTATCATACGTTGCAATACACCAGCAAGGACATCGGCACCGCCCTTGATCAAGTTTTCATTTCATGATTTCAATATTCAATTTGTGAAATGATTGATCAAATTTTTAATCCCAAGAAGAGATTGCAATAACCCCGCCATTTAGTTAGGACTTAATATAAGTAGGGGAAGGTTTGCTAAAACCGGGTAGTCTGCTAATCCGGGTACCACTGTTTCCGACGATACTGCTAATGCCATCTATGAACTGATTACAAAAACTAAAATTTCTTCCTAGCAGAGCGTAACTTTTGTAAAAAAAACCAATTTCATTTCGAGTCATTTCGCTCTGATTTGAGGTTCTAGGTTTGCTCGTATTATTTCCTTATTTTCGAGCCCACAGTTATCGAGTGACTTTTAACGGCTATTTGTGCTGAAAATTCATGTTGTCTTTAAAGCTGTTACTTAAAAAGTCTTATTTCATATCATAATTAAATCTTTTTAATATCGTTTTGCATGTCTTGGTTATTCAATATTTTTTACAGAAAGTCATGAGTCTGTTCATACCGGGTACTTTGGGGTTGATAAAACCGGGTACAAATTTTCAGGTACCCGATTTGAGCAGCCTATTTTTTCCTTAGTGTTGTGTGTATTTTTATGTGTTTACATTTTTTCAAGTTGTCTTTGATATGTCTCTGGATATTTTTTCAGGGAAGGTAAGTAGATGATCAAGTAGGGACCTGCTACATATTATTTTTTAATGTCATTCAATTATTTTTTATTTTTTTATATATTTTTAGGTGTCACAATGTCAAACCTTCCAAGGTATGCTTTTTATTACCCACCTATCGTTTTTTTTTAAAGCAATTTTCCTAATATTTTGGTACAATTCCTATTCTAGTTATTTTTTACAATGTCAAGAAAGATAGTTGTAAGTTTTACCTTTATAAATACCTACAAGTGTGTTTCCTATTTTATTTTTCTAAAATTTAGGTTCAAAATTTGTTCCTTCTTGTTGTTTGCCATTCGAAAAATAATTATTTTTTACATTGAAATTACTTATGCTCATAAATAAAAATAAAAAAATGTTAAAGTTCGTTTCAATACACATCATTGAACTTTTTATCAATGTCTTCCATAGGAAATATAGGGGTACCCGGTTCTGTCATACCCAGTACCCGGTTCTGAAAGACCGGGTTGACAGAACCGGGTACTTTGACTTTTTCTGAAAAAAATAAATTTAACAAAAAATGGCAATACATAGTGACGTATCGTTTTCAAATTTAGATAGCCAACAAAGTTGTGAATGTTTTTCAGTTTAATTTGCTGAGATGATGATAATGGCTTTTCCGCTAGATGGCCTAGAAAACTAAGTACCCGGTTTTGGGAGACCTTCCCCTACATATTTATCTATTTCTTTCCATTTTATTGTTTATATTATTTCCATTTTCTTTTATGATAATTATTGGTATTGTACATAATTATATATGTCTTTGTATCTAATAAAGCATTTAGTAATAATAATAATAATGTTGAATACACCGGTTCCCTTCAGAACACTGAAGTTAAGCGACATCCAGCGAGGTTAAGACTTGGATGGGTGACTATTCAAATTCTAATTCTCGTGACGCTGGCTTTTCCCGGCCCCACTCAGGCTGGGTGAGGTCAATGTGAGTAGCAGGTTTGTGAGTTTCCTGCGAATGGAGGGTAAAACCCCCGTCGTGATATGACCATGGCAGTTGAAAGCGACGTTAAACCCCACTTAAAAAAAAAAAAAAATAATAATAATAATAATAATAAGACTTATTATTTTGGTTATTATTAATTCATTTATATGGGAAATACTTAAGAGCTGACTGTCAAAACTTACAGTCATGGATCAGACCTCGTTCATAGTTTTTTTATTTTTTCCCCAGAAGAAACTTGTCCATTCCACAAAACTCTGACGGCATCTTCCATAGATGTCGGGTGTACCGAGTGGAAAACGATTCCTGGCCTCTGGCAGGTGACCTGCTTGTCGCTGATTCTCAATGGAATGTGACGTCCTGCCAGAATGGATGGCAGTACCAAATGGACGACATATCCTACGCGTCCATAGCCGCAGAAGTGAGTATACCTAGATGAGAATATTTAGCTCTTCTCAGTTACACGAGTATAATACAATACGAGTAGACTCTTTAATAGAAGATACAACTGCCTCTGCTTTCACTGTGCCTGCTCTCTAAACCTACTCAAGGTCGGCATTTTTCAACCTCTTCCTCATGTTTAAACAAGTTTATAATCATATCCTAGCCAGCCTCCGTGGCGTAACGGTTGTGACTACTGCTCGTAGTCCAGAGATTATGAGATCGATCCCCGGTCGGAGCAAACTTTTCACACAGAAAATTCTGTTCCCTCCGTAAATGTGAGGCTGGCATTTCCGGCCCTACCCAGGCTGGGTGAGGTTATTGTGGATAGCTGGTACGATTCCCTGCGAAAGGAGGGTGAAACCCCCGTCGTTAGGAAGGACATCCAGCCGTAAAAAAAATGTGCCAAAACCAACCAACCTCAACCATGAGGTTGAACAACGTTGACCCTACTTCAGCGGGATAAGACAGAGTAAAAGAAGAGGATAATCATATCCCGGTAGCTCAGTGGTAAAGATGGGGGCCTGCTAATCCAGAGTTCGTGGTTTCGAAACCCAGCCAGTACATGAGATGTTATCTTCCCATTTGGGATTTTGACCACATGATAATGCGTCTTGGACTTATTGCTGGAATAATGGGACTTAATAGACTTAATCGGGCAGTATAAATAAGGCGAAATTATTATTATATGTTGGTCCTTCCTAAGTCCAACCTTGTGAATGAACTGTGGTAATGTCTTTTGGCCTGACAAAGCTGGTACTGAATCTGTAAAACATCTCCTAGAGAGACCCAATATTTTATATTTTTAACATGAAGTTTATAATCATAATTAGCAATCAAATTTTACCAGTAATTTCCAATGTTCCTCAATGATTACAGGATAGCTGGGTTTGTGATAAAAGCTCACACACCACCATAGCTCAAACTATGTTCTACCTGGGATCCATTTTGGGTGGCTTCGTTCTGAGTTGGGTAGCTGACAAGTTTGGCCGGATCCCTGCTGTGTTGGGTTCAAATCTGGTTGGATTCTTGGGGACAGTTCTAACGCCATTTTCCACGGAGATAGTTCTGTTTTCAGTATCTAGATTTCTGACTGGTGTCGGTTACTTCAACAGTCTCATCTTTTTCTATATTATTGGTGAGTTCAGTATAATTTTAACTAAAGAGTGTCAAAGAGTTATTGTATATTCAACGTCGCGTCGCGTCCTCAAGTTAATTGTTTCTTTTGCTCTTGTTTGGACCCGCATTTTTTTTTTTTTTTTTTTTTTTTTTTTCTTTTCAGGTTGCTATTGGTAATTAATAGCCGAATAATAAGATAATTATGATAGAAACAGAGATAAGCTACACCGGCCGTCAAGTCAGAGTATAGTGCGTTGTGGTTGTTTGTTAAACCGAATTGAGGAAAGTTCTGACTTTATCTTTTTTCTAATCTTATTCCATAATTGGGCCCCTAGTACCTATTATTTTATTTTTTAAATAACTTAAAAAGTAGGTTTTTGAACCTAATTTCTTAGAGGAGGAGAGTAAAGGGGAATCCTATTCTAAAAAATCGCCCTATATTTCGTTTCCCACTCTTCAGTCCTCGAATACGTGGCCCCCAAGTGGCGGACTTTTGCCCTGACCATCCAGTTCCTGCTGTTCTACACCGGCTCCGAAGGGGCTCTCCCCTGGATTGTCGCCATGATCACTGACTGGCGGTGGATAGCGCTGGTGATGGCGGTGCCTCTGATGATTGGGTTCCTTTTAGCTTTCTTTGTGCCCGAGAGCGCAAGGTGAGATTTACTTATTTATGTATTTATTAGTAGGTAACGGTGGCGTAACGGTTTTGACTACTCCGTGGCGTAACGGTTGTGACTACTACCCGTAGTCCAGAGATCCCGAGTTCGAACCCCGGTTGGAGCAGACTTTTCGAAAAAAATCTGTTTCCTCCAAACACGTGAGGCTGGCATTTCCGGCCCTACCCAGGCTGGGTGAGGTTAATGTGGGTAGCTGGTACGATTCCCAGCGAATGAAGGGTAACACACCCGTCCTGATCAGGACGTTAAAACCAAATAAAATCGTTGGCGTTAGGAGGGGCATCCAGCCATAAAAAAAGTGTTCCCCCCTACCAACCTCAAGTTGAGCAATGCCGACCCCAATAGCAACATGAACTAATATGGGATAAAGCAAGGGAGATATAATATATTTATTCGTAGGTAGGTATATATTTCTCCATAAAATGCTAGAACACTCTAAAAGCCGACCCCGTTTAAACGAGAAAAGGCAAAGGATATGAAAAAGGAGAATATATTTCCGGTGTTTCAGTGTCCCGGTACGTCTGTCCCGGTAGCTCAGTGGTCAAGTCGTCTGCCTGGTAGTCCAGAGGTCACGGGTTCAAAACAATTTAATCAAATCCATAATTTTTGGATTTTAAGCACACCATAATAGATGTTACTACTGGAATGGTATTAGTCCTAATCAAGCATTTTATTTTAATTTAAACATTCCCTGTTATTTGTGCTAAAATAATTATTGTTTCAAATTTATTTAATTTATATAAAATTAAATCTTGACACGCTTTGTTTTCTATTTTTTACAAGGTGGCAAGTAGCGACAGGACAGATTGACAAAGCCATCAGCACACTCAAGAAAGTTGAAAAGGTCAACAAAACTCAAGTGGACCCAAAGCTTTATGTGCAACTGAAGGTATTTAAAATCATTAAGGTCAGCATTTAAAATCATTAAGGCACATTGAATACACCAGTTCTCATTCAGTCACTGAAGTGAAGCAACGTCTAGCGATGTTAGGACTTGGATGGGTGAACCCTCGTGATGCTGGCTATTTCTAGCCCAACCCAGACTGGGTGAGGTTGATGTGGGTAGCAGAGTTGGTAAGTTTCCAGCGAATATGACCTTACCAGTTGAAAAAAAAATCATTTAAGCATGCATTTCTGGCCGAGAGGTTATAGTGCTAGTCTGTTAATGCAGGTATTAACATTATTATCTAATAACATTATTTATGTTAACTTACTATGTTAATATTTTTCTCAAAAGCTGAGTAAGAGACTGATAAGTCTAATAATTGACAAAGACCCCAGAACCAAGCCCATGCTGGTCTACTCCCTGTTTATAGTCCCCCAGTCGGACTGCTGGTCTCCTCACTGTTTATAGTGTTATAACTATAGTGTCTATAACTTTTTTTCTTTTTTTATGGAAGGCAGGAAAAAATCTTTCAAAGACACCCAGATCCATCCTAACCTGGGGTGTGGGATTTCCACCCACATAAAACTAACTTTCTCTAAAAGCTAACCGCACTTGGAACCGAAAAATATCATTACTTCAAGTAGTGTCTATAACTTAGAAAAAAACTTGTTATTTCATCACAGTTTAATTGTCTTCCCATTTCGACAGGAGAGCTACACCCGTGAGCACCCCAGGGACTCAGGCAGGGTCAGTGTCAACGTGGTGCATATCTTCCGGACCAAGAACCTCAGGAGGAATGTCTTCGCTTGTGTTGTCATTTGGTAAGAGATTATTATCATTTGGTAAGAGATTGTTGACATTTGGTAAGAGATTATTGTCATTTGGCAAGAGATTGTTGACATTTGGTAAGAGATTGTTGTCATTTGATAAGAGATTGTTGACATTTGGTAAGAGATTGTTGTCATTTGATAAGAGATTGTTGACATTTGAAGAGATTGTTGTCATTTGATAAGAGATTGTTGACATTAGGTAAGAGATAGTTGTCATTTGGTAAGAGATTGTTGTCATTTGGTAAGAGATTGTTGTCATTTGGTAAGAGATTATTGTCATCTGGTAAGAGATTATTGTCATTTGGTTAGAGATTATTGGCGTTTTGTAAGAAATTATTGGCGTTTTGTAAAAGATTATTGACATTTGGTTAGAGATTATCGACATTAAATTTGGTAAGAGATTATTGACATTTGGTAAGAGATTGTTGACATTTGGTAAGAGATTGTTGTCATTTGGTAAGAAATTATCCACATTTTAATAGATTACTGACATATTTGCCTTTGTGGTGAAACGGTTGTGACTACTCCTCGTAGTCCAGAGAGCTTAAGTTTGATCCTGTGTTGGGCAGAATTTTCTAACAAATATGTACTTTTCAGAAACATAAAGTCCGATTTGAGGGACGGTCTGTTTACAAAAAGAGTTGTGATTTGTAATTCTATTTTAAATAATTCGTTTTTTTTTATTTAATATATAACAGGCAAATTAGAAATACTGTATGATAACATGTAGGTACAATACAAAATACCAATTCCCCCCTCATAGGGTGAGGCCCATGCTCCATTAGGGTGACAGAGGGCTATATTATTATTTATTTTATAATCGGTCTTTATATCACACCCCATCACACATCTTCTATTGAAAGGGTCATTTACATATATTATTATTTATAAGTCGAGCACCATCTCCTAGGTCACTAATTATATTTTTAATGCTTTATCACACCCCATCACACTCTTCCATTGAAAGGGTCATTTACATTATTATTATATGTAATTTATTATGAAGGTTTCGGCCTTTAATCACACCCCATCAAACACTCTTCCATTGAAAGGTTCATTTTTTTGTAACGCCAGGTTATCCCTCTGGTTCGTGTACTCCGGTCTGATGCGTCAGCCTCGTCACTTCGACTTGAACATCTTCACCTCGGCCTCGTTGCTCGGGCTGACGAGTTTCCCCGCCTTCCTGATTGTTCTCCTCACGCTGGATGTCTGGGGCAGAAAGTGGCTGTCGTTCGGGTCCTTGTTTCTGGGTGCACTCACTTTGCTGCTCAGTACGGCAGACCCGACAGGTGAATAATAATGAAATTTATATAATTAAGTTTCTCCCAGGAAAAAAAAAATAATTATACACAACTCTTGGTAAAAAAAATAATAACAATACTTCAGATTTCTAATATGGCTTCTTTTGTTCTACTTAATTATTTATTCGGATAGCCATTTCGCCAGTTGCGGCATCGTCAGTGAAAAGAAAACTGACGATACCGTAACTGGCGAAATGGCTATCTAAAAATAAATAATTAAGCAAAACAAAACAATGTGTTTTCTAACTCCAAATTATTTCGATGAATACCTAGTAATATTTATAATCGTACCAACTCATACCTGTCTGAATATTAAATTCAAAATAGTATATTTGGACATAGCACGAACCTAGACTTTGCCTATATGAACCATTGCTTGTAATAGGACAGCGCGAAAAATTCCGTAATGACAAAAAACGAGTTGGATTTTTTCACAAATACCTACATACCTACGTAATGGGACTCGAGCCGACAGTTTAATTAAAGCACTAGTAAAAAAAAGTTATCATATTTGTCTTTATCATAGACCCCATGTGTGTATTGATCAAATTGATTTTTTTTAGTAATGATTTTCGTGTGAATCACGATGTGATTTCACAACTACTCAAAACTCTCTTTACTAAATTTATGCTAAACTTGGGACTTGAACCACTGACCTCCAGGTTACAAGTCCGCTGGATTATCGATCAAGCTACTGAGGTCGGTATAAAGCACCACTATACTATACATACCCTTGAATTTTTTTCTAAAAGTCTTAACTCTCATCTTCAGGGCCCCTGTCCTCCGTCACTGCCATCATTGGAAGAATCTTCCTCAGCGTCACCCACGCTGTCGCTCTCCAATATGGGTCAGAGGTTTTACCTACCGTGGTGCGGGCCCAGGGGTTGAACCTCATGCACGTCTTTGGGTCTGTTGCTTCCATTGTGAGCCCTTTGATTCTTCAGTGGGTGAGTAGATTATTACAAGTTTTGTTATATACCTTTTTACCTACGGTACGAAATTGCATCAGAGATTCGTGGTATATGTATTATTATTCATAGATATTATAATGAGTTCATAAATATTATACGTAGATGTTATAAAAAGTCCAAAAAAGCGATGGAGAGATGAGCTCAAAAAATTGGCACATAGATATTTTTGGAAGAATTTGGATAAGGGAGACCCTTGTTCAGTATTGGACTACTAATGGATCTGAATGTTGATGATGATTATATCTGGTGATGAAAAAATGGTCAAGGCCACTCTAAAAGTTGGTAGGAAGTGTTTGGTGAATGGCAAGGTATAGGCAAGGTATCAACATTTGAGCAATCAAGAAACAATTTTTATGAGCGCCGTGTTTCTAACGTAGGTATGCAATGTGCAAGGTATTTTTCGCAAGATGACTGACGGACGATTACGAACTCCACCTAATTGACCTTTGCATACTCGAACTCCACCTAAATGAACATTTTCGCATGTCGCACTCCACCGATTTCAAAAAAAGGTTCCAATACGAACTCCACCGATTTGTATTTTTCTACACCCCGTATAAGGTTTTATTCATAAATGAAAATGAAATTATTGTCTATTGGAAATTGATGCGTAAGTGCATTTTTTGTTAGAGAAATTTTGTAGTTTGGTAGGGTTAGGTAAAGTTAACAAGGTGAGATTGCACGATAGATCACTGACTTCAGTTTGTCGTGTAGGATGGTTGGGTGAGGGCAGCGACCCGGTCTAACCCTGCGCTAATTTCAACCTATCCTAAGCCCCTCACCCAAGCTATCCTAGCCGGCTAACGAAACACAACATTTAGTCTGACAACCGTTTGTCTGACAAGGAGTCTCCCCAAATAAAATAAATATACTGTGTGTCTCCGAATCATAAAATCCATGTTTTCTTCTTTTTACCTGATTCAAAATCGGTGGAGTAGGTATAATAAGAAGTAGGAGAGTTCGTATTAGACACTTTGACCCCGTCCCTCTTTCGGTGGAGTTTTCGGTGGAGTTCGATGCTGCCCATGACTGACATGATTTCCTACTTGTTTTATTGCTGTCAGTAAGTTTATATGAACAAATCTATAAGTATGGATAATGGGTAATGCTTATTGTTCGGTTTTGTATTTACAGGGTTATGCAGACTCTCCAGGGCCTCTCATCATACTGGGTCTGATTGGAGTCTTTGGTGCTTTCGTGACGATCGTGCTGCCTGAAACTCATTGTAAATCTCTACCGGAGACCATTGAGCAGGGACGGAAGATGAAGGACGAAACCTTGTTCGACATTTTGTTCTGTGATACAGATGAGGATGAGTAACAGCCATATTTTTGTTTTGTTTTTTTTAATGATTTTTGAGTAAGTTTACTCCTAACTTGAGAACCAAGTCTCATTGGTTAAACAATAAGTTCTTAAAAGTATTTGTGTTGACTAAAATCGTGATATCACAATTATTTAATCAAACTACCGTTACTAAATTTATACTTAACTTGGGATTTGAACCACCGACCTTATCGAGTATGCTTCTGAGGTAGAGGGCAATTTTTTTTTAAAAATTAGTATGGTAATACAAAGAGGATAGTGTGGTATTGCAATTCCAACGACTTTCAAATAGTACGATTATAAACTTTTTCAGCGGTTAAATATTCAATAGTTGGTTAATATTAATCCATTAAAAGTTATTTTGAGCATTTATGAAGTTATTTTTTAATTGACTGTATTTATAATTATTTATTTTATTTATTACCTAATTTATTTTAGCACTGAATGTACTGAAGGCAAGTTGTAAACTCTATAGTTACCTACCTGTAGATATTATTTTTATTTTAGTATATCTAATTCTGTTTTTAAGTATTACATACCTATAATTAAATTTAAGAAAAAATGCTTCCATTTTTATTCACAAACGTAAAGAAATTTTGCCTTAATCCTTTTCCCTTTCCATCATAGGTAACTAGCGTAATATGAAGCTAAGAAATTCAGAGCAACAATTTTTGTTTTTTATTGTAAAATCTGAAAAACATTTATTTTGAACAAAACAAACAAATCTAGAACATTTTGATCTGTAGAATAAAATAATATGGAAAAAAAACTAAACTTTAGGTAGATATCTTTGATTCTCCTAAGAATTTAATAAATTAAAAGAAAAATAATTTCAGAGATGAAGAAAACAGAACATTAATAAAAAATTATAATCAAAGACATAATAAATGCACAAATCGAGTACCATTTCTACATGGAAACTTCAATAAAGTTTAAGGTGACAATATAAAAAAAAAAATACTATAAAGATACTATAAAAGCAGACTGTCCCTCAAGTTGGAATCTCCATCAATCTCAGACCGACTTGAGGAACGGTCTACACTTCTTTGTTATAATTTTATTTTATAATTCGTCCCTAATTCTCTTCTAAAAAATAAGAGAAAATATCATTGTTTTAAATAGAAAAATCAAAACACAAAAATCTGCATACCAAGAAAAAGACAATCTTTGAAAGAAAGATAGGTACATTTTATAATCCGAAAACAGTACTCATTATGAAGGAACTATCTAACTACACATTTTCATTTACTTTGTACAATATTTTTACAAAATTTTCTATTTGTAAATTTCTTCTAATAAGGTAAAACAAGAGAATAAATGAAGAAATGGTTTTCTATCTCAAAAAGTGAACCATTAATCTTTGTGAAAGAATCTATTTACTGAAAGTGGATATTAAATAAAGAATGTTTTTTAACGACTTAACGCATCTACTTTCTATTAGGAAGGCAGTATTTTTTTTTCTTACATGTACATTGTCCATGATCTGGAATAAAGGATAAAATTACACATAGGTACTTATTACGAGATTTTATTGTTCTCAGATACATGCGCTTCGCCAATTTACGATTTCTTGCCAGAAAAAAAATCCATTTTTCAACATCACAATTGGCTCCTGATAATTTTCTGATGATATATTTAAAAAACAATGGTTCATTTACAGTTCTAAACCGACGCTTTATGTACACTAAAGCTGGAAGACTTAAAAAGAAGTAAAGGAAAGAGAGAAAAAAACATTGTCAAATTCATATATGAAATCTCATGAATTAATATTTTGACCTAATTGCTCATGCAACACTCTGTGTACAGAATGGAGATAGTGCATTTAATATAAGAAAATATCCTATTCTCATCGGTGATGGACATTTATTTTTAGCAACCGGTGATTTTTAGCAACCCACCGGTGATATTTTAGGTGGACAGCATGAATATTTGTATAAAAATAAATATTATTCTTCTTCAAGAAAATATCCTATTTTCATCTATAGGGTACTTTTCTGTGGCATATTTAAAATTATTCAAAGTAAACTCGCCTTAGTGAAACTCGCAATGCTTCGGACTCGAACCACCGAACTCTAGGCTATGAGTCCCGAGTACGTCGCCAATGAGCTCGGAATTAATAATTTAACAATTATAATACTCTTTAGTATACTATCGCCTTATTTATACTGCCCGATTAGGACTATTAAGTCCCATTAGTAAGCAGTAAGCCCAAGACATATTATTATTATGTGGTAAAAATCCTAAATGGGAGTATAACTTGTCTTGTCCCGGCTGGGTTTCGAAACCGCGACCTCTGGAATCTCTGGATTCACAGAGTGCCTTTACCACCGAGCTACCGGTATTACGGTTGATCGCATATAGAAATATGTGGTTCAGGATGAGCCAACTTTGAAATAAAGTTGGCTGGAGACCATCACTCACCCCTCCAGCTGTTGCCAAGCTGGTTACAACAACAACAACAACTATAAGTATAAGGTACCACCAGGCGAGGTTTATACTCACAGCATTTTCTACCACCTAACCCTCAGAGTCTTATTATGTGAGTAAATACTCATATTAATGAGGGAAATCCAAGCTTTAAGTAGATCCGATCCTCAGATCACGGATCCATGCGCTAGATTATTTACATAACCACATCGACTACCAATGCTTGGTACCAGGCACGGCCGGTGGGCTAAGGTTTTGGAGGTGCTGCCACATAAACCGGGCTAAAATAGGATTTATAGAGACGTTCTTTCAGTATCTGAAGAGTTTGGGTTTGTTTACCATACCAATCATAATAATCATGCATGCATTATTCTAGAAATCTCTGATAATTTTCATTGTTTATGATCTAGTACTTGAGAAAATCTACTCTTTTTCGTCTGGGGATGCTGCAGTTCCGCATCTCATCACCATCGGCCGCGCCTGCTTGGTACGTACTGCAAGTCGTAGTTCTTCACTTTCTCTACCTCTCTTGAAGAGTCGTCAATTCTCTCTACCTCCTCCTGAAGTCGTCAGTTCTCTCTACCTCTCTTGAAGAGTCGTCAATTCTCTCTACCTCCTCCTGAAGTCGTCAGTTCTCTCTACCTCCTCCTGAAGTCGTCAATTCTCTCTACCTCCTCCTGAAGTCATCAATTCTCTCTACCTCCTCCTGAAGTCGTCAATTCTCTCTACCTCCTCCTGAAGTCGTCAGTTCTCTCTACCTCCTCCTGAAGTCGTCAATTCTCTCTACCTCCTCCTGAAGTCGTCAATTCTCTCTACCTCCTCCTGAAGTCATCAATTCTCTCTACCTCCTCCTGAAGTCGTCAATTCTCTCTACCTCCTCCTGAAGTCGTCAGTTCTCTCTGCCTCTCTTGAAGAGTCGTCAATTCTCTCTACCTCCTCCTGAAGTCGTCAATTCTCTCTACCTCCTCCTGAAGTCGTCAATTCTCTCTACCTCCTCCTGAAGTCGTCAGTTCTCTCTGCCTCTCTTGAAGAGTCGTCAATTCTCTCTACCTCCTCCTGAAGTCGTCATTCTTGTCGTCATTCTCCTCGTCATCGTCGTCATCAATTTCCGAGAACTCCTTGCTCCCCTGCGTGTCGATAGCGATGTAGGACGCAGAGAAACCTTTGCCGAAAACTGTGTCGTCTGACCGGAATCGAACCAGCAGCTCTTCGCTGATGGAGATGATATCCGTGGGATTCTGAAAAAATGAGAGATTATTTCAATATTTTTAAAAAAAAAAAAGTTATCATATTTGTGTTAATCACCTTCGTGTTATCACAACTACTCAAACTCGCTTTACTAAATCTACGCTGAAACCGGGACTTGAACCACCGACCTCCAGGTTACAAGTCCGCCACCTTATCGATGAAGCTACTGAGGATTATTTCAATATTATTATTATTTCAATTACTAAATGGTGAAGATGTTTCTATTGCGACACTTTTAATAACACGCATAGGTATGTATGGAGGAGAAAACATAAATGGTACTTTTATTGGGGACAAGAAGAGACTGGCAAATAGACAGGCAAAAATGTCTAAGTAAACAACTGACGTTGCTATGACAACGTTACACCATATTTTTTTTAAAGATGAGTGTTTCACAGCCTTTTTTATTTCGTAGCCATGAAACAGGAGCTACAGTAGACGCTTGTTGTCTGTATTGTAGCCTGCCCATCCCGTAGTATGCCTCCCCTCTGATGGGCGAGAAGTGACACAATACTTCCCATTTATGTGCTGTGTCAACACGAGCGCACCGGAAAATATCCCTTACAAACAACATACAGAACTGCATTGATACACATGTAAACTATATTTTCTACCCCTACTTCTTGATCTAGAGGTCACTGGTTTGAATCCCGGGCAGTACAGAATTATCAGGCAGAAAATTTCGGCGTCTGGAATGATTTTAAAATTTCCCAACCTGAAAAGTAGTTTAAAAAAAAGTTATCATATTTGTGTTAATCACTCTCGTGATACCACAATTACTCAAACTCGCTCTACTGAATCTATGCTGAAACCGGAACTTGAACCACCGACCTCCAGGTTACAAGTCTGCCGCCTTATCGATCAAGCTACTGAGGTCGGTAACCTGAAAAGTACTGCTGATGAAACTTGTCATATGAAACTTACCCTTTGACGTCGTGTTAGTTTTACTATACAAATTCTATCAAGTTTACTTACAGTAAGAATATACAGGGTGAGCATAAAGTCTCACCCCACCCCCCCGTATCTCGAGAATGGCTGAAAATACAAGAAAACGCAAAAACACGTATCCCTTCGATTTAGGGGGATTGATTTTCAGCCAAAAAAAATTTGCCTACACGGCCCCAGTCAGGCTGGGCATGGACCAACTTTAAAATAACCTATAACTCGTCAACCGTAAATTCCAGAAAAATGAAATTTGTTGATAATAACTCCTTATGGCAAGAACTTTCGAACAAGTTAAAACTTGATTTCTTTTTCGTTAAATTTTTTTCGGACTGTTCGTCCGGCTGGCTGACGAAACCGACCAGAAACTAACATCAACAGAGTATGTCGAGTTATAACTTTTTCGACAGGGCTTGTCATAAGGAGTTATTATCAACAAATTTCATTTTTCTATAATTTACGGTTAACGAGTTATAGGTCAAAATATATGGATATTACGCAGGACGTTCGACCCTGTATCTCAAGAACGGTAAATCGGAGCTCACTAAAATTTGTTGTAATAAACTTCTCTCTATGAGACCTTTAAAACAATATACCACAAGACATACCATTCTGTTTAAGATTTTAAAGTTGGTCCATGCCCTTGCCTGACTGGGGCCGTGTAGGCGAATTTTTTTTTACTGAAAATTAATCCTCTTAAATCAAAGGGATATATATTTTTGCGTTTTCTTGTATTTTCAGCCATTCTCGAGATACGGGGGGTGGGGTGAGACTTTATGCTCACCCTGTATACTGTATAATTATACGTAGGTATATATTACAGACAAGGAATATTTATACAAATTGCAATTATAGAAACAAAACTTGATTTATTATTCATTAACTATTCTAATCTATTATTATTCTAATTTATTATTACATGACATTAGGTATTGAAAATATATTGAATTATAATAATAAATTAGAATAGTCATAGGTAATTACAAAATCTAGGTTTTCCCTACTGTTAAAACCTAGACTTTGGAGTAATCAAGTGCACATGCTTACCGTGCTGCCACAGAACCGCCCATACGAAGCCTGGGAGACACTGGAGTCCAGCCCCGAGTACACCTCCACATAGTCGTACTCACAGTCCTTGTTGTTCTCAATGTCGAACGTGAGAAAAGTGAGATGCACGTTCCTGCCGGGTTCCGCCACTATGGCCCAGTCGCAGTCCATGCCTCTTCCATAGGGTTCGTCTCCGAAGCGCGCGTGCGAGTACAGGTGACGCTTGTAGTCTTGCGCTTGGAGGTGTCCCCCGCACACTGGCAATGGATAATAGAATAGAATTGAATAGAAATTACCTTGTTTATACTGCCGAGGTGAGACTGAAAAGTCCCAATCATCATCATAGGGTGGCGTCATCGTGAACGATGGTAGCCAGACAGTGGAGGAATGACTCTGCACCTCTACCACTGTCTTTACAAGGAGGCTAATAATTGACAAGGGCCCCCAGAACCAAGCCAATGCTGGTCTACTCCCTGTTTATAGACCCCCAGCCAGAAATAAAAGCAATTAGAATAAAAATTAAAAGTTAAATGCGGCGGCAGGTGTGGGCTGTGAGCCCCAGGGAGATGAGTTGGTTGACTTGTTTTAAAGATAGTAAAAGAAATATAAAGTTATCATATTTGTGTTAATCACTTTTGTGATATCACAACTAATCAAACTCGCTTTACAGTCTGTCCCGGTTTCTCAGTGGTTAAGGCGGCACTCTGTGAATCCAGAGATTTCAGAGGTCGTGGGTTCAAAACCCAGCCGGGACATGACAAGTTAATAGTTATCCTCCCATTTTGGGATTTTCACCACATAATAATATGTCATGGGCTTACTGCTGGATTAATGGGACTTTAATAGTCTTAATCGGGCAGTATACTTGAGGCGATATTATTATTATTAATATATTCCACGCCGCCGAAACCGAGACTTGAACCACCGATCTCCAGGTTAAAAGTCCGCCGCCTTATCGATCAAGCTACCGAGGTCGGTATTAGAGTAAAAATTATGTATATAAATAACAGTTATAATTTTTTGTGTATATTTTTTTTGGAGACCATCATTCCCATCTTAATAATGTTAAATGTAAGCACAAAATGTCGGTTTAAAATTGAAAATAAATAAGACCTTGTTTAGACTGCTGAAATATAGGGGGGTTTAGTCTCACCTCGGCAGTATAAACAAGGTATATTCTATTCCCCCCAAACCAAAGAGGCGTTTACAATGGTATGGCCATGTTATGAGGGAAAGCAATAACCTCACACAAGAAATCCTAACAGGAGAAGTAGAAGGTAGAAGACTCCCCGGTAGACCTAGAATGAGATGGTTAGACAACATCGGAGATGGCATGGAAATTATGGGATTACAAGAAGGAGAATGGCAGAACAGAAATATTTAGAGGCAGAAAATCGACGAGACAATGGACCGATACCGGTCTGAAATGCCACTGCAGTAAGTAAGTAGCCATACCAAATACAACAACAAGACTATAATAATAATACTCTTTAGTGGAAGGTAACCACCAGGCGAGGTTAATGCTCAAAGCATTTTCTACCACCTAACCCTCAGAGTCTTATTATTATGTGGTCACAAACTCAAATTAATGAGGAAAAATTCGTGCACTGAGTGGGATTCGAACCAACGGATCCCTACGCTACCTGGATTACCAGACTAGCGCGTTAACCACTTGACTACCAGTGCACACAAGACTAACCTGTCGTATGCGTGGCGATGAATCCCTTCCTCTGAACGGAGGCGTCTGACTTGAACATCATGTAGAGCTGGTTGGACCCGGTGATGATGGGGTACGGCAGCTTGATACCACAGAACCTGCCCAGGGTAGGCCGGTCGGGGGAGTCGCCCTCATACATGACCACGTGGTCGTAGGCACACGTCTGGTGGGGCTCCAGCTCAAACTCCTGGAACACCTGGAATTTCAGTTACAATCTGTCAGAATATATTATAATATAACAAAAACAGGATATCAGAACACAACTCCCGTTGATGTTTTTCCTTTCCTAATACATACCTGATACCTAACCAGGGCCGACTTATAAGGTAGGATAACAAAAAATACAAGCTTTCAACCAATCACAGCACACTAGTCCGACTTGAGTAATGGTCTGGCTTATCTTTGTTATAGTAAATTCTTCTCTCACTTTGCCCTTGGGTTGGCATTCTTCAACTTCATGGTTGAGGTTGGTTGGTTGTGGCGCATTTTCACGGCTGGATACCCTTCCTATCGCCAACTTAACTTCCTGATTTAGCTGTAAAAAAACTTATTAAAAAAACGGAAAGGGTGTTTCACGTCGTTACTACTAAAGCTCTTCTATCACACAATAATATTCACCTGTCCGTGTCGACTTTCCCCTGTCAAACTTTGAACGAAAAAGTTGTAACAATTTAAGCTGCAGTGAAATCTACATTTCAAAACTTCCACGCCGAAACTTTCGCGAAAAACAATATAACTTTTGCGAAAAAGTACATCATACAAAGGTAGGGTGGGTAGGGCATATGCCAATTATTTTGCAAGCAGATGATATATTATGAAATGATAATACGAAAGAAGTTATTTTTATAAAGTTATACACGTCAGGATCATGTGTTTTTGACTTTCGTAGCAAAGTTTTTCCCGTGTTTTGTTTTGAAAACTCATCAAAGTTTACCTTGAATTTTTACGGAAAGTTCTGCATAGTGTATTTTTCAAACTAACTAATATCTTTGTTTGCGAAAGGGAATAATAATTTTATTTTATTTGAGTACGCCAAGGGGATGATGATTTTTCATTTTTCGTTAAATCATTGTTTGAAACCTTGAGCATGAATTTCAACGAACAAGTTAATCGAGGACATGAAACAGCATCCGGGGATATTTAGTATGCGTCCTCTTAGGTGAAAGAACCAATAAAATTATCTATAGGTAGATCACAGTCATGTTCGGAGGGAACAGAATTTTCGGTGCGAAAAGTCTGCTCGAACCGGGAATCGAACTCAGGATCTCTGGACTACGGACAGTAGTCACAACCGTTTAGCCACGGAGGCTGACTATTATTATTATCTATAGGTTGTCTGTCTTTCAGGTCTTGGTTGCGACCAAGTCATTTTTTTTTTGATATCTGAAAGCGTCGGAAACTAAATCATAACTTAACCATTGTTCTCGCTTTTACTTCCGATAAATTTCTAAAAATAGAAAATCGGAAGTATTGTGTTCGTTTTTGTAAAAAAATAAATATTTTTTTGCTCCCATTTCATTTAATTTTTTTTTTTTTTTTTTTTTCTAAAACTCCGTCAGATTCAAATGTTCCCGCCACCTACCAGCTTGATCCTATGGCCGGGCGTCGTCGTAATGTGCCAGATACACTCGCGCTTGCTCGGGTAGTAGTCGGGATGGTTCGGCGTTTTGATGACGCCCGTGGGCGCCGTTATCTCGTACTTGCAGCCGCCCTCCTTGCAGTCGTGTCCATTCTCCAGCAGCGTGTACCCGTTGTGGCACGTGCACACGTAGGAGCCTATCGTGTTGCGACAGTCGTGCTGGCAGCCTCCGTTGTTGATCATGCACTCGTCCTTGTCTGAAATATTTTTTTTTTTTTTTTTTTTAACATGGTATTGCTATATTTTATATTGATACATGTACATACGATGGTTTTAGGCACTTTTAATGCTCTATCTATGGAACGGTTTGGACTTTTGCAAAATCCTTTCTTATTGCACGTATTCAGTACGCAAGGAGTGTTGTGTCAAAATTTCAGCTCGCTAGGTATTACGGTTTGGGCTGTAGAGCGATGATCAGTCAGTCAGTCAGTCAGTCAGTGACTTTGACATTTATATATTACAAAGAAGAGAGCTTGTGCCTAGAATAAAAAATAAATTTAATTATTTTTACCAAGCATACCCAGGTCTGAATGGTCAGAAGTAAGTCTGAAATATCGATTAAGACCCGACATGTAAAAAAAAAAATACAATAGAGGTAAGCCAGACTTTCATCAATCTCATCGCACTATACTTGAGGGACCCTTTGGCTAATCTTTGTTGTAATTCTATTTTATGATCTGATCCTAATATATGACTCTGTAAGTCTGAACTATTTATCCGTCAATCCTGCTTGAATACATGAGAGGTAAAACAACATCTTATCAAAAGCTCAAATTGCCAACGTTGATGGCGCGTTAAATGGACCAGTTCTAGTGCGATCACCGAAACAACGTCCAGCGAGGTGAAAACTTGGTGATGCTGGCATTCCCGTCCAACCCAAGCTGGGTGAGGTTAATTTGAGAATTTCCTGCGAAAGAAACGCCAAAATCCCCGTCGTGATATGACCATGCAGTTGAAAGCGACGTTAAACCAAAAATTAAAAACCTCAGAGACAAAATAATCATATTTGATGCTACAGAAAGATAATTCCTTATAATCTTGTATCTCTCCTCTACCTGGTATTTAGGTCATCTATTTATTTTGGCTATTTCCAGCTTTTTTCTAAGTACCTAATTCAACACAAGATGTTGCTTCGCGAATTCCTGATGGTATAAAAGCAGTACGGTTTTTTTTATCATCTCAAATTCGCGCGACAAGAGTTGTTAAGAGGAAAAAAACTTGAAGGATATTTTCTTAAGAAACAGAAATGGAGCAGAACAGCAGGTAATCAAAACAACAAAAGCAAACTCAACAAAAACTGCTTTCTCAGTGAGCGGTATAGTATTTTTTTTTACTGTTTTACAAAGCTTTTTAATCTCCGCCGCATTCTTTTGTAACTCCAGACCCGTTTCAGCAATACATACCTCGTTCAAAGAAGGAGAATGATTTTAATTTGTTTTTTGGAAGAACAGATTAGAAGGAAATATTTTATCCTGTCTGTCTGTCTTTCTCTCTCTCTCTCTCTCTATCTTTCTCGCAGTCTCTCTCTCTCTCTCTCTCTCTCTCTCTCTCTCTATCTTTCTCGCTGTCTCTCTCTTCTTTTCTATCTCTCTCTCAATCTCACATAACTCTTCCTCGTTTTCATTCATCTGATGAAAATGAAATGAAATGATACTGTTGCCTCTTCAATTTGTTAAAACGAATTGAAAACTTTGTTTGCCATGCTTGACAAACGGTTCAGAAATGTACAAATAATTTTTGGATGTTTTGTGTCACTTGGCTGGTATAGACATATTTATGTAAATCTGGCACCGTCGCGTCTAGGCCTGGGGCGCGGTGCAAATTGTGAACTTGTATCCTGGAATTGTACGTGAATTTCACTTGGGGTCATCTCTAATAGATTTTTTGCTATCTCTTACCATTTCGTCTAAACCATTCGGACAAGCAAATAAAGATATAAAAGACATTTACTAATCCCGATCTCTGTTTCTTAACCACCAAGTAAACGCGGAGGAGCTGCTACCTCACTCAGGCTGGTGACTATAATGGTGAGGTTATATTTACCTGTGAAGAAGAAAGCGGAGAAGCTACCTCACTTACCTGTGAAGAAGAAAGCGGAGAAGCCACTCTTCTGCACGGAATTGTCCGAGTGGAACTCAATGCGGAGGGCGTGGCCTTCGGACAGCACCATGGGCGGGAGCTTGCTGCCACAGAACACCCCCTGACTCTTGAACGAGTCGCCTATCTTGCTGAAGATAGTCAGATTGTCGTACTCACAGGAGGACTGGAAAAGCTGGAAATACAAGAGGAAGTTTTTTTTTTCAAGTACTGTCTACACACACCAAATTGAAAACCAAGTTTAGTTATGATATTTGTGTTAATCACTTTCGTGATATCACAACTACTCAAACTCGCTTTTCTAAATCCACGCCGAAACCGGGACTTGAACCACCGACCTCCAGGTTACAAGTCCGCCGCCTTATCGATCAAGCTACTGAGGTCGGATAAATTGAAAACCATTTTGGCATGCAATAACTGACAAAGGGGTTTTTGTGGTAGATAATAAATTCTACAGAAATAATGGTGGCTTTTCTATTTTTCATTGTATAGAATCATAGCTAGTGCGATGGGGGATTTGAAATTCAGTTTTGATGGTTCAAAAAGAAGGGCAGGGTTCGGTCTTAATCTATGCTTTGGGATTTTGAATTTAATTTAAGAAGGTATGGGCTTTGAATTTTGTTCGTTAAATGGGTAGGGAAAAAGGCATGATGAGAATATAGAGCTTGAACACCCCCAGACTCTTGGACACATGACCAGAGTATTGAAAACAAAACAGATAGGTAACTGGAGCAGTGAGGAGTTAGGATACCAATGGCGAAATGGTATTAACGTCAAACAAAATTTCCAGAAATGGCAGCTTTTGTTTGTGTGAGATGGCACCCAGCGTTTGGTTAGACAATTATGAGCATAGCAGAAGGTTTACATAATACATACATAATATTGCCAATTATAGACTAAATTATTTTATTCCAGCAATGATTTTCGTGCAATTATTATGTGGTTGGATCCTAAAATTAAAGAGGTAAAATTCATGCTTTGAGTGGGATTCGAACCAACGGATCCCTACACTTCCTGGATTACCAGACTAGCGCCTTGAATACTTGACCACCAATGTGTACTTACGTTGTTTCCTTCGATGTCAAAATGGGTGAAGTTGAGAGAGATTCGGTACTGAGGGGGTGCCACTATCTCCCAGATACACGTCTTGTTCTTGATGTAGAGGTCAGGGAATGAAGGACTGGTCAGAGTGCCATTAGGGGTGTCGAGAACGCCGCCACAGGCGTCTGAAAAAAAACATGGGTTTGTTTGATTCATTTGTATTGATGGCTTTAGACATCATAAATTATGATAGTCAGTATATTACTATGGTTAGCACAATGTGACAATTACTTTAAACAGCTTTACTAAACTCATTTTCCATTTTTGTATTCTATATAATAAAAAAAAATATTTTTCTTATTTTCAGATTTTTTTGTATTTCAGTGACTACCTGTGTATTTACTGTACCTATTTCTTCTTCTCTGAAATAAAAGAGAGTACCTATTCTAGAACAGGCGCTGCCGATAGGAAGGAGCTGCAGCACTCCAGACGAAAAAGAAAAATAAGATTTTTTTCAAGTCTAGCTCATACACAATAAAAATTATCACACATTTCTAGGATAATTAATGCATAATTATTATGATTGGCATGGTGAACAAACTCACTCTTTAGATACTGAAAGAGCGACTCTATAAATCCCATTTTAGTCCGCTTCATGCGGCAGCACCCCCAAAAAATTTCCCACCCGCCGCGCCTGTTCCAGAACTATTTTTTAATGAAACTGCAACTTTCCTCTTCCAATAAAAAGAAAGTTTGTCGTTCTCTCGTGGTTAAGAGAGTAACTTTTATTGGCTATACGTATTACAAATACATTGCTACGTTCTAATGTTTGACCCAAACTTTGCGATAAAGATCCCAATCAATGGCTGTATGGGGTTATTTTTCGATTTCAAAGTTACAGTTTTATTATTTCCCGTGTCCATTAAAAACAGTTCCTTATGTACCTACCCATCAATTCAATTTATTGCTAATTTGAACTTTCAAAATGTGCAAACTTTACCGAGCCGAAAACTTTTGGACAAATTACAGACTCGATATTTTATTGCAAAGACTTCTTCTATTACATTGTTTTCCATAAACTAACATTTTATGTTCTTTAGTTTGTATATTTACAATATTTAGTCACAAATTTTTTGTGATGTCACGACAATTTCTCATGCTCGCTTAATTTTTGACATACTGGAGACTCGAACCACCGACCCAGCACCTAAATGGGAAGTATTGTGTTACTTCTCGCCCATCAGAGGGGAATCATACTACCGAATGGGCAGGCTACAACACAGACCACAAGCGTCTACAGTAGCTCCTGTTACATGACTACGAAATAAAAAAAAGTCTCTGAAACATTCGTCTTAAAAATAAAAAAAATAGAATAGAATATTTACATATAAATTGAAATTAATAAAACAAAACTTGATCAAGGGCGGTGCTAATGCCAACGGCATTTTCTTCCATCTACTGTTTTTCAGCATAATTATTTTTTTTTTTTTTTTTTTTTTTTTTTTTTTTAAGCTTTATTAGATAGAACAAAAAATATATACAGTAGAACACAATAAAATATAAAGAAAAACAAAAAGATTAAACATATATACAAGAACGAAAAAAAAAGAGAAATGTCCTACCTAAAGGGCGGGGTTATTGCCTGTGGCAATCTCTTCCACCCAACCCTTTTAAAAGCCTAACTAAAATAATGTGAGAGATATAAGATAGAAAAAAAGCATAAAATAGAAGAAAAAAAAAAAAAAAAAAAAAAAAAAAAAAAAAAAAAAAAAAAAAAAAAAAAAAAAAAAAACAATAAAGACATAAAAAAAAAAAGAGAAACGAAAAGGAATAAATATATACAAAGAATAGGGGGAAATAGTGAAAAAAAAGGGGGGAGAGGGGGTGTTAATTTTCCAAGAAATGTATCTTCGTCAAGATACAAGATACAAGATACATTCTGCCTTTGAACGTCGTTGGCATCAAACCAGCGACTCATTTCTTCTGATGAGTATAATATTTGTAGTACTTTAGTAAACTCTTTTTACTTACCTTATCCTATAATAAGGAAAGAATTGTTTTTTCATTTATTTGTATAAATTATAAATGGTGGAATTATTGCCCAAGTAAATATATCTATACCATCCAACCCATACCCTCTGCCTACCTACAATCCTACCAACCAACCTTTCCAACCCAGAAGGAGTGCATTCTCACCCTTTTTTGCCTTGTAAATTTCGTTGTGCAACGTTTAGCCTCCAATTTTATAAAAGGGGCGTCTTTGCAAAGTGTTGCGAAGTCATTGGGTTCGATCTCATTTAATATTTCCCGGCTTTGTACTACGTACTAATAAACTGATTAGTATAATATTTGGGCTCTTTGCCATCAAATATCAATATGGATGAGGTGTTTTATTTGTAATAATAATAATAATAATAATAAACTGATTACTAAACTTACCCACACACGTCTTGCCATCAGAGTGCAGCTCGTAGCCTATCTTGCAGGAGCACTCATACCCTCCCAGGATGTTCTTGCAGGTGTGTTCACACCCATGGTCCTCCAGTGCACACTCATCGAATTCTGGAAAAGAAGAGTAATAAGTTATCATATTTGTGTCAATCACTTTCGTGATATCACAACTATTCAAACTTGCTTCACTAAATCTTCGCTGAAACCGGGACTTGAACCACCGACCTGCAGGTTACAAGTCCGCCGACTTTTCGATCAAACCACTGAGGTCGGTTTTCAAATAAGAGTATAATAATAGAGACTTACTTTTACTGTCTAATTAAAGCTATAAGAGTCCTTCTATTCCACAGAATATGGAAGCCTCATTCACACCATTCTACCTTCCAAAATAAAGACTGGTCCACACCAACAAACCAACATACCTTTCATAAAGATAGCAGAAAAGCCAGGTTTCTGCACAGATCCGTCGGAGATGAACTTGATCATGAGCTGAGTGCCGCTGGACTTCACGTCCGGAGGCAGCTTGTAGCCACAGAAAGTTCCAATCAGTGGCGAATCCGGGGAGTGCCCGTCTCGAATCTCGACGTAGTCGTAAGTGCACTGGTCGTGGTTCTCGATCTCGAAAGACTGGAACTTGAGGGCGACCTGGAGGTTGAGAGGAAGAGTCATGAAGCACCGGCGTAGGTAAGAGGGAGGATTAGGGGGTTCAATCCCCCCTTATGTGATCAAAAACGCAAATGGGAGGATAACTTTTTTTTCTGTTTTTTTTTTTCCTTTTTTTTAAGACGTGCCCGCCGCAGAGTCCAGTGGAAATCCGCCTAGCGGAGACTCGGGGCTTCCGGGACATGGCAGCTTCATAAATGAAGATACCCCGTCCAGGGAGCTTCCTCGTACTGTGAAAGACGTACTGACGTTCCCTGAAGCAGCCAGAGCACCTATCATGTTAGGTACCCAGGGCATAGCAGAGCTCCCCCACCTATCCTACATCAGCATCCAAAACACTAAAACCACTCTTCTCTGCGCCGAGCTCTTCTGTTACTCAAAACGACTGGGGACTATTTATAATACATCCAAAAAAAGGGAACTTGTCATTTCCTAACTGGATTTCGAAACCGCGACCTCTGGATTTACAGATTTTTTATTAACTATCATACTTGTGTTAAACACTTTCGTGATATTACAACCACTCACACTCGCTTTACTAAATCTACGCTGAAACCATTACTCGCACCACCCACCTCCAGGTTACAAGTCCGTCGCCTTTTCGATCAAGCTACTGAGTTCGGTGATTTACAGAGTGCCGCCTAGACCTTTTGGGAGCTGGGAAAGTTATTCCCATGTACATGGAACTAATGCATTGGGTGGAAGAGATTGCCACAGGCAATAACCCCGCCCTTTAGGTAGAACATTATTGTTATTTTCTTTTTTACTTATTTATTTTGTCATTTGTTTGTTTTTCTTTCTTTAAGTTTATACTGTTACCATTGTACTCTGTCCTCCTAATAAAGCATACCATAATTGAATTGATTTTTTTTTTTTTAATTGAATTTGTTTTATTTGAGTGTAATACAATATAGTTAAATAAATCAACCTTTATATACATATATACATATTATCAAAAAAATAAAAAAAAATAATAATTCGGACGTTACCTGGAACTCTGCAGGGGCCGTCAGCTTCCAGATGCACTCCTTGTTGCTCTGATAGTCCTCCGGGTAGTTGGGTGACTCCAGGTGACCCGTGGGAATGTCCAGTAGGCTCCACTCTCCCCCGCACACCGCTGGAATGAAAAGAATTGAATGTAATAATAATAATAATAATAATAATGACACGCTTTAGTGGAAGGTAACCACCAGGCGAGGTTAATGCTCAAAGCATTTTCTACCACCTAACCCTCTAGAGTCTTATTATTATATTATCACAATCTCGAATTGACGAGGAAAAATTCAAGCGTTGGATTAATGGAGTGAAATTATGGTACAACCAGAGAAAACCAAGGGCAGAACAGAAGAATGGACAGAATTTGCACAAGATCGTCAAATATGGAAGAGGTGATTAATATGGGTCTGATAACAGAGATTGCCTCAGGCAATAATCACGCCCTTTGACAATATAATTCTTGTTATTAAAGAGTTGTTGGATTCCCGGCCCCACTCAGGCTGGGTGAGGTCAATGTGAGTAGCAGGTTTGTGAGTTTCCTGCGAATGGAGGGTAAAACCCCCGTCGTGATATGACCATGGCAGTTGAAAGCGACGTTAAACCCCACTTAAAAAAAAAAAAAAAAAAAAAAAAAGAGTTGTTATTATTATTACTAACGGAGGTTTTGGGCCCTCGGGACCTCTTAGACCCCGATAGTAAGTAAGTACTTACCTTCATAGTTGACAGAGAATCCTCTGTGTCCCATCTGGTTTGGTGACGTCACATAGGTGATGAGCATCCTACTTCCTGTGGACATGACTGGCTCCTCCAGCTTACCTTTGCCGCAGTAGCGTCCTGAAATCAACCAAGGTAATACTAACAATAAAGAGGGTAACTCAGGCGGGGTGAGGTTACACAGGTGATGAGCATCCTACTTCCTGTGGACATGACTGGCTCCTCCAGCTTACCTTTGCCGCAGTAGCGTCCTGAAATCAACCAAGATAATACTAACAATAAAGAGGGTTAACTCAGGCGGGGTGAGGTTACACAGGTGATGAACATCCTACTTCCTGTGGACATGACTGGCTCCTCCAGCTTACCTTTGCCGCAGTAGCGTCCTGAAATCAACCAAGATAATACTAACAATAAAGAGGGTTAACTCAGGCGGAGTGAAGTCACATAGGTGATGAGCATCCTACTTCCTGTGGACATGACTGGCTCCTCCAGCTTACCTTTGCCGCAGTAGCGTCCTGAAATCAACCAAGATAATACTAACAATAAAGAGGGTTAACTCAGGCGGGGTGAGGTTACACAGGTGATGAGCATCCTACTTCCTGTGGACATGACTGGCTCCTCCAGCTTACCTTTGCCGCAGTAGCGTCCTGAAATCAACCAAGATAATAATAACAATAAAGAGGGTTAACTCAGGCGGGGTGAGGTTACACAGGTGATGAGCATCCTACTTCCTGTGAACATGACTGGCTCCTCCAGCTTACCTTTGCCGCAGTAGCGTCCTGAAATCAACCAAGATAAAATAAAATAGAGGGTTAACTCAGGCGGGGTGAGGTTACATTGGTGATGAGTGATGAGCATCCTACTTCCTGTTGACATACGGGCCTTCAGTGTACCTTTCCGCAGTAGCGTCAGCCGTATGCTTTGTTGTAGAAATCAACCGAATGAGGTACTTCTTTTAAAAAATTATAAAGTATCTTATAATTATTATCTTATAAGGCAGAAAATTCTGACCGAGTTTTCCTTTCCTGTTTCCGAAATGGCATGGCTGTTAGGTAAAGCGCCTTGAAGTAATGCAAAAGCGGTTCCGAGGCCCAACTATCTCTCAGGTCCTCAGATTATAAAAAACAAAAAAACAAAAAAAATGAATGTAGTGGGATTCGAACTTGCGAATCCTCATTGTTAGAAACCCGACCCACAAATCAATCACAGATAAATAAAAATAAATCTACAAAACAAGATTTCCGTAAAAAGTATTTGGTTTCATTAGCAATGGAAGAAATTCACTTTAAAGAAAATAATATGAAACTGTTTCACCTTCTGCTATCTGAAACTTCAAGTCAGAAAATGAAAATTCTGTAAGACAACCTTGAAGTATTTTAAAATTAAGTTCAATGTTTTTTCTTAATGAAAAAACATCCATGTTTTTAAGAAATAAATAAAATTTAAAATCTTTAAACATTGATATAAAAAGGAAAAAGTTGCTTTTAGTAGAAAGTAGATAGGAGTATCTACTTATAACTTTTTCAATTAATTATTTTTTATTTAATGACAAAAGCTCTTTGAAATTTGACTTTTTGATGGCAAAAAGATTAAAATCTACCCACTTATCCATATAACCACGCTTTCTTAATTTTCAAATTTCCCAGAAAATGCTGCTTTCATCTATCTAGTAATTTTAAGAAATTCTAAAGTCAACTTTCCTCAAAATTAGGTATATCTAAGTTTTTTTTTTTTTTTTTTTTTTTTTTTTTTTTTTTTTTTTTTTTTTTTTTTTTTTTATCAATAACATCTTTGGATTTCCGAAAGATCTTGATAGGTCACAAAAAGTTCAAAATCAAAAATATTTTATCAATACATATAATTTATTAAATATTCAGTTATACTTCCGGTATCCATAAGGTCCTGCTTCCGGTATCCAAAAGGTCCATAAACAGCTAGACTTACCTATGTATAAATTTGAAATTTAATGTAAATTAATCGAGAAAAAAAATTATTAAAAAAAAAATAATAAATTTAAAAAAAAAAACAGGGAGGAGACCAGCAGTCTGGCTGGGAGACTATGAACAGGGAGTAGACCAGCAGTCTGGCTGGGGGACTATAAACAGGGAGTAGACAAGCAGTCTGGCTGGGGGACTATAAACAGGGAGTAGACAAGTAGTCTGGCTGGGAGACTATAAACAGGGAGTAGACAAGCAGTCTGGCTGGGGGACTATAAACAGGGGTAGACCACCATTGGCTTGGTTCTGGGGGCCCTTGTCAATTATTAGCCTCCTTGTGAAGACAGTGGTAGAAGTGCTGAGTCATTCCTCCACTGTCTGGCTACCATCGTTCACGATGACACCACCCTATGATGATGATGAATCGACATGGAGGAGATGTGTATCAAAGACATCCTGTCCCATAGGGCAGAACCTCTCTTATTCCTGGACTATTTAATTTTTGAAGAGAATTTCTGAAGAGAAATTAGATAGTCAGAAGTTCCTATGGTTAACAATTTTTGGCATCAGTGATCCCTGAGTTCAGATTCCAATCAATGCCAAGTTTGTTCCTCATTATTCCAAGCTTTGTTTACTAAATAATAGTATTCTAATCTCTACTTACCTATGTTGTTCTTGTTATGGCAAGCTTGGTTACAGGTGGGGGTGCGGTCTCCATCCAACTTTAGATGAAAAGTTGACTCGTTCTAAATCACATAATTATGTTCCTATGTATTTCTATGATAGATCAACCATCATGAAAACTTGGACTCTTTCTTTATAAGCCATTAAAACCTTGGAAAAATTGGGGAGCAAGCTAGCCTTGCTTGTCAGGGTTGACTAGTCTGTTCTCTGTTTATAGTGCTCTAGCGAGACACTCGTCTTCTCTCTGTTCAACGTCACCCAGCCAGACAAAACTAACTTACTGCAGTTTCCTAAGGGTTGTACAGAAAAGTCCAAGTCTTCATGATGGTTGATCGCACATAGAAATATGTGGTTCAGGACGAGCCAACTTTGAAATAAAGTTGGCTGGAGACCATCACTCACCCCTCCAGCTGTAGCCAAGCTGGCTACAACAAGAATACTAACTTACCTATGAGTTTGGACTTGTGCCAGTAGCCATCTTTGATTTCCAGATAGTCACCCAGCCAGACAATACTAACTTACCTATGAGTTTGGACTTGTGCCAGTAGCCGTCTTTGATTTCCAGATAGTCACCCAGCCAGACAATACTAACTTACCTATGAGTTTGGACTTGTGCCAGTAGCCATCTTTGATTTCCAGATAGTCACTCCGACAGTTCTCCGACTTGAAGATGTCCAGTTCCGTGATGTTGAGCACAATTCTCTCGCCATGAGTAGCGGTGATCCGCCACTCGCACTTCTCGGCGGCGTCAATCAGAACGGCGGCGTTGGCTGTGTAGGTGGGGGAGGAGAAGGTGCCACTGCTCTCCTGGAACGTGCGGCCGCAGCCTGGAATTGAAGGCGCTTTTTGAGAGGGTTGGGTGGAAGATAATACCATAGGCAAAAAGTTTAGGACTAAAAGGTCAGTAGCTCGATATAGGTATCTAAAAGCAATATTCTGATATAGGTATCTAAAAGAGAATGCCGTTGGCATTAGCACCGCCCTTGATCAAGTTTTGTTCTATTAATTTCATTTTCTATGTATTCTATGTAAATAAAACTTGATCCAATAATATGTTTAATAATATTCTTAAGACTCATAAGTTAAGAACAAATGCAACTGACAACAGTTTTTTTTGTAGTTGTTCATAGTTTCTTTCAACTGCATGGGCAAATCACGACGGAGGTTTTCCCCTCAAATCACTGGAAACTCACAAATCACAAGCATCTCAAATTTACCTCACCCAGCCTGAGTGGCAGACCCACTAGGAATAGCCAGCATCACGAGGGTTCGAATAAAAGTGTTCACCCATCCAAGTTCTAGCCTTGCCGGACGTCCCTTAACTTCAGTTACAGAACGAGAAATGGTGTACACAACGTGCCATTGACGCTTTTCTTCTTCACTAAATGTGAGAAAATGATCAATCACTGGGTCTTTACTTCAGTAATATACAAAGTCAATGAACTTTACCTAGTAAATTCAACTTTAACTGATAGTTTGTTTGTTCATAATTATGAAAAAATGTTATCATATTTGTGTCAATCACGAAGTGAAATCACAATAATTATGCTCAAACTCACTCTACTAAATATTTACTTTACATGGGACTTGAACCACCGACCTCCAGATCATAATTATACTGAGGTCGGTTAAATAATTATAATAAGTGCTTAATATAATAATAATAAATCATTTATTTTATTTTTCTCCTTTTTTTTAATCTCGTTCAGAGGACCCATCCTTTTTATTTGGCTTCTAAGATTCGAAGATATCTATAACAATTTTTTACCTAAACTTTAAGAGATACATAAAATACCAAATATCTACATATTTTATACAATAATTTACCAATGAATACCCAATACTCGTACGTCATCACAATATTTTACAGAATACACAAAAGTACAATAACTTTACCTGAACTTCCAATACCTACAATATTACTGAATCTGAAACAGATTTTTCCTTGCCTGGGGGAATCTCTGTGTTGAAAAGTGAAGGAACATAGGTGAGGGAAGGAGGAAGAGGAAGTAGGGAGGGAGAGAAGAAGGAGGAATAGGAGTAGGAGAGTTCGAAGAGGAGATTGATGAGGAGAGATAGAAAGAGGAAGAGGAGGTAGAGTAGAAGAAGAGACTAGAATGGGGAGGAGGAATAAAGGAAAGGTGAGAGGGAGTGGTAGAAGAAAGAGGATCAGAAGTATAGGAGGGTAGGAAGAGGAGATTGATGAGGAGCAATAGAAAGAGGAGGAGAAGGTAGAGTAGAAGAAGATACTAGAATGGGGAGGAGGAATAGAGGAGAGGTAAGAGGGACGGGGAGAAAGTGGAGAAGGAGAGGATGAGGGGGTGCAAGAAGAAGAGGTGAGAGACGGGGAGATGAAGGATGATCAGGAGTAGGAGGGTTGGAAGAGGAAATTGATGAGGAGAAATAGAAAGAGGAGGAGAAGGAGGTAGAAGAAATAATAAAAATGGGGAGGAGGGATAGAGGAGAGGTGAGAGGAAGTAAGTGGAGAAGGAGACGATAAGGAGGGGTGAGAGAACGAGGGGATGCAAGAAGAGGAGAGGGAAGACGGGGAGATTTTTTTGATGGGGTGATGAAGGAAAAGAAGAAGAGGGAAAATTGGGGAGATGAAGAGGAGGAGAATAATAATGACGAGGAGAGAAGGAGGGATGGTAGAATTAAGAGAAGTGGTGAGGTGATGAGGGAAAAGAAGAAAACGAGGAAGAGAAGGTGGAGATACGGAAGGAGAAAGAAGACAGGACTAGAAGGTGGAGGTGTAGGAGGGGAGATAATGAGGAAGAGGAGGAGATGGAGGAGTGGGAGAGGAAGACGATAAGGAAGGGTGAGGGGCAAAGGAGGGGTGAGAATGTTGAAAATTTTCGAGTTCTGCAAACTTTTCTCCTTCGACCCTGGGTTAATGTATTGGTAAAAGCGGAAGGTTCACTCGCAGACTCGCACACTGGAAGAAGAATATTATCTCTCTCATAATGGATATGTGGATAAAAGTATCCACTGTTTATGATAAACACATACTGAAGAATAATGTATTCTACACACTCAATCATATTAGCAAGTGGTTTGCAAACTTTTGTAAGCTGGCGCCCAATGGGGAAACGTTTGCGTCGACAAACTCGGCGGTTTGGGGGACTACCGCTTTTTAAAGACCTCCCAGGGGGCCTTGATTTTTTTTTTTTTTTTTAAACCTATGATCTTAGGAGCTTGATCGATAAGGCGGCGGACTTTTCGATCAAAAATATAGCAGTAGTTGTGACTTCACGGAAGTGATTTACACAAATATGAAAACCTACATAACTCTTATGAAAACCTACATACCTCGTATCTTATTAATGTGAACAAAATTGGTAGTTTGCAGAGGGGCACAAACTTTGGTACGCCATTACTTGAACCTCCTTTCATAATTATACTACACCCCTGTCACTGTCACTAGCGCCCACATTGTGAACCGTATTACACCCCTCACTTCCTATCATGGGCCCTCCGTGGGCGCTAACGCCGACATTGTTGTACACCCCTTGATTTTTAAAAGGTATTTGTGCCCCGGAACCGTTTCGCATTACTTTAGGCCACTGTCGAACCACCCCCAGTGGACACTGCCTCCCACATTGTGAACCGTGCACCCCTACCATTCCTTTCACCCCGCCCCTGGGTGGGCAATAACATCGACATTATGAAACGTACACCCCTGTCATTCCTTTCACGGGGCCCCCCGGGGACACTACGGTCCACATTGACAACCGATGGCATGATAATAAAAGTATAACTATTCACTTAACTGTTCGAACCATCACTGCAGACTTCTCAGATTTCAGGGAGAAGGAGCAGAAACAAAAGTTGAGCACTCATTTCATGTATGAACTTTTGCTTTCCTGAGGGAAGATAAAGGAATGAAGGAGAGAAAGAGAGAGAGAGAGGGAGAGAAAGGGAGAGAGAGAGAGGGAGAGAGAGGAAGAGCAGGGAGAGAGGGAGCGAGGGAGATAATATTAGAAAGAAGACCAGGAAAAGAATTGAATTGAATATATTAAATTTCTTTATCAGAGGATAAAATAATAATAATATCGCATTATTTATACCTACTGCCCGAATAGGACTAATGACTCTGATGAGCCCCATTATTCCAGCAGTAAGCCCAGCAAGACGCATGATTATGTAGTCAAGTAACTTGTCATGTCTCCGAAGGTTTTCGAACCCAATACTTGTGTATTACAAAGATTCCACAGTTCGTGGGTTCGAAACCCAGACGGGACATGATAAGTTGTCCTCCCTTTCGGTATTTTTACCACATAATAATACGCCTTGGGCTTACTGCTGGAATAATGGGACTTTAATAGTCCTGATCGGGCAGTATAAATAAGGCGATATTATTATTACTAGACCGGCTCTACACCTTGACCACTGTGGAGCTCTTCCCATGAAATGTGATCTTCCTTTATCTTAACCAGCCAGGGCCGACTACACGCTGAACACACCAATTTTCTGTCTATCACTGAATAGTCAAAAGGATTGTTCAGGAGAACGGTTTTACCCTCCAATCGTATTCCCCTATTATCAGTAATTCTGTAATTAATAATAATAATACTCTAGTGGAAGGTAACCACCAGGCGAGGTTAATGCTCAAAGCATTTTCTACCACCTAACCCTCAGAGTCATATTAGTACGTGGTCACAAACTCAAATTAATGAGTGAAATTCGAACCAACGTATGCCTACGCTACCTAGATTACCAGACTAGCGCGTTAAGACACTTGACTGTAATTGACCTTCCTTCATTCATTTCCTTCTTTTTTTGCTCTTGTCTCCTCCTAACACCTACAGTTTTTACTTCCTTCATTTTTCTTATTCTATTACTTCCGAGAAATTTTCCAAGAAATCGGAAATAACAATTCCGAGAAATCGGAAGTACTGTGTTTTTTTTATTTATTTTATTGAGAAGTGCTTTTCAGTAGAGCAAAGGTCGTCAACTTTCTATTTAAATTTCTACTTAGTGCAAGATCATGGGTTGTATGGTAAAGATTGCCTCAGGCAATAATCCCGCCCTTTGTGATTTATCATGTAAATAAATTTCAATAAAGAGTTTACTCCTACTACTATTAATACCTCTATGAGACTGCGCGAATTTGCTACTACTAATATTGATACTATTGATGCCTGTATGACAATCTCACATGTTCTTTGCGTGTAGAATTTTGTAGGAAAACTCTGCCTAAACTAAAGATCGAATACAGGACCTCTGGACGACGCCGACGGGCAGTGGTTTGTGCAGCTTTTCATTGATGGAATAGTTTGAAGAAATGAAGAGAGACATAAAGGCTATATATACTGAGTGGTGTTCTTTGAAGGAAAAGAAAGAGAAGAAGAATGAAAACAAGGAAAAATAGGGAGAGAGAGAAAAAGGCAAAGAGAGGGATAGAGAAAGAAAGGGGGAGAGAGAAAGACAGAAGGAAACAGGATGAAAGAGATAATGAGGGATACTAAAAAGGGACAGAAAATGAGAGAGGGAGGGAGGAGAGAAGAAAAAGAGGCAGGGAGAAAAAGAGAGACGGAGGGAGAGAGAGAGGGAAGAAAGCAAGATTGAGAAAGAAAGAGGGGGTGAGAGAGAAAGAGGGGGTGAGAGAGAAAGAGGGAGGAAGAGAGATATAGAGTAGAGAAAGCAAGAGTGAGAAAGAAAGAAGGGGAGAGAGAGAGAAATCGGGAAAAATAGAGAGAGATAGAAAGAGGGAGAGAGAGAGAGAGAAAAGGGGAAAAATAGAGAGAGATAGAAAGAGGGAGAGAGAGAAATATGGGGAGAGAGGGAGTGAGAGAGAGGGAGGAAAGGTGAGAGAAACAGAGGGACAGAGGAAAGAAAGACAGAGAGAGAGAGAGTGAGAAAGAAAGAGTGGGTGAGAGAGAAAGAGGGAGAGAGAGAGAAAAAGGGAAAAATAGAGAGAGAGAGAAATATAGGGAGAGAGGGAAAAGAAAAGAAAGCTTTTCATCCCTTTTCCTCAAGGAGAAACTCTCAGAGATTTCATAGAATGAAATTTATTATGAAATGAACAAAAACTTCTACAAGTTATTATTTTTTATCAAACCCGCAGGAGGGGGACGGGGGTGTAGCCTCCTATACATACGTGCTACGGGGTGTGACTAAAGACATGGGTTAAAAGGGTTGTTGACTGGTCAATGAATATAAAAAATTGAATTCGGAGCAAAAAATATTTTTTTTTTTACAAAAACGAACGCAATACTTCCAATTTCTAATATTAGAAATCTTCAACAACAACAAAAAAATCCCAGCAAAAAAAAAGAGGAGAGGTTCACGCATTGGGTAGAATTCGAACCAACTGATCTGGGATTCACTCATACCTCGTGAGGAATAATGAGTAACCAAGGGTCACATTATAAACTAAGCCTGACTCGGCTTAGTTTATAATAGTCCGAGCGCACAATAGTCCGAGTTAAGGGATAGTGTCCAACTGTCAACTTAGATTAAGTGCGAAATGTAATACCTCTGTGGAGCTAAGTATAAATAAAGCGATATTATTATGAATTCCGCAAAAAAAGTTTTGTAGTGCTGCTCTACCCACTATAATTTTGACATAAAAACGCAAAGGAACGCCACACAACTTATTGCTTTCTAAGGTTACAGCCCAATATCCACGCGTGTTCCACATTCAATCTTGTGACCTTCACACTGTCACAGCCTTCAGAATAAATTTTACTCCAAGTACAAACATCACTCACAAGATGTTTGAATTATATTTATGTTATATTCACGAGACATCCTTGAGGTACGACCGGGGCTTTTGGGGGGGGGGGGGAGGAGTACTATTCCTCCGGCTTTCATCTAATTTCCTCTCTTTCTCTTTCTTGTTCTCTTTTTCTTGTACTCTTTCTTTTTCTCTTGTACTTTTTCTCCTTTTCTTGTACTTTTTCTCTTTATCTTGTACTCTTCTCTTTCTCTTTCTCTTTCTCTTTCTCTTTCTCTTTCTCTTTTCTCTTTCTCTTTCTCTTTCTCTTTCTCTTTCTCTTTCTCTTTCTCTTTCTCTTTCTCTTTTCTTCTCTTTCTCTTTATCTTGTACTCTTTCTTTTTATCTTGTACTCTTTCTCCTTCTCTTGTACTCTTTCTCCTTCTCTTGTACTCTTTCTCCTTCTCTTGTATTCTTTCTCTTTCTCTTGTACTCTTTCTTTTTCTCTCTTTTCTCTTTCATTCGTTTTCTCTCTATATCTTACTTTTTATTTCTTTTTTTTTCTCTCTCTAGGGCAATTTATTTCCCTCTTTATCATTAGTGGATATATCTCTTTAGTTTTATGTTTCTCGGGCTGTCTTTTTTATCATCTCTCCTTTTCTCTTTCGCTCTCTATCTCTTCAACTGCTCTTTTATAGACATTTAAGCTTCAGAGCCCATTCTATTTAAATTAAACTCTTATCTAAACGTCTTTTCAATGTACCCATACAGACTGCCTACATGAAATACGAGTGTAATAAACTAAATGTAAATAAAAACATTAAACTCTTGTTCATACATGATGAGGTATTGCAGCTTTGAATGTATCAGACCGACAGACAGACACAAAACCAAAGTTGCTCAAGAAGTTATGAGAAAATCTGTAAATCGTCCAGAAATATGAAAAAATTGAAATCGGAGCAATTTTTTTTTTTTTTTTTTTACAAAAACGAACGAATTTTTCCGATTGCTAATATTAGAAATTTCTCGGAAGTGATATTAAAGTTAATCCAAGTCAGACCGTCCCTTAAGTCGGACTATACTGTTGTTGTAACCACCTTGGAAACAGTGATTGTCTCCAGCCAACGTTGAAAAGTTGGCTCGTCCTGAACCTTATATTTCGATGTGTGATTAACCATCGTGAGAACGTGGGCTTTTTCTTAATGAACTATTACACACCCTTGGAAAACTGCAAGCTAGACTGGTTATACCATTACAAGTAGGCACTTATAATATTACACTTAATTTATTTTATTGAACTTAAATTATTTTATATCTTGAAGTAATAATATTTTTCGGTTTCAAGTGCGGTTAGCTATTACAGAAGGCGGGTTTTCAGTGGATGGAAATCCCACACCCCAGGTTAGGATGGACCCGGGGTCTTTGAAAGATATTTTCCTGCCTTCAACCAACAAATTAAATATAATTTATACGACTTCTACCCTGTATGCTTCAAGCATATAATAATTATACGATATAATTATGTACGTCAAGTCTACATTGAGACATGTGTATAAGGAAACAAAAGTTCTCTTCTTCTATGTATGACGTATCCACCGCCACTCCATTCACACAACTCCACGACTGAATTATAACTAGGTGAGATGTGGGGGGATTAAAAACACAGAGGATGTGGTATTATTATTATTATGAAAGTCTTATATGAGATGAGTATTCGAAGGAAACGTCCTTATTTAGACGGGAAAGCATTCTCTTGTTACTAAACAAATTCGTTGAAATTTTATTCACATTATGTAAGACAGTTTAGTTTTTCTGGGGGAGTATAAACAGGAAGTAGACAAGCAGTCTGGCTGGGGGACTATAAACAGGGAGTAGACAAGCAGTCTGGCTGGGGGACTATAAACAGGGAGTAGACCAGCAGTCTGGCTGGGGGAATATAAACAGGGAGTAGACAAGCAGGGGGACTATAAACAGGGAGTAGACCATCAGCATTGGCTTGGTTCTGTTAGCCCTTGTCAATTATTAGCTTCCTTGTAAAGACAGAGGTAGAAGTGCTGAGTCATTCTTTCACTGTCTGGCTACCATCGTTCACGATGACGCCACCCTATGATGATGAAGACAATATAGTTACTGTAACTGAGTGTTGTAGCGCACAAATCTTACACGCACAGTGACCTGGGTTCGATAACAGGTGGAAACATTTCTGTTCTGTACTTAGTTGTCAAATATTACCTCGTGGGAAAAATAACTAGTGGTTTGTACGAGTAACGTGGCGGTATTACGAGCAATCAACAAGGATCTTTGCAAATGTTTTTTTTCTTCATATTTGTGTTAATCACTTTCGTGATGTCACAACTACTCAAACTAGCTTTACTAAATTTTTGCTGAAACCGGGACTTGAACCACCGACCTCCAGGTTACGTGTCCACCGCTTTATAGAATTCAGTAGTTTGATCGATATTATTATTAAATAATAATAATAATCAAACTACTGAGGTCTGTTCTTAGGCAAATGATGTTATAAAGAGATATAAGAAGTCTTGTTCTATACACACTAAAGTTAAGACATAATTACACAAACTATATTACAAACATACATTCCTCGTATGTAGGTACAATGATCACCGTGGTCATGTAGAGTAGCGCACTAGACCTCCAAGCAGGTGACCCCGGTTCAAACCGCGGCTGGGTAGAGAATTTTCTCCTCTGTATTTGGGGGGAAAATCCCAATCCGCCAGGGTTCGCCCGTTCACTGTCGTAACACGTCGAGTGCGCTATGCCCACTCTATTTCCCAAACAACCTTTGTTTTCAATGGAAAATTTTCAAATTTTTTTTTTGCAACTTAAATTTGGACACAAAATAGTTTTTAAAATAAATTTTTTTTATCGCCCTAAAAAATGTGCGAAGTCCCATAAAAGTCACTTCAGAAAGCGACAAATTCTTAAAAATTTTTTTATTGGGTTTTTATTTTAATGGCTTTCGAATTTTTTTCAGAAGGGTATTGCCCCTTTGTTGATTCAATTTGGGGGAAATTTAAATTTCATGGTAGAAAATTTTAACAAAAAAACACTGTTTTTTATTCTTTTTTTCCTTTTTTTTAAATTTTTATATTAAACAGTTGGATCAAGTTTTATTTACAAATAACATAGAATTTAAACTACATAGTTTAAAATTACAAAAAAAAACATGATAAGGGCGTCCCTAATCCCAAGGGATCCTTCCGCATCCCTTTTTAAAGGTAGGGGAAGAAACACTCCCCTTTAAAATGGTCCCTTCCCCAAACAAGGCCCTTTTAGCACCCTTCCCCTTTAAACCTAGTATTTTATAAAAGTTTAAAAACTACGGGCGCACTTGTAAGCAGATTGGTTGGGTATGTTCCCCCCTGGTGATACGGCCCCAAATTGGCCTTGTTGGTTTTTTCCCCCGGGGTTGGTAGTCGAGGCGAATGGTCCCGGTAGGAGCCCCCCGAAAAGAAAGAAATTTGAAATTTTGTTAAATTAGTGATATTTCCCTAATTCAACGAAACAACACCATAACCCCCCAACAAGATAAACCCGAAAAAGATGAGCCCCCAACAAAGTTTAAATAAGATAAAGATAAAACCCCCAAAAAAGATAACCCGACAAAAGGGAAACCCCCAAAAAGTAAGCCCCCCAAAGATAAGCACACCAAAAAGATAAGCCCCCCAAAAAGAAACAAAACAAAAATAAACCCCCAACAAAGATGAAAATAGACAAAGATAAGCCCCCAACAAAATAAATCAAAAAGATAAACCCCCCAACAAAGAAAAGTTTAAAAGGGAAAAATAAATCCCAAAAAAGTAATTAGAGAAAGATAAGTCCTCAAAAAAATGGGGGGGGGGGTAAATTTTGAAAAAAAGTAAACCCCCAACAAAGATAGTATAGTTTTTAGTAGTATAGTGTGCTTTTTGGGTGTAGCTCGGAAGGGTCCCCTTAGTAAAAAAACCGTTAATATAGACCCCCTTTTTTTTTATTGTAAATTTTAAAACGGATATATTAAAACTAGAAAAACATAATAAATGAAATTTTAAAATGAAAAATTTAAATTAAAATTTGTAAATTTTAGTGAAAGTAAATTAAAATTAGATTCTAGACACCCCTCAACCCCTCTCCCAAAACACCCCACACCCAACACCACAGAACCCCCCAAAATTAATATTTGGGAGAAAAAAAAGAGAAAAGGGGAAATTTGGGAGGAAAATATGGGGTTTTTAAAGGGTAAGGAGGATTGCCCACTGCTTTTAGTAAGCTTTGCTTTAAAGGAATGTTCCGATAGTGAGTTTTAGGATAGAATAAAGGGGCGGAGTTCCAAAGGTTACTGAAAAGGGCGAACCCCTTTTTGGTACGCTTCCGTCTACAGGATGGATTTCTAGGAGGAGTGGATGAACTGTTTTCGTGTGCTAATTTGTAGAACAAAACAATATTTCAAAAAGATATGAAAGGGGATCTTTAGAGAGATTTTGAAACAGAAAATAGGTAAGGGGGTTTTTTTTTTTTCCGTCTTCCCTTTAACCCTTTAAGACGGTTAGGTTGGAGTGATATGCAGTATCCTTTTCATTTATGTATTTTTTCATTACTTTTATTTGCGAGATGCGATTTATTCCTACATACGCGTGGGGAAGTCGGGAAGGTGTGAAAAACAGCAATGTTAGCCTACCTTTCATGACAAAATAAATTTCTCTTTTAGAAATATTTTTAAAATGAAGAACGCCCTTGGTATGTACCAACATTTTGTTTTATGTGTTACGAGTTACAGAAACATATATTAAAATAATATTTTATAAATATGGGTTTAAAATGAACTTTGTCCTGTGCTCACAAAGATAAAACGCGTGTTGAACGTGCAATAAATAATAGAACATTTTAATTTATTTTCTAATTGTGAAAAAAAATGGCCATACCAAACCAACAGTAATATTAAATAAATTGCAAAATATTGCAACGAAAACTTAACATAGAAGATCATTCAAGGCGATAATTTCCCTTCATTCTCTAGAAACTTAGGAAATTCCCAACATGAACCTCACTCAGCCTGAGTCACACCAGTTCCCGTTCTGTCACTGAAGTTAAGCAATGTCCGGCGAAGCTAGGATTTGAATAGGTGACCATTCAAATTGTTGATGACCATTCGCAACAAAGATGATGGCTATTCCTGACTCCACTCAGGATGGGTGGTGTTAATTTTAGTAGCTGGTTTTAAGTTTTCAGGGCGTGGAGGTTAAAACCTTCGTTTTTTTTACATCATTTCAACACTATATTTACAATATAAATATAGCAATAAATAAAATATTTTTGATTAAAAAGATGTGTTTTGTACCTATTCAATCTATTAAATTGATTCATTGCTGCATTGATAGGTGATTTTAAATAATGAAGGTTTCGAGCGGTTGGGTCAGCAAAGAAGGTGGAATTATATGACAATTCGTGATAACTATAGCCATGTAGATGGAAGCGACATTAAAAGAATAAAAAATATAATAAAAAAAAACAGAAATATAATAATATCGCCTTATTTTACTGCCCGATTAGGACTATTAAGCCCCATTATTCCAGCAGTAAGCCCAAGACGTATTATTATGTGGTAAAAATCCCAAATGGGAGGATAACTTGTCATGTCCCGGCTGGGTTTCAAACCCGCGACCTCTGGAGTCTCTGGATTCACAGAGTGCCGCCTTTACCATTGAGCTACCGGGACAAATGTGAGAAATTTTATATCATTACTGGACGTTGCTTATCTTTGGCGATAGATAGAAAGACGATTTTTTTTTTTAAGGGAACTTTTGTATTTGACGTTGACGCTGGCTTGCGAAAACCTTTCTGATGACAAAGCGCCGCGTTGGAGCTAGTAATACTGAAGCTTCCATTCTCCACTCGTCACCTATCTAGTCAAATGAAGAAGGTGTCAGAGCGAGTGACGGTAATGAAATTACAGCCCCAGCCAGGCAGGTGTGAGGGGAGTAATAATAGACGCAGCGTAAGTCTGTCAAAGAGAAAAATAAAGAGCTTCTAGCTCCTACACTAGAGCACATTGAATTAGTTGGAGGAGAAGAAAATGAAAGAGATAAAGAAGAAGAAGAAACTCTGGCAGTAGGAAGAAGATGAAGAACAAGACACACAAAGTTGTTAAACGAAAAACTTTAAAGAGAAAAAATAATGAAAAAAAGAGCGTTTTTCCTACTTTGTTAAATAAAATCATAATTACAAGGCTGTTATAACTTTTCTTTTTCACTTTTCTCCCTCTCCTAGAGACCCAGGTTCAGTTCTTGAAACAACAGAAATAGCCCGCTTTGTTATTTTTATATAATTTTCATAATTTTTGTTTGTTAAAAAAAAATCAATAAAAATCGTGGAATTTGTGGTGATGAGATGAAATCTATCAAATGCCTAAAATGGTTTATTTTGACATATTTTAAGCATTTTAAGGAGAAAGAAAAAAACCGAAAATCTTCTCAAAGTACGTGCCATTTTGACATGTATGACTGTACGTATAGTGACATATTTTGGCGGTGTCTGGTGCAATAGACAACAGAGGATTCATTGCTAAATTCTTCATCAGAGATCAACGTGCATTTCTTTTCATTTCCTTTATTTTCTCCTACTTCTCTCTCCCTTTTTCACTACCCTTTTTGTTCCTTCTCTCTCTTTTCGTATCTCTCTCTCTCTCTCTCTTTCTCTCTCTCTATCTCTCCCTTTTTCTTTCTCTCTCTCCCTCTTTCTCTTATTTTCTCTAGCTCCCTTTCTTTCTCTCCCTTTTCTCTATCACTTTCTTTCTTTCTTTCTCTCCATTTTTTTTCTTTTGCTCTATCTCTCTTTCTCTTCTCTCTGTCTCTCCCTTTTTTACTCTCTCTCTCTCTCTCCCCCCCCCCCCCCCCCACACTTCCTCAGGGTTCAAGCCTTGGAGCAGAACACATGAAACATGGATTTTATTAATTTCTTCCCGGAGTTCCTCTACTCTGTTTATTCCCATGTTTTCTTTTAATTTCAATATGAAAGCTGTTCTTGTGTGCGAGGTTCTGACTCTACTCGTATCCAATCAGTGATTTTATTGCATGTGAGTATGTACCGACAAACTCTTCTTCTTCTTTTCTTTTTTCTTGTTCTTTTACTTTGCCTTTTACCAAACCAACTGGGGGTAAGCGCATAGCAAGGAGAGGTTAAGGTTGGTGAGTAAAACCCCCGAAATTTGCAATTCCTGAAAAAAAACATACAATCATCCAGTACATCCAGTCCTGAACCTCAAACCCCCCCCCCCCCCCCCCTCCCCCAAAGAATTGGGTCTAGGTACGACCGGGGCGGGGAAGGGAGGGGGTATAGGCAATTGCTCCATGACTCCTTTGCTTCCAGATCTATTTTGCGTCTCCTTTTTTTCACTAGTTTTTGTTCTGACAGATATGGTCGTGCTTTCCATATTTATTCTTGAGATGTACTTTCCTTAGAATCACATCACCAATACTTCGGACTAGAACATCTCTTTCTTTGTATAGGCGTTCTTCACACCTCGGCCGAGGTGTTTGATCTTATATACATCCACGTCATTTCCGTAACAGGAATTTCTGGCCGAAATTTCCGGACGGTCTTCGAAGCCGTGACTTTGGAATCAGAGATAAAGGTACGTCAAACACATCGGCGAAAGTGTGAAAAACACCCTATATGTATAAAAAAATATTTATTGGTAAACGGTTGTTGTCAAAGACTGTGCTGAATTATTAATAAGAATTATTAATAACATAATATAGATACCTATCCAGTATTTTCAAATCTGTTGATAATGTATCAAGCATAGCAGAGAAGTATGAATCCAAAACAGCACCAAAACAACATTTAGAGCTAAATATTTAGGTATGCATCGAAAAGCCAAAAGCCCTGATATAAACAATACTCCTGATGTTGAAATTCTCTGTTCAGTTTTGAAACATCTACATAATATGAATGTACCATTGTACATTGTACCTATCTACATGGATGTACATTGTACCTATCTGTAGACTCTAGCATTTGAATTTCCTAATTAATGAATTGCAAATTCAGCTAAAGGCTAAACGGAACAAAGCCTGGCAATAAAATGAGCCTACTGTACAGTTAGAACCCATGTTGGAGTGTGAAATCTCTGTACACCCTGTCCTACGCCCTTTCGTTCACCCTTTGAAGTACCTCTCTATTGTCGAATGTGCAAAATCGATAGCTTTTTAGCTTGAACTTTTCAAATTGGACGAGATAATTTCTGTATCGCCACACCTGCTTGAAAGTTCGGCCTTCGTTTTGATCTTTGATGAGAATGGTTTGGGTGTTTTGCTATGGCCGATGGCCGGGTATGTATTTATAGTATTGCTTATGGTGGCTAGTAATTGGCAAGGAATTTCCATGGTTTGCTGTGATTGGTGAAAGGTATTTGCTAACCCAGCATGACCCAGTGCACTGGTAGTCAAGTGGTTAACGCGCTACTCTGGTGATTCAGGTAGCGAAGGGATAAAGCCACTCGAGGCAGTGGCTTATTGTTAAGTATCCTGAGAATGGATTATAAACGGGGGTTTTATGATTTAATCAAAAACTTAACATTATTTTGTTTATAACATAAGTTTTCTATGTGAATAATTTCATGACTGTTTTTAAAATGCATTAGCAATTATTGAAATTTAATAGTAGCTAAATTACCTACTTATATTTCAGTTCGTGGAGGTACACTAATACAGATTTATTGATTAATTAGGTTATCATTAAAATAAAATTAAACGTCATTGCTTATAAAATTGTTTTGTTTTTAAAATTCATTAATAAATTTATCTCCACGAGCGGTATGTTCATAATTTTAATATTGTATATGGTAATTATAATAACCAATTGTATCATTAACAAATTCAATGATAACAATAAAAAAATTGATTTATTTAAAAGTAGAAATGTTGGAAAAATGCATTATTAAATAAATCAAGTTACGTTGCATTGATATGTAGGTAATATACAAGAATGTGCCCATGTATAATATAAAAACATCTATAAAAATTGTTTAAAAAAAATGTGCCCATTCTAATAATACAATATGTTTGTAGAGTTAGTACCTATATATATTTTAAATAATAATTATAATGTTTCCAATTAATTTTAATTCTAGTTTGAATATCCAATTAATGGCCTTTGTTGAAAATGGACAAGCACCCTTTCCTGTGACAGGGTACAAAATGCTTCAGTAAAAACATCAGGCCAGCTGAATGGCTCACATTATTTTTATCCCTGAATATTATTTTATATTTTCGGAGGGTAAAACCCCCGTCGTGTATGACCATGCAGTTGAAAAACGACGTTAAACTCTAATAAGTAAATAAAAAAATATAAATAAAGAACCTCAAATGAAAAATTGAGAAATTTAAATTTTGTGTTCACACTTAGTTATTTCGTAGATTTTCACTTCCTGGATGAGTTTTGAACAACAGAAGTTCTCGTTACTATAGAAGTCCTCGTTGCTATAAATAATAATAATAATATTGCCTGATTTACTAGGACGTACACTGGCCGATTAGGACTAATAAGTCCCATTATTCCAGCAGTAAGCCCAAGACGTAATATTCTGTGTTCAAAATCCCAAAAGGGAGGAACTTGCCTTACTAAAAATTTGTCATACTTAGGGGTTCGAAACACCAACCTCCATTACATAGAGTCCGCAACTTTATCAATTCAGTTACCAAGGTGGGTTTTTGGTACTTTATTTGATCAAATTTTGACCATAATACATTTCTAATAATAATGAATCTTTCTCAACCCTGTTTCTCATATGGATATGATGAGAGATAACGAGAGTTATGTAGTTATGTACTATACATAACAGCAACTAAGGATCCAATTATTATACTCATTAATCTATGTGACGTCACACATATCAGATAGTGGACTATGCATAATAAATAATTATTGTAACTTCTCATAATAGTCATAATATACCTATCAGATGGTGGACCAAGTAAAGAGTAACAGAAGGTAACAATTGTTTGTTTGTTGTTTTATTAGAGTTTAACGTCGCTTTTCAACTGCATGGTTATACACGACGGCGGTTTTACCCTCCATTCGCAGGAAACTTACAAAATGGCTACCCACATTGACCTCACCCAGCCTGGGTTGCATAACTTCGGTGGGTGATCCTACGAGAACCGGTGCATTCAACGCGCCATCGACGCTGGCAGGTAAAAATTATTGTTGTTATCATGAATATGTATCACGGGCACAACCCTTAAAACTGATAAATCCTTCCAAGGAAATATCAGAGCAGATGTAAAAAAAAAACTGGCTATGTCAAATTTTCCACGAATACAATACTTTCCTTATATGTAATAGGAAAGTAAAAAAAAAAAAAAACAGTTATCATGTTTTTGATATCACAACTACTCAAACTCACTTTACTATACAGGGTGTCCCGTATACAGATGCAAATATTTTGAGAACGAAAACTCACACGAGCTTTAAAGATATATCAAATGAAAGACCAGTTTGTTAGCTTTACTTTGTTGTATAATACTAGTTCCCGAAATCTTAATGGTTACTGACTAAATTAAGAATATGTAGTCGAAAACGGGCCAGGTACCCAAAGTAGAGCATCTAAGGCATGATAGGATAATGGGTGAAAATACTTATGATTTATAAAACTTATACATATAAATGTTAGAAGATTAGTTTTGAATGATTTTTTGACACATTATGAAGCTATAAATACCCGTTTTTACCTACTTGATAGTTCCTGACAGGTTAAGGCATGGCCAGAAAAACAAAATAATAATACAAACATATTACGTCAAAGTTATTCTCATTTTTTTATTGTAGAACTACAAATACCTAAAATTAAAAGTACAAATAGGTATTATTTCGTCAAAAAAATACAAATTAAGCAGTAAAACTTAACTTAGTTAGTTGGGAGAGGGGTAGAGAGGGAACTTTTTGAAGAATCAGGATAGAGTCTCCTACATTTACTCACAACTTGTGGGACAAACTGTTTCTGACATTCCTCTCAAGTTAGTAAGTCGCTGAAGTCACTCCTTAACTTAACGCCTCTCTTGGCTGTGTCGTTTACAACTTTAAGGGATTGTACAATTTTAAGTCCTTTCTGATACTGAGGCTCACCATGCCAGATTTAGGGGTCTCCCCTCAAAAAGTCAGTTTTTATGACAAATCAACTGAAGAAAAGAAATGTTTCGTGAGTAATGAACTCTTTAAGGCGCCCTCTCACATAAGCTGGTTTTGTCTTTTATTCGTACTGTAATGTTGACATTTTTTGTCCCCTCTGTATCATCAGAAGAACTGAAAAGCTTTGCAGCCATTCCAGACTTTTCATCATGTGACAAAGTTGGATCGAAAAATCCCAAGCCAACAGTTTCGGCATTCAAGTACCACAGGTTATAGCCAAGAAACAGGAGCTACTGTAGACGCTTGTGGTCTGTGTTGTAACCTGCCCATCCCGTCGTATGCCTCCCCTCTGATGGGCGAGAAGTGACACAATACTTCCCATTTGGGTGCTGGGTCAACACGAGCGCACCGGAAGGTATCCCTTACAAACAATTGTAACCAAATTAAGAATACAAATTTTTGTCGGCACGGAGGATCGAACCCAGGACCTTCCGCATGGCAAGCGGTGCTTAACTACTGAGCTAATCGCGTTCTCATATAAATTATCTGGATGAGGTTCAGTTCTACTACCCATTTTACAGTCAAAGACGCTTCTCAAGACAACTTCTAGAATGTTGTGCCGCTCTAACATTTTTTCTAATAATGTGCAGGGTTCTCTTACTCTACACCTGTGTTCGATGCTGTCGTATCAAAACACATAGTTCAGAGAAAGCACTAAATAAAGTTGTCTATCACCTGTGGTCCTTGAATGCCGAAACTGTTGGCTTGGGATTTTTCGATCCAACTTTGTCATATGATGAAAAGTCTGGAATGGCTGCAAAGCTTTTCAGTTCTTCTGATGATACAGAGGGGACAAAAAATGTCAATATGACAGCTTATGTGAGAGGAGGCCTTAAAGAGTTCATTACTCACGAAACATTTCTTTTCTTCAGTTGATTTGTCATAAAAACTGACTTTTTGAGGGGAGACCCCTAAATCTGGCATGGTGAGCCTTAGTATCAGAAAGGACTTAAAATTGTACAATCCCTTAAAGTTGTAAACGACACAGCCAAGAGAGGCGTTAAGTTAAGGAGTGACTTCAGCGACTTACTAACTTGAGAGGAATGTCAGAAACAGTTTGTCCCACAAGTTGTGAGTAAATGTAGGAGACTCTATCCTGATTCTTCAAAAAGTTCCCTCTCTACCCCTCTCCCAACTAACTAAGTTAAGTTTTACTGCTTAATTTGTATTTTTTTGACGAAATAATACCTATTTGTACTTTTAATTTTAGGTATTTGTAGTTCTACAATAAAAAAATGAGAATAACTTTGACGTAATATGTTTGTATTATTATTTTGTTTTTCTGGCCATGCCTTAACCTGTCAGGAACTATCAAGTAGGTAAAAACGGGTATTTATAGCTTCATAATGTGTCAAAAAATCATTCAAAACTAATCTTCTAACATTTATATGTATAAGTTTTATAAATCATAAGTATTTTCACCCATTATCCTATCATGCCTTAGATGCTCTACTTTGGGTACCTGGCCCGTTTTCGACTACATATTCTTAATTTAGTCAGTAACCATTAAGATTTCGGGAACTAGTATTATACAACAAAGTAAAGCGAACAAAATGGTCTTTCATTTGATATATCTTTAAAGCTCGTGTGAGTTTTCGTTCTCGAGTTATGACCGAAAATGTCAGCTCAACCTCGAAAATTTGGCAAATTTCCAAACTTTGAGGCCAGAGCGGGTCCTGTTAACGTACTCTGATTGCCTTGAAATTTTGTCTATCTCAATTTCTGCAAAAGCCGAACTCATTTCTGCCTGAGCGTTGTAAAAATTCCGATATTGATTTTTTAAAACCAGTCTAATGGATAGTCATGCATATTTCCCTTGAAATGCAGTTGGTTGCATGAAAAAATATTGAAAGACCAGAGAGATATTTAATCATAAGTTCAATACTTTTCTAAAATTTGATTTTTCCCTGTTTTCCCTTTCGTGAATTTAGAGTACTTCTACAATTGCAATTCTGCGTATCACTAGTTAAAAAAATACCCTATTATGTTTAGTTTTAGAAAAAAGAAAGCTCATTTGTATTACTTTAAAGATCATGGAACGCAGTACACACAAAGCTCAAAAAACACTTCTGAATCATGATGGAAAATTCAAAGTTGGCTGAATTTTAACAGAATTGGCGCGTAATTTGAGGTATAAATACACTGCTCTGGGATGTTTGACAGAGGGAAATTGATCATTCACAGTAGTCGGTCGGTGTGAACTTTTATGTGAATGGGGTTACGGAATCACAGGGTTATCATGATAAAAAATGAGAGAGGCTGCAACGAGAGCAGCAACCAGTGGTGTAATTATGGAAAAAGAATACACATGGAGAAAGACTCTGCGCTACCAACAAAAATTATGATTTTATTTTTAGAAGTAAAATTAAAAATATCATTTTTGTGTTTATCACAATCATGATATCAAAAATATAACAAATAGTGCCGAAAATTAACCTTGGGTGAAACTCGAACATCCAACCTTAAGGTTACTATTATTATTAATACTTTATTTTTATTTTATAAACAATTGGACCAAGCTTTATTTACATTTTTTTTTTTTTTACAATGAACATGGTAACAATTTGTGAAATAAATATTAACAAAGACTGATCAAGGGTGGTGATACAGTAATACATGTTTGTTGTTTATTAATAAACTACAAACATGATACATTCTGCAACACAGGACATGAAATGAAAAGAACCCAATAGAATATGTAGCGAACCAAGGGCGAGGTTAAAGCTTGTGGCTTTCTTTTCCACCGAACAAATTGATCGCCTTCTTATTTTAACTATTAGATTTGATTGATATAGTTGGTTAATAGAACTAATTGTACTCAGAAAATTTTCATTTATAACTTGCAGTTGGCACAAAAATAGTCACACAGACCGCCTCAGGCATCGAGTGTTCTTCAAAATGCAATAGCGCCCAGATTCAAAATTTGAAATATGTGTTTCTCTCCTTCTGGTGCCGTTTGATAAGGCATATCTCATTCGTTCCTTCACGCGTCTGAAAGAACTTTGTATTTATTGAAACAAAATAGCAAAGGGTATTTTTTTTACCTAGTATACGAGAATTGCAATTGTAGAAGTACTCTAAATTCACGAAAGGGAAAACAGGGAAAAATCGAATTTTAGAAAAATATTGAACTTATGATTAAATATCTCTCTGGTCTTTCAATATTTTTTCATGCAACCAACTGCATTTCAAGGGAAATATGCATGACTATCCATACATGAAGTCAAAAATTACTTACTGGCTACCATTTCTTTAAAAACGTGCATCGATCTAAGTGACCTCTAGACCTGTGGGAAAAACAGGGATTTGGCCATAACTCCTTAACGAAGCAAAATGCCCCACTGCAAGTTTCGCTCATATGATAGTCCACGGTGGGCTGAACCTACCCTCAAAATATTTGCATCTGTATACGGGACACCCTGTATACGCTCAACCCGGGACTTGAACCACCAACCTCCAGGTTACAAGTCCGCCGTCTTATCGATCAAGCTACTGAGGTCGGTATCAGAGTAGATGATACAAAAAAAAACTGGCCACTTCAGCCCTTGAATCTTGCTTAAGGGCAACTGATGGTGAGACGAGAAACATAAACATAGGGCCATGCCTTGGGCCGTAACTCTGGTGCAGCCCAACCTACGAGTATTACAGTCCAACATAGGTCTATAAATTTATTTGACTTATCTTTGTTGTAATCTTATTTCAGGGCCAAGGACTTTTTACTGAAATAGACCCTCTCTTTAAATAAATGTTCCTGGAATATTTTTTTAATCATTTTATAATTTTATTTGACCCCTAATCAATCAGTATAATTTATTGAGGTCTTCTATTATTATTTGTGCATTATTGAGCCACCCACCTGTCAAATTCCTTGACTACCCTATATATGGGTCCTTCACTTACATAATTATGTATGACTATAAGTGTGGCATGTCTTTTCATCTATGTATCGATAAGAGAGACCCTCTCCCCTAAAGAGGCAGGGAAACAGCTTCCATCTATGTGCTGGTTCTGAAGGAAAGGGAGAGAAGGGTGGGATGCAACTTTCATCTATGTGCTAGTTGTCACCCCTCAGTTGGAAACAGTGGCGTAGCCAGGGGGGGGGGGGGTTTGGGGACAAGACCCCCCCGAAATTTCCAAGAAACCCCAGCAAAGAAGGAATATACGTTAGTCGAAATTTCTGAACCCCCCTCAAAACCCCCCCCCCCCCCCCCCCCCCCGAAATGTAGGTCTAACTACGCCACTAGTTGGAAAGAGGAAGAGGAAGCATGGGGTTGGGGTAGTGTGCGCATAGGGGGAGTCAGAAGATACGCTAACGGAGGGAAAGGGGTAGAGGAGATACAACTTTCACGTATGTACCATTTTGATCGAAAAGAAAATGGCGGAGGGGAGGGGGAGGCGGGGGGGCAGAGCAGGGAACGCCTGGAGAGGGGGAGTTTTGGGGGGAGTTCCACCTGATGAGAAGAGAGAAGGGATGAAGGGGTTTATAGAGAGGGGGAGGGGCAGAGCAGGGAACGCCTGTAGAGGGGAGTTTTGGGGGGGGGGGAGCTGCATCTGATGGAAAAAGAGAGGGATGAGGGGTTTATGGAGAGCGGGGAGGGACAGAGCAGAGAACGTCTGTAGAGGAGGAGTTTTGGGGAGGAGCTGTATCTGATGGAGAGAGAGAAGGATCACCGAAGTTAAGCAACGTCCAGCGAGGAGAAGACTTCGTGATGCTAGCATTCCGGCCTAACCCAGGCTGGGTGAGATAATTGTGTTTAGCAGGTTGGTGAGTTTCTTTCGAATGGAGGGTAACACCCCCGTTATGATATGACCAAGCAGTTGAAACGCGATATTAAACCCAAATTTAAAAAAATCATACTGGTGTTGCTAGTAATGAATACCAGTCTCTAAATAAAAATCTAATTATCTCGAAATTTAAGAGAAAAATATACCAGGTCAAGTACCAAACTCTTGAGGGTGAAAATTAAACCAATTCAATTATTTTAAAGAGGAGAAGAGAGAGAGAGAAAAAAAAAATATACCGCACTGATTTAGAAAAAATAATCTTCATTTATAAATCGCATTTAGTATGTTTAAATTGAAGAATAAAACCCCAAAAAATTTTTTAAACCCAAACAAAAAAAAACCAAAAAAACCCCCCCAAAAAAAAAAAAAAAAAAAAAAAAAA